>CM052722.1:70899819-70949543 GCA_028551405.1 Uromys caudimaculatus
TCATCAGAGGAATGGATACAGAAAATGTGGTACATCTACACAATGGAGTACTACTCAGCTATTAAAAAGAATGACTTAATGAAATTGGCAGGCAAATGGATGGAACTTGAAAATATCATCCTGAGAGGTAACTCAGTCACAAAAGAACGAACATGGTATGTATTCACTGATAAGTGGATATTAGCCCAAAAGTTCAGAATGCCCAAGTTTCACCTTATAGTAACCGCTGGACTGAGAGTGAGGTCCCAGATGGAGGAGTTGGAGAAGGGACTGAAGGAGCTGAGGGAGTTTGCAGCCCCATGGAGGGAGCAACAGTGTCAACTGGCCTGACCCCCCCCCCGGTCGTCCTGGAGTTTGGACCACCAACCAAAGAATACACATGGAGGGACCCATGGTTCAGACCACATATGTGGCAGAGGAGGGCCTTGTTGGCCATCAGAGAGAGAGGAGAGGCCCTTGGGCCTGAGTGTGTTAGAGGTCCCAGTAAAGGGGAATGTCAAGGTGGGAATACAGGAATGGGTGGGCGGGTGGGTGGGAGGTGGAATTCCCTCATAGAGGCAGGGATGGGGAGGGGATAGGGGGTTTCCCAAGAGAGACCTAGAAAATCGGAAACATTGAAAATGTAAATAAAGTATCAAAAAATAAATTAATTAATTAATTAAAAAAAATAAAGAAATAACACCCAAGCATCTAGGTACAACTGATTTTGTTTTCATAATTAAATTATTTGAAGTGGCAAGACCTGCTTTTAATATGGATCTTTTGAGGTGGAAAAATCTACCTTTCATCTGGGCCACACCTTCTGCTGGAAGCCTAGATAAGGACATGGAAGAAGGAAGCCGGCTCTCGTTGCCTGCTTGCTCCTGCAGCCCCTGGCAAGCCTATTCTTTCAGTGGCATTAAAGCCTACTTCTTCAAGAATCTGGCGTATACTGAAGACCAACTGAGATCATATCCAGCCTCGTGGACTGAACTGCTAGATTCTTGGACCTTCAGTGTGTGTGTGTGTGTGTGTGTGTGTGTGTGTGTGTGTGTGTGTGTGTGTGTGTGTGTATTATGTATTATGTATAAGCCAAATATTCATGTAAGACAGATTAAAAACTCACCTATTCTACCTGAAAAAAAAAAAGAAAGAAAAGAAAAGAATGTTTGGCAGGGACTTAGACATATCTTAGAAAAGAACCCTGAAAATATTAAAATAATTTCACAGACACTTTGGGCATAGAGGCTTAGGTCTTGATTGAACACTGGCTTTGATGCTGGCTTCAACTTTGAGTATATCATTTAGCCTAGCTGTGCCTTAAACTCTCCTTGTAATTAGGCTTGGTATAATAGCAAATACTTTACAGCATTGAGATAGTTGTGAAGACTGAACATATAAATAGAATATATAAAAATCCTTTTGTATTTATATTAGATTTGTGTGATATTCGTTTATATTAGATTAGATGTATTCACTACACCTTTCTCTATGCTGACTTGTCCATAGTTAGCCTACCAAAATTACCAGTAATATGACAATAGTTGCTGAGAGCATGTTAAGTACTAGGAAGAAATTTTCACTTTGGTAGTTCTTTTTCCCAAACCCTATGGTTCTTTCTTCTTTTTCTCGAAACCCCTCTTTCACTCACCAAGACTGTCCATATACTGGACAAGTTTTACTGTGCTCTTTTAAGATTTCAGAGGTTATTATAGCTGGACCTGGTAGTGCAGGTCTATTAAGCTACTAAGGAGTCTGAAATAGGAGGAATGCACATTTAAGGTTTGCCTAGGCTACATAGTGAGTTCAAGACCAGCCTGAGCAACTTACCAAGAGCCTATTTCAGAAAAAAGCAAAAAGGAATTGATATACAGCTTAGTGGCAATACCACATGTCTAGCAGGCATACAGCACTGAGTGCCAGACCTGAACTGAGAAGAAAAAAGAACTTCATATGGCAAAAAGAAAGCACACACAGATGTGTTTGCAAATGGCCATGGACATTTCCCTCTGCCCACCCTCTCATCTTCCATCCTTCCTCTCTGTGTACTTAGAAGGTGACTGCAACAGAAAGACTGCCGTAGAGGAGCATCTTAGGGTTCATTTCCATAATATATCAGTCGCAGCTCTTCTCCCTTCTCTGGGGGAAGGGCAGCAGGTTTTTCAGGTTAGGAATTACTCCACACTCCTGTCCCTAAACTCTCTTCATTCCTAGGATATTACGTCACCATGGCTGGGAGGACTCCTGGTGGAGATGTTTGCCAGATCGCATTGAGGCAGTCTTTTTCAGCCTATGTCTCTCTGTTCCCATAGTCTCTCCCTTTAAGTAGCTGATTCACATGCTTTTGTGCACCAAATTATATTATATTGTTCTAAATACCGTTCCTGCTTTTAACAGAGGGCATAGTAAGCAACAGGCAGAAGAAATTCTTGCTTGGGATCTGAAGAGGCAGTGTTCTTTGACATTGATAATGTCCTTCACATTCTCCCTAAATAGCTGTTAGAAGTCCATGGGAGTCTTATATGACAACCCCAGACTCAGTCACAATAAAATGATATGAAGGAGTTGAGGCTGTAAAAAGCAACTTCTTCTGTCTCAAAATTATTACATTCTTCTCCCAAATTAAATAACCAATCTTTTTAGTTAGCTCCCCAAAACAGTTAAAGTTGGTAAAAACAAAACAAAACAAAACAAAACAAACAAAAAACCCACGCTACACACGTGAGGAAATAGAATAATTCTGGTTAACAGATCACTACTGAGAAGAGGGAGTTCTCTCAACCTAAGAGTAAGCAGGAGGGTGGGGGTGGGGGTGGCTAAAATCAATTTTTTGGTAAAAATAAAATTGGATGGTGTTAGAAGACCTCACATGGTGATGTTTACAAGTTCTTGAAACATGGTAGTTGTAACTGGTCCATAACTAGTTCAACTTTAATGGTTTTAGAAATAAATTATCAAATCTCCTCCCATTCTCTCCATTCCAGTTCTTCCTCTACAGCCCCTCACCATTATTCCCTTCTAAATCCATCACTGAAGTCCACTTAGTACTTCCAGCGTGTGCATGGGTGTAGAAGCATCTCCTGAAGCATCTCAAAGGCTGCATCCCTGAAGAAAACTGTCTTTCTCCAGGCAGCCCTCAAACGCCAATAGCTTCTCAGCTAGTATGTACTTTTAGGAGTTCGTCTCACTTTTACTAGTCTGTGAGAGATAATAATTTGTCAGAGAATGCTGGGTTAATTGTTTTTCAGTAGGCAGTGGCCATAACAACAATTGTTTGGTTACCTTCTGTGCATCCAGCAGAGAAGCCCATCAAAGCATGCAATTGGTATGAGATATAAGCATGTTGGTACATGAGAATATATGTGTATTGGGCCATTGGGGTTTGTTAATGACAAGAAGATTGAAAAAAAACTACATTCCTCATTAGCAAGTAAAATCCTGCAAGGAGACAGCAGTTGATAATCTCATATGATTTGTTTCTCTCGTCCACCTTTATATCACTGAGGAGTTACCCAGTCTAATATAAAACAACACGGAGGTGGTGGTTTAGCCATTATTACTTTATCCCCTAAGTGGAAATCAATAAAATACCCAGGACAGTAGCAGACACAAAGAAATCTTCATTTATTTCATATATCAGAAAACACTTCAAAATACAGTTTAGCTTCTCTGAGGTTCACATCAAATAACAAATGCAGAGACAGAAAAGCTGGATTGGAGGGAATCCCTATTAATGGGGCACCAGGTGAGAAACTTCATTCAAACATTTCTCTCAATGGAGCTGGGGGCCTACACAGTTCCTTAAGAGTCATTCTGGGGGCCACGGTTGCCTTAGTTGGTAGAGTGCTTATCTGATCCCACTTCCAGTGCCTAGTACTGTATAAATGGTGCTCGCCTGGCCCTGGGTTCAGTCCTCCTCACCATATAAACCAGATGCATACATCAGCAATCCCAGCTCTCAGAAGGTAAAGGCAGAAAGATCAGGAGTTCGAGCTCCAGAGTTCTTAGCTATAGAGTGACTTTGAGCCCAGCCTGAGATACATGAGATCCTGCCTCATTACCTAAAGGAAGAAATCCTATTCTGCACACCGTCCAAAGGGGGTGCCTACGAAGGATTTCTTAAAAGAGAAGTCTTTGCTGAATGACCACCAGTAAAATACTAATGGGGCATTAACTCATTTGGGGAATAGCTTTCTTCAATAATGGAGCCTTCTTCTTAGCCACAGTTCCTCATTAGAATAAAAATATCCCATCCACTCTCACAGTTAAAGGGACCACAACTGTCAGACTACTTTCTGGGAGGTGCTCATTATTAGTAAGCCATCACATTCCCACATCAGTACAGATGTGTTCTGGCAGAGTATAGATTAGCCCAGGGAAGCTCAGCAACACCTCCAACGAATGAGCAAAGCTGGAAATTCAGAGCCTGAGTGAAGTCCCCAGAGGTTATTCCAGTTGACTAGGATGAGGATAAACTAAAAAACAGTGGGTATTGCTGGTACCCAAACATAGCAGTCAACCATAAAGAAGTAAAACCTATTTGCAGGTCACTTTCTTTCAATAGGCTTCCTAGAAGAGTTAAGAAAATGATCCTGGTGAGTACTCACACGCAGGAATCTCACCAACTTCTTCGATTTCACAGTTGCTCTTGTCAACCCCAAACTCACCCTATAATATTCAGAAGAAGAAAAAAAATCAGACAACACTTTGTCTTGTTTCTGCCTCACAGGATATCTCTGAATTCTCAACCCTTTCCCGATGACGTCTGCGGCAGCAGACACAATGGAGGTAGTCCATTACATTGTGGGTGAAGAGTGAGCGCAATGGGTGCAAGTACTGGAAGAAAAGGAGCATGACTCCAATGGAAATCAGATAAGCAATAATAAGCTGCACAGCAATCAAGGAATGACAGTAATTCAGTAACACTTTGACTCCAAAGTACTTAAAAACCAAGACCATGATCACATTCTCTACCAACCTCACACTGTAGTGCAATCCCATATGTCCCCAGTTCTGACCTTTGTCAACAAGGTCTCTGTCTGCCA
Source organism: Uromys caudimaculatus (assembly GCA_028551405.1). Taxonomy (NCBI): domain Eukaryota; kingdom Metazoa; phylum Chordata; class Mammalia; order Rodentia; family Muridae; genus Uromys; species Uromys caudimaculatus. The sequence goes on from CM052722.1 coordinate 70,904,844, forward strand.
ACTTCAACTGCATGGCTGACCAGCAAGAGAAGTTGATGCCAGCATAGAGGATGGTCACAGAAATCAGTACCACCAGAGTGCCGACTCGGCTGAAGTTTTTCTCAATATTGTTTGGCATTTGGGCACCACTCCTCCAGAATTTAACCCAGGGCTCAAAGAGGATGATCAAGAAGTTGAGCACTAAGAAGGGCACAGCCTTCAACTTCAAGGTGGCCGAGAAGAGCACCAGAATCACGAGGCGGGAAGTGATCTCCAATGTCCTCCAGATGGTGATACAAAGGACTTCCAGTGGCCCAAGTCTAATCTTGTAGTCATCATACTTGATCTGGATAGCCAACATATTGCAGAGTGTAGCCCCATAGGTGACAGATATCAGGGAAAAAACCATTAGTACAACTGCAAAATAAGGAAAGAGACAAAGAAGCAATTAAGTCGTTTTTTTGTGGTGAAGCCTGTACTCAGAACCAAGATCCAGGGCTTGGGGCATTCCATAAGAGTAGACTTATAGATGGTCACAGCTATGTACACAAACAGCATGCACCCAAATAAACATTGTTACAAAGACATAGAAATGATGAGCAGATATAGAAAAGGATGAAAATGTAAATCACAGTGAAAGTAGTAGAGTTAGTGACAGTGCCCTTGCTAGTGTGCAAAGGATGACTACAATAAGATACTGCCTAGTAGCTGTTAGGGTGGTCACAATTTAGGGGAAAAAAATCTAACAAAGATATGGAGAAAATTGAACTTTTATACATAGTTGGAATATACATTGATATTGCCATTGTGAAAAACAGCATGAAGATAATTAAAAACAGAACTAGCATATGATCCAGCAATTCCACTACTGAGTACATGCCCAAAGAAAAGGCAATCAGTATCTCAAAGAATGCGGTTATGTTGCCCACTGCAGTGAGATACAGAATAGCTAGTATATGGAAACCATCTAAATGTCTATTGATGGGAGCACGTGTAAAGAAAATGGTGTGCATATGCTGTGGGGTGTACTCAACAATAATATGAAGGAAATTGTATCATCTCAATAAAATGGAGGAATATCGAGGCCTTTATGCTAAGTGAAATGAGCAAGACTCAGAAATAAAAATAATGTATTACCCCATTTATAAGTGGAATGTCATAAAGGAGCTAGATTCAAAGAAACAGAATAGAGCAATGCTTTCCAGGGACTAGGGCTAGGGAACAGGAGGATTTTTTTTTTTTTTTTTTTGCCAAAGGGAACAAAGTTTCTGTTACAAAATGATTGCATTTGGGAACTCTAATGTACAGCTTGGTATTATATTTCACACTTGTAATTTTCTGAAAGAGTTCACACACACAAATAGTAATTATATGAAGTGATATGCATGCATCAAAACTTCTCATTGTAGACCTAAAATATATGCACTAAAATAAAATATCACACACAGAAAGAAAATAGAATAAATAAACCAAAACATCTTCTATAATGTTGATGTGGTTTTAATTCAGTTTCTTTTAAATCCTTTGGGGTGGGTACTTGGCAAAGGTCTTACTGAGAGTGAGCATGAAGAAAACCACAGATTCAAGCTCCAGTAATATAAAAGTAAGCAAATGAAACTAGTAAAATTATCCTTTTTATGCTTTCCTGCTTTCTACATTTCCAATTTCGACATTTTGGATGAACATACAACACAAGAGTTTAATCTCAGGAATACACAAAATAAACTTTTCAAAATGAATTAAGTCTTACAACTAATGCTGAGAAGTCACCGACACGGGAAGGACACACGTAAAGGTATGGGGCAGACCTGATAGAACAGCATGCTAAAGACAGTCAGAATGAAAAATAAATTGAAACTATCTGGGACAAAACCTAATCTTAGAAGACATATACATTTTTCCTCTTCCTTCTCTTCCTCTTCCTCCTCTGCTGCTTCTTTTTGAAGCAGGGTCTCACTGTGTTGTATGTAGCCCTAGCTGGACTGGAATTTGCAATATGGACCAAGCTGTACTCAGACTCACAGAAATCCTGTCTCTGCTTCCCAAGTGCTGGGTCACTACACCTAGAAACTGCCACTTATAGTTGACGTCTAATCTTTGATGTGTATCTGCTTCAAGAAACCAGTTGCATCTGCCCCCCCCCCAAAAATGTAGTAGAAATCTCATGAAGGCAGACGGGACCATGTCTAATTTGCTCTACCCTTACAAACTAACACACACTGTCTGAAATATAGTACATGCTTGATACAGGTTTGTGGAATGATGAAGACTTCTGAGTTGACAGAGGCAAAAATAGATGCTTAGGATCCAAAATCCTTCAGAATCCTCCTTGGGGAGGATTTATGTAACTTCTGGGTTTACTACTGTATCTTTTATAAAATGAGAATAGAAATAATCTCATAGATAAATTTGTTGTGAAAATGAAATAGTTGGAGAAGTGTCTATAGCTTGTCTTCTATTTCATCCTCCTCCACTCCCCCTTTCCCTCTCCTTCCCCAAAAACATGCATAGAGAATTGCAAAGTGGTTGCTCTTGGCTTTCTAAACTTCTCTTCTTCCTATTCTCACCATCCAACACAGAATTATTATTCATATAAAACCCCCATACCGAACTAATTTAACTCAATCCAAAATCAGTGATTTTTTTTCTTTTGTGGTTATTGTTTATTAAAGATTGGGGAAATGGGGTCTGGAGAGATGGCTCAGCAGTTAACACTTACTACTTTGAAAAAGACTTGAGTTCTCTCCCTAATAACCTCATTGGGCAGCTCATAATTACCTGTAACTCACCCCAGGCGCATCTGATGCCCCTGCTTCTGGCCTCTGAAGGCACCTGAACTCTGGCGCACATAGCCCCCCCCCATACATGTTTACACATACAGATAATTTTTAAAATATAAAATTAAAGCTTAACACCTAGATAGGTGGCTCAATGGTGAAGTGTACTTGCTACTCTTATAGAGGACCCAGGTTTAGTTCTTAGCACCTATAAGGAGGCTCATAACCACCTGTAACTGTGCTTCCAGAAAACCCCAGGCCCTTTTCTGGCCTCCCCAGGCATCAAACACGCAAGGGGTACACATATACACGTGCAGACAAACTCATACACATACAATTTTTAAAAATTAAAAGATGCGGTAATTGGCACGTTGATCTTGGAAATCAATCTATTTAGAAGATTGGTATAAAAAAGCTGTAAGGAAGACAAATAAAAGGACCTGGGATTAGACAGGCACCCAAGGATCAATGGGGTGACCTTAGCTGTGACTCACTACATTGGGGATGTGGAACCTGAGGAGGCCACCTCCTGTAGCCAGGCAGGAACCCCAGTGCAGGGATAGGGACACCAACCCACCCACAAAACTTTCAACCCAAAATGTATCCTGTCTACAAGAAATGTAGGCATGGGGATGGAGCAGAAACTGAGAGAATGGCCAACCAATAACAGGCCCAACTTGAGACCCATCCCATAGGCAAGCACCAATCCCTGACACTTTTAATAATACGCTGTTATGTTTATAGACAGGAGCATGTTGACCTTTGAGAGGCTTCACCTAGCAGCTGACTCAGAAAGATGCAGACACCCACAGCTAAACAGTGGATGGAGCTTGGGAACTTCCATGGAAGAATAGGAAGAAGGATTGTGGGGCCTCAGAGATGATAGGAACTCCACAGGAAGACCAACAGAGTCAACTAACCTGGACCCTTGGGGCTTTCAGAGACTGAAACACCAACCAAAGATCATACACGGGCTGGACCTAGGCCTCCCTGCTCATATGTAGCAGATGTGCAGCTTGGTCTTAATGTGAGTCCCAAGCAACTGGAATAGGGCTATCCCAAAAGCTGTTGCCTTTCTGTGAGATAAGTTCTTCTAGCTGGACTGCCTTGTCTGGCCTCAGTGGGAGAGGAAACAGGAAATGCCTAGCCTCACAGAGACTTGAAGTGTGGGGTGGGGGTGGGGGTGGATACCCAGGGGTCCCCAGCTGCTCAGAGAGAAGGGGAGAGGGGATGGGGGAAAGATTGTGGGAGGGGGTGACCAGAAGAGGTCAATGAAGTGAATAAGTTAAAAAAAATTAAATTAAAAAAGAAAATAAATTCAAACATGCAAAAAAGGTAAAAGCTATGAACAATGAATATTTTAATATGTAAAAATGGAATATTTCAAATATGATGTGTGTGTGTATGTATGTGTGTGTGTGTGTGTGTGTGTGTGTGTGTGTGTGTGTGTGTTTCCTGCAGTATTATAGATTAACCAAGGCCTTCAACATGCTAGATAGACTCTTTAATTGAGCTATATCCACAGCCCAGTATGTATACACAGTAAACTGAAGTCTGGAAGGATATATACTGAATGCTTAATAGAAATTACTTTTGGTGAGTGACATTCTATTTTCTATTTTATATCAATTCTATGTGGTCTGAGATGTTACCAAAATATCTAACTTTTATAACTTACAAAAAAAGTAGTGCGTTAAGATGGTAAATTTTATTTAATTTAATTCTTGAGGTAGGTTTATATATATATATATATATATGTATATATATATATATAATATGTGTATATATATATATGTATGTATATATATATCTTCCCAGAAATTTTCTGTGAGGATACAATTACCTGTAGGCCAGTCAGTTTGTACGTTTGCCACTTTTCTGATGTATACATATTTTAACTAGATGATTTTTCAACTCTCAAAATTCTTAGGAAGACACGCAGCATTTCCAGACAATGTTCTCTTCAAACTACTGTCAAGCATACACTTGTAAAAAGCTTGCAAACCAACAGAACTTCATAAACAATTGTTAATGGAGCAAAGGGGATAGAGTTGCCCCCCTTCCATTCATTTGAGCCAGAGGACTTTGCCAAACAAGGCCAGAACTTACTACTTATAAAGAAATGGTCCAAACTCTACCCACATCTGAAGCTTCATTTGCCCAACCAGATGAAACAAACCCAGGCTGGTAAAATCCATTAACAAGATTTGATCTTGACCTTGACAGTCCTGACTCACATTGCTTCCTCTGCTAGAGGTCTTACTCATGTAGAGATTCATCTTTTTTACAATTAGGAATTTATGTCAGTGGCTGCTTTGTAACTTCCTCCAGAGATCAAGAAAGAATGTCAGTCCTTGGACCGGGCCTGACTGACCTGTGCCCATCCTCCACCCTCTTTCTGGCTCTCTACTACCATGGGAGGAAATGGTTACATCTGTGGTTCCTTAATGAAACTAGCTAAGATCCACTAGGGTACTTTTTACAAATGCAGATTCCTGGCCTCCCCACACTCTGTGATCAATTTGGGTCTGAGGAGGAAAAGTAAATTTTTAAAAAGAACCTTCCTAGTCAGGCACACCGGCTCTTATAGTCCCAGCACTTGGGAAGCTCAGCAGGAGGATTGCCATGAGTTGTCAGCCTGGGCTTTATAATGGAATATAGCCTGGAGTAAAAAGTGAGATCCCATCACAAAAACAAAAACAAAAGACAAAGAACTTTTCCACAGGACTGTGATATACAGACATATTTGAGAACCTTTACTCTAAAGGTGACCATCTCTAAACAACTTAAGCAACTAGCAACACTGTGTACACACTCATGACAGGGGAAAGTTTTCTTTCTTTCTTTCTTTCTTTCTTTCTTTCTTTCTTTCTTTCTTTCTTTCTTTCTTTCTTGCTTTCTTGCTTTCTTGCTTTCTTTTTTCTTTCTTTCTTTCTTTCTTTCTTTCTTTCTTTATTTATTTATTTATTTTTTGACTGCTACTGTGGCAAGAGGATGTGTTTATAAAAAAATTAGTTCAAACACTGCTTATCCCAGTTTAAAAATTCTAGCAGGTCTGAAATGTCTAACTCCGTAAGTTCTAGTGCTGCCTAAGAGAACTATTGGTGATGACAAAAGCATTCGAAATCTCTGCCACCCCAAACAATAAATTATTAACCAGATATAGTTATTGGGCATTTGAAATATAGACATCACTACTGAGAAAATATGATTTAATATAGGGTTTTTTTCCTTTAAATTGCACATGAGGCTAGTAGCCAGTATATTGGACACTTCAGGCCTAGACTTCTTCTTCTTTTTTTTTTTTTTTTTTTTTTTTTTTTTTTTGGTTTTTCGAGACAGGCTTTCTCTGTATAGCCCTAGCTGTCCTGGAACTCACTCTGTAGACCAGGCTGGCCTGGAACTCAGAAATCCACCTGCCTCTGTCTCCCGACTGCTGGGATTAAAGGCGTGTGCCACCACAGGCCGGCTCAGGCCTAGACTTCTAACACTCTTAGTTTAAACAGAGCCCTCCCTTCTCTTGACCCCACTCACCTCTACCCAGGGTGACTTCTGCAGAGATCAGAGTCACATATAGCTGATAGGTCAGCTGGGGCACTGAGCCCAGGAAGGCTTGAATCTGTGACATACGTTTGTAGGCATTGCGGTGCATAGCCAGGGTCCGGATGGAGTGGCCAACCTCCCATTCTATCAGCACCTCCTGGCCATCTATTAGCATCTTCTTTCGGGTGAGGCTGACATATGGCTCCTCCTGCCCCTCTTTCTTCCACAGTGTAAGGTACTTAATCATGGCTTCCAAACATCTGTGGGAGTAAAGCATCATGGGAACTTAGCTAAAATTGTCCCAAGATAGGAAGGTGTCATAAAGGAAAAAATCTGGGGGAAGTAGTATTATTGTTAATTTTTTTGGCATTTTCTTTCTTCTGTCCATTACACATGAATCAAAGGATTGGCCATACCTTGTATAAGTCACTTGGGTCTAAGTTTTTGTTTTTTCTCTCTCTCTTTGGTAACTCTCTGGCCTAAGAACACCATTTCAGAAATACTTTGTAGTCAAAGAGTTGTTTTATCTCCTCAAAAATATGTCTGTGGTTTTTAAAATGTGCCTCAAATACAATGATATTAAGAAATACTATGTTCAGAGAGAAAGCTGAGGACTCCAAAAGGCCCTGGATTTCACAAGATCTTAAATTCCTAAATTCAAACATTCTTTAATAAATGCATTCAGTTTCATAACTGAGATTCTTAGGTTCTTCTTTTCCAAGAAAACATCTCTTTTGTGTGTGTGTGTGTCTTGTTGGGGGAGAGATCCCTTTTAAACCTGATTCTTTCTTTATGAAGGAAATAACCTTACCAGAGCCCTTAAAATCTTGCTGAGAGATGATTTCCTGCTGTGACCCTCCCAGACCTCCCTTAACCAAATCAAACGTCTCTGGCAGTTCTCATGTGGTAAACAGAAGAAAAAAAGCAACTAGTACATGCTGTTTTGTTACACCTGAATTATTGCTTCCCCCCACCCTCACCCCCAATCGTACCCTGAAAAGAGTGGAAACTTAACCATTTTTGACAAGAATATTTGTAGTGGAAATTAAGAAAGCATCTCCAATAGATTGAGGGAAGAGGCTCTAGTTATCTTGCTTCCTGCTCTTGTCACGTAGTGGGAATTTGATCAACATTTGCTGAGCAAATGCAATGAGCATGAAAAAAGAGAAGGCAGGTGGGAAATGGCAGAAGATGAGACCGGAGAGTGGCTCACAGGAAAACAGTAAAGACAAGTTCAGGACTGATGTGCTTTCTAAGCTTTGACTCTTAGTAGAAAGGTTTAGAATATAAGGTTCTGGCTGGATCCCATGGATTTTTTTCATATGTGCTACTCCAATATGTACAGGAAAAATTTCTGCTTTCATGCACGTGGGGTGTGCGCGTGCATGCGTGTGCGTGTGCATGCGTGTGTGCGTGTGTGCGTGTGTGTGTGTGTGTGTGTGTGTGTGTGTGTGTGTGTGTGTGGTGAGGTATACATGTGCCACAGTTTATGTAGAGATCAAAGGACAGCCTTGGGTATTGGTCCTTGCCTTCCCTCTTGTTTGAGGTGGTTCTCTTTGTGTTCACCAGGCTAGCTGGTCCACAAGCTTCTGGGGATTCTCTTGTCTTTCCCTCCCATCTCACTGTAGGAGTACTGGGAATAAAGGTCCAGCTGTACATGGGTTCTGGGGACCTAAACTCAAATCTTCATGTGTGTACAGCAAGTGCTTTATCCACTGAGCCATCTTCCCAGCCCTGGAAAGTCCACTTTCTATAGACAAACCTGGGTGAGAAAAAGAAAGGAAAGAAAAGAAATTGCAACTTTCACTACTTCTAATTTCAAGCCCATTCATACTATTGTTTAACAAAATATTGGGGCAGTAGCATGAAGTCTTGTGCCCGTGAGTCTATACAGGAGGCCATTTGCTAGTTTAAGTAAGGGTGTGTTGTTTCCTCCTGAGCTACAGTAAGGCAGAGTCCATAGATTTCCAGAAGCATGCTTGCATTTCATGTAACGCAGCCATGTCCTAAACACAGCTTCATTTGCGTGCTACCAGTAGTAAAACTCGTTACCTACTGAAACCAGGAATGGACCTTGAAAATAGGTGTAGAAATAGTGTAATTTCTGAATTTACAATGGTTCTTCTGAAGAACTACAGGCAATTAATGGTATACAGCCTTAAACATGCACACATATGAATAACACTAAATGGACTCAAGAGGTGTTTATATATAATATTTATTATATTCTTATAGTATTATATTATTATTTATATTATTATACTATATTTTTATTATACTATATTGTGTGTGTGTGTGTATATATATATATATATATATATATATATATATATATAAAATTTAGATTCAAGGAACCATGAATTTGAAAGGGAGTGGGGAGACATTGAAGAAGTTGAAGTATATATATATAGGGAAGTCTCAAAAATATACAAAATTTTTCAATAAAATCAATTATTCTTCCTGTTGTGGGATTAGTGTAACTGGAGTTTTAAATGCTACTCAATCCACATGCAGTACAAGTTAAATGACAAATTTGGAAAACAATGAACAATGTTCTATACAGAGCAAAGTGCAAAACAGCTTAGAAGGCCACAAAAAAAAAAAAGGAAGTAAAAACTGAGAGCTGAGGGCTGAGCATCCTCCAGCTGCTAATTTGGTATATTGCATTTTGAAAAGAACCAAAAATTTGTTTTCTAGAGTCTGTAGTGACATCTTGAAATTCCATGGTTCCAAAGTCTTCCTTTACAGCTAACTTCAAAAACTTTGAACAGGAAAGTAACATTAGATCAAGTTACATACGACCATCTGAGTCACATCTGCACATTAGGTACACAGAATGGCTCATACGGCATTTCTTTCTTTCTTTCTTTCTTTCTTTCTTTCTTTCTTTCTTTCTTTCTTTCTTTCTTTTTTCTTTTAGTACATTGCCAAGTTTAAAATCATGAAATATCACATAAAACCCTGTCTTGGGAACTAACTTCTCCTCAAAATTAGATCTGTCAATACCTGAAATCCAACATTTCAATGTCTGAATGCCAACATAGAAACAGTGGATTAGAGTTTTGAAGTGGCTGCCTCCTAGACAGGCACATCCCAGCTTCCAATTTGCCATGGTATTATTCCATTTCTTTAACACTGAGACTTTGTTTCCATTTCTTTCATGTGTGAGACTATTTTCTAGTACTTGGCCTACTTAGCTCATGAGCAGTTGGATTTGGAACACAAAGTCTAGCCTAACTCATTGATTTTACAGATGAGGAAACTGAGGCCCAAGGCATCTTTAAGAGTTGCCACCAAGGCCATACAACTTGTGATCAACAGGAGGAAGACCAAACTTAAGAGTCACTGCTTTGTAAACATAGCCCAGCCCACAATTTCTGTGATGAGACCTAACCAGTTCCTTGTTTAAAACAATATTGATAAACATTTTCCATATTTATAGAAATATAATGGACAAACAGAAATATATTCCCAGATAATAAATTTCATCAACGGGGGTCCCATTCTTAATTCGTTTCATAGACGTTTTAGATCTCTGATGAGCTATCTTCCTATTGTGATTACATGAACATTGTGACCCACATTCCTCAGCTGACTACAGATGTTTGTCTCTCTTATAGTCATGGCAAACCTGATCCATTCCTTTCTCCTGACCTCATAAGTTATGCAATATTTCTCTACAATGAAACCCCATAGCATTCAGATGAGTCTGTGGGCACAGATGCCTGTCTTCTTACAATTAAGAACGTTCTCATCTTGCTTGCAACAATCTGAATGGGAATACCTGATAGTAGCACTCTTTGCTACTAACTCCAGACAGAGGTGTACGACCTTCCTTTGGTCCTTCTAATCTGTATATATTTACTGTAGCAAAGTAACAAGAAATAAGCAAGAAACTGATTTATCAATAGCGAAAACTGAACTTCATTGAGTTTAGTACCAGCTTGCTACCTCCTATTACACAAAATACTTTCCAGATGTCAACTAACTCGAGAAATTTTGAAAATGGCCAACAAACCAGCTCAAGAAGTCCAAGATATTAAAACTGAATGTCAGAATGAATGAAGGCAAGAATACATAATTATTTACTCATAGAACATCTAAATGGCAGAATTCAAATTATAGACTCTGGAGGCTAGGACTATAGCTCAATAAAGTAGTGCTTACTTAGCATGCCCACCACCCTGGGTTTCACCAAGTAAAGTGAAAAATAATCACTCTGTAGCTATAGCTCGAGAGCACAAGGTGACCACATTTGTTGGTCACATACCTGCTATCACAACACAAACTCAGTAAGAATTGTCTAATCAAGTCTTATTGGTGATAGCACTCACGGTTTTGGAACACATATCCATGCCACAAAGTCACTATGGCCTATGGCAATACCCAAGTTTTCAGATAAGGTTTTGGGACAGTAGCCAGGGAAATGGAGCAAGAGGAATGGAAGAATTATTTAGATTAGAATCACAGTATCAGTCATATAGATATTAGCCTCATCCTCGCCTGTACCTGTTTGAAGGGGGTTGGTTGGAGAGAGATTTAAAAATGCTCACCTGATAACAGGTCCCAAGAGGATTAGATGCATAAATAATGATAGTGGTCTATCTTTGGCCAGGTCTCTGTGGACAAAAATGAGGGTCAACTGAACCATGATGGACGAGAACATAAAAAAGGAAAAGGTGTATGTCATCCAGAAGGTTTCATTGTTCTTCCGGTAAATTCTAACCATATACAAGGCAGACGCAGCCTCCCCACAGTACAAAAAGGTGGAGAAGAGGATACTAAATGGGAAGGTAAAGCGTGGGTTAGGCCCACGAATGACATCTTCTTCCAGAGACGAAATAGGAACCACATTTGGCTCCTCAGGAATTTCATAAACTCTGTCCATTGTGGAGACTCTCTTATTGTCTGGAGTTCAGAGCTCTTCGTCATCCATCCCGAAAAGAGCCCCCATAGCCACTGCTGTACAAGGATCAGTCGAGTCCCTGAATGAAGACCAACAAGTCAGAACAGGAGACACCTCACTTCTAGACTTAACTGGAGAGTCTGGAATGGAGAGTCCAGGAGTATCTCTTTGAACTTCACTCGTGATTGGCCCTGGAATGCAATCTTCAACATATGTGCTGAGAAACTTGGACGAGCACTCCAGCACTGAGTCTGGTGTCCAATTCCAGGCGTGCGAAAAGGCAAGGAACAGCTGTTTCCCCTGAGCCTCCTTTCATAGTCCCCCAGGCAGGGGAGTGGACTCTTTGAGGAGGAATATCACACACTCAGCGGCTTCTCCTTAGGGATTCTCATCCGTGTATCCTCTCAAGCCAGCAAAGAACTGAGCCAAGGTAGAAGAGGGAGCGCAGCCTGGGTGTCCTGTCAAAGATTCAGTTCAGCACCTAGGTATCCATCCAACTTGCTGCTAGGTTGTGCCTATTAGCTAGCCTGCTCAAGGACTCAGCAGAGCTCTCTCAGGACCTGTAGGGAGGGAGGCAAATGTTCTCAAGTAGGTTCTCCAAGCTCCGCCCCTAAGACCGCCTAGTTGGCGGCCAAAGTAATGCCACCACTGTCCCCAATGATGTCTCTTCGGAAAGAAGCGGAGCCTGTGGTACCCGATAGAAGAGGCTGGAGGGGTGTCTTCACGGATCCACTTTGTTACAAAAGGCACAGTTTGAGAAGTGCGGCAGGTCCTGGGCTTTGGTAACTATGGCACCTGGATGACTTGGGTGGGGTGGTAGTAGCGTTGGCCAGACCAGTGGGAGAGACAGCTGGGCAAAACAAAATAAGCCAGAGTTTCAAGATGAATAGCCAAAGGATGCTCCAGGTAGCTAGGCATAACAAAAAAGGAGCCTGCGCCAGTCTTCAGCAGTATCTCTCACCATGACCTCGGGATCCAGGAGGGAACCACAGCTTTTCCTCTTCTCCCAGAGGAGCAGCAGCGTGCAGTGCACCCACTTCTACCTCGCCCTCCACAGCTAGCTAAAGTAGCTCGCTCCCACACTCACTCAGCCCACGCAGTTAGGCAGGTGTGTCTCTCTTGGCCGCAAGGTTGAACCTCCCCAGGTCCTATTGCCCTCCAGATAATATCAGAAAAGCGGGAACCTAAGTGGGAACTGGGTCAGAGATTTCCCATTCAGGTAAGTCTGTATGCAGCAAAGGGAAGATTGAATCAGATAGAGATCAAAACTCAGAACCAGCCTACAGACACTGAAAGCATAAAAATGCTTTGATTTCTGCTCTTACAAAATGAGGCCAGGACAGAAGCTTTAAGAAGAAACTTTTAGGTCTTTGGTTTAAAGGCTCTGAAAGGGTACTAAATTCTAAACAGCCAAGAGGGCTAGTAACCACCGGTGAGGGGGTGTCTTAAAGAGGTTAAAATTGCCTCAGTTTTTAAGGGCAATCCTCTCCCACCTCACTGAGCTTTTGTTTTCATGCTTCGTTTGCATAATCCTAAACCCCAAAGAAAAAAGGAAAACATCTGCCTCGGGGTAATATAAATGTAGCAGACCCAGCAAAAGGAAGCTATGGGAGGAGGAGTGGCCAGAGGCAGCCACAAAAAAAAAAAAAAAAAAAAAAAGGTCTCAAGATAGATTTGGTCTTTGTCATTTACTGTGTTTGTGTGTGTGTGTGTGTGTGTCTGTGTGTGTGTGTGTGTGTCTGTGTGTCTGTGTGTGTCTGTGTGTGTCTGTGTGTCTGTGTCTGTGTGTCTGTGTCTGTGTGTCTGTGTCTGTGTGTCTGTGTTTGTCTATGGAAGTTCCCTCAATTGCCCCCTCCTTTCCCCAGTGCCAACTGGAGGACAGATTCCACTTGTAAAGGTTGTCTCCTGAGGCATAGCTGCCCCTGGTTTAGCAGCTGGCCTGGAGGCTCATACTTCCTCTTTTGTGGCCTCTCTAAGGAGGTGATACTATTGAGAAAAACTGCTTTAGAAAATGTTGGTGGCTTAGGAGGTTTAACTGGAGGATGGGTGCTCTCTGCCTGGCAGTACAGGGTACATAATCTCTTTGGGCTGCTTTCCTTTTTTTAAATTTATTTTTCTTGGTTTGGAGGGAGGTTGTGATTTTGTTGGTTTTTTGAGACAAAGTCTCACCCTGTAGACCAGGATGGCCTCAGACTCATAGACATCTACTTGCCTCTTTGCCTTCCAAGTGCTAGGATTAAAGAGTGTGTGTCACCTGCTTTAGCAAGCAGCATACAAGTCATGTTTCAGGCAGAGTGACCAACTTATCCTCTTCAGTAGGATATCGCGAATTAGTCATCCAAACACAGAAAAGCTATAAAGGCTATAGGATAAAATTGCAATGCTCTTTCTGCCTTTCTGCATTGTGCCCCATACCTTCACCACTCCCCAATCCACAGCATTACAAAGTCTTCCTATTTTGTTCCCAAATGACTGGTTATTCTGTCTGACACCCAAGGCTATCTGTAATCACCACTGCTTCTCTATAATTTTAGTCACCCACGCTACCATGCTGCACACCTTTTGCACCAGTCCAGCAGGTTTGTTCACTTGGCCATTTTCATCCTGCTCACCCCCACGTTCTGTGCCTCATTGATGCTATGTACAGCTCACTTCATCCCTTTCTCCATTAGTCCAAGCGCTGATCTTCTTTCAAGGGTCACCTTCAACTTCCCCTACCCTCGTTTTCCTTTCCTTGTGCCATCTGTACACACCACACACTGTTGTATGGGTCCTTCAACTCTGTTTGCTCTGCCATCCCAGTGGAAATAGGAACACAAGGAAGATGCCTAATGAATGTTTAGTGTGGCTCTCAATGACAGTGGCGATCAACAAATGATGATGATGAAACTTCCTCCCCTTACTTCCTCCATGAAGCCAGGAGGAACTCAGTCAGACTCAACTCTAAATGCTATAGCCATTATAAGTGGAGCACAAAGTCCTTTGGCTGAATATGCAGTCTTCTTCACCCATTCAGCTCACAGAGAATGTCAGTCCTTCAAGCTGTCCCTTCTCAGGCATTTCTTTTTGTCAGCACCACATTTTAGTCTCAAATTATGAATTATTTCATATTTTATATTATATTATATATTAATATTATATTATATATTAATTTTTATTTTCCAAATAAATTATTATAGAATCTAAAGGTTAGGACTCCTATTATACTTTTATTGGATTCCCCCAGGGCTGGTATAAATGTGTACATTTCCTGACATCTGATTCCTCTCATCAACCAGCTTCTCTATTTTCAGTCTTAAGACTCTCTGGCACTCTAGGTCACTAAATCCTTCGGTCTCTTATTTCCCTGTTCCTTTGTCCTACTGGAAGAAACTAACAGAGAGTGTCCCTGTTTCCAGCATTCTTTGATTCATCAGTACATTAGTTATTGCTGAGATAAGATACCCAACAAAAGCAACTTAAGGGAGGAAGGATTTATTTGGGCTTACAGTTCTAGGGGATACAGTCCATCCTGGCAGCAAGAGCAGGAGGCAGCTGGCCATATAACAACCACTGTCAGGAAGCAGAGAGTGATGAATGTGCATGCTCAGCTCACTTTCTCCTTTTTATTCAGTCCAGGACCCCAATCCATAGAATGCTACCACCCACAAGAGGCAGGTCTTTGCATCCCATTAACTTGAGATAATTCCTTACAGGCACACCCAGACATTTGTCTTCTTGGTGATTCTAGATTCTTGACAACCAAGATTAGCTATCACAATCAGTCAACTTCTTTGGGCAACTCTACTCTTCTTAGGACAAGGGACACTGAAAATGCTGACAGTAATTAGACTTCTGAGGCCCAGAAGCCCCTTCCCCACTAAAAGCACAGCACAGATCTCTCAAGAGCTAGTTAAGTGAAATGAAGCCCATGGGTGGTCCTCTGAATTCTAGGTAGTGTTCAAGGGTCAATTTCTGCCCTTTGTAAAGCACCAGAATTGTGCAAAAAGGAGAAGGTGAAGTTCTGACTCCTTACCCACACCCAGTCCACAATTCAGCATGAAGAAAGATTGGGTCTAAAAGTCACCTTGTCTAAAAGCTCTTGGCATCTTTACATCATTGAAAATCCCTCAAACCATGTGATGCTTGGGAACTGTGTTGAACATGCCAAGCCACTGTAGCAGTTAGAAAATTGTTCATGGACCTTCCAGGAGTGGTGTTTATAAGGGCACAGGGGAAGAAGAAAGAAAGTAATCAGCAGCAGGTGGCTGATAGAGCACCCACAGAGTACCAGTCTCTGGAAGGCAATGAGTAGAGAAGATCAATAGCTAGAATGGAAGGGTGGCTTCCTTCTATAGAATGCTCATTTTTGGCTGTAGAATCCTTAAAAGATATGTAAGGCAAAAATCAATCATGTATCCTCTAAGACTTCTTTTCTTCCTTCCTTCCTTCTGTTCCTCCCCCTTCTTCCCTTTCTTGCTCCCTCCCTCCTTCCCACCCCCGCTTTCTCTCTTTTTCTTATACACTCTTTAAGTATGAAGATTCTGGCTTTTCAGTTTGAGGCCTATTCTCCCTCCTTAGTATCACCCACAGATAGGATCTGAGCCTGAATTCAAAACATGGGTGCGTTCACTCTACAACTTCAGCCCTGGCATTTTACTTTAAAAAAAAATCTACTTAAAATGGAAAAAAATGTAGTTAAAGTGAACATCTAAATTATCTTTGAAGAGAAAGAATTGCTCTAACAAAATATAGCGTGGAAATAAGGCTGGTGTTGCCAGGCAGCTGGCAACATTGCCTGGTGGAGGTAAGAGAGGAGAAAGTACATAATGGATATCACTGATTTTTAAAATAATAACTTTAAAATATAATTTACATACCATATAATACAGCTATGTAAAGTACACAGTTTAGAGGTCTTAGTTCGATGCCATTTATTCATTACAATAATCTAGTTCCAGAACATTACTTCACTCCCCAAAAGAAGCCAGTATCCATTAAACACCCATTCCACATTTACCTTCTAGACGAAGTAACTACTAATGTACTTTCCATCTCAATATATTTGCCTATTCTAGACTACATTCACCCATCTCTTTTGCCAATAGCACTATACCACAGAATTGTGAAGAAAATGCATTTATTTTGGTTATTAGTTCTTATTGAAAGGAGATGGGTCATATCTGACGATGGCTTCCTTGCCAGTAGTGTTCCCAGGTGGCACAGGTGACAGCATTGGAAGAAACAGTCAGTGCTCATGTGTTTATGTGTCTGCCTTCCTTCTTATAAGCAACCAGGAATTCATCCTGGAGCCTCCACTCTAATACCTTATCTAATCCCAATCACTCACTCCCTGGAGACTCTTAACACCATAATTAGATTATGTTTCCAAGCTCTTCATACTTCATGTCAGGGATTAATTTCAATACATGAAAACCTGGAAGACACTCAAATTACAGCCAAATCAAAGCATGGGCATTTCGTGGACTTGTACAATATGTGTGACCTTTTATGGCTTCTTTTATTTAGCATGATATGCTCAAGGTTCATCTACATTGTAGCATGTTCTCAGCCCATCAGCATTCCTTTAAGATGAGTAACATTCCATTGTACAAATATGCCACCAAGAAATAGGGTCAACTGGAGTTGCTGGTAGGTTTGAAATTCAGAGCAGGGCAGCAGTCTAAAAAGTAGGGAAGAGTTAATGTTGTAATATCCAGTCCAAAGGTTTGAAGCTCAAGCACAACCCTGGGCTTCTTTGGGTGATGCTAGCCACTTCTCTTCAGGTCTTTTATGAATTTGATAAGATCCAGTCACAATATGGAGGATAACAAGCTTTGTTCAACTACAATGATTAAACATTTATCACAACTGAAAAAAACTCACAGTAGTATCTACACAGGTGTTTGACCAAACAACTGGCTATCATAGCCTGCCCAAGTTGCCATGTAAAACCAACTGTTGGGCAGCTGAGATGGCCTGGCAAGTAAATGCACTCATCATGCGCATCTGAAGACTTGAGTTTGATATGCAAATTCCACGGTGAAAGGAAAGAACAGACTCTCCAAAGCTGTCCTCATGATGCAAATGTACATGTCCTCACACACACACACAGAGGACAGGGACATACACAACACACACACACACACAGCACAGAGAGAGGAGAGAGAGAGAGGGAGGGAGAGAGAGAGAGAAAGAGAGAGAGAGGTGGGAGGAGACAAAACTTTAAAATGGCCACAGGACACAGGATTGTCTCCATTCTTTCAGCTTACATGAATAAAACAATTAGAAACATTTATGCACAAGTTTTTGAATGGATGTAAGTTTCCTTTTTAAATTTTGTGTATATGGATTTTTTTTCTCTTCAGATATGTCTATGTACCGTGTGCATGCCTGGTGCCCTTGAAGGCAAGAAGTGGGCATTGGATCCCCTGAAACTAGAACTACAGATGATTGTGAGCCACCATGCTGGTGCTGGAGATCAAGCCTAGGTTGTCTGGAAGAGAAATGGGTTCTCCTAACTGCTGACATATTTCTCCAACTATGCTGTATGTTTTTTTTTATTTGAGTGTGGGGGGTATGTGTTTGAGTACACATGTGGGTGCATGTGTGCATGCATGCATGTGGAGGCCAGTGGTTGACATCCAGTGTCTTCCTCAATCATTTTCCATTTATTTCTTAAAATGGGATATACTATTAAACTAGGAGCACACTGATTGCCTAGACTGGCTGGCCAGCAAGCCCCAAGATTTCTCTTGTCTCTGTCTTCCCAGGTACATGCCACCAACCCCAGCTTTTTATGTGGTTGCTGGGGACCTTGGGTCCCAATGCTTTCATAACATGCACATCACCCATTGAATTCCTCACCCTGAATGCACATTCAACTCATTAGTAACTATGTGTAATTGTCTCAAGAAACTACCAGATGTTTCCAAAGTGGTTTCATCATTTTATGTTTCCATCAACTGTATAGAAGAATCCCAATTTTCTCCATGTTTCCAATAACTATTACCAATATTGATTATAGCCATCCTACTGGATTTTAATTTGCATTTATTTGGTAGCTAGCTTCCTTGATTGATTGAATGATTGATTGTGGAAGAGCATTTGACTATCAGTTACCTATAGTCACACAATTATTTCAATAAACATTTTTGAACATGGGTGGCACATACCTATAACCTCAGCACTTTGGAGGCTGAAGCAAAGATTGTGAGTTTCAGGTCAGCCTGAACTGCATAGTGAGTTCCAAACCACCCTGGGATATATAACAAGTTTCTGCCCCAAAATGATAATCTATTGGTCAGCAAGGTAGCTCAGCGGGTAAAGGCACCAGCTGTCAAGCCCGGCAATATGAATTTGATCTCCAGAATATACACAATAGAAGAAGAGAACCAATTCCCTTAAGTTGTTTTCTGACCTCTAGTCCCAGGAGCTTGGTACCTGTTCCTAAACGCCCAGACACTCAGACACACAATCAGACACACTCAATTATTTTTTTGTAAATATTTATAATTAACAATGAACAGAACAAAGATCTTAAGTAGTTCATAGCGTATAGAGAGTATATATGGTGAGCATTTGTCCTCTTCAGGGGCTTGTTGTCTACCACCTGAATTCCATTACTCACTGGAGGAGCTCAACAGACCCTGATGCAAAGCAACGCCCTTGTGCGATCAGGACACAGGTATGTGATTAGATAATCCACTGATACATTCTTTGAATTGGGAGCCAGTGACATACAGCAATAATCCACTGATACATTCTTTGAATTGGGAGTCAGTGGCCTATAGCAATCAAACACCTTTGTTTGAGATTATTATGAAAATGTACCTTATAGTTCTCCAAATGCAGGGTGTGCAGTTAGCCATGGCCCTAGTTGTTAGGATCAAAGTTTGCTATTTTGCTCTGAGACTACTCTGCCCCCTTCAACAAGTGAGCAAACAAGTCCAGTTCTTAGAAATATAGGACTGTTCCAAAGGTGACTTTGATTATAGGACTTTGACTCAATGTAGTCAATAATTGTATTAGACTTGCACATCAGTCTAATACTCTTTCTACCCAACAGTCTTGCCCTCCATCCTTCCTAAAACTAAGATTTACACTACAGTCCCAACAGCTTTCTCAGACACTTCTAGGGTTCTACCCTATTTTCTGTCATAGAGTTTTCTACCAACAAATCCATTATATATCTCATCCATCCTGGTACCCACCACTCAGAGGACCTGAGTGTAACAGCAAATGTGGTAGTAGCAGTGGCTATTATGATGTTGGTTTTATAGCTTGGAGTCTGATTCTCCAGCACAACCAGTGATTCTGTGAGCTACTTAATACACTTTCAATACATGCTTTTTGCCCTAAGTAGTTATCAATTTCTGTTGCTAACAACCAAGAACCTCGTGGATTATAGAGGAAAATATCAAAAGTGTCATGTTATATAACACAGCATGATAAGAGTGGGGAGAAAAGCCCAGAATCTGGAAGTGTAATCTGGTCTTTTGATGGGGGAGGAGGATTTATTTCACTGTATGGCTTACAGTCCTTCAAAGTAACTCAAAGCAAGAACCTGGAGGCAAGAACTGAAGGGAAGGCCATGGACGGATGCTGTTTATTTGCTTGCTCTTCAGGGTCAAATATAGATACCTTTCTTGTCCACCCCAGGACTACCTGCCCAGGGGTGGTGCTAACCCTACTGGGCTGGGCCCTCCCACATTAATCATTAATTTAAAAAAATGTCCTACATACTTGCCTACAGGGAATCTGATAGCAGCAATTTCTCAATTGAGGTCCCTCTTCCCAAACAACTGTAGGTTGTATGAAGATGACAAAAATAAAAAATAAAAAATTACCACACTTCTGAAAACAAACCAAAACCAACATTTTGTTTCTTTTAAAACAAATATTATAAGCAGCATTTACTGAAAGCTAAGAACGGAGGGTGACGTTTATAAAATTCGTAGCCAAAACTGACCATAGATTAATACTCAGTGAGAAGAATAATTCACTCACTGTTTAGTAGGTAATTATACACTAAATTAAGTGAAACAGTATACTTTGAAATACAACACATTAAGCCAAAAATAAAGTTTAACGTTCAGATACAATGTGCTGAGTAGGCAAATTTAACATGGCTTTTGTTCAATGTATTTGATTGGTTCTAATATACAAATAGAAATAAACTGAAGTGTTCTTTAGCATAAATAATATTAATACCAACCTTGGCTGAGAACATATATGTGCCCAGTGCTACTATAGAACTAATGCAATACTTTCAATGCCCTTGTCACCTAGGAGTTATGATGGACTCCAATTTTACATGAGGAACTGAAAGTACAGAAAAGTTGATAGATTCATCTACCCTCAAATGGCTCAGATAGTAGAGCTAAGATTCGAACCCTGGAAGTCAGGCTCTGGTACCTGGGTCCTAGTCACTTCAAACAGAAAATGGTATTAAAAATGCTAATGTGGCTTGCAGAGAAATTTTAGTAATTGATTTGAAAATTTCAAGGATATTAGCCAGAAAAATAAAAACAACTTGAGAAGTACAAAGCTGCACACAAGCCTAACTGCTTCCCCCACTTTTAGACTGCACACCTTCCCACTTTATTGTGCTTCCAACAGCACTTCTATTAGCCTGTGTCTAACTTGCCCCCAAACCCAACTACCCTTTAGCATCAATGCTCTACTCTAGAATGACCATCATACTCGAATTTAACGGTATATGGGTGGTTCTACATCCAAGAATTTGCCCACCTCTTCCAATCTATCTGAAAAAGCTTTCTGCCTTATTTTCTCCTATATCCAAGCACGATCCATCCCTGTAAGTCAAGCCTAAATTTCTGCCATTCGGTAAGATTCAAATTCTCTATCTCTCTCCTTTTTTTTCAGAACAATTAAGCTTTTACGGTCTGCTGCCAATTCTTTTGATATTTAAACTGATCTCCAGAGTACACACTTTATTTCCCTAATTAGCCTCAAGGATTTCCCATGAGCAATGAGAGCTGCACTATCCATTATGACAGCAACTGTCTGCATTTGGCTACGTAAAATTAAACTAAGTACAATCCAGTCAAATGAAAATCGCAATTCCTCGATCACATTAGTCCCACTTGAAGTTCTCAGCAGCCACATCTGTAATTTAGACAGTGTGGGTACAGAACATCTCCACATCATAGAAAATTCTGGTGGACAAGAGCAGAGAGTCTGCTCTGGCTCTCCCAGTGGTACGCACCCCTTATGTACTCTCCCCGTAAATACTGTTTTCTCTGAACTTAAAAGCATCCTGAGCAAAAAAGTGAGGGATTTTCTTAAACACGGATTCCTATTCCTAGTACGCCAAAGAGGAATTCAGAAGATACATCTCAAAGGCAAACATCACTTCACATGTCTGTCTGAATCTGAAAACCCTTTGCCTTTTCTTAGGTTTCACCCTTCCTGACCCCTCTCCTACCTTTGGCATTATATAGAATAGACCTGCATCTTCTCAAAAAGTCATCTTTCTTTGCTTCCCTGGCACTGTGACCACAAACATAATGACCACTTATTGACTTATTATGTAGCCCCTGTGTCAAGTACTGTCCAATGTCCTTTAGATACCTCCACCAATATATTAGGGAAGAACTATTACTATAAATCCAAAAGGGTTTGAAATCTGAAACTTTTGAACAGCAGAAGCATTTAGGATTTTTGAAACATTGTGAATTTCAGATTTCAAGAGTGGAGATGTTTAAGTTATGAAGTCTACATAACTATTGCAAAATTGTGAAAACTATGAAATGTGGCCCCAAGTATTTCAGAAGAGAGATACTTTCCCTGCATTGTCTCCATTTCATAGATGAGGTATCTGAAGTTCAAAGACATTCATTTGGTTTGTTCAAAGTCACTGAGATAATGGTACTAGGAGTATCACTCAAACCTCTTCCAACGTTCTTCAAGGGAGTCACTACAAGATCAAATAAATGAAAGCAGGCAGGTGAGCTATGAAGAGCATCACCAAAGAACAGAAACAACCTATGCAAAACTGTCTCCTCATGTCGCCCTTTCAGAACCTTCTGGTAGATTCCCAATTGTCTTAACAGTTTGGGGAAGCCAAAGACAAATTGGAGAGATCAATGGTCCTTTTTAATCACACAAGAGACTGCATCTCTTTGGTTCTGTTTTGGGCTCTGTATCTGCAACTGTGGCCAAGACCTAGTCAGACATGACAGGTGTGTTGAAGGAGTCAGTGCTCGGGCTGAAGCCCTCACCTACTTTCCAGTGTTTCTCTTTTCTTTCCTTTTTTTGGGCAAGGCCTCTCTTCTTTCTGTTGCTGCACTGCATACTCCAGGCTGGTTGGCCTGTGAGTGTCCAGGTGATTCTCCTCTGTACAGCTCCTATCTCACTCTCGCTGTAGGGATGCTGGGATTTCTCCTGTTGACTCTTTTTTTTTAATTTAATTTAATTTTTTTTTTTTTTACTTATTCACTTTACATCCCTCTCACTGTCCCGCTCCAGGCCATCCCCTCCCACAATCTTTTCCCCCTCCCACAATCCTTTCTCCCTTTCCCTCCCCTTCCTTTCTCCTCTGAGCAGGTGGAGGCCCCACCTTGGTATCTCCCAACCCTGGCACTTCAAGTCTTTGAGAGGCTAGGTGCATCCTCTCCCACTGAGGCCAGACAGGGCAGTCCAGCTAGTAGAACATATCCTATATACAGGCCATAGATTTTGTGATAGCCCCTGCTCCAGTTCTTCAGGACCCACAAGATGGTCAAACTGCACATCTGCTACATGTGTGCAGGGAAGCCTAAGTCCAGCCTGTGTATGTTCTTTGGTTGATGATTCAGACTCTGGGAGTCCCAAGAGTCTAGGTTAGTTGACTTTGTTGGTCTTCCTGTGGAGTTCCTATCCCTTTTGTGGCCTGCAATCCTTCCTCCTATACTTCCATAAATGTCCCCAAGCTTCATCCACTGTTTGGCTGTGGGTGTCTGCATCTGTTTGAATGCAGTTGACTTTTTATGAGTTCTGGGAAGTGAACTCGGATCATAAAGCTCGATCTACTGAGCTATCTCATACACACACACCACCACTACCACCACCACCACCACACATAGGAAGAGAGACAGAGACAGAGAGGTCATTGCAGAACTAGAGCAAGGGGTCAGTGCTTTGTGTTCGTCTGTAAGAAGTAGAAGCTAGGTTACACATGTGTGCACAGTCATTACCTCTCTCCAGTAGCTAAGGCTTACAGTGCTCAGAACACATTATAGAAGCCTGCTGAGTTGGACGGATTTAAAAAGTTAATCTTTTTTTATAGGAAAGTAAAGGACATGATTACTATAAATGGTTTCTTCCCCCTACATCTTCACTGTCTGTCTCATGGCTGAGAATACTGAGTTTGATCTGCTTAAGGATATCAACAAAGCAGGATAACGTGAGACAGTAGTTAGTAGGTGAGGGCCTCAGCCTGAGCACCGACTCCTCCAGCACACCTGTCATGTCTGACTAGGTCTTGGCCACAGTTGCAGATACAGAGCCCAAAACAGAACCAAAAAGATGCAAATAGTCTGTTGTGTAATTAAGGGGGACCATTGATGGAGTGTTTGGATCGGTGCCCCGAGTTGATCTGCACACGTTTTAAAATGTAAAGGGCCTACAGGAGAAAAGCCAATTCTTGGCAATGGAAGGTGTGATCTTTCCTTTCCTAAACCAATTGTGGTTATTTATTGTTCAATTACTTGGTAATTATCTTTGGCTTCCCCAAACTGTTAAAAAAACAATTGAAAAATCTACCAGAAAGTTCTGAAAGGGTGACATGAGGAGACAGTTTTGCATAGGTTGTTTCTGTTCTTTGGTATTGTCTCCCATGGTCTCAAGCACTTCTCATGAGGGCTATCCAACCTGTTGTCTCCATTTTATAGATGACTTATCTGAAGTTCAAAGAATTTGATTTGTTCAAAATCACAGCAATAACGGAACTAGGGCTCTTCTTGTGAGTCACTACAAGATCAAATTTAAAAAAAGAGGCAGTTAAGAGCACTTGTAGCTCTTGCAAAGGACCTGGGTTCGATTCCTAGCACCCACATGGTGGCTCACAACTGTCTGTAACCCTAGTCCCAGGGGATCCAATGACTTTTTCCAGAGTTTGCAGGCACCAGGCACAGATATACATGCAAGCAAGTCCCTCATACACATAAAATAATAAAATTGGTAAATATAAAAATATTAAGATATTTAAAATATTAAAATATTAAGTATATTAAAAAATATTAAAAATAAAAATAGAAACAGGTGGGGCTGGCCAAACTCTTCTTTCTACAACAGATGTAGTGCTGGCTACTTCCTCCTTTAGGCTTCTTTAGCTTCCTCACTTACTCTACCATGTTGGTTTTTTCCTTCTAAAGTTTTTCTTTTCTTTAGTGTGAGTTTCTGTGTGTGTGTGTGTGTGTGTGTGTGTGTGTGTGTGTGTGTGTGTGTGTGTGTAGTGTGTATGTGCATGCACCACAGTATGCATGCGGAGGTCAGGGGACAAATTGCTGGAGTTGGTTCTCTCCTTCCACTCTGTGGGCTCCAGGGATTAAACTTGGGTCCTCAGGGTTGGATGCAGAATAGAGTTACCTGCTAAACCACCTTGCGGGCCCCTTGAAGATTTTGGTATTTTTAAGCTTGATTTTTTATTTTATGTGTGTGCGTGAGTGTCTTTCTCTATGCCTGTGGTGTGTATATGTCTGGTGCCCAGGGAGACTAAAGAGGACATCAGATCCCAGGGAGCAACAGTTACAGTCAGATGTGAACCACCACGTGGGTGCCGAGAACTGAACTCGAGTTCTCTGCAAGGACAGCCAGTGCTCTTAACCACTAGAGCTATTAGATTTGTTTTGTGTTTTGCTGTGTTGTGCATGCAGGATAGGGGTGGACAGAGTCATTGTATATCTCAGTCTAGCCTCAAATTTATGTAACTGAATCCAGCCTTTAACTAACTAATTTCCCTGCCTCCTCCTCCTCCTCCTAAGTGCTGAATTTATAGGCATTATATACCATCTTATTCCTGACTTCCTTTAAATGCCCTTGTCTCAAACAAGCAATAGTTTCTCCAGATCCAGGCTTGACGGCCACACAATGAACATGAAGGATCACAGAATCGAGTGGGTGCTGTGGTATATACCTGTCATTCCAGCACTTGAAAGCTGGAGGCAGAAGCATCAGGAGTTCAAATTTTTCTCTGGCAACATATTAATAGCAAGTTAAAGGCCAATCTGATATACATAAAAGCTGTCTCAAAAATAAAGGTGCGTTCTTCATAGGGTTGCTGAGGAGACCAAGGGAAATACTGAACATAAAGCATGCATAACATAACACATGGAGACAGTCAGGAATGAATGCTAGTTCTTAGTATTCTGTAAACTGACACTTCTGAACATCCGTGGTTATCTGAAGACTACAGTTCTTGTCTTATCTGATGATTACCTGAAAGCATTGCAAGAGTCAATATTAATCAGAGAGAGAGACAGACTGAATCATATTTAGTCATATTCTGTTAGGCTTATTTCATTGAATTCTAATTCTTTGAGAATTAAGACTTCATCTACATCAGTCAAGGTCCTGCCAGGAGACAGATGGCATGCTCAAATTAGCATAATTAGTAGAAAGTTTAATGAAAGGACTATCTACAAAGGTGTTGGCAGAATAGTAAAACAGAGAGAGAGAGAGAGAGAGAGAGAGAGAGAGAGAGAGAGAGAGCGCAATAACTTGGGGCTTTTTCTGTTCTCCATCCAAAAGGAGATAAAGAACAGTTACCATTTTAAGAAAAAGAAGTACACGGAGTAACGAGAACTCCCACGAGGAGAGATATGCCATTTAGTTGAGGTACAATAGCCAGCCAGAGGCAATCCTACAAGGAGAAATGCAAGAATGAACAGGATGACTACTGTTCCTTCCTTCTTCATGTCCTGCCAGGGATTCCATTGCTCAGACCTACAAGAAGCCAGAAATGGAAAGAAACTCACAGGTTTATAGCTTCACTTCTAAAAATACAGAACAGTGTATGAAAGGGTTGGAAAGGGTAAACAAAAATTTTATGATACATATATGCTCAACCCAAATATATTCAAGCCAGAATACTGCATCCCTCTGACCAATCAAGAAAGAATGGACTACTATTTTGTATAAAGCTACACTCAACTATTTTATCACTACACAAGGAGCAGGGAATCGGCCCTTTGGAAATTCTGTAATAATACAAAACTCAAGGTATCATAATGTAACTGATTTGGGTATACTTATACCAACTAGATACTTTTTTCCAGTCATGTGTGATATGCGTGTGCGCATGCTTGTGTAAGTGCAGGTATGTCCATATATGTCACAGCATGTGTGTGCATGTCATAGGACAACCTTAGGTACTGGTCCTTGCCTTCTACCTTGTTTAAGGCAGGAAGTCTTTGTTGCTCACCACTTTGTAAGCAAGGCTACTGGAGGTTCTCTTGTCTCCATTTTCATTTCCCCATAAAAGTGCAGGGGTTACAAATAGGTGTACTATTATGTCAGGCTTGGAATTCAAACTCAGGTCCTCATGCTTATATATCAAGTACTTTACCTGTTGAGCCATCTTCCAGGCCTCAAACACTCTTTATGGCAGGAACTTTCTAGTATTCCTCATCTCATATTGTCTTCACTTCCCTTTTCTCATTGACAAGGCCAAATATATTCAACGTATGACATTTTAAAGGTTTTTTTCATTTTATTTCCATTATATGAATATTTTGCCTGCATGTATGTGCACCAGGTGCATGCAAAGACCTCAAAGGTCAGAAGGTAACAGATACCCTTGAGCTGTTATTAGCCAGTCGTCAGCTGCCATCTGGGTGCCGGGGCTTGAATCCAGGTTCTCTGCAAGACAGTACATTACCATTAATAACTATGCAAGACATATCTGAAGAATGATTACGTAGAAAGAACAGCATGGGACATAGCCACTTATTTTTCCATGAGAGCTTCTCAGAGAAAGCCTAGATCTCTGTGGACTCCTCTGGCCTTAGGTGAAAATGCATAGGCTTAAGGACAGCTCTGTCTCCCTTCTATCCACTTGACATTTTAAAAACCACTCTTCCAAACAGACCTTCAGTTAAATAAAAATCAAAACAAATATTACAGACTGTTTTGAAATGATCAGCAGGGAAATCAACATCCACCCAAATCATGATATGTACCAAATAAGACACTTAGAAGAGTTGTGGCATAAAAATCACTTAAATATATTGAAATATATTTTGATTTGTTACATGAATTATCTTGATGGACAATAAATGAACTAAAAGATCAATTCACAAATACAATAAATGAGGCTAGAGAGATTGTCCAATGCTTAAGACCACTGGCTTCAACGGATCCAGGTTCAATTCCCAGCATCTACATAGTATCTCAAAACTGTCTATTAACTACAGTTCTAGAGGGTCTGATGCTCTGTTCTGGCCTCTGTGAGTACCAGCCACAAAAGTGATACACAGATGCAAGCAAAACACCATCCACATTAAAAGGAAAAAAAGAACCCCAAGGAAATTGTGTTCTATTTAGGTAAATGAGCAGAAACTGGTTGCTCTACCAGATCAGAAACACTTTTTGATAATAGATTAAACATTACAGGAAAATCTGTACCTTCTCTTCAGTGTCAACTGTGCCAGATACCCATGTCTAGTCACATTTGACAATGATCAGACAAGAGGAGTATGCCTCGGACCTCCTACGCAGAGATGGTGTCTTAGTCAGGGTTTCTATTCCTGCACAAACATCATGACCAAAAAGCAAGTTGGGGAGGAAAGGGTTTATTCAGCTTACACTTCTACACTGCTGTTCATCACCAGAGAAAGTCAGGACTGGAACTCAAGCAGGTCAGGAAGCAGGAGCTGATGCAGAGGCCATGGAGGGATACTTCTTACTGGCTTGCTTCCCCTGGCTTGTTCAGCCTGCTTTCTTATAGAACCCAAGACTACCAGCCTAGGGATGGTACCACCCACAAGGGGCCCTCTCCCCTTGATCACTACTTGACCTCCCCTTGATCTACTTACAGCTGGATCTCATGGAGGCATTTTCTCAACTGAAGCTCCTTTCTCTGTGATAACTCCAGCTTGTGTCAAGTTGACAAACAAAACCAGCTAGTACAGATGGTATTTGCAAGATCAAAGGAAGTAATCTGTAAAGCAAGATACAGGGGATACTAGTTGGCACTTCACTTTTTCCTAGGGTTGTTTCATTTGGACCTGTCAGAAAGAGGCAGAATAAGCTAAGCACCCATTTCCTATTTTCCTACTTAATATTTGGAGGGTGCCTAGCAAGAGCTAAACTTCCACACAATGCACAACAGAGAGAGGGAGAGGGAGAGAGGGAGAGTGGGAGGAGGGGCAATAGTGCAGAATGAGAGGCAACACTGCTTTTTCTAGCAATAAAGACTAAACGTATGGTTTTGATTTTTCAAGACAGAGCTTCTCTGTATAGTCCTAGCTGTCCTGGAACTGACTCTGTAGACTAGGTTAGCCTTTGTCTTAGTCAGGGTTTCTATTCCTGCACAAACATCATGACCAAGAAACAAGTTGGGGAGGAAAGGCTTTATTTGGCTTACACTTCCATGCTGCTGTTCATCACAAAAGGAAGTCAGGACTGGAACTCAAGCAGGTCAGGGATCAGGAGCTGATGCAGAGGCCATGGAGGAATGCTGCTTACTGGCTTGCTTCTCCTGGCTTGCTCAGCCTGCTTTCTTATAGAGCCCAAGACTACCAGCCCACAGATGGTACCACCCACAAGGGGCCCTCCCCCTTGATCACTAATTGATCCTTACCTCTGGATCTCATGGAGGCATTTTCAACTTAAACTCCTTCTCTGTGATAACTTCAGCTTGTGTCAAGTTGACACACAAAACTCGCCAGTACAGCCTTGAAGTCAGAGATTAGTTTGTCTCTTCCTCCTGAGTGTTGGGATTAAAGGTGTGCAGCACCACCACCGACAGGCTTAAAGCTATGGTTTCTACAAGATGGTATCAGTAAGAAGTAGGGGGAAAACTTTCACATTACTTGTTGAAATAAGAAAGAATGAAATAGTAATTCAGTTTTGCAAGGGTCAATAGACTCCAATAGAGAATTCTGTATCTACCCTAACACAGACCTGTCCAACACATCTAAACATCTACAAATAGAAGCCAAGTGTGGTGGCACACATATTTAGTCCAAGTATATAGCAGGTAAAAGTAGGTCAGTCTTTATGAGTTCAAAGCTAGCCTGGTCTACATAGTGTGTTTCAGGCCAGCCAAGACTACAAAGTGAGACCCTGTAGAAGAGGAAGAGAAAGATGAAAAGACAGGAGGAGGAAATAAAATTCAGAATCTCATGACAATACCTCCAACATCCAAAATGCAACAGAAAATACTCACTATATAAAAAAGAACATAACTCTCAACTTGCATGAGAAAAGGAAAACAATGTCAACACTGAGATGACACAGATGCTAGAATTAAATAAAATGTTAACAATCAATTAAAACATAAAAAATGAAAAATTAGCCAGACATATCCCAGTACTTAACAGAGGCAGACTTCTGTGAGTTCGAGGCCAGTCTGGTCTACAAAGTTACTTCCAGGACAGCCAGGGCTATATAGTGAGACCCCGTCTCCAAAAAATAAAAAAGGGAAGGAGAGAAAAGGAAAGTTACTGAGTAGTGTCTTAGTTACTTTTCTATTGCTATGATAAAGACCATGACCAAAGCAACTTAGAGAGGAAATGGTTTATCATCTTATATTTCCATATCACAATCCATCATTGAAAGAAGTCAGTGCAGAAGCACAAGGCAAGAACCTGGAGGAAAAGCTGAAACAGAAGCTGCAGAGGAACTCTGCTTCCTGGCTTGCTTCCCATGGTTTTCTCAGCTTGAATTTTTACACCATCCAGGATCACCTGCCCAGGGCTGGCAGTCCACAGTAGGATGGACCCTCCCACATAAATCATAAATCAAGAAAAGACTTGCCTATAAGATTCCTATCTTATGGAGGCATTTTCTCAATTGAGAATCCTTCTTTCCAAATTACTCTAGCTTGTATCAAGTTGACATAAAACTAGCTAGCACAGTAGGATTACAGTGGAATTTGCCCCCCCTCCCTCCCTCCCTCCCCACCTCTCCATAGTCTAGCTATGTAGCTAAGGCTGTCCTTGAACACTGAACCTCCTGAGTGCTACAATTATCAACATGAATCACCATATATAACTCCAAAGTAGAATTCTTAAAATGGTTCAAGGGTCTAGTCCCAAGGTGAGATAGTAAATTATAAATTTGCTACACTTTAATAGGCCTTCAAGGGACATTACAAAATCTTTGCACTAAATGCCTATATGGATAAAAATATTTAAATAAATTATGAGACTAGAATCCAACATGAATTTATATTCTTTGCAGAGAATAAAGTAGGTTGACATCAGCTGACTCTATGTTTCAAATGTTTCTTTGCTAGGGTATAGGAAGTATGGTGAATGAACAGGAAAATGAATTAATAGCACATACCTGGATATGTGTTTAGATTATATGAACATGCATGAAAGTTGGAAAATAAAAATATAAGGGTTGAGTGTGTTCATATTTTGCAATTGTTTGGGAGAAACAGTGAGCTGCTGGACAAGCCACGGGAACAGATGAAAGGACAATGACAATTTTGAAAACATATATTTTTGAATCTACTATAATGCTTGGGTTTAAGGATATTTATTATCCTTATGTTTTATAGCAATTTATCATGAAGGTATAAGTAGAAAAATAATAAATCACTTCCCTTGTGTGAAAGGGGGGAAATGAGACATTTCCTCCATTTGATTCTACGAATGAGAAGAGTTTGGTTAACAGAGGGGATGATATCAAGGACATAAAGAGAGGAAGAACATCCAGAATCCAGAAAGAGGAGAGCAGACAGCTGGAATGGATGAAGAAGGAGAAAGGTGATGAAGAGCAAAATGGAAATAGCTCTCAGAGCTCCAACCCCAGCACTGCTCGCTTCATTGCAAGGTAAGTCAGGCAGCCCTTGGAACAAGCAACAGCTTGACAGTTCCAGCCATAACAAATGCCGACAGTTCTCACACACTTCAAATATGGTGGGGTGATGCGGTCTGACCAGCCCAGGGATGACACACTTCCACTGCACAACAGAGTCAAACTGCTACCAAAGTTCCTTAACCCTCACTCAGCTCACGCAGACCAGTCTTGCAGACCACACCGCACAGATAAGTAGTACTTTATCCACTTTCCATGTGATTTTGGTTGGAGCTTTTGAGATAGTCTTCTCCATATAAACAACTCCAGCTGCCTTCATCCCAGCCTCTGCCTCCCAAGTGCTGGGTCATACACCAGTCCTAGCTTTTTGACTTTTTTAAGAGTGAGAAGAGACATCTGCTGCATGGCCCAGCGGTGCTTGAAAAGAAATCCACTGTGTTGCTTTTTTTCATCCTGGGATACTTAAGCTGGGGATGTCTGTGAAGGGTTTTCCAGAGCCTGGACAGACAATGGCAGACTCACTGTGTTTATGACTGGCATAATGCTATAGGCAGAGATCCAAGACTAAAGGGGGAGACAAAGCCTTAATGAGCATCACCAGTCATCACTGGGTTTCTGAGTGCCAATATAGTGCAAGGCACTGATGCTGTTCTCATTGTGGCTGACTATTTCCTGAATCTGGGAGCCAAAATAAATCACCCAGAAGTTGAATTTTTCTCATTTTTATTTTTTAATCACTCTTCCTACATTTCTGTAATTCACATAATTTTTCTTTACTTTCTAATTGGAGTTTTAAAAAACACATTGTTCATGTTTTTCTCTTTCTCACATTATTTTTCTTCCTTTTTCTCATTTATTCTTTTCTAATGCAATACATCCTGACTGAAGATTTCCCTACCTCTACTCTTCCCAATCTCCCCACCCAACATCCCCTCTCCCATAGATCTGCCCCTCCCCCATTTCCCTTCAGAAAAGACTGGGTCTCACAGGAACATCAAATGACCATGGCCCAACAAGGTCCAATAAGACCAGGCACAAACCCTCACATCAAGGCTGGACAAGGCAACTCAGTCGGAGGAAAAGGGTCCCAAAATCAGGCAAAAGTGTCAGAGACAACCCCAGTCCCATTATCAGGAGTGCCCCCAAAACACCAAGCCAACAACCATAGCACATTCGCAGAGGACCTAGGACAGACCCATGCAGGCTCTGTGATTGCTGCCTCAGTCTCTGTGAGCCCTTGTGAGGCCTGCTTAGTTGATTCTTCAGGCCCTTAGTTGATTCTCCTGGTGTCCTTGACCTGCCCGGTGCCCAGAATTCGTCCTCTTTCTCTTCCAATTTCTTCTTCTTTTAAATTACATTGTTAAGAGGGTGGGAGGACACAAGCATGCTGCCTTCCACCATGTGGGTTCTGGGGCTTAAACTCAGGATCTTGGGCTTAGCAGAAGGCACCTTTGCCCACTGAGCTATCTTGCAGGCCTTCTTAATTTTTGACCTTCTTTCTTTGCTTTTTTTCTCCTGTCTCTTTCTCCATTTCATATTTATTTTTAACTTTATAATTTATTCTATATTACTGAGTGGATAAATATTCAGAATAGATAAAGAACTAAAAAATATTAAATGCTGAAGTAACAAATAATAGCCAAATTAACTAAATAAACAGTCCTCAAAAGTAGTATAAATGGCCAATAAATATATAAAACATATTCAACAATGTTTTGAGACAGGGTCTCACTACACAATTCTTAGTCTGGCTAGCTTGGAACTCACTATATAAACCTGGCTGGCCTCTAACTCACAGAGATTTTCTTTCCTCTGCCTCCCCAGTGCTGGTATTAAAGGCGTGAAACACCACACCCAGCCCTAGTCAACATTTTCTGATATCAAGGAAATGTATGTTATGAATGGGATAAACAGAATTATTCATTTGCACGAGATGCCATGATTGGTACAATAAAGGCCTTTATTTACATAAGGGACTGTGATTGATGCAAGTATGGAACTTTCCCATGATTGGTTCAACATCTTTGTAGGCTTAGGTTTTTTTCAAAACCTACTTTAATAAGGGTTCTTAAATGCTTCAACCTCCCTTCTAGCCCACCACCCACCAGAGGTAGGGAAAAAGAAAGATTAATAAGAAACAGGGGTTGTGGACCTATTTAGAAATAGTTCTTTGGGGCTATTCAGCAGTCCAGTTCACTAGTCAATCACCACTTACAAATCAGCAACAGCAGTTTGATCCAGAAGAAACCAAAAGGCTCCACCAATCAGCCCGAGACTACAGAAGCTGCAAGAACCTGCTGGAAAGTCACAAGAAGTTCTTTGGCTAGTTACTCTCTATGAAGTCAGGACAAGGGAAGATCAGCAACTGGATGTAAGGCTCTTATATTGATAAGAGCATCCTCAGCAAAAACTAGTGAGGCAGAACAAGATGAACCAATGCCAGAGCCTCCTCCTACTGTCTGTGGGGTCATATTCATATTCTTTCTAAACATCACATGTCTTCTCACTTGTGTCTGCTTCAGCAAAACATTCTTCACGTGTCTGCTTCAACACATCTTCATCTGCAGCAGGAACCATTGTGATGTATATAAATGCAACCCTCCATTTTCACAAAGGACTCTGCATGACTGGACAAACACAGGTATTTGGATGACTACTATGATTGCTTCTGGTGCGTTCTTTCATTTGCACAAGTAACTATGCCACAATCTGTGCAAATAAAAGCCTTCATTTGAATCAAGAACTGCTTTGATTAGTGCAAATGATATCTCTCATTTGCTTGAGGGACCATGCTATGATTGACTTAAAGCACATGCCTTCATTTGAATGAGGGGCTGCTGTTATTGGGTTAAGCATGGTCCTTAATATGCATGTGGGTCTACTGTGCTCAGTACAGAACCTCTGTAACAGCCACACCCATTTCCAATCATATAAGCAAGCTGTTTGTCTCGCTTTATGATCTGCCTGGGAGACACCCTCTTATGCTGTGCTGCAGCATTAACACCAAATGAAAGACTTCCCACAAAAGGTCTTTTCTTACCTCCCTTTGACTTTTATCATTACTATACTGAGCTGAGTTGATAACATAAAGAAAGGAACGCAGCCACAGTGGTGAAGGCAACAAAAGCCACTGCCCTACCAGCAGCAAACACAGGAGCAATAGCGAGATGAAGCACTTGGGAGATGAAGAGCTGAAGAGGGTGGCTAGAATATAAATGACGGGGAACAGAAGCAGTAGAAAAAATAAGAGCTATGGAGAGATGTAAAACTTGAAGTTGCCAATGGCTTAGGGACCCCAGCACCTGACGCCTGTATAAAAACTAGAACGTAAAAGTACTAGCTGCTGCTGCTACTGGCTGATGCCACTAACTGCTTCTAGAATCACATCATTACAATAGCTACCAGGACCACTGGTATTGAAAGCCCAGAGCAATAACCCTCTATCATTTTTGTTGTTATTGTTACTGTGATAAATACTATGACTAAAAGCAACTTAAAGAAGGGATAGAGTACATAATGGCATGGAATACACAGCATGACCACAGGAACAACAAGCATAGAGATCACACACACACACACACACACACACACACACACACACACACACACACACACGAAGCAGAGAGAGAACAGTAAGTGAGATGAGGCTATGGGCCTTCAAAACCTGTCCCCAGTAAATACTTTCCCCAGGAAGTCTCCATCACCTAAAAGTTCCATAACCTCCCCAAATATTGTCATGAACTGTTCAAAATATATGAGTCAATGGAGGGTATTTCTTTAAACTATTTTAAACCATTTTTGAGAATTTAATATGATGTATTTTGATCATAAGATTCTTCTTGCAATAAACAAACCCACCTCTTCCATTCCACGCTGGGATTTTGTCTGACTTGACAAGTCAGTACATGCTGTCAAAATCACTGTAAGTTCATAATGCAACTGTTCTGTTCTGGTTGGGAAAGTTTGCTTCTTTGTAGCCATTCGCTGCCTCTGGCTCTTACAATGTTTCCACCTCCTCCTCCATGAAAATCCCTGGGTCATGGAGGGAGAAGTGTGTTATAGATGTCCTATTTAGAGCTGAACACTGTAGCCTCTTTTTCTCTGCAAGTTGACCAGTTTGTGGATCTCTGTGTTAACTACTGTCTACTGAGAAGAATCTTCTTTGTGAGGGCCATTAGGTGTTATTTTAAGACCATGACCTTTTAACAGAATAATGATAGTTATTTCTTCCATTAGAGCCCATGACCTATCTAGGAAATAGGCTCTTGTCCCTGATAATGGTGCCAGGTATAGGCTCCATCTCATGGAGTGTGCCTGAAATTCAGAGAGTGATTTGATACTCCTATATTATTTGTACCATTATTTCATCAGTAGACATATCTTTCTAGGATATTTGTCATTGTTCATAAGGCTTGCAGCTATGTAAGACTGACAACTACTTTTCTCCTCCAGTAGGATGCATAGCACCTTCCAGCACTATGAAAGCAATCTAGTAGGGATGAAGCTTCCAGATCAGCTTGATTTCTCTATATTTTATCACTCAAGTATGTAGTGTCTTTACACAGATACACGCACATATATTTAAATATGTTTTGCTTGTACATATGGGTCTGGTGTCCAGGGAGGCCAGAAGAAGGTGTTAGATCACCTGCAACTGGAGTTGTAGATGGTTGTGAGCCAGCAAGTGAACACCTGGAACTGAACTTGGGTCTCTCTATAAGTGATCTTAACCAACCAGTCATATATGTAGTTCCAGCAATAGTCTTAAGATCACATTACAGAGTGTAATCAAGAGCAGCAGCAATAGCCTGCAATGTGTGGAGATCTATGGGAGCCCACTGGCCAACAACTTAGATGTAATCGATTCCTAATTCTGGGGTTGTTATTTGCTAGCATGTGCTATCTAGCTGTGATATTGTGAGGGACATTTCTTTTTGAAACTACCATAGTTTCAAAATTAAGTGACTATAACAATAAATATTTAGTTCTAAAATATCAAACAATAATATTTAGTTTTATAACATCAAACGATAGACCTCTACTTCTCAGAGCGATAAATTACCATGATCAAAGCAACTTTCAGAGAAAAGGGTTTGTTCATCATTGAAGGAAATCAGGACAGGAACTCAAACAGGACGGGAACCTCAAGGCAGGAGCTGATGCAGAGGTCATAGAAGACTGCTGCTTACTGGCTTGTCGCCCTTGGCTTGCTGGCTGCTTTTTAAATAAAAGCCAGGACCACCAGCCTAGGAGTGGTACCACCCACAATGAGCTGGGCTCTCCACCATCAATCACTAGTTAAAAAATTAACCTACAGTCAGAACTTATGGAGGCATTTTCTCAGTGGAGGTTCCCTCCTTTCAGATGACTCTAGTTTGTGTCAAGTTGACATAAAACTAGCCACCATACTAAGGGAGACTAAATATGGAACCTTGAATCGCACACAGTTTGTGGAATACATAACCTAATACACAGACTCTGAAGCCAGACTGTCTAGGTTTGAATTTCATCCTTAAAGCTGGCTAGAGAACCTCTGTCAATCTACCTAAGCTTTGTGAGCCTCATCTCTTAACAGTAAGAATGATAGTCCTCTCTTTGTCATGATGTACTTAGGATTAAATGAATTAACATAAATAAACTACTTAAATAAGCCCAGTAAATTCTATATGTACTTTTAAAAAGAAATAAACTCTATAATGAATAAAAGTTCATTTAGTAATTATCTGTAACCACACAAGGAAAGGGATGTGTTTGGTTGCTAAGAACTAAGAAGGAAATGGTTACCATAGACATGCTAGAACCTTGACGGCTATTGTTAGAGCATTGCCTACCCTTTAAGTGGACACCTGGGCTGGGTTAATTTATCCAGAAGGCTAAGAACTCAACAAATCTTTCTGAAATTCAACACAGCAAACATTTTTTTCAGGAAAAAACCCAACTTGTTATCAGATAAATAGTTAACCACCTCCAGGTAAGTCAAATACATAAAGATCTTCACTTTACAGGCACCTACAGGCACAGCTTTAGTGATTTCGCTCCAGGCAGTTCAGTAGAGGCCCTGGACTTAATAGTATCAGCGATTTTCTGATAGCTTAGGTCTCTCTCTCTCACACAGCCTGTCGGATTCCTGACCCAATATTACAGACTCTGAAGCCAGACTGACTAGGTTTGAATTGTGGTTATCCCACCTACCTCCTGAACTCTTAAAGGAAGAACTTCTATGGTGCCAATTTGGACAAACAGAGACTAAGATCATGATAAGAAGCTCTGCAAATGATTAAGACACATGAATAGAATCCAGATTTTTAAAAATCAAATAAAAGTAGAAGGGACACTAGTGAATAGTGGGAAAGGCGAGGGGAAGAGATGAGAGGATCATGGTGGGTGAGTATAAGAAAGCCCATTATATATAAAGTATATTGATGAAACTCATCATTTTGTACAATTAATATACACTAACAAAATGTATTTAAAAATAAATTGACATGAAGATATTACCAGTCTTGTCTCAAAGGGAGATAGCCACCATGGAATGAAGACATCTAGGCTCTGTCCTTCCAGTCTCTAGGTCTTATTAGCCTCATGAGCAAGACTAAAGTAGCCTTTAATCACAGGCCATATATATGGTTCCTTTTTTTCTTTTTTTTTTTTTTTTTTTTTTTTTTTTTTGGTGTGATGCAATCCAGAGCCATTCTCTAGTAG
This sequence comes from Uromys caudimaculatus, assembly GCA_028551405.1. NCBI lineage: Eukaryota > Metazoa > Chordata > Mammalia > Rodentia > Muridae > Uromys > Uromys caudimaculatus. The sequence goes on from CM052722.1 coordinate 70,942,725, forward strand.
ACCTTCAGGAAAGCCAATTTCCCCAAACAGTGACCTGTACTCAAAGACAAGCTATGGGCTGTGAGTCTCTGGAAATAACAATGCTCCAAAACAGGGGATGACTGGATGATTGTGCAGAGCAATGTTAAGTCATCCACTAATAACTGACATACACACTGCTCAACAGTGACACATGGCCCATGTATACAAAATGACATCTTTCCTTAACCCCACTGGTTCTTCCTGTAACTCTGGGCTCCATCAAAATCAGAGCAAGACTGCATTCCATGCTTGCCAGAGTAGCTACAGACATCAAGAATAGCAATAGGCTTTGCTGCACAGGTGGAAGAACGAGAACTCTCCAGCATTTGCTGGTGTCAGTGTAACATGTCATGGCCACCTTGCAAAACAGTACAGTAGTTCTTTGAATGCTTCAACACATGGGCAGTGTATGACACAGAAATTACTCCCAGGGGTACACCCAAAAGAAATGAACACACACCCACACACTTACCCATGCACATTTATAACAGCATTACCTAAAAGACAATAAGTAGAAACAACCCAAATGTCCATTAGCTGAGTAAATGAATAAAATGTAATATACCTACAATTTTTTAGGTCATAAGAAGGAATGCCAGGGATGGTGGCACATGCCTTTAATCCCAACATTCAGAAGGCAGAGACTCTGTATATTCAAGGCTATCCTGGTTTGTGTAGTAAGTTCCAAGCCAGCCAGAGCTATGAAGTAAGAGCCTAGGTCAAAACAAATTTTTATACATGCTACACCATGAAATCTTGAAGCAGTTGCCTAAATTGTCTTTTACTTAGGCCATCATTTTCAAGTCAAACTACACATTAAGCTTACTTGAGAAACACATGTAACTCCCTTAGAGTGTTTGACAGTGAGACACCTAGATTGGAGCTTAATAGCTATTGGTCTACTCTAGGTAATGTCTGAGGTCCCTTACAGCTTTAAGGAACTGAATGAAATCTATGAAAAATGTACCTTTGAAGCTAAGGCAAAAATAGAACCAAAAGCCCAATAGAGAAGTGTTACTTAGCAGAGGTCCTCCAATGGTTGTTTAAACTAAGCTGGTTCTTCTCCAGTGCATCATCCCACCTTTCCCCAAGACTGAATGAAGACACTCCTAGTAGTAACAAACTAGAGCTAAAGAGATAGGGTCCATCTGATTGTGTCTGTGTGGTGGGCTGCTTTAGTAACAAGTTGCTCTATTTTGTAGGAAGCTACATATTAGCACAGAACCATCACTGGAGCTCCTCTGCAGCATTTGCATCACTGGGCTGGGGCAAATGATGCAATAGAATTCTAACAGCCACAGCCTTTCTGTTTATCAGCATCTGTATGATGCCTGACTTAATTCTCAATTGATGTGATTTGTCATTGGTTTTTGTCCTTTAGTATTTAAGAACCAAGTTGAATCATGTTCCGACTTTTGACTGCCTGCTGGTCTCGCCAAAAGTCCACAGAAGGAAAACAAAGGTAACTTTACAACCACTTTTCTACACCCAATCTGGAATTACTTCCCACATATCTGCCTTAAGTTTCACGAGGGACAAATGATCATAATGCATTTGGGAAGTAATTAAACAGCAAATACAAGATTGGGAACAGAGCTGAGAGATGATGAGCACTCTACATTGAATGTATCAGGAGAGAAAGCATCCTTGAAGGATTTGGGAGGGGTTGCCACACTACTACAGCCACTGTGATGGGGTTTGTTTTGGTACATGAATTGAGACTATTGCAAGCAAAGCTTCAAACACAGAGAAAGAATAGAATTCTTTACCCTAAAAACTAAGTGGGGTTGTGGCTTTGACACATTTTTCTTTTCCACTTCCAGGAATGTGACTATCATTGTCATTGGCTTGGACAACTCTGGCAAAAGTCATCTTGTAGAGGCCTTTCAAAGATGTGAGAACAAAGAACAATAGTTTCTGCTGTGGGTCTGCCAGTAGTCATTCTACATTAGCCATACTTCCTGGCCCTTAGTTTCTCTCTTGTAAAGATAAATATCCCAGACTCCTCGTTAGGCGTTAACAAGCTGTTTATATAGTGTGTGTCACTTGCTCCTCTTGTAAGATGTTCCAGTTGAGAGTCCTCACACGGTGTCAGTTATGAATGAGCTACAATATGTAAAACATTGGAGTCAATTTGGAAGGATCGCATGTTTGGAATGCTGTCTAGTTTCAGAGCTCAATTCATGTGTAATTTGGCCTAGATAAGAGACAAGTTTAGAGTAATAAAGAAGTGTAATAACACAAAACACTGTGACAGCTGATATTAGAAGTTAGAGCTTGAGGAATGGTGTCAGTTCAAGTATCGTACCACATCTCCAGCTTAATGAGCCTCAGCAAGTTGAGCATGATTCAACTTGGTTCCTAAATACTAAAAATCAAATGATAAATCACATCAATTGTGAATTAAGTCCCTCGACATTTCCAGAAGCACTCACACAGCACTGTAGCAATCTGCTATACTAGTTGGAAAGCCCCAACTAGCTTTTAATCAATCAGAGGTCAGCACAGAGTCTGGCCCATCATCCATGTCTATTGAATCAGTGCAGGAGTGTGGTGACATGGTTACATTTTATATAAGCTGCCAACCCTCAGCAAAGTATAGGAAATGGTTGCTCTGACACCTGTGCCCATAGTCTCCTACCTGAAGTTCAGTCAGTTTCCTTGGACAACAGTGGCCTTTTGACTGATCTGTTTATTCCTACTTGCCCCTCTAATTATTAGAGAGATGCCAAAGTCTAATCATGACACTCCCATGTTGGATATTGCTCCATGTCTCCCCGTTGTTTTTGAAGCAAACTTCACCCACCTTAGCAGCATACAAGGTCCAGTGTGGGCCTCTGACTCCCCCCCCCCAGCTTCATTTCCCAAGTCCCCACACACAGTGCTCTAGTACAACAAAGCAAAGCTTTGTCATTCCCCGCTGTGCTACTGAACTTCACAAGGCTGCATTTCCTGCATCTTAGCCCCTCTGTCATCTACTTAGCCAAGCCCCTCCATTCACAGCCCAGCCACAAGACAGCCCTCCTCTACTCCTTGAGTTGACTCCCTTGCTCACACCCTCTAGCACACACTTAGCCCAAGATCATTGAGCAACTCCAAGTCCACCACTAACCTTGGAACGCCATGAGAAGAAGAAATAGATTGTTTCCTCTCTGAGTCTGTGCTGTCAATATCATTCATAATTAGTCTGGAAATTTAGGCCTTCCACCATTCTCCTGAGCCTGTATGTTGTTGCCTTTTCAGAACATCTGTCTCCCTCAGGCCCCAAGAGCACCTCCAGGTGCTAAAGTCAACACTCCAGCCTAGCATGCTCCCTTAGATGCAGCACACTTGACTCCCTGTGTCTCCCAACTCTGGTAGGCAGAAGTGAGCAGAAGTAAATGATTACAGGGAAGTCAAAGAACCAGGCAGGACAAGTCACAAGGTTACAGAAAAGAATAGGAATAGTTTACTAGAGCTCCACCTGCCTCAGCCCTGGATTCCCATTCAGTCTGGGTGGGGCCTGGGAACCCACAAAGTGAGAACTCCCCAGGCATTTTTGATGGCCTGCCAGCTGTGGGAAGCTCTCATCTGAAATGAGCCACAAGCTATTTGTCTGAGACTGGTGTCTGTTTTCCATTCTAACTCCTAGAGCATAGTGGATGTAGCTTGTTTTGCATAATTTACCTTGTGTTCAGTGCCTAACTTGAGGCTGCCTCATAAATGCATTGGTTTACAGTAGTGGCTTCATTCTAATGGGCATTGATGTCATATTCTGAAGAATGTCTAGGGCCACCTCTGTTCATGCAGGTTCACTTAGAGTCAATCTAGTAGGTTCCTCTGTGCTCAAAATTGAATAGCTCACTTTTCTTGTTCCTGTATCGTTTATTTGTTTTAAGATGAATGCCACAAACTTAATTGTCTAGGAAAGAAATTCCAGGCTACGAATAGTAACTTTTATGGACATTTAAAGATAACAGCTACAAAATAGTTTAAGGCATTATTATTGATGATACCATCCACTGTTTTGCATGGCGTGATCACATGGGGCAAGGAACCCAAACATAAGCAAAGACACGTGTCCTAAATAAGGACATTGAGATCTGTGAGTCTGAAATCTCACTATGCATTCTATTCACCTGATACTTAAAAAATATTTATTTTATATGTGTATGTGGTTTGCCTGAATGTATCTGTGAACCATGTGCATGTCATGCAGTGCCCACAGAGGCCAGAAGAGGAGAATGGATGCCCTACAAGTGAAATTACAGACAGGTTTGAGCTGCCATCAGGGTGCAGAAACCCAGGTCCATCTAGAAGGGCAGCAAGTGCTCTTAACTGCTGAACTGTTTCTCTAGGCTCAGTCTGAGTGCTTTAAAAACAGTGCTTGAGAATTTTCCCACTTTCTCTTCTATTAGATTCAGTGTATCTGGTTTTATGTGGAGGTCCTTGATCCACTTGGACTTGAGCTTTGTACAAGGAGATAGGAATGGATCAATTTGCATTCTTCTGCATGTAGACTGCCAGTTGAACCAGCACCATTTGTTGAAAATGCTGTCTTTTTTCCACTGGGTGGTTTTAACTCCTTTGTCAAAGATCATGTGACCATATGTGTGTGGGTTCATTTCTGGGTCTTCAATTCTATTCCATTGATCTACCTGCCTGTCACTATACCAATACCATGCAGTTTTTATCACTACTGCTCTGTAGTACAGCTTGAGGTCAGGGATGCTGATTCCCCAAGAAGTTCTTTTGTTGTTCAGAATAGCTTTTGCTATCCTGGTTTTCTTGTTGTTCCAAATGAATTTCAGAATTGCTCTTTCTAAGTCTATGGGAATTGAGTTGGAATTTTGATGGGGATTGCATTGAATCTGTGGATTGCTTTCGGCAGGATGACCATTTTTACTATATTAATGCTGCCAATCCATGAGCAGGGGAGAGCTTTCCATCTTCTGAGATCTTCTTCGATTTCTTTCTTCAGAGACTTGAAGTTCTTGTCATACAGATCTTTTACTTGTTTGGTTAGAGTCACACCAAGATACTTTATATTATTTGTGACAATTGTGAAAGGTGTCATTTTCCTAATTTCTTTCTCAGCCTGTTTATCCTTCAAGTATAGGAAGGCTACTGATTTGTTTGAGTTAATTTTATATCCGGCCACTTTTCGGAAGTTGTTTATCAGCTGTAGCAGTTTTCTGCTGTCACCTGAGTTTTTGATCTTAGCCATTTTGAATGGTGTGAGGTGGAATCTCAGACTTGTTTTGATTTGCATTTCCCTGATGACTAAGGATGTTGAGCATTTCTTTAAGTGCTTCTCAGCCCTACAAGTTTCCTTGTAGGATCTGATGATTTTTTTAATTTCCTCAGATTCTATTGTTATGTTTCCCTTTTCATTTGTGATTTTGTTAATTTGGATATTGTCTCTGTGCCCTCTGGTTAGTCTGGCTAAGGGTTTATCTATCTTGTTGATTTTCTCAAAGAACCAGTTCCTGGTTGATTCTTTGTAGAGTTCTTTTAGTTTCTACTTGGTTGATTTCAGCTCTTAATTTGATTATTTCTTGCCTTCTACTTCTCTTGGGTGCGTTAGCTTCTTTTTTGTTCTAGAGCTTTCAGGTGTGCTGTTAAGCCGCTAGTGTATGCTCTCTCCAGTTTCTTTTTGGAGGCACTCAGAGCTGTGAGTTTTCCTCTTAACACTGCTTTCATTGTGTTCCATACAGTTGGGCATGTTGTACTTTCATTTTCATTAAATTCCAGAAAGTCTTTAATTTCTTTCTTTATTTCTTCCTTGACCAAGTTATCATTGAGTAGAGCATTGTTCAGCTTCCATGTGTATGTGGGCTTCTGTTGTTGTTGTTGTTGTTGTTGCCATTGAAGACCAGCCTTAATCCATAGTGGTCTGATAGGAGGTATGGGATTATTTCTATCATCTTATATTTGTTGAGATTTGTTTTGTGAACAATTACACGGTCAATTTTGGAGAAAGTGCCATGAGGTGCTAAGAAGAGGGTATATTCTTTTGATTTAGGATGAAATGTTCTATAGATATCTGTTAAATCCATTTGGTTCATAACATCTGTTAGTTTCACTGTGTCTCTGTTTAGATTTTGTTTCCAAAATCTGTCAATTGATAAGAGTGGGGTGTTAAAGTCTCCCACTATTAATGCGTGAAGTGCAATGTGTGCTTTGAGCTTTAGTAAAGTTTCTTTTATGAATGTGGGTGCCCTTGCATTTGGAACATAGATGTTCAGAATTGAGAGTTCTTCTTGGTAGATTTTTCCTTTGATGAGTATGAAGTGTCCTTCCTTATCTTTTTTGATGACTTCTGGTTGAAAGTTGATTTTATCCGATATTTAGAATGGCTACTCCTGCCTGTTTCTTGGGACCATTTGCCTGGAAAATTGTTTTCCAGCCCTTTACTCTGAGGTAGTAGTGTTTGTCTTTAACATGGAGGTGAGTTTCCTGTATGGAGCAAAATGCTGGGTCCTCCTTATGGATCCAGTTTGTCAGTCTATGTCTTTTTATTGGGGAATTGAGTCCATTGATGTTAAGAGATATTAAGGAATAGTGATTGTTGGTTCCTGTTATTTTCGATGTTATTTTTATGTTTGTGTGGCTATCTTCTTTTGAGTTTGTTGAAAGATTACTTTCTTGCTTTTTCTAGGGTGTAGTTTCCCTCCTTGTGTTGGCGTTTTCCATCTATTATCCTTTGTAGGGCTGGGTTTGTGGAAAGATATTGTGTAAATTTGGTTTTGTCATGGAATATTTTGGTTTCACCATCTATGATAATTGAGAGTTTTGCTGGGTATAGCAGCCTGGGCT
>CM052722.1:70949643-70985782 GCA_028551405.1 Uromys caudimaculatus
TTCCTGGATGTTTTGGGTTAGGAACTTTTTGTATTTTGCATTTTCTTTGTTGTGTCAATGTTTTCTATGGTATCCTCTGTACCTGAGATTCTCTCTTCTATCGTTTGTATTCTGTTGGTGATGCTTGCATCTATGACTCCTGATCTCTTTCCTAGGGTTTCTATCTTCAGGGTTGTCTCCCTTTGTGATTTCTTTATTGTTTCTATTTCCATTTTTAGGTCTTGGATGGTTTTGTTCATTTCCTTCACCTGTTTGATTATGTTTTCCTGTATTTCCTTGTTAAGGGCTTCTAGCTGTTACCTGTGTTCTCTTGTATTTCTTTAAGGGAGTTATTTATAATTTCCTTCTTAATGTCTTCTATCATCATCATGAGATGTGATTTTAAATCTGAGTCTTGCTTTTCTGTTGTGTTTGGGTATCCAGGGCTCGCTGTGGTGGGAGAACTGGGGTCTGATGATGCCAAGTTGCCTTGGTTTCTGTTCCTTATGTTCTTGTCCTTGCCTTTTGCCATCTGGTTATCTCTGGTGTTAGCTGGTCTTGCTCTCTCTGACTGGGGCTTGTCCCTCCTGCAAGCCTTTGCGTCAGTACTCCTTGGAGACCAGCTCTCTCTGACAGGAATTTGGGTTTGGAGAACTGTGTTACAGGGTCAGCTCTGGGCTGCAGACAGAAACCAGAAGGATCCTGTCCCCAGCTGTCCCTTGGTTCCTGTGTCCTGATGGCTCTGTGAGGGTCCCTCTTGATTGAGAAATTGAACAGAAGTGGTGGTCTTCCTGTGCTCAAAGGTGTGTCAGCACTCCTGGAAGACCAGCTCTCTCCTGGCACTATTTGAGTATGGAACCCTGTGTTACAGGATCAGCTCCCAGGCTGCAGACAGAAACCGAAAGGCCACTCCTCAGTCTCTGTATCCTAAGAATTCCGGGTGGGTTCTGCTGGGCAGTGGTGCTTGTCTTACCTCCACTCACAGGCTTGTCCACACTTCTGGGATGCTAGCTTTGTCCCAGAGCTATTTGGCTATGGAACTCTCTGGCATAGACTGAGGTCCCTGACTTCAGAAGGAAACCAGAAGGCTCCTGTCCCAGGCTGCTTGTAGGTCCCTGTGTCCTGAGGGTTCTGGACAGGTCCCTCTGAGCACAGGTGCTGGCCTTACCACCGCTCACAGGCTTGTCCACACTTCTCATTTTGAACATTTTTATTTATTTCCTTCACCTGTTTAATTTGTATTTTCCTGTATGTCTTTAAGAGATTATTTCGTTTTCTCTTTAAAGCCTCTACCTATTTGATTGTATTTTCCTGTATTTCTTTGAGGGATTTATTCATTTCTTATTTAAAGGCATCTATCATCTTTATATCATTGGATTTAAGGTTGTGTTAGGCTGTCCAGGGCTTGCTGTATGGAATAGCTTTGCTCTGAAGATACCATGTTTGTCCTGGCTCTTGTTATTTGCCGTCTTAGGCTGGCCTTTAGCCATCTGGTTGTTCCCGGATGTTCCTGGTATATCAGGTATTGGGAAGGAGGGCCTAATCTGGATGTTCCCCATGCTGCAGGCCTCCAGTGGGCCTTAGATTGGATGTTCTTGGTGTAGCAGGCCTGAATATTCCTTGTGTAGTGGGCCTGGTGGGGGCCAGCAGAGTGGTGGTTAGACAATGGAGTTCAGGGGACAGCACACAGATAGCTCTGAAATTTCTAATTCTATTCTGAGTACTGCTAGTGTCAAAAATCTATGAAATTATTAACTACTTATGTGAGCAGAAACTAAGACCATAACTGTCAGTTCAACAAACTGGAAAACATATAGTGACTGTTATTGTAATATGTATTTCTATTATGGGCTGAATTAGGTATCTAGTTCCTTACAGAATATTATGTCCTGGGCAAAGTTTTTACATGAGAAATGTGTCTGCGTCTGGCATGGTTTCTTGGAAGAGACACTTCATGTTCTCATTCATAGTAATAGACATTGTAAGCACTTACTGAACCCCTACTGTAAGGTAATGGGCAAGCACAAAAGTAGGTCAATGACTACTTCAATAGTGTGCTGAGAGAGAGAGCAATGAGAAGTGGGCAGGCCAGAGGAGGCTTCCTGAAGAATGTGCTGGTTGGGCCTTGAAGAATCAGTAAAAGAGAAAGACCTAGCATTTATTCATCAAACATTTATCAAGCGCTTGTGTGCCAGCATCTGTGCTCAGCATCATGAATATAATGCATAGAATTAAGATTTCACCTTCCTGTTATAGCTTACAACTCAGTTAAGTAAGCAATACAATTTATGACTTTAATATGTGTTATAGTAATGGTAAACACCGGGGTGGATAATACTTTATACAGACTAAGGATGGTGTGAGGGAAGATTTTTTTTATAATAAACAAGATCTAAATTGATATTTTGGGAAAAAAGTAACAACATATGGACCAAGCACAGAATAGTAGAGAGAATGCTTCGGTATCTTGGATAGAAACCAGGTCCACTGTGGCTACCATTAAGTTTACTCACTGAATGCATAAAGCCAGGAAGGGTAGCAAAGAAAAAGTAGTGACTTAGAAAGGAGCATTTTGTTAGGCATGGTGGTATATGCCTTTAATTCCAGCACTCAGGAGGTAGAGGCAGGCAGATCTCTCTGAGTTCCAGGACAGCCTGATCTACAGAGTAAATTCTAGGATAGCTAGGACTACACAGTGAGTGATACCCTGTCTAACACACACACACACACACACACACACACACACACACACACACACACACACACCAAAGAACCAGAAAGATGCATCCACGAATATGAGCGGGCTGGCAGGCTGTTTTAGTTGGATTTCTGAGAGCAGGTTCTGCAAAAGAATGAGCAAATTTATCTAACTACATTTTGTCATTTCTCCTCTCCTTCCATTTGTAGTAATTCCTAGCAAGATGCACAATGAAGTGAGACCAACACAAACAACACTTCTACTAGATGATTACCAAGTGTCTGTCTATGACCTAACTGGAGACATAAAGGGCCGTGAAAAATGGCCAAGCTACTATGCTGAGGCACATGGGCTTGTTTTCGTCGTGGATTCTAGTGACGTAGCACGCATACAGGAAGTGAAGATCATCTTAACTCGACTAATGTTTGACAAAAGGGTATCAGGGAAGCCCATCTTAATGTAAGTTTCGTTCTTTGGGGCCTGCTTTCCCTCAGCCAATTTGCGCCATGGAAAAGGTATAGAGATAAAGGGCTTCTTTTGTCAGAAGGTTCTAGACCTCTTTAGGCTCAATGAGCTGAAAAGACTCAATTCACTGGTGACTGTTTTCAAGAGCCACGTTCTACCACGCATAGTCATGTGGGACATGATACCTAATTGTATAAATGAATTCTGAATCTTCTGCAAAGAGAAATAACTCTTCTTGAAGACTCTAACTTAACTTGCTTGGGGTTGAGTCTCTGATCCTGAAACTTGATGGCAGAGAGCAAACCCACTTTTGTACAATCAGTTCCAATGCATTCCTCTCCCACTTGGTTACTCAAGACTATGTAACTGGTACTCATTTCAGGGGGTGGGGATGATTCCAGTAGCCTATCACTCCTCCCCTCTTCCAACTCCCCCTTTTGCCATGCTCATTTCTCATTAGCAACCCTAACTAGAATATGAACAGAGCTTCTGAGATGTAAAAACTCTATGTCTATTCATATCCCAATTAGTGGTTGTAAATAAAGTATGACATGACATAAAGGAAGTGGGAAATGACCCCTGGGGATTATCTTGTATTCAAATGATTTGCACTATTAGTTGGCTAAGAAACTGCCTAGCTCATCCCACTGGGTACACTCAGTTCCTGGACCTGTAGCAGTTATACTGCAGTTAGTGCTACCATGCTCCATTTTTTGTTTGATTTTGGTTTGTTTGCTTTTTGTTTATTTATTTTGTTTTTTGTTTGTTTGTTTGTTTAAGACAGGGTCTCCCAATGTAGGCCAGGCTGGCCTGTAGCTCAGAGATTCACCTGCCTCCCAAGTGCTGGCACTAATGTCACATACCACTATGCTGGGCCTTTCCCTTCCCTTTGACTTTACCTTGGCATCACGCTTCTTATCATTATGCCCTGTTCTAGCCTGGCAAACAAACAAGACAAGAAGGATGCCCTTTTGCCTTGCGATATCATTGACTATCTACTTCTGGAAAGGCTAGTGAATGAGACTAAATCCATGTGCAGAGTGGTAAGTGTCAGCATCTCATTTCCTTTCCCCTAGGTCCTGGATTATATAACCTGGGCTCTGTCTGTCAGCTTAGGGTCAAAGTTCCTCTCGATGACAGGCAACATCTGCAGTGATTATTTCTAACTTGAGAATGACAACAAATATTATTCACTTTCAAAGTAGTTCTGTAAGATTTTAATAGCCCCATCTTATACATGAGAAAGCTAAGCAGCCAGAGGATCTCAGTAAACTGCTTGAGGTCACACAGTGAAGGCACTATAGCCATTTTATTAGAGGGCCTCAGCTTTTAGCTCTTCATCTGCTGTCTCAGATGTGAATGCTGAGTGTCTCCTTGGAGTCAAGAACCCACTTAGGTGGCACAATTACCTCTGCTATTTTAATGACAGTGATCAGGTCTTTAGGCATCAAAGGTCCAGGGATCCAGGTCTGAGGCCTTCTTTTCTATTTTTTAGGAGCCATGTTCAACCATAAAACACCTTCCAAAGAGGCACCAACAGCCAATAGTTATAGGGCTGCGATGGCTATTGGCTGCCATTGGGAATCAATATGATGAGATGTGTACTCGACAACAAACATCCAGTATGAGCATCTCAACTTCCAAAAACATCAGAGGCTGTGGAGAAAGATGGTCATCAGATAGGTATTGAGCCCATTTCATTAGCTTTACTGATAAGAATAGAAGTGGGAGTCAGTCTCCAACATGATCCACAAGTTCTGAGAGGTTTGTACTCCGGGAAGCAAGTCTTTCAGAATCTGATGGCCCAAGTGGGCTATGGCAGTGCCCACCAACATTGCAAGGACATTACTAGTCCTGGCATAACATCAATAGTCACTTTAATGCGATGAATGGCATGTAGGTTAAAAATAAAAAGGTAAAGCCAACAAACCAATCAGCATTAGGGCTTCTTGAAAATGGGGCTTCTATTCTCTGAGTTGCTATGTGTAAGACAGAAGGAACATGAGTCAAGGGACGCCATGGCCAAAGCAACTTTTATAAAGCCAAACATTTTAAAATTAATTCATTTTTATAGCCCAATCACTGCCCATCCCCATCCCCATCCCCCCTCACAAAGTCCTTCCCCTATCCCCTTCTCTTCTTCTCTGAGAGGGTGCCCCTCATATACTCCCACCCAGGCACATCAAGTCTCTGCAGGGTTAGGTGCATCCTGTCGAGGCTGGCTCAGTTTCAGGGGTTTAGTCCATTATCATCATGGCAGGAAGCATGGTAGCATGCAGGCAGACATGCTGTTGGAAGAGCCTAGAATTCTGCTCCTAGATCCAAAGGCAGTCAGGAAGAGACTTCCTGCAGGTTGCCAGCAAGATGGTCTCTTCTGCACTGGGTAGAGTTTGAGCACTGGAGGAGCCCTCAAAGCCCTGCCCAACTGCGGCACACTTCCTTCAACAAGGCTACACCTACTCCAACAAGGCCATACCTCCTAATAGTGCCACTTCCTGGGCCAAGAATTCAAACACATGTGTCTAGAGGGGCCATACCTATTCAAACAACCACACAGCCTATTGACTATATTCTAAAGATGAATATTACACAGCTGCTGCAAATTCTCAGCCTCCAGTTCTCTGATCTGCCTAGTCATGGCATGATAGGAAAGGACAGAAATGTTTAAAAAGTAAAATAAAAGAAAAAGGGGAGTATTCTTTCTTGTCCGTTCTTCTTGAGACAGTAGAGGGGGAAGAGCGTTGGCAGAGGGTAAGACCTTACGATTGGGGGTAAGACTTTGTCTTACGAGATATTTAGGGTTGCTGTATAATAATAAAATGTTTACTTATGTAAGTCTAAGTTACTATGCTACTGTAGCTGACCTGCCTTCTGTACTCCTCTGAGGCCAGAAACTGCAGTCTCTGGCACTTAGCACCTCATCCTAAAACAGCAAGAGATAAAGTAAAGGGTTAATTGCTAGAGCCTTTTCCCTTTTGTCCAGATGCCTCTTGCTTGGTGGGCTAGGGGGAAGTTTGGAGCAATACACTTCTATTGAACCACGAGAAGAGAATAACACTGGCAGAAGGAAAAACTTTTACACAAGCAAATATGCATAAACTCACATAAGTTCATATACAAATTCATACAAGCTCATTTATTCATTTCCATATAAACCAGTTGTGCCCAGCTGACATGCATTCTCACAATTTCATACTTACATACACACACATCCATACTTACATATGCATATGGAGCAAAAGACCAAGCACCGGTGCAGAAAGAACTCACTCATTCTGGATGGAAAATGAGCTCCAATCTTTATTGCATAGTGAAAGAGAAAGCTTCTACCCTTTTAATGCTAAATGAATTAAACCTACATTTGTAAGAATAAAAGCTTTGTTCCTTTAATAAGACTAAGCCTGCCTTGTCCTTACCATGGGACCTGTTCTCTCCCGTGGTCAGGAGAAGCCTGCCTGCGCCTTCTGCTCTCTGCAGCGTCTTCTTTTTTCCTCTTTCCCTCTGCATTCTGCACATTGCTCTCTTAGTATTTTATGTTACCTATAGTTTCTAAGTTATTCCACTCTGCATTCTCCTTCTAATCTTGCTCTCTCTTGCTGCTCTGATGTCACAATAATGCTCTAACTCTCACTGTCTTTTCTCCCAATGCTGTGCCAATACTTCTAAGTTCTTCTTGGGTTCAGTTCTGTTTAAAATGTGCTCTGTCTAAAAACTTCTCCTCAGCTCAGTTCCTCTCTCAGATCAGTTCTTCTCAGCTCATTTCCTCTCAGCTCAGTCGCTCTCAGCTCAGTCCATCTCAGCTCAGTCCCTCTCAGCTCAGTCCATCTCAACTCAGTCCATCTCAGCTCAGGCCCTCTCAGCTCAGGCCCTCTCAGCTCAGTCCATCTCAGCTCAGGCCCTCTCAGCTCAGGCCCTCTCAGCTCAGTCCATCTCAGCTCAGTCCCTCTCAGCTCAGTCCATCTCAGCTCAGTCCCTCTCAGCTCAGGCCCTCTCAGCTCAGTCCTTCTCTTCACTTTGTCCTCAGCCCTTAAACATCTTTCAGAATACATGATCACATGTTACAAAGTTCATCACAAGTTCACACAAAAAATCAAATCATAAATTGAAATAGAGGTTTACAACGGAGAATGTTTATGTGCATATCCATTAGGAGTAATTATCTGGCTAAACATCCATCTCCTGTCTCAGCTCCACAGGTTCACTGAAGGTTTAAAACCATAACTAGGTTATTAGTGAAGTGTTGTATAGATAAACCCACTCAATATTTTATCTCCTGTCCTAGCACCTATAATAAATCGTTAGTTCCCTTTTTATGACCTTTGGTTAATTGTTTTACAACCTCTTGGAATGTGCTCTGAGTAGGAGAAAGTCTGGTTACTAAGGGCAATTAACTGGTGACACTTGGGAGACTGGCAGAGTTCTCACTGCAGTTTTGACTATCAGAAAAGGACCTAATAGCAGTCCCACTATAAAAGAGCTTACTAATCACTGATATAATTTTAGGAATTCTTATAGGATCATCATTAAGACTTAAGTCATCTATTTGTCTGTATAACATCACAAGACAGTACATCTTCATGGATCTGCAGAGATCTGCTCCAAAGGGGTGTGCTACTACTTAGTGATTGTTATATATGTTTAATAATAACAGGAAAAGCATATTAATAGCAGGAATCTCTCCTAAAATGAAGCCCTTACAGCCTTGCTTAATAAGGGCTCATCTGTCACAGATTATATAATAATCTGAAGTAGGCCATTTCAGGATGATCCCCTGCTAGTTATTAGCTTGTCCCATTATGGCTCCTGACAAGAAGATGATGGGGGTTCTGAGGAATCAAAGGCCTAAATGTCTTCTTGCTATTTTGTTACTTTTCCATATGGAAAAAGTAACAAAATATTTTTGTTACAAAGCCATATGGAAATGGAGATAGGGTAGTGGCTGCATTGGACAAAGAAGCTTGAAGGTTAGGGATACAGCTCAGTGGCAAAGCACTTGCCTCATGCATGAAAGGCCCTGAATTCTTTCCCCAGTACCAAAACAAGAAGAAAAAAAACTTGAATGTGTCTGTTTCTACTACTGATTTTATTCTTTCAAATGTTCTTAGCTTACCTAACAGAGTAAGTATGGTCAGACACCACAACAGACAGCATTTTGAGAAAAGACAACACATAGAGCGTAGACAGCATGTGGAGCAAAGGCATTTTGAGAAAAGACAGCATTTTGAGTCAAGACAGCACTTAATACAACGCTCACTGGATGCTAGGCCCCTAAAGCCAATTCTACAGGTAAAAGACTTTTTAAACCATTGCCCATGGTCAGTAATTGAACCCTTGAGAATTAATTGAAAATTTCTCTCTTTCTTCCTGGTATACAGAAAGATGGTCTTCGAATAAGGCCCAAAAAGAATATGTCAGTAACATTTGCTCTAGATGTAATCATGGAGGAAGGTGAATGTTCTCGGAAAAGTGGAGCTCAGAATATCAGTAAGCCTTGCAATAGTCAATGTTATGATACAAAGACTCCACCAGTTCCATCTGTTGATGCCAATCTTTTCAAAGGTAATATTGAATCATTAATTACAGAAAAATGTTATATAGACCTTCCTTTATATTTTCTACAATAGCATTCCTATTTTGAGAAGTAAACTCATTTCTCACACTATGGTCTGTTGTTGGGAGAAGTATGGGACAAAGTTGGAGACCATCTTCTGGCAGCCCAGCAAGGATGCCCTAGCATTAGATTAGTTGACATAAGATCTTTCAATGGCTATAGTGGTAACTTAAAGGTTATGCTTGCCAATGGTGGAAGTACAAATTGGTATAACCTTTAGGAAGCATGTGTTTCCTGTCTCTCTCTTCTCTTCCTTTTCTCAATATTATTAAGAACTTCTAAAAATGGAGCTACAGGGATGGCTTGGTGATTAAGAGCATTTGTTGCTCATGTAGAAGGCCCAGGTTCTGGTTTTGGCAACCACATGATGGCTCACAATCACCTGTTAACCTGGGATCCTATGCCCTCATCTTACTTCACAAGTATGAATGTGGTACACACACACACACACACACACACACACACACACACACACACACACATATATATATATATACACACACACACACACATATACATATACATATGAAAGATTCACGCACATTAAAATAAAATAAATCTAAAATGGAAGCCCTCTAAACTACTAGTCTCATTTCTTAGCTGTCTACAAAGATAATTACAGAAATACACAAAAAGTATAATAAAGAATATTCAAATTATAATATACAGTAGAAAGAGCTAAATGTTGTAGGTAATGTAAATGTCCAGTGACAGAGATAGCCAAATAACTTATGATGCATTCACACTATGGAGGCAATAACATTGCTAATGATAGGGGACTGGGGAAATGACTCAGTGCTTAACATGTCTTCTGTGCCAGCATGGAAACCCAAGTTTGGGTACTGTGCATTCGCATAAAAGCTGAATTCGTTGGTATCCACCTGTAATGCTAGCACTGGGACAGGGGCAGTAATGAAAGAAACATCTGAGCTCTTTAGGCTACCCAGCCTAGCTGATCAGTGAGAGACCCTGTCTCAAAAAACAAACAAACAAAACCCAACCAACCAACCAAACAAACAAACAAAAAACAAAAGCTTAGAGTTAACCCTTAGGCTCCTCATACACATAAATATAAACACACACACACATACACATACGCTATACACACACATACAAAAAGTTAAACGCTAATGATGATTTCCATTTGCTGACATGGAAAGTCTTCCATCATTTGAAGTATAATATTGACTGTCAACTGTCAATAATCACATCACCTTTGGCTGAGTTCTTATGCATACATTGAGGGACATAAACGTGGCCAAAGCCACTAATGAGAAAATGGACACAGCTCTTAGGTGAGGATGAAAGTTGAGTAGAAGGAATCTAGTAGAAAATAAAGCATGATTTTCTAGATGTCAGCTACTGCCCCTAAATCTTTATCCAAAATCAAAACTCATTTTCATTTCTATAACCTTAGCTCGTAGGCCCAAAAAGAGAATAGAAACCTGGGACACTGAAGAAATGTTGTTGGAAGATCCTCGTGGAGAAGCCTTCTGTTCCTGCGGTTAGTACTCCTTAAATAGGCAAAGAATGTACCTGGTTGGAATGGAGGGTGAGTGTCCTGGAGGGCCCTTGGAAACTGACCAGCACCCTCTTACCCCAAGTAGTTTGGGAAAGAATAGAAATGTGGCATTGGCTTCACTTGTAAAATGGGCTCTTTTCTTTCTCTGATTAAACAGAATACTAAAGAGTAAACAGAGGGAGAGCAAAATAATCATTCCCTCTACCACCTTATAGTAACTGGGCACATCTCCAGAAGCAGCAGGAATACCCAGTCTTTGTTTTTCATTGGATAACGCCTCTACAGCCCAAGTACAAGTTCACCTATTCTAACATCACATCCCTGAGAACCATTGTTTCTGCACACCAGTTGTAGTAGCCAGTATGTTCATCCATACTCACCAAGAGCCTCAGGAAGCTAGGTGCTGTCCACCTGAGCAAAGAAGAGCAAAGACTTCCCACTTGTACCGAGATGCTACTGACAAAGCTTACGGATAAATGTCATGCACAACTGAAATTGAGCCTTAGACGAACAGGGTACTTTAGAATCACACGTTTCTCTGTAAGGTTCTCAGGTATAAAGGGACTGGCAAAATAAATAAGAATTATGCTCTACTCAATCGTTTTCTTTTTGTTTTGTTTGCTTTGTTTTGTTTTGTTTGTCACGCATCCAAAACCAGGTCTGTTTTAAATACCTAGCTACTGTCTGGGAAACCACATTGCTTTGCTAGCCTTTCAGAAGCACAACTGCTGCCTCTTAATGTATGTGTGGACCCCTACTCCACTGCCGGGGTGCTGTGGCTGGGATCATTTACGATTATTGTTATTTCATCTTCATCCTGGGCTCCATTTATAGAGCGCTTTCTGGATACCAAGCACAGTGACAACTCTTTCCGTCTCTTGTTATATTCTCAACCTTCCTGGGCACGTGTTACACTTGGCATCATTCCCAGATAAGGATTCTGTAAAAAGCAGAGCAAGGAATGGAATCCAAACCTGCGTAGCTAGAGCTACCTTGGGCCAAAAAGATCCACATGTGCCTTTCTCCAACTCCCTCTAGAAAGAGAAAACTATAGCCAGGAAATAATGCTGAAGTGCATTTGTGTCTATGTGAGAAGAATTCAGTTAACCAGAAGTCAGCTAACAGTGCCAGCAGGCATAGTTGATTGAGCACTTCCGCTTTGACAGATGCTGGGCTAACTCCTTTACATATATTATTGCCTTTCATCTTCAGAAGCTTATGATGTCTGTTCTATTATCACCAACTCACAGAGGTAGAAAGTGATGTTCAGGGGGGTTAGATCATTTGTCTCCGGGCATTCACTAGGAGGTAGCAGAACCAGCTTTTAAACTAAAATCCTGTCTCGAAAAACCAAAAAAAAAAAAAAAAAAAAAAAACAAACCTAAAATCCAAGTCCACAGGGGCTGTAAAGACGACTCAGCGGATAAAAGGACTTGATGTGCAAGCGTGGGGACTTGAGTTTACATCCAAGCACCCATGTAAAACAAAGCAGAGTCTGAACATGTGTGCACCTTTAAGCCCAGCACTTTAAGGGGCAGAGACGGGAGGACCACTGAAACTTGCTGGCTGCTTGCAATGCCCCAGGTTCAGTGAGAGACTGTCTCAAGAAGAGTAATACAGAGCAGGGCTCCCTGCATCTTCTTCTGGCATCTATATGTATGAACACCCACACACACATGCACACATATCACAGAAAAAATGCACCACACACACATACATACACTCATAAATAAATAAACATACAGGTCTAACTCCATATCCCATGTTCCTAATTACCCTAGACTACTTTGCCAAGCAGTATAAGCCAATCAACCCATTATTTGATAGATATAAACCTTTCAACTAAAAGACAAGTGTCTTACAATCCTGCCTGAAAGATGTTTCTTCTCCTCCTTCTCCTTCCTCTCTTTGTGTAGCTCTGGCTGTCCTGGAACTGTCTATGTAGACCAGGCTGGCCTCAAACTCACACAGATGTCCTTGTCCTAGCCTGGGACTAGCTGGGACTAAAGGTCTGTGGCACCAAGGCTGCTTTCTTATATCCAAAGGAACCACTTTAAATGCCTTATAGGTTTTCGATATGCTTGTAAGCTCAGCTAATTACTTGTGGCACTGAGAGGCATTTTACCGAACCTCCGATCAAACCTATGTTATACAGACTGAAGAGATAACTGCCCAGAACAGTATAACTGGACACTGCGAGCAATGTTTCATAAATCTCCTGCATCCTCCCTAGGCCATTTCAGTCTTCTCACTCTACCCACTTTTCCTTTTAAAGAGTTCTGGAGTCCAGCAGTCTCAGCCTGAAAAGCAACAAATGCCTCCACTGAAGAAGTATTAGCACTGGGGCTGCATGGGGGCAGAGCACTTACCTAGTAGGCAAAAGGCAACAGGCTTGACCCTCAACACAAAAGAGAAGAGTCGTATAAGACAGGAGACTGCAATTCAATGAACCATGCTTTTTTTCCTTGGTTGGTTTGGTTTGGGTTTTCTAGACAGGATTTCTATACGTACCTCTGGCTGTCCTGGAACTTGATCTGTAGACCAGGCTGGCCTCGAACTCTGAGATCTGCCGGCTTTTGTCTCCTCAGTGCTGGGATTAAAGGCGTGAGCCACCACAGCCAGCTGATAACACCAAGTTCTTTAAGAGAATTGACCATCTACACATGTTTCTTCATGGCATGTGTCTTTTTGGGCAGGGGTCTGTTCTTAGCCAGCAGAGAAAGCTAAATACGGTCAGTAAGCCTGTAACAGGAGCAAGGTAGAGAAGGTCCAGGACCACCCCACTCCACTGTGATATTACTGCACACATTCACGATGTCTTCCATCTGTGACTTCATCCACATAGCTAGCGGTGTTTCCATGGAGATTCTAAATCCATTCAAGATGACAATGCTGATTAACTGTTACATCTTGTAGAGATACTTTAAGCACATGGCCTTGGCTCACAATTCAAATTCCACATAGCTCAGGTACTTAGTTCTTCCAAGGGAGATCTAGGCTTCAGTATTACAGAATTTACTGTGGATAAGTAGGGAGATCCCTTTGCTCTAAATGGTTTTCAATCCTGCACTCCAACCCTTGCTAATTATGCATGACAGCATCACACAGAACTGGGTATGAGAGTGTATGCTTATAAATCTTAGCACTCTGGAGGTAAGGACAGGAAGATCAGAAGTTCAAGGTCATTTGTGGCTGCAGAGCAAGTTTGATACCAGTCAGGCTACAAGAACTCCTATTAAAACAACAACAACAAAGAACAAGGAAATTGACATCGAAGTGATGGTTTAGGGTAGGATAACAAATCACTTCTTTTCAAGGCAGTTGCTGCTGGAATGACAAAATAATGAGATGTAGCAAACGCCATTTTCTTCAGGACAATCCTGCACGCCAACTGTTGTTCTTATCCTGAAGATGCCAGTGGCCATGGCTAGGTTAGGAGTCAAACTGGGGCTCACTGTTTTATCACCCAACCCCACAAACCCTTTTTCTTTATTAGAAGACCAAATATTGAGATTTCTGCCTGAAAGAGGTATGAAGAAAGACAGCTATCACTCAACCCTTTGGAACTTGGAACGGTCCCTTCAGCTCACTACATTTTTGCAAATGCACCTAGAGCTGAGGCCATGGCATCCCTACTCACTGCATTATCCCTCCAGTCTTAATCCCCCATCCCTAGCTCCTCTTCACATTGCTCGCACTTCAGACTCTGTAGGGGACACCAGAGGCACTGTGATCCCAGGAAGGGGAGAGCAGCAGATATTTTATGCTGCTCTTATGTTAGGATCAGATCTGGGTCAGAGGTTGTGGAAGCTGAGAGCTTACACTACTGTCTCTGCACCCAGGAGGAGTCCGGCTCGGGTCCAGGCAGCCTGGGGAGGCTCTGCTGTGGAGTGGGTAGGCAGAGCAACGTTAACAGAGCACCCAGATTGTGCTGTGTGCTGATGACTCAGGAGTCCCACAGGATCCCACGCTCATGCTAGTTGCCACTTCCAGGAACTAAAATAAACCTTTAGTGCTAAAAGACAGCAGGCCTTTGGGTCTGTTCATGAAAATAAGCCCAGCCCTAAGAACTGGCATGCTATTTCACACAATGGAATGCTACACAGCCATTAAGCACACAATTATGTGCACTGTGGGGATGGAAATGAGAATGTGAAATGATGTTAAGTGAAAACAAGAGATGACAGACAAGGCATGCTGATTGCAACTATGGAAAACATACATGAGAGTGAGAGAGTACATCTCTAAAGAGCTTCAGGAAGGAATGGGCACTATACTTCTGTTAGACTCCATGGCCTTTTCTATAACACATTTTTCTTACTTTTTTTTTTGAAACAAGGCCACACTATTCAGCCCAGACTGGCCTAGAACATACCCTTCTGCCTCCAGCTGGGATAAAGCACACGCACCTGCATGCTAGTCTCCCAAACATTTTGGAGGAGAAGGGGAATGTCCTGGCTAGTTTTATGTCAACTTGACACAAGCTGTCATCTGAGAGGAAGGAACCTCAATGAAGAAAATACCTCCACAGAACTAGTTGTAGGCAGGTCTGTAGGGTATTTTCTGAATTAGTAATTGATGAGGGAGGGCCCAACCCATTGTGGGTGGTACCATCCTTGGGCTAGGAGTCCTGGGTTCTATAAGAAAGCAGGCTGAGCAAGCCATGAAGAGCAAGCCAGTAAGCAGCATTCCTCCATGGCCTCTGCATGAGCTCCTGCCTCCAGGTTCAAACCTTGCTTTGGTTTCTATCCTGAATTTCTTCAGTGATGGGGTACACCATGGAAGTGTAAGCCAAATAAATCCTTTTCTCCCCAACTTGAAATTGATCATGGTGTTTTATTGAAGCAATAGAAACCCTAACTAAGACAAAGAGTCTCATTATAGTTCAGGCCTGCCTTAGGCTCACTTCATTGGCAAGGATAACCTTGAATTCTAACCCTTCTGTCTCTACTTCCCAAGTGCTGGGATTAAAGATATATATTTCCACATCTGTTTTACACAGTACTGGGGATGGAATTCAAGGCTTCCTGAATGCTAGACAGGCACCCTACTGAGCTATACCCCTAGCCTAATGGATTTTTAAAGAAAATTTTCATTCTTGTCATATGTGGTTCAGAGACACCTGCTTTTTAGCTTGCATAGTAGTAAACTCCACATATGATTTGATTCAGAATGTAGAGAACTGAATGCCATAGTGAAAAATTCCTTCCAAACCTCAAGCCAGCCAAACAATTCCACGACCAGAATCTATACACATCTGGGCCTATGTTAAGTCAAGCTACTGCGCTTTGAAACACAACCACTTATTCTGAAAGAAAGGAAACCTACTCCCCTTTTTGGTAAACTGCCAACAGGTCCTTATTTGTAAGACATTACTATCTACCTTGTAGCTATCTTGTTACCTTGTCACATGTAGCACTTAGAATTAGTCAGTCTTTATCTACCACACATATGGGTATCAAGTTGAGTAAATTTCTCTCTCTGGATAATGTATAGACCTTGTTTTTCTAGGACTGGCTTTCAGTCAATACTTAGTTTTTGTTTTGCTTAAAAAAAATAAATGGGAGAGTTGTTTGGAGGAGGGTAGATGAAGACAGAGTTTTGCTATGTAGCCCAGGTTGAACCTGAACTCTTACCTCTCCAGTGCTGGGATAGCAGGTGAGTGCCAATGTGCCCAGATGTTTATGTCATTTCGTTTTGTTAACATTTTATACCTAAACAGACTTTAGATTTACTGGAGTTGTCAATATAGTACAAAGAGTTGATATAGACCTTTTAACCTACAGAGCTCTAATGGTAGCCTCTTATCTACCTCCAGTACACTGACAAAAATTATCATATTATCATCCGATTAGTACAACACTAGTTACTAAAGAGTTATTCAGGTTTCACCAGCCTTTTCCACTAATGCCTCTTTTCCATTCAGTATCTAATTCAGGATCATATACAGTATAGTGTTTAATCTTCCTCATCTCCAAAACAAGTTTTCTCTTTGAAGGTTAAATGGGGGCAAGGTAGTATATGTTCTCAACAATATGGCGCTGAACTCTTGCACCCAAAAGGAAATGCCATCATATCTGTATGAAAGTCCTGAATCCAAGGTACTTTATCAGGGTTAGTGTCAAAAAAGAAAAGAAGGATTGGTGTCAAAAAAGAAAAGAAGGAAGAGGAGGAGGAGGAAGAGGAGGAGAAGGAAGAGGAGGAGGAAGGAGAAGAAGAGGAGGAGGAAAAAGAAGAGGAGGAGGAGGAAGAGGAGGAGGAAGAGAAAAAAGAGGAGGAGGAAGAGGAAAAATAGGAAGAGGAAGAGGAAGAAGAGGAAGATGAGGAGGAGAAAAAGAAGGCTTCCATTAGCACTTCTTACAAGTGTACTAAAGAATTTGACAAGTAGGTTATATTTAGCAAGCAACATTATGGTGACAAAGTGAGAGGGATGGCCTTCCCTGTCTCTTTTCTCTGCTTCATTTCTCCTCAAATGGCATTTTAATTTTTCACTAGCAACTGTAATATTTAAGTATAACATAAATGCTGAGAAACAAACACCCACACCAACAGGGAAGGGACTCTGCTATGTGTGGTTTTGTTTGCCCAAAATTAAGTACCAGCTTTCAATGGTTCAAGTTAACGAGTTCTCAGCTTTAAGGTGATGCAAACGATACACATTCGGTAGAAAATATATTTTGGATTTTGAGTTCAGATTTTTCCCTAGGCTAGTAGGGAAACATCTGACATGTAGCCCCATGCACTCTAGTGATGGGGGGTATCTCCCGGGCAGTCTCGCCATCACAAAAGTAAACAGCTGCTACTCTATTGTGTGCGATGGCTGCTAAGCTAGTGTTACTAGGTCAGGTGGATTAAATGCATTTTTTAGCTCATGATGGATGATAGAGACTAGGTATCTGTATGTACTACCATTGTCCTTGTTCTACAGGGAGAGGGATAGGCAACAGAGTTGAAGAGGTTAAGTAAGTTGTCCAAAGTCACAAGAGCTTGTAAATGATACGGACAGGATTCAAGACTAGGTCAGCCTGATTCCAAAGCTGCTCCTTTTAGCATGTGTACTGGCTGGTTTTGTGTGTCAACTTGACACAAGCTGAAGTTATCACAGAGAAAGGAGCTTCAGTTGAGAAAATGCCTCCATGAGATCCAGCTGTAAGGCATTTTCTCAATTAGTGATCAAGGGGGGAGGGCCCCTTGTGAGTGGTGCCATCCGTGGGCTGGTAGTCTTGGGTTCTATAAGAAAGCAGGCTGAGCAAGCCAGGGGAAGCAAGCCAGTAAGCAGCATCCCTCCATGGCCTCTGCATCAGCTCCTGCTTCCTGACCTGCTTGAGTTCCAGTCCTGACTTCCTTTCATGATGAACAGCAGTGTAGAAGTGTAAGCTGAATAAACCCTTTCCTCCCCAGCTTGCATCTTGGTCATGATGTTTGTGCAGGAATAGAAGCCCTGACTAAGACAGCATGTCAAATTGCCTCTCTAAGCTCCTGCCACAGTTCAGACACTGCTGAATGTTAGGGGTACAGTACTCAATTCTTACAGGACAGTGGGCAGCAACTAACTACTAAGCAACTAAGCATAAAACAGCCCCATCTTGCTCTCAAACATTCTTTGGTTTGGTTACAACCAAAGAAAATTAGGAAATACAAATAGTGACTACCCTCGGACACAGCAGTGTTTACCTATAACTCCAGCACCTGGAATCTAGAAGCAGGAGGACCACTGAAAGTTCAAGGCTAGCCTGTTCTCCATAGCTAGTTTCAGACCAGCCAGGGCTACATAGTAAGACCCTATATCAAAATCCCAAAACACGTGGTTTAAACCAGTATCTTGAAATATTCTATTTTCTTCAGGTCTTCAGAGTAAAGACCTCTGCCCTCTAAATATTTTGAGGCTAACAGTTATAGATGGGCTTTTAAAATAAGATGTATTTATTCTATGTGTATGAATGTTTTGCCTGCATGTATGTATATGTATCACAGGCATATCTGGTGTCCACAGAGGTCAGAAGAGAGGGTCGGATACTCTGGAACTAGAGGTACAGATGGTTGTGAGCCATCATGTGAGCACTTGGAACAGAACCCAGGTCCTCTGCAAAAGTAACAAGTGTTCTTAACTGCTGAGCCATCTATCTCTCACCCTACAGTTGGGCTCGGGGATGTTTATACTTGTTCTTCCATTGTGTGGCTTGTGGCCAGGTGTGGATAATGTCATCCAGATGGATTCCTCTGAGGAAAATTAATGAGAAGTACAATGTGGAAATACATATGGTAATTGAATAGAATCTGCTGAGGGAAAATGTATATGTCTCAAAAATAATAGTTATATTTCATTTCAAGTGTCCCCTTGAATTTGGACTAATTGGCAAGTTCTAAGAGAGGTGCCAGTGGTTCACGACTGCATTTGTAGGCAAGTCATTCTGAATTATATTCCTAAGAAAAATGACTAATGATCCTAGGAGTTATAAATTGTAATTTGGTCTTAAGGGGGAAGGGTTAGAGGACTTAAATCTCAGCAAATGACAATCACTCTCTTTTCCTGCGTGAAGACAACCAAGCATATGAAATACTGAAACCCCATGGTTCTCAGTGCTGGGCACATACCTTCAATGTCTATGTGGTACTTCTAGAGACCACAGCACAATTTTTTTCTCATTTTTTTTTCTGAGACAAGGTTTCTCTGTGTAGCCCTGGCTGTCTTGGAACTCACTTTGTAGAGACCAAGATGGCCTTGAACTCAGAGATCCACCTGCCTCTGCCTCCCAAGTGCTGGGATTACAGGCATGTGCCACCATCCACTGTCCAGACTATGAAAATTTAAGTAGTCAGGATGTGGCCTAAGCCTTGGAAGTTTGAAAATAAGCCCTAGAGGAGTTTAAGGCACAGACAAGATTGGGGACTGTTGCCTTAAGCCAGTTGTAGCTGCCCATCAGAATCACTTTGGGGATCTGTTAAAAATTCAGATGGCTCATTCACACAGTTGGAGAGATGGCTCAGCTGTTAAAGGTTAGGCTCACAACCAAAAAAAAAAAAAAAAAATTCAGATATTTCGGCCATACCCTACACTAATTAAATCGGAACATCTGCTTCAAGTCCATGACCTGTGTTGAGATCTGGCCATTATGCCTTATTCTAAGTGACCTTATATTGTATAAAACAGTGGCTTTTCACACTGTGCACTGTCCTAGGAGACTCCATTTTTAAGGTAGATTTCAACTCCATTTTGAGGGGAAAGGATGACTGTAGCCCTTGAGTAGATCCAGAAATGACAGGCAACAACCATTCAGCATAGACTGATAAATGACTTGTTCTTCAGAATAGAAACGGATCAATCTTATACATTTATTGGGGTGAAATAAAACTGCAGAGGCATATTAAAATCATATCAGAGACATAAGGCTTAGGAACTTACCAAACACAGCAACCAAGGGAAGGGTGTACCTCCACCACCTGGACCCCATACATTAATGGACACCTAACACTGTGATGGCATGACCCTACGACAACCTATCATCTGATACCTGGTATGTGCATGTCACAGACCAAGGACTCCTTGACTTGGCTTGGTCCCTTACTGTTGATGAAGCCTATTTGACTTCCTGCCCATCCACCTGTTTGCCCATCTGAGACTGAGCCTAACCCACCATTTCCTCCTCCACCCAGTTCTGCCTTTTAACCTCACAGTTGCACACTGGAGTTGTGCTCCAAAACTTGACTTGCACAGTTCCCTCCCAACACAGGTTGGTTCGCTGTATTGTCAATGCAAACTCTCCTAAGCCCATTTCTGAAACCTCCTGAACTCTGCTGCAGCCTCTTTAGCTTGTATTCATTCTGTAATGCATACACATAGACAGAGCTGTATCGGCTTATTGATTGTGTGCTGTGTGCCATGAGAGTTAGTGAGTGGGACTGGAATAAAAGAACTTGCATTCACCTCACCCAGGCTTCCAAGATAGGAAGATTTTTGTGACAAATTGCCATTGAAACTGCTAAGCCTTGTGAAATTATTCAATAAATTCTGACATTGTAGAATGCAGTACAAATGTGTTCCTCTACATTTCTGGTGTAGTACAGTCACAGCAAGCTGGGAGGTTTTTCAAAAGCATCACAGGAGGGCCATAAAGATGACTCTGTGGGTAAAGATGCTTGCTGTCAAACCTGGCCACCCAGAACTTTCATGGTAGAAGTAGAGAACTGACTTCTACAAGTTGTCCTCTGACCTTCTACATCCAAGATGTGGCGGGAGGACACACATACACTTAATTAATGCAATTAAAGCCCCACAAGGGAATAGAATGTGCAGATAAACCTGAGAACCACTGTGGCAGCTAAAACTCCCAAACTGGTAGAAGAGCAATGGCAAAAGCAGGCAGTGGTGGCTCACACCTGCAATTCCAGCACTAGAGAAGTCAAGGCAGGGGGACTGTTTTGAGTCCCACATTAACCAGAGTTACATAGCAAGTTGCTGTCTCAAACAAACAGCAACGAAAAAGGAGCCATGGCAAAGCTGGCACTGGCACTTGGTAGCAACTTGAATTTTTAAAAATTGACTGCTTTTATTACGTTCATGTATGGATTCAGGGGGCATGCGTGTGGAGCTCAAGACAATGCCTTGCTGGAGTCGGTTCTCTAATTCCACCATGTGGGTTCTGGGAATTGAAATCATCGATTATCTGCCTTGGCAGCAAGTGCCCTTATATGCAGAGCTATCTTGCTTGCCTTTAGCAACGTTAAAATGAGACTTCTCAACAGCCAATTCTGAAAGACTGGAAGCAGACTTAGGATAAATCCTTAAACAATTGTTCTACTTTAAGATTAAAGTGCTTCTCAGCCCTGTGAATTTCCTCAGTTGAGAATTCTGTTTAGCTCTGTTCCCCATTTTTTGATGGGGTTATTTGTTTTTCTGGAGTCTAACTTCTTGAGTTCTTTGTGTATGTTGGATATTAGCCCTCTATCGGACGTAGGATTGGTAAAGATCTTTTCCCAATCTGTTGGTTGCCGTTTTGTCCTATTGACAGTGTCCTTTGCCTTACAGAAGCTTTGCAATTTCATGAGCCATTGGTGTTCTGTTCTGGAACTTTTCCCCTGTACCCATGTGTTCGAGGTTTTCCCCCACTTTCTCTTCTATTAGATTCAGTGTAACTGGTTTTATGTGGAGGTCCTTGATCCACTTGGACTTGAGCTTTGTACAAGGAGATAAGAATGGATCAATTTGCATTCTTCTGCATGTAGACTGCCAGTTGAACCAGCACCATTTGTTGAAAATGCTGTCTTTTTCCCACTGAGTGGTTTTGGCTACTTTGTCGAAGGAGATTCCACCTCACACCAGTCAGAATGGCTAAGATCAAAAACAGGTGACAGCAGATGCTGGCGAGGATGTGGAGAAAGAGGAACACTCCTCCACTGTTGGTGGGATTGCAAGCTGGTACAACCACTCTGGAAATCAGTTTGCCGGACCCTCAGAAAAATGGACATAATACTACCTGAGGACCCAGCTATACCACTCCTGGGCATATACCCAGAAGATGCTCCAACATCTAATAAAGACACATGCTCCACTATGTTCATAGCAGCCATATTTATAATAGCCAGAAGCTGGAAACAACCCAGATGTCCCTCATCAGAAGAATGAATACAGAAAATGTGGTACATCTACACAATGGAGTACTACTCAGCTATTATAAACAATGATTTAATGAAATTTGCATGCAAATGGATGGAAGTTGAAAATTTCATCCTGAGCGAGGTAACTCAGTCACAAAAGAAGGAACATGGTATGTACTCACTGATAGGTGGATATTAGCCGAAACGTTTGGAATACCCAAGTTTCACTTTACAGTAACTGCTGGACTGAGAGTGAGGTCCCAGATGGAGGAGTTGGAGAAGGGACTAAAGGAGCTGAGGGAGTCTGCAGCCCCATGGAGGGAGCAACAGTGTCAACTGGCCTGACCCCCCCCCCCCGTCTTCCTGAAGGCTGGACCACCAACCAAAGAATACACATGGAGGGACCCATGGTTCAGACCACATATGTGGCAGAGGAGGGCCTTGTTGGCCATCAGGGGGAGGAGAGGCCCCAGTAAAGGGGAATGTCAAGGTGGGAATATGGGAGTGTGTGGGCGGGTGGGTGGGAGGTAGAATTCCCTCATAGAGATGGGGGAGGGGGGACGGTCTAGGTGGTCTCCAACGAGGAGACCTAGAAAAGGGGAAACATTGGAAATGTAAATAAAGTTTCAAAAAAAAAAAAGATTAAAGTGACCTCACGTTGCCCCATGAGTGTATGAGAGTTAATTTTATGGCTCATTCAGAATCACTATCCACTAATGGTATGAAACACTATTTCTTCCATACCTACTGTCTTTGTTTTTTTACTGCGGTGGTAAAGGCCATGACCAGAAGTAACTTGGGGAGGAAAGCTTATTTTTAGCTTAGTCAGAGGAAGCCAAGGCAGGACCTGAAGCAGAGCCTACAGAGGAGTGCTGCGTACTGGGGTTGTTCACTTTCCTTTATTATACAACCCGAGACCACCTGCAGGGATGGCACCACCCACAATAGGCTGAGCTGCTCACAATCCTCATCAATCAAGAAAATGCCCCAGAGACATGCACACAGGTCAATTTGATGACTGCAATTCAATAATGGTCCCCTCTTCCTGTGCTACATTTACTTTGTGTCAAGGTGACAAAAAGAAAACAAACCAAAACCAAACAAACAAACAAACAAAAAACAAACAAAAATCTTATCAGAACATCACCACAAGAATTATAGCGGACATGCAAAATTAAATGCTTTAAGTGGAGAAAATCCCTATTCATAGCTCTCGGGTGGTTCTAGTGAGGAAGAGTATCTGCAACCTGACGTGCAGTTCTATTCATCACATCAACACCATCTAGGAAACAAGGATTCCCACCCCACCCCACCCATGGCACACACACGCATGCAAGAGTTGTCTGGGGAGCTTTAAAAATAATGATGCTTACAATGAAAGACGCGCATCCCGAAACATCTGATGTTGTTATGCTCAAGAGCCTGCTTTAAGAGGTCTTTAGGGGCTAGTAAGATGGCTCAGAGGGTAAAGGTGCTTGCCACCAAGTCCGATAATCTGAATTCCATCCCTGGTACCTACATGCTGGGAGGAGGAGAAAGTCACCTGCCAGGGATTGGGATTACAGGCACGAACCTCAAAACTTAGCTCTCTTCTAATATTTTAAATAAGTATGTACTGTCCTGTGTAGTGTGTATATTTCTGTATACTGTGTTGTTTTGACATCTTGATAACCTTCTGGCTAAAGACTCTGCCCCCCAGCCACCCAGTCCCACAGAGCTAGTCAATTCTGAGAGACAGCAAGGGCTGAGCCCTAAGCTATCTATTAGTCAGCTTTCCATCACTGAAACATGACATCTAAGATAAGCAACTTGAAGAAAATGTGCTTGGGCTCACATTTCTGGTCCACGAACATTTAGCCCATTGCTTTTGGGCTGATAGCAAGTCAGATTATAAGGACAAAGGAGCCTGGGGTGGAGAAAAGCTTATGAAGTAAAGAGAGACAGAGGAAAGGGTCAGATCTCAGTATCACCTAAAAGTCCCATTACTTTCCAATGGTGCCACAGATGGAGCAAGCTTTTAACATCTGGGCCTTTAGGAAATGTTTCCAGATTTAAACAACAGCAATGTCTTCAGACCATTACAGTAATCAAAAGACAATGTCAGACAAGTACTCAAGGACAACTCCAGAACTGAAAAAAATCATGGACTAGAGACAGTGACTATAGTTCATTTCAGCATCCACTTTATTATACTGCATTCTGGATTACTATAGGATTACTGGTGCTTTCTTCCTCCATAATACACAGGACAATCTAAGTAATCAGCCCTTCCTCTCAGAGTTTCTTAACCCTTTTGGGTATCTCTAATGACCGATTCTCCTTCTACAGGTAAGAGATGAATAGTGTTATTGTTCCTACAGATAACCACAATTTTCTCTTTAAGTTTTTTTAAAATTATTTTTAAATCATGTGTATCTTCATGTGTGTGAATATGGGTTTGTGCATATAATCACAGTGCCCATGGAGATCAGAAGAGGGTATTGGATCCCCTGGAACTAGACTTATAGGCAGTTATGAGCAACTTAACATGGATGCTAGGAATCAGACTCAGGCCCTCTGCAAGAGCATTATATGCTGTGAATGCTGAGCCATCTCTGCAGCCAGAGATAACCACATCATCAAAGGACATTCTAGGAGCGTCAAAGTTTAGAAAGCCCAACAACCCCGTAATCACTATATAATGTTGACACACACACACACACACACACACACACACACACACATCTGTGATTATACTTGTGGAGGACAGATGTTGGTATCAGGTGTCCATCATTTTTCAACTCTTATTTTTTTTTTTTTTTTTTTTGGAGACGAGGTCTCTCATTGAATCTGGAGCTCACCTATTAGCTAAATTGACTGGCCAGGAAAGCCCTGAGGATGCCCCTGTATACACTTCTTAGCACAGGAACAGGCAGGTGCCACTATGCCCTTTATGTGCTGGGGATCCAAACTCAGCTTCTAGTCATCTCCCTAGCCTCTTATTCTACTTTGTAAAAAGCTCAATTTGGTTCTACTTCCTAAAACATTTGCAAGGGGCTAGGGCTGTAGCTCAGTTAGTAAACAGTTTTCCCTCGCATGCATCTTTCCCTGGCTTTGATACCCATCACTGCATAAAGCCATGCATGGTGGCACACATGCTTGTAAGCCCAGCCCTCACAAAGTGTAGGCAGAAGGATCAGACGTTCAAAGTCAACCTCAGTTACATTGTGAGTGCAAGGCCAGTCTACACTAGGTGAGACCCTGTTCCAAGACAAAACAACAACAACCAAACCAAAACAAAACAAAAAAGAAATGCAAATGGTAAAATCTAAAAGTAAATATGCACAATCCCATGGTGGGGAAAAGACCATAAGGATGAAGCAACACAAATTCAGGTTCAAGGAGTTAGGGGCAGTCAAAGCTAGGGAAATAGGGATAACCCCAAAGGAATCAGACAAGCTACAGTTCAATCTGCCTCAGAGAAGGAGGCCAGCCAAATTCTTTTTGTGAGAATTCAAAGATTGGTTTTTCTGATGATGCTGCCACAGTCTCCCATGGCAACCTGGGTGTCTCTGAAACTTCAGCCTTATCAGCCTGCAGTCTCCTAGTCTTAAGCGAGTGAAGAGGAATACCAGCTCACAGTGTGGGTGTGGGGAAACAAATCCACAGGTACAGCTTCTCTCAGGACGAAAAGGTCACCTCGAAGCTTCTTAGCAGAGTTTGGAGGACAGCACAGTCTGCAGAAATAGACCAGAATATCAGTTCACAGAAACACAGAGAAGCAAGCACAAGAGCACCAACACTTAAAATTGAAATCCTTCATCTGCAGTCACACAGCCTGTGTGTCTCTCATTCTCACTTCTCATTATTTTCCTGTAACTGGTTTTTTTTTTTCTTTTATTGGATATTTTCTTTATTTACACTTCAAATGTTATCCCCTTTCCAGGTCTCCCCTCTGGAAACCCCCATCCCATCCCCCTCCCCATGCCTCTATGAGGGTGCTCCCCCACCTACCCTGTAACTGGTTTGCTTAGCCATCTTCCTCACTAGCACATAGATGCTCAACTTACAGTGGAGCTATGGCCCAATAAAACATACTGGAAGCAGACAATATTAAATCAAAATGCATCTAAAGGACTCTAGAGATGCCTTTGGTTGGCAAGGCACCTGAGTTCAACTCCCAGAATACACGGAAAAATGTAAAGTGTGTTGGCACATGTTTGAAATCCAGTTCTGGGAAGTAAAACCAGGCATATCCCTGGGGCTCACTGGCCAGTGAGTCTAATACTGGGTGAAACCCAGACTAGTGAAAAATCCTGTCTCAAAAACGGTTTCTGAAAAATAATACCTTTAGGTTGTGCTTTGGCCTACAGATACACACACACACACACACACACACACACACACACTAGTTGTTGTTTCTAAGATATGCACCCATTCATTTGTGCTTTTACACTATTGGACTTTTTCTACCATATGTACATAGCATCTTATCAAATTAGCCTTGCCTTTTTGAGGCCATGTTTAGAAATTTGCTCAGTGTGCTAGCTGAATTCTACATTTAGTCTTGTTTTCATTTTTTGTTTGGTTTGTTTGTTTGTTTTCTGAAACAGGGCGCCTCTCTGTGTAGCTCTTTCCTGGAACTCATTGTCTTGAACTCAGAAATCCGCCTGCCTTTGCCTCCTGAGTGCTGGGATTAAAGGTGTGGGCCACCATGCCCAGCTAGGTTTAGTGTTAACCACTTCATTATAACACTCATTGGTATTATATATAATATATGGCACAATGCATTCATTTGAGGAAAAATGAAATTACATTAAAAGGTACAAAAGGTAATCTTTCCTGTCTCTCATATGTCCCCAGTTCTTTCTTTTAAAAATATTTTTTAGACTTAATTTTTGTGTGTATGGGAGTTTTTGCTTGTATGTACATATGTGTACCACATGCATGCCTGGTGCTGGCAGAGATCAGAAGAGGGTGTCATGTCCCCAGACATTAGAGTTGCACGGGATTGTGAACTACCATGGGAGAGCTGGAAATCAAACCCGAATTCTCTGTAAGAGCATCAGTTGCTCTTAACCCTGGAGCCAGCTCTACAGTCCCGTCTCCAGTTATTAGGGTCTACTTCTGAAGGGGGGGGGCCTTAGCTTTATAGAGTAATGGGGCTTTCTTGTGGTCATTTTAAATCTGTATATCATACATCACTCCATTTATTTTCCTCCTCTCTGCCCTTCCCCATGCTTCCTGCCTCTCTGACTTTCCCCAGGGAGTTCCCACTTCTGCTCATCCGTCCCTTAAGATCCTTCTGATATTTTATGACCTATACACAAACACACACATATTTGCACAAGTATTTATAAGGTAGGTTCTATGTATAAGAGAAAACAGCGTCTCTCTTCCTAAGTTTAGCTAATTTTCTTTAACATAATAATATTCAGTTCATCAAATTTCCTGCAAGTATAATTTCATTTTTCAAGACTTACTTTTTCATCATGTGTGCATGCATGCATGCATGTATGCATGTGTGCGTATGTGTGTATGTATGCACATGTGCAGGTGGAGGGCTATCCATGGAAGCCAGAGCTGTCGACAGCCTGGAGCTGGAGTCACAGGTGGCGATGAGCTGCCTGATATGGGTTCAGGGAGCAAAACCCAGTTCCTCTGCAAAATCAAAACTCTGCAGAGTCCCAATTTAAATTTTCTTATTACCAGTGTCTCGTATAACTTATCAGAGTCTCTCTATGATTATATAAGCAAGCACAAATATATGTCCTTCTCATCCTTTAAATTAATCTCATTATCATATAAACAATTCTATACCTTACTAGTTCTACTTAGTAACAACATTATCTCAGAACCTAAAACAAAAGCCACAAAATATGTACTTGATTATACTTCAGAAGATACGATTGAGTCAAGTGTGACAGCAGACACCTTTAGTCCCAGCATTCGGGAAACAGAGAGAGGTGGAACTTAGTGAGTTTGAGGCCAGCCTGGTCTACAGAGTGTCAAAAGAGCAGAGCTACATAGTGAAACCATGTCTCAAAAATACAGAAGGAGGCAGAGGAAGAGAAAGAGGAAGAGGAGGGCGTAGAGGAAGAGGAAGAGGAGGAATTGGGGATGGGATTCAGCAGGAGAACACTCAGCAGCTTGTGTGAGGTCCTGAATATGACATCTAGCAACATCCTGAACACAGACAGAAACATGCACACTGGAAGCAAAGAGAGAACAAGCAGAAAGGGGGGGGGGGTTTCTCTCAACTCCTATAGTTGACATGGAGGCTTCTATCAGATATACAGAAGAATTCTAATTAAAGATGTGCATACGAGCTGAATGTTGTGTTAACCTGCAAATATCTAAAGATTTGCAAATGACCAAATAAAGGAGCTGGAAAAGTAGCTCAAGTAGAGGGCTGGCCTCACAAGCACAAAGCATAAATATCACATACTCCATGCTAAGTAAAGGAAGATGCAAAGAAATGCATAGCACAATTCAATTCAATGAAATGCCAGGCAATCTTCAGCACTTTACAACCAGTTTTGGTGATGCATGCCAGCATTCCCAGCACTCAGGATATGAAGGCTGCAGATCACAAATTCAAGGTCATTCTGGGATATAGAGAAAGTTTGAAGACAGCTAGGAATATATGAGACCCTATCTCCAAAGAAAACTTTTAAAAAAAAATTAAAAACCAAAACACTCAAAAATCTTTAGTCACTAGGGAAATGCAAAGAAAAACCACAATGAGATACCACTTCCCATAAACTACATTACAAGAAAAGAAAGGCAGAAACAAGAGCTTAAGATACACCTCACTGGAAAGATACCTGCCTAGCATGCAAGTGGTCCTGGCTTGATTGCCAGCATTGGAAAATAGAATTTTTTTTTAAAAAGCCAATAACAAGATTTAGGGAAGATACAAGACTCTGAAATGTTCTTAGACCACTGTTGGTACAATAGGGCAACTGCTTGCAAAACCAACTGAAGTTCCTCAGAAGGTTAAACTAGTTTACATATGGCCCAGCACTTCTCCTAAGTCTCTCTCAAAGAGAAATGAAAGCAAAACTTGCACATGGATATTTATTGAAACATCAATCATGAAAGCCATAAACTCATGAGCAGATAAGTAAGAGAGTATATACATACAGTACAATATTATTCCTTTTTAAGGCCAAAAAGAAATTGAAGAAGAGATAAACGTTTAAACACAGATAAATACCACATGCGTTATGCTAAATGAAGGAAGATGCAAAGAAATGCATAGCATATGGCACAATTCAATTCAATGAAATGCCAGGCAAATCTAGAAACAAAGCACATCACAGGCTGCCTAGGATCACACAGCAGGGGTGGAGCTACACCGTGATACTAAAATGTGCAGTTTCATTTTGAGAAGACAAAAATGCTCCGGATTTAGAGGGTGGTGACAGCTGTGTGAGTCTGAAAACAAACCACCCCAAAACTCACTGAAGTGTCTACTTTTAAAAAGGAGATCTATTTTGGTTTATGTGTACTGGGTGTTTTCCCTACATGTTTATCAGAGGAGATAGGCCCCAGGAGAACAGGGCCTTCTGAATCAACTCAGCAAGGCACATGTGAGCTCACAGAGACTGAAGTAGCAAGCACAGGGCCTAAACCTGGTGCTCTGAATACATATATATATATATATATATATAAAATATATTTATTTATATATTATATATTTATATAAATATATATTATTTTATATATGTGTGTGTGTGTGTGTGTGTGTATATATATATATATATATATATATATATATATATATACATATATATATATATTCTTGGGACTCTTCTCCTCCTGTTGGGTTGCTGTGTCCAACTTTGATATGATGATTTTTGCTTTATCTTATATTTTATTTTGTCATATTTTGTTGCTATCTCTTAGAAGCCTGTTGTTTTCTTTTCTTTGTTTTGTTTTTGTTTGTTTGTTTGTTTGTTTGTTTGTTTTGAGACAGGGTTTCTCTGTGTAGTTCTGGTTGTCCTAGAACTTGCTCTGTAGACCAGGCTGGCTTCAAACTCAGAGATCCACCTACCTGACTTATCCCCTAGGATTGGACTTAGAAAAGGGCTTTGATATGTCATAATTTGTATTTTTTTTTTAATTATTGAGTTTCTTTTAAGTACATTTTGAGGATAAATTTTGATAAAATAGGAAGTTTCCATTTTGAGGAAAAAATGGAAATAACTTTAATTATTTCCTATTTTTAAATTTTAGTAAAATATACAACATAAATTTTAACCATTTTATCTATTTTTTTTATTGACACATAGTCTCATTATGTAGCCCTTGTTGCCCTGGAACTCAGTATATAGACCAGGCTGATCTCCTCAGACTCACAGAGAACTGCCTGCCTCTGACTCCCAGGTTCTAAGATTAAAGGTGTGCACCCCCACACCCAACAATTATAAAAGTTTCTTATCTACCATGTAGATTCTGGGAACCAAACTTGGGTCCCTGAAAGAGCAACAAGTGCTCTTAACCACTGAGCTATCTCTATCTCTATAGCCTTATAAATTGTAATCTTTAAATTGGGTGGATTATGAAGTTTATCTCCATAAAGCTGATGAAAAATAACATACTGTCAAGATTTTCCATTATCACTACATTATAGCGTATAGTGCTCCATCTTATGGATATCATATTATACATAATTTATCCAGTTCTCTTCTGATGACTTTTAGAATATTTTTCCTTTTGATGTTAAAATATTACAATAACCCATTTTCTATGTCATTTATATATGGAGTAAGCTGGAGGATAAAAATCTAAGGAATGGGAGCTGAAGAGATGGCTCAATGGTTAAGAAAACTGGCTGCTCTTCCAGAAGATCCGAGTTCAAGTCACAGCACCTATTTGGCAACTCAGAATTTTCAGTAACTCCAGTTCTAGGAGATCTGATGCCCTCTTTTGACATCTGTGAGCTCAGGCAACAGAAGTAGTGTAGACATACACAGAGGTAAAACACTCAGTATACATAAAATAAAGTAGTTTTAATTGAGGCATACAGTTCTGGATCACCACACATGCATACATCTAAAGTTTTAATCTACATTGTTAAATTTACCTCCAAAGGGATGGTATTCACTTATATAGATTAGTGCTCAATTTATACCAGCAACATTTTAAATTTCTTTTGCCCCTATGTTGTCAGCAATGAATTATCAAACTTTTGTATTTTTCCCAGTTTGAAATGTAAAATGTGTTTTTTTAGGGGTGTGGCTGCTGGTTGGTTGTACTGCACTGCCCCACCCCCACAAACAAATAGGCAGCACAAATTGGACTCAGTGGATTACTTTTAAAAAGAGAACAAGGAATTGGGATGGGGTGTGTTGAGAGTCTAGAAGGAGTTAGAGTAGGGAAATGGGATGGATATGATCAAAATATACTGTGTTTATGAAATCCTCAAATGTTTTTACATGTATATATGTAAGTGTATATGTATATGTGTGTATGTACACACAGATGTGTATTTCTATGTACAGTTACAGGTTTTAAACAGGCTGTTTCTATGTAGCTCAAACTGGCTGCAAATACCACCTCTTATGATATGGTCTTTTTATGCAGTCCTGGCTGTCCTGCAACCTCCTATGTAGACCAGACTGGCCTTGCACTCTGTGATCTGCCTGCCTCCACCTCCCAAGTGTTGGGATTAAAAGCCTGTGCCACCACAGCTAGCTCATATTTCTATTTTCATGGAGGAGACAGCATCACTACACAATGCATGAACACATTAATACTACTTCCTTTTCTTATTTCCTGTTAATTTTCCAACTGTGCAGTTCTTGTTTATTGTTGACTTCTAGGACTTGATTACAGACTGAGGAAAACAAGTCTTGTAATATTTACTGCAAATGGTTTCTGTAAGTGAAATTGTTTACTGTGCTTTGTCTCACATAAAAGTTGCAGGTTTTTTCTCCATAGTTTTATTGAAACATTATTCGATACAATATAGTTTACCATTTCTACAGCTCAGCGGTTGTTAGTATATTCAGGGCATGCACTTACCGCAATCAGAACTTTTGGAACATTCTCAGTAGCCCAGTAATATGCCATACACCTCCTAACAGCCATAACTCACATTTGACTCAAACCCACAGTAGCTCTAGGTAACCACAGATCTTTCTGTTTCTATAGACCTGTCTATTCTGAACATTTTCTATAAAAGAATTATTTAATATTCTCTCTCTTCCTTGTGTGTGTGTTATGTGTTTGTGGTGTATGCTTGTATGTGGAAGGTGTACTTGCCCATACAGGTATATGTGGGGGCAGGGGGTGATGTTGGGATGTCTTCCTCAGCTTCCCATTTTAATTTTTGAGACAGGATATCACTCAACCTGGAGCTCATTAATGGGCTAGGTGGCTGATTAGTGAGCCCTTGGGATCTGCCTGTCTCTGCCTCTCAGCACTGAAGTGGGGTTACAGATGTGTGCTGCCACATCTGACTTAGTATGTGGTCTTCTGTGACTGGCCACTGGATACAAAGCCTTTACAAATGATTTATAAATATCTTCTCGCTCTGTCTGGGCCACCAGGGCTCCATAGCCAAATAGCGCTGGAAGAAAGCTAGCCTCCCAGGAGTGTGGAAAAGTCTGTGAGAGGGGGTAAGATGAGCACCACTGCTCAGCGGGACTCGTCCGGAATCCTTGGGACACAGGGACTGAGGAACAGCCAGGGGACGGAGCCTTCCGGTTTCCATCTGTGGCTGGGGACCTCAGCCTGTGCCACAGGGCTCCATAGCCAAATAGTGCCGGGAAAAAGCTAGACTCCCAGGAGGGGGAGTCCCTTTCTGCTCAGAGGGACCCCCTGGAATCCCAGAACACAGTGACTGAGGAGCCACTTTCTGGTTTCTTTCCATGGCCGGGGAGCGGATCCTGTGACACAGAGCTCCATACTCAAATAGTGCCAGGAGAGAGCTGGTATCCCAGGAGTGCCAATACACCTTCAAGCACAGGCAAGACCACCACTTCTGTTCAAATTCACTGGATCAAGACGGACCCTTGCAGAGCCATTAGGACACAGGAACCAAGAGACAGCTGGGGACTAGATCCTTCTGATTTCTGCCTGCACCCCAGAGTTGACCCTGTGCCACAGCTCTCCAAACCCAAATTCTTCTCAAAGAGAACTAACTAGTCTTCAAGGAGTATTGACATCAAGGCTTGCAGGAAGGACAAGCCACAGTCAGAGAGAGTAAGACCAGCTAACACCAGAGATAACCAGATGGAGAAAGGCAAGGGCAAGAACATAAGGAACAGAAACCAAGGCTA
This sequence comes from Uromys caudimaculatus, assembly GCA_028551405.1. Lineage (NCBI taxonomy): Eukaryota > Metazoa > Chordata > Mammalia > Rodentia > Muridae > Uromys > Uromys caudimaculatus. The sequence continues at coordinate 70,982,784 of CM052722.1, forward strand.
CTTGGCATCATCAGAACCCAGTTCTCCCACCACAGCAAGCCCTGGATACCCCAACAACACATCATAAAAGCAAGACTCAGATTTAAAATCACATCTTATGATGATGATAGAAGATTGTAATAAGGAAATAAATAACTCCCTTGAAGAAATACAAGAGAACACGGGTAAACACTAGAAGCCCTTAAAGGGGAATCACAAAATTCCCTTAAAGAATTACAGGAAAACATAATCAAACAGACGAAGGAAATGAACAAAACCATCCAGAAACTAAAAATAGAAATAGAAACAATAAAGAAATCACTAAGGGAGACAACCCTGAAGTTAGAAAACCTAGGAAAGAGATCAGGAGTCATAGATGCAAGCATCACCAACAGAATACAAGAGATAGAAGAGAGAATCTCAGGTGCAGAAGATACCATAGAAAACATTGACACGCTAGTCAAAGAAAACGCAAAATGCAAAAAGATCTTAATCCAAAACATCCAGGATATCCAGGATACAATTGAGAAGACAGAACCTAAGGATAATAGGTAGAGAAGAGAGTGAAGATTCCCAACTTAAAGGACCAGTGAATATCTTCAACAAAATTATAGAAGAAAACTTCCCTAGACTAAAGAAAGAGATGAACATAAATATACAAGAAGCCTACAGAACTCCAAATAGATTGGACCAGAAAAGAAATTCCTTCCGCCACATTATAGTCAAAACCCCAAATACACAAAATAAAGAAAGAATATTAAAAGCAGTAAGGGGAAAAGGTCAAGTAACATATAAAGGAACTTGAAAATATCATCCTGAGCGAGGTAACTCAGTCACAAAAGAATGAACATGGTATGTACTCACTGATAAGTGGATATTAGCCCAAAAGTTCGGAATACGCAAGATTCACTTCACAGTAACCGTTGGACTGAGTGTGAGGTCCCAGATGGAGGAGTTGGAGAAGGGACTGAAGGAGATGAGGGAGTTTGCAGCCCCATGGAGGGAACAACAGTGCCAACTGGCCTGACCACCTGATGTTCCCAGAGACTGGACCACCAACCAAAGAACACACATGGAGGGACCCGTGGTGCTGGCCACATATGTGGCAGAGGATGGCCTTGTTGGCCATCAGGGGGAGGAGAGGCCCTTGGGCCTGAGGGTGTTAGATGCCCCAGTGTAGGGAAATGCTAGGGAGGGAAGATGGGAGTGGGTGGGTGGGTGGGAGAATACCCTCGTAGAGGCAGGGGGAGGGGGGATGGGATAGGGGGGTTTCCAAAGGGGAGAGCTGGAATGGGGAAAACATTTGAAATGTAAATAAAGTATCAAAAAAATAAAACAGGAACATGCAATAAATAAATAAATAAATAAATAAATAAATAAATAAATAAATAAATAAATAAATATCTTCTCCTATGCCATGAGCTGTCTTTTCACTTTCTGGGTGGTAACATTTGCCATATAAAAGGGGTTTTTTGTTTTGTCCTGACTTTAGTGTTATTTTTCTTTTTAACTTTGGGCTTTTGATAACTGTATTAAAGAAAGAAGACTTTGCTTAACACAAGGTCATGAAGATTTTAAATGTATTCTTCTAAAGATTCTATAGTTTTAGCTCTCACGTTTAGTTCTATGATATTTTTTTTATTGTTTTAGTTTTGTTTTATTGAGACAAACTCTCAAGGAGACCAGGCTGATCTCAAACTTACTATGTAGCCAAGGATAGATGGATGACCTTAAACTCCTGCTCATCTTGTCTCTACCTCTCAAGTGCTAGGGTTACAGACATTTACCACCACTCCTGGATTAGTTGTTATACATTCTTAATTCATTTCTGTGAACAATTTAATGAAGGTAGACACTATGTAGATAATAACGGTCCTGTTAAGTTAACTTAGAATTGTATAGCCATTTGCTTTGCAGCCCTACTGCCCACAGTACTCATGGAATAAAAATCACTGAATGATCAGCTTCTTAGAAAATATTTCCAGGGCTGGAGAGATAGCTCAGCTTTTAAGAGTGGTGTCTGCTCTTGCCAAGGATCTGAGTAAGGTTCCCAGAACCCACATGGCAACTCACGACCATCTGTAATTGAAGTTCCACAGGATCCAACACCCTTTTCTAGCTTTCTTGGGCAGCAGGCACAGACATAGTGCATGCACATGCACATAGGCAAACACTCATATATATGAAATAAAAATAAATCTTCTTTAAAGCTACCATGGAAATCAATGTGGAAGTTTGTCAAAAAAAATTAAAAACAGAACTACCATATGACTCAACTATACCCACTGGGTTATAATATACCTAAAGAATTCTAAGTCAGCATATTACAGAGATATATGTACATCCATGCTTACTGTCGCTTTAGTCACAATAGTTAGGAAGTAGAAACAGTCTAGATGTTTATCAAGAGATAGTTTAACAATGTGACATTGGGCTGGGGCGATCACTCTGTATTGGGACCTATGTTTGCATCCATAGTACCCACATAAGAGCTAGGTGGCAGCACAGGTCTGTAACCTCAGCACTGGGGGCAAGGGAATAGAGAAAGGCAGATATCAGGGCTCACTGGCCAGCCAGTCTAGCTTAAACAACAAGCTCCAGATTCAGTGACCTTTTCTCAGAAATGATGGCAGGTCATGAGGTGACTCACTGGATAAAGGACCTTGCCACCAAGCCTGATGACCTGAGTTTGATCCTGGGGATCCACGTGGTAGGAAAGAACCAACTCCTTCAAACTGTCCTCTGGCCTCCACATACGCACACATTAGCACAGAGAAAAGACAGACCAAAGGAGGTGAAAAGTGATAGAGGGATAAACTCAGCCTTGAAGTCTGGCTTTCACATATCCACACACATATATAAATGGAATTTTATTCAGCTAAAGAGACAAATAAAATTATGACATTCACAAGGAAATAGATGGAACTGAGATCGTTGTTAAGCAAAATAACATGATTGGGGATATATATATATATATATATATATATATATATATATATATATATATATATATATATATA
>CM052722.1:70985882-71020056 GCA_028551405.1 Uromys caudimaculatus
CAGGATCCACAGGGTAGAAAAAAGAACAAACTCACACAAGTGCCTCTCCCCCATAATAGATAAATGTAAAAACCAAAATATTCTTTAAGGTCACAATGAAACCAATTCCTCTGCATGCTAAACAAAAAAACAACATAAATAAAAAAACTGCCTTTTATTCTATGTTGTCTGAATTTTCAGTTAGAAATCACAGAACAATTTTTCTTTTAAAAATTCTATCATTTCCTAGAATGGATTCCCATTTTTGGGAGGGGGGATATTTACTTTATTTACATTTCCAATGTGTCCCCCTTTCCAGGTCTCCATGTTGGAACCCTCATCCCCTCCCCCCTCACCTGCCTCTATGAGGGTATTCCACCTCCCACCCACCCACCCACCCACTCCCATATTCCCACCTTGACATTCCCCTTTACTGGGACCTCTAACACCCTCAGGCCCAAGGGCCTCTCCTCCCACTGATGGCCAACAAGGCCCTCCTCTGCCACATATGTGGTCCGAACCATGGGTCCCACGATGTGTATTCTTTGGTTGGTGGTCCAGTTTCCAGGAGCACCGGGAAGGAGGGGTCAGGCCAGTTGACACTGTTGCTCCCTCCATGGGGCTGCAGACTCCCTCAGCTCCTTCAGTCCCTTCTCCAACTCCTCTATCTGGGACCTCACTCTCAGTCCAGGGGTTTTTTACATTTACCTTGTTGAGTTAATTTAGTCTAGATATACATCCAACTTTTTTGCAGTGTCTATACAGTTGTCAATTATGATTTACTCAAGTCCATTTTTACCCCCTGATAAGAGATACCATCTTTATATCACACTCAAAAACAAAATGGAAGAGTAATTGTACAGGGACAGATAAGCAAATAAGTTGGGGTGACTGAACCTAATTTTTTATTTGGAGTAGAAGGTTTTCAGTCTCACTATGTAGCCATCTGACCTCAAAATCACCATGGAACCCAGCCTCGTTTTGAATTCATTCTTTCCCTCCTGGCTTAGTTTCATTTTGAATTCATTCCTTCCCTCCTGGCTTAGTTTCATTTTGAATTCATTCCTTCCCTCCTGGCTTAGTTTCCTGAGTACTGTGATTACAGATACACATACCATACCTATCTTGAATGGGGGAATCTTCATTTATTTCCATGCTCACTAATCTGTTCAGGAGTTACCTTATTTTCTGGAATTAACACTGGCCATTTATATTTTCCCAGAAAAATTACAGATTTTCCCATGAATTATCTGTCTATCTATCTATCTTATCTACCTACCTCCATCCATCCATTCATCCATCTATCCATCCATTCATCCATCTACCTATCATATCTATCTATCTATCTATCTATCTATCTATCTATCTATTTATCTATCTATCTACCTACCTATCCATCTATCTATCTAGTTTGGTTTTTCCAGACAGGGTTCCTCTGATAGCACTATCCATCCTGGAACTCTGACTGCCTCTGCCTCTGCCTCCCACACTAGGATCAAAGGTGTGCACCACCACCACCAGACTCAAATATTTGTTTTTAGAGCAAGCTCTAAGGAGTATTTTCTTATAATTGGAAAAAAATTATCAGAGAGTGTGATGGTATACTCTGGGAGGCATTGCCATAATATCAAGGCGAATCTGGTCTATGTAGTGAACTCCTAGCCAGACAAGGCTACTTAGTGAGACCTTGTCTAAACCACAAGTCCTTCAAATCTATAGTTATTCTGCTGTATTATTTATGGCTAAATTTTTATGTTTTTACTCTTTTATGTTCTTGACTAGGCCTATTTACCTATTTTCCATAATAACATTTATTTGCCATCTTTTATCTTGTTTTGTAATTTGTTGACATATAGTGTCTTTGACAAGGCCTCACTATGTATTCCTGCCTGGCCTGGAACTCACTCTGTTGGCCAGACTGGCTGAAAACTCAGATCTACGGGCCTCTGCCACCTGAGTTCTGGGATTAAAGGCCTGCACCACAACACCTGTCTGGATCTTTTAATATTAGTGTTTGAGACAGGATCTCACTATGAAGCCTACACTGATATAACTCACCCTGTCTCTGCCTAAGAGCTGGCATTAGAAACAGGAACTACTACACCTGGGTTTTTTTTTTCCTTTGATTCATTTTTAAAAATAGACTATTTGAATCAATTCTCTGAGAATTTCATATATATACACAATGTATCCTGCTCATATTCACCCTCCCCACTCCTCTCCATAACTGTTCCCATATCTACCCTTTACCCCTCCCCCTCCCAACTTCATGTCTTTTTTGTAATAACCCACCAAGTCCCATTTGTACTACCTATATACACACACAGGTGCGGGACTATCCACCGGAGCATGGTCAACCTAACAGGAAACATATCTCCAAAGAAAACTTACTCTCCTTGCCCTCAACCATCAACTATCAACAGCTCCTTATGTAGGGGTGGGGACTCACGAGCTCCTACCCCTTCCATGCTACAATGTTGGCTGGCTAGAATGTTGTGCAGGCAACCACAGATATTGTGAGTGTGTAGTCCTGTCGAGAATACATTGTTACTCCCAGTCCCTCCCTAAACTCTGGCTCTTATCTTTCTTTCCCCTTTTTGTAATGGTCCCTAAGCCTTGGTGGGCTTATCTGTGGCCAAGCATTGCACCAACACTTATTCTCCACACTTTGACTACTAATGAGAAAGCAATTTAAAATTTTAAAAATACACAACAAAGTATCATCTCTTACCTGTTAGAATGGCTAAGGTTAAAAAGAGTTAGGGGCTGACAAGATGGCTCCATGGGTAAAGGCACTTGCCACCAAGCCTGATAAACTAAGTTCAATCTCCAGGAACTACAAGGACAGAACTAATTCCCACAAGTTGTCCTCTGACCTTCACATATACACTGAAGTATACACACACACACACACACACACACACACACGACACTAGATTCAATTCGTAACCCAAAAGACATGTTGAAAAGTAGGGATCTGGCTACCTTTTAAAAGATTCTACATATGAGAGAATATATGCTATTTGTCTCCTTGGCTTATTTCACCTAACATTATTTCCTCCAGCAGCATTTTATTGCAAATGTTTGGCCTTTATTCTCTTTTATAGCTGAATAATAACCCAGTTTTTATTTACCACATTTTCTGTATCCATTCATCTATTGATAGAAATCTTGTCTGGTTATTGGGAATAATGTAACAAGAAATGTTAATGTAGGTATCTCATTGATATGGTGATTTAATTCCCTTAGGCTATTCCAAGAATTGGTACAGCTGTGTCATCTGGTAGATTTATTTTTAGTTTTTTGAGGAATCTCCATATTGTATTTCATTATGACTTCACCATTTTTCATCCCCATCAACAGTGTTTAAAAGTTCCCCCTTTTCCAGGTACTTGTTAGCATGTTATGTTGTGTCTGTTTATTTTTAGTAGTGTTTTGATATTTAGTTAAATTTGAAATAATTTATCAATGTAAGTGGGGAGGTAGAGAGTTATGTGTGCTAAGGCTATGTGTAGAGGTCAGAGGACAACTTTTGGGACTTGGTTTTGTCCTTTCTGCCTTGGATATTGGGGATCAAACTCAGGTCCTGAGGCTTATGCTATAAGTACTTTTATCTGCTGAGCTGTCTTGCTTGCCTGTGTATGTCCAAGCGCACAAGCATGGAGACTAGATGGCAACTTCAAGTGTCATCTTCAGGAATGCCATCCTCATGTGAGATAAGGCCTGTCATTAACCAAGCGCTCATTGATTGGGCTAGACTGGCTGGAGCAGGCTAGCCCTGTTTATATTTCCCTAGTGATGAGATCACCACATCTGGCATTAAATTTTTAAAAAATTGTCCTTCATGATTTGAGAGGGTTGGTTTTCTAAAATACTGTACTAAAATGTTTCTTGATCATTAAGATTTTTGGTACCCTCTTAAAAGTTTGTGCCCTGACTGAGTACCTGAGTTGTCTCACCCTAGACAAGCCCCTATAATGAATTCTTAAAATGATATAATCAAGAACTAGAGAGATGGCTGCATAGTTAAAGAGCACTAACTGTTCTTACAAAGAACACAAGTTTGGTCCCCAACGTCAATTTGGTAGCAAACAACTGTCTGTAACTCTAGATCCAAGGGAATCTGATGCCCTCTTCTGACATGCATGGGCTTCTGTGAATATGTGGTACACATAAACTTATTCAGCTTCATACACATTGTGGGGCAGTGATCTATGACAGACAATCTGGCACCCGATTGAGCACAGGCGTAAAATCTGGGCGACCCAGCAGAACAATCCGAAAGGGACCGGGAAAACGTTATGCCAACGCTCCCGGGAGGCTTTTGGCTCCTGTCATGGTCATGTACCACCCCTTCTCAGCTAGAGGTGTGGCCACACAACTCCAAGCCATCCCCATGTTAATGAGACACCTAGAGGCTTAGCCACACCTCTTCCCAGTTACTATATCTGCCTCGCCTCTTCCAGAGGCCACGAGGTACAATTCCATCCACGCTGCTCTCTGTACGATGACAATAAGCGTCTTAAAATTATGGACTGTCTCTTCCGTGGGAAGCAAGGGATCCAGCCCTCGATTAAGAAGCCACGTCTAATCTTTCGCGGAGGGCTTCCCAGCGCTCCCAGACTACCCATTCACCCAAGTCTAAGCAGCTAGCCCAGCGCCCCAAGCCTCTGAACCCCGGTTAGGCAGGAACCCCAGCTGTGCTCCAGCTAGCCCGTCTGGGCACTCTGCAGAGACTGTGGTGCCCTGGGCTAGAGAACCCACAGAGACAGCTGTTACGCATTCCCCCACCCAAGGGCAGGGCCCACAAAGGCTTCCCACAGCCCCCACCTGCCCGTAGGACTGTGTGGGAAGATGCACGGCCACTTCCCGAGTCTCCTGTTCCACCCAGAGCTGCAGTGCCCGGGACAGACCCGTGGGGCTTCTTTCCACGGAGCCACGTTTGTTCCCACACACACAATTTAAAAAAAAAAAAAAACTATTTTAAAGTGCTATATTGAGCTGGGTATAGTGGTACACACCTTAAATCTCAGTACTCAGGATTCAAAGGCAGTCAGATCTCTGTGAGTGCAAGGCCAGCTTGGCCTACACAGTGAGTTCTAGGACAGCCAGCGCTGCATAGTGAGACCCTGTCTAAAAATACACAAACAAACAAACAAATAAATAAATACAAATAAATAAAGTAGTATAATGTTTATCTTTCTTTCTTTTTCTTTGTTTCTTCACATTTTCCAAATTATGCATAAAAAGCATGGATTACCCTGATTTTTAGAAAAATAATTTTGGTTTTCGATTTCTTCAATGAGACTGGGTCTTTATCCCATGCTGGCTTCAAACTCACTTACTACATAGCCAAGGATGATCTTGAACTTCGAATCCTCCTGCCTTTACAACCCCTGCTCAGTTTTATGTAGTGATGAAGATCAACCCCATGCATCATGCATGGTAGGCATAGTTACTCTACTAACTGAGCTATATCCCCAGCTCAAGGGAAAATAATACTGGGGGGGGGAGCAAGACTCACTCAATGAAGTTCCTTGTGCTTTTACCACGGGGCTTACAGGAAACAAACACTACAGTGTGGATGGCCCTGCAGTTACGAATGGCTCACACCACTCTGTGATCTGAAGGAGTAAGCACCTTGTTAATATATTTAACTCACTGTAGTCTCTATTATTCCAAACTTCATGCTGAGCAGCACTGAGGACTACTAAGGAATGGAGAAGCTATTTCAGAGCTACCTCATAGGGAGCCCCTAAGCCTGCTATGAAAATAAAGACACAGAACTAGTGACACCATGGGGAAAGTGGACAAGCTTACACATGTGGAACAGCCAAGGTGTCCACCCTCCTTACGTAATCCAGCATGGGCAGGGTAAACCACAGCAACAGTCAACTTCTCATCTTTCTGTGACTTTAACAGCTGTGGCAAAATCGTCTCCGCTCTGCCAGCATGAAACTCACAGTCGGTGACACCTGTGGAAGAGATGACCATGTGGCATAATTCCAGCCCAACAAGTGGGAAGTGCCAGCTTTATAGAACTCTACTATACAGCAGCCAGTGCTGCCTTTCCCTTTGGCTCCAGTATACCTCTGAACAGCACAGACAATGCTCTTGGACCTGCTGCACGTACTTTCCCTTGGAAAGGCTGAATGAGTCTACCAGCTGAAGTGACGAGACAGACAGCATGTAAGTACCCACCCCATCACAAAAACCTCGCCTTTCACTCGAGTGCACTTCCTGCACAATCAGTTTTCACTTGGGACCTCAAGAACTGTCTGGAAGTTGGGCATGTTGGCACTCATCTATAATCCCAGCACGTGGGAGGCAAAGAAAGATAAGGCTTTCAAGGCCAGTCATTTAAAAACAACAACAACAAAAAAAAAACCCTGAAAAAATTGCCTGGAAGTAGAATAAAAAACAGAATGTAAACAATTTTCTATATTGCAATTTGTCATTTTATCTAAGGAAAAGGTTCTATTTTTTAAATTTGTAGGTTGGTTTGGTTGGTTTGGTTTAAGGCAGAGTCTCACTATACAGCCCTGACTGGCTCTGAACTCACTATACAGAACAGGTTAGCCTTGAACATACAGAAATCCACCTGCCTCTCCCTCTGCCTTGAGGACTGGAATTAAAGCTGTTCACCCCAATGCCAGGCCAAAACTCTACATTTGAAACGGATTGTATTGGCTCTGATGCCTTCAGAGTTGAATTAAAGCAGATTCTTCTATTATGTTCAACATTTTATCACTTCCCTTCCTACCAACTAAGCTTGTACTTGCCTTGGACTCATCTATACAATGAAAAAAGAAAAAGTTATTACAGCATCTTCTAGAAAACACCAAGATCCTTCTACGGCTACTCTAGAACTCAGTCTCCCTATAAGTTAGAGATACAGTAGGTCCCCCTTTGCATATTAACAACTGTACTTCTGATTGTTTGTTTATTTGTTTCTGCTGGTAAATGAGCCCTTGGGTCTCATACATGCTAAGCAATCAGTCTGCTACTGAGCTATATCTGTAGCCCCTCACTCAACTCCATCTCTTAATTTCCCCTCAGAATCTGGTCTAGGTACCATTGAAGGCTGCAGTCCACCTGGCATCCTCTACTGCCTGAACCGCCAGTTCAATGCCATGAACCTGGGAGGCATGCTGAGCCACAGAGAGGCCAATCACACCTGGAGAAGTAGGAAATAAGAGGAGATTATTTTGGGGTTTTAAACCTACATGGTTATATTTATACCATCAACACTACCTTCCCTAGGCCACCCTTGAAAAGACTATAAGTGCTGGGGTAGATGGCATTTGAGACCTAGACAACACAAAGACTCTTCCTAGGGAGGCCACTTGCCCGTTCCACAGCAGATGTCTAGGAGGATGCTATCAGAGTTCACTCCGCTCACCTCCAGATGGTCCAATACAGTATCTCTGCACCAGCAGTATTAATCTGGAACAAGGAATCTGGAGAGATTCGAATCTTCAAACCCAGAAGATCGTCAAAGATGTGGAGCTCCCCAAACAGGAGCTGGTAGGGGGACTGCTGATGGCTGCAACAGGTCATGGTGCTAGGAAAGAAAACAGGAAGACAGCATTTTAGAATGACAGACCATAATACATACCTCTTACTGCTTGGTTGGAAGGGGCAGCCCAAGCCTCTTAATCTGGGAGACACAGCATCCTCACCATGGCCCTGAGACTTCTGTATTAGTTCTACTCTTGAGGGATGGAGGTACATGTACACACTCTTTTTACATTCTTTTTGTTTTAATTTTGAGAAGTTAAAGGCAACCATATGCCACTTCACTTTTATATTCTAGCCTGGGTTCCTAGATGTGGCTGGTGTATGAAAAGCAGATCCAACTAGCTTGTGGGCCTCCACTATCAGTAGCCCATCACCAGCAAGCAAACTACAAAGCCAGGCTAAGGCAAGCCTGTAGCCTCCTACTTCCTGTCTGGCTGCTCCAGGCTTACCTTTCCTGGAAGTCAATTCACAGACCGCTCCAGGGCCTTTAGTGAAAAAAATCCTTCAAGGTCACCTTCTGAACACAGAGCTCCTCCTGCCCAGAACAGGAAACCAAGAGTCAAGCAAAGACTCATCTCTGACAAATTCTCTTGCCGTTAGCTACAGTCACCAGCCCCACAGGAGTCAGACAAGATGACACATTTCTCAAATCCTATTATAAATAACACTTAGCATAAAGCAATGTTCCACAGGACAAAAACAACAACAACAACAGGCTATTTTCACATATCAGTAGAAGAGCTGCTTGGCTTTTCAGCTTTTGACAAATCTCATACAATGGAACTGGCACTTTCTCTAGTTTGAGCCTCTAATAATTCCCTACAGGAAGTGTGAGTTATTCTTATAAACAAGGAGCTAAACTAAGCTCCTGTCCCATCACGCACAGAAAATAACCTTTCATATCCCTTCATATTTCTCTGCTTTTGCTATCCCAACCACCCACTCAAGTATCACCTCAGAAGATATGAGCCCTAGAAGAAATGAAACAGGAAACAGAAAAGAAAGAACATGGTGGGCGCTGAACAGCAAGACAACTGAGTAGGTAAAGTGCTTGCCATCAAGTTGAATGACCTGGGTTTAATCCCTGGAATCCATATGATGGAAGGAGAGAACCTGACACACAAGTTATTCTCTGACAACCAATTAAATGTAAAAAGAAAATAGTGAACATGCTAACTCCTTTTTTCTGAATACAGAACCTATTAAAATTCTAATATTGCTATAATCACTACAGACTAGCTTGGCATATAGACACAGGGTTATAAACCAAGTCAAAGCTATAGAATTTAAAAGACCATTCAGGCCAGGAATCAAAGGACTCAGAGTCAAATTCCAGCTTTGTACTTAACTGGCTCTTTCACCTTCCATGTGACTATGTCTCCATTTGTTAATCTATAAAATGAAGGGGATAACATTTCTCTTATGCCTACCTACTTCATAAGTTGGTTGAGATAGCAGACTCAGTATAGGGATGTGTCCATATGAGACTATCTGTGTTGATTGGGGTTTTGCTGTTGTTTTATCAGCAGGACTGATGATGGTGTGATCTAGGAAGAAGGAGCCTCAGTTCAGGAACTGCCACCACAAGATTGGTCTGTGGGCATGTCTACTGGATAGTTTCTCAATTGATGCTTGTTTTGAGAAAGCCTAGCCCACTGTGAGGTGGTGTAATTCCTGGCAAGGTGGTCTTTAGGTGTATGGGAAAGCAAACTGAAGGCTGGAGAGTTGGTTCTGTTGTTAAGAGCACTTGTTGCCATTGCAGAGGACCTGGGCTTAATTCCAGAACTCATGTGGTGGCTCACAAGTGTCTGTAACTCTAGTCTCAGGATCCAAAGCCCCCTTCTAACCTTCCTGGCCACCAGGTACACACATGGTGCATATGCATACATGCATACACTCACACACATTAAACAATTTTCTAAATCTAAAAGTAAAAGCAAAGTGAGCAAACCGTAGGGAGCAAGCCAATAAGCAGCATTCCTCCCTGACCTCTGCTTCAATTATTGCCTCTAGGTTCCTGCCTTGAATTCTTGCTTTGACTTTCCCTTCACGATACACTGTGAGCTATAAGGGGAAATATGTCTTTTCTTCCTTAAGCTGCTGTTAGTCATGGTTTTTTATCACAGCAATAGATAGCAAAGCAGAACACAGTCTGAAAGTGTTACGTGCATTACAAATGAAAAGCATAATCTGGGAGGCAGCTTGGCTCCCCACTATACTAGCAGAGTGTGTGAAGTATTTAGATGATAAAAGTCAGACATGCAAATCTCTATGGAAATAGCTTTTGGATTCAGTTGAGTCTACTACTGTGAGCAAAGTCCTTGTGAAAATACTTGGGAGTCCATGTACAGTAATTATCTGGGATAACCTAGCCAGTCTTTGTGATTTGAATATGCCAGAAATATAGTTAAATTATATTATAGTCTTACCAACTCTTCATCCTCAAATCTACTCTCTAACCTACACAAATACTCTATGGCTGTATAGTTTCTGCCACCTGCTTTAAAGCTTCAACAAACAGAAGAGGCTTCTTACCCTGCGAGGCTTATCTGACTTAATCCCTGGGGATGAAATGTGACAACAGCCATTGTGTGTCCTTGCCTATTGGTTCGAACTATGAGTTCACACCAGTGTCCACCTTCATGAAACAAAAGGCAGGGTCCCACTGAAGACTGTGGAAGGAATAATTCATAGTACTAAGAAGAAATTGGTATTTAAGTTAAATATACAAAGAAGAAACAGGTCCCACAGTTCATTATTCATTCTGGCTCTCCAGATTCTCAGAACATGACTGTATTTGGAAACAGATCTTTAATGAGGTGAGAAAGGAAGCCAGACATGGTAGTCAACATACTTCAAGGATTCAAGAGGCCGAGGTCAGAGAATCTCAAGTTTAACATCATTCTAGGCAACCTAGTGAGATTCTCAGAAGCACATAAAATTAAAAGGAGGCCATTAAGCACACTTAATTCCATCTGACCAGCATATGTTGTAAGAAGAGAACAGGTAGGGGTAGGAATATAGCTTATCTGGTCGAGTACTTGCCTGGTATACAGGAAGTACTGGGTTTCCTATTTCCAGCACTACATAGAAACTGGGCACAGCGGCACATACTTGTAATACCAGCCAGCACTTGGGAGGTAGAAGCACAGGAATCAGAAGTTCAAGGTCATCCTTATCTACATAACTAGTTTAAAGCTAGCCTGGGCTACATGAGAATCTGTCTAGAAGGAAAAAGGAAGAAGAGGGAAGAAGAAGGAGGAAGAACGAAGAAGAGGAGGAGGGGGAGGAGGAAGAAGGAGGAGAAGGAAGAATAAGAAGAGGAAGAAGAGGAAGAGGAAGAGGAAGAGGAAGAAGAAGAAGTAGAAGAAGAAGAAGAAGAAGAAGAAGAAGAAGAAGAAGAAGAAGAAGAAGAAGAAGAAGAAGAAGAAGAAGAAGAAATGTGAGCACACAGAAAAGCACAAGTGCTAAATATGCAGAGAAAAGACCATGTGGGGCCACAGTATAAAGATGTCCATAGGCCTGAAGAAACAACAAACCTGCCAGACCCTGCTCTTAGATTTGTAAGTTCAAGACAGGAAAGAACTAAAGTTCTGTTGTTTATTCCTCTGGCCTGTGGTGATTTAAGTAGCCCTAAGGAGAAAAGTGACATAAAAACATGTTCTTGGCCAACTGTGTTAACACATATCTATAATGCTAGCACCCAGGAGACTGAAGCAGCAGCATTCGGAGTTCCAGGCTTCCAGGGCTATGCAGCCAGCCCTTGCCCTATGACCTTATGGTGGACATCACCATTCTTTATATTCTAAACTCCTAAGTTTCATGAGGGTTTAGCATTATATCCTTAATCTGGCACATAATACATGCTCAATAATATTTTTGAAAGTAGGTATGGATGAATAAATAAATAACCTATTCAGATTTAGGACCTCGGGTTATTCTGTATGTGATACTGAATACATGAAGTTTCCATTTCTGCGGACTACTCCTGGCCCAGCTTCCTGATGTTTTACTAAGCTGCTGTGATTCACTCATACTTATAACCTCGTGGTGCAGGCCCTATCATTTCTGTCACATCCAGCCAGAAAGCAGCTTATATTAGAGCTTAAGCTGAACACAATTCTACTTCGTTACTAGGATTTCCATCCCTCAAAGTAAAAAACAGGGATGCAGCTCATGGGTAGAAGACTTGGGAACTTGCCCAAGGCCCTGGACTTGATCCACAAAACCACACCAAAAAAATTAAGAGAAAACTTGGTACTACAATAGGGTACACTGTCTGATTTATGCATGTCATTTATTCTCGTGTTACATAAAATCTAAATCAACTACATTTTCAAACAAATACAAGATTATCTAGGGAAAAAGAAGTTATAAAAAAAAAAAAAACAGCGCTACCTGCAAAGAGAAGATCAATGAAGGCTACACCTTATCATTTTGTTCCATAAGTTCCTATACAGAAGATATGTTTAACTACACTGAACATATTTTTCAAATCTTGGGTGTTGAGGTTTGGTCTGTTGCTATGTATTGTAATGCTAAATTCCGTCTAGTTGCCTCAAGACCAGTGAATTCTCACAGTTACTAGCTTGTGTTGTGTAAATCTTGCTCCTTAATTTAAAATTATTGGTTAAATAAAAAAAAATGACTGCAGCCAATTATTGGAGGGATTAGAGGTAGGTGGATTTTTGAGTTACCTGGTTAGGGGTTGCAGGTAGAGGAGGGAAAAGAAAGGACACAGGGAGAGAGGAGGAAGCTGCCATGACAGGAGTGGACCATGAGCACATGCCAGGAGAAACAGCAAGTATTTAGGGTGCATCACTGTGGAGGTAGCCAGGCCAGAAGTTAGAAGAGTAGATTAGGGATAACCTTCAGTAATTGTCAGAGCCAAATAAAATAACTCACTTATTCATAAGCTATGTGGGGGATAAGTTTAAACTACTGCACTTGGGATTAGAAATTTTGAAACAGGACCAGTTCAATTGTTACTTACTTTCTTGTTTAAAAGGGATGTGTTTTGGAAGCAAGATTCAAATGTTAGAGGTCTTGGAAAGATGATGGTTGAAAATATTTGGCCTCATCTGGAAATCATGCTTAAGAAAAGATGGAGTGCAACCACATCACACCATGACCATTGTACAATGAAGACAGACTCCTGTCTTTATATGAGAGCACTTACGTATTAAGAGTCAATACGTCGTCTAATTAAAATAGCAGAATATGCTACCTAAAAATCCTACTCAGATGAAGTAAAGGAGTAAGAAAATATAGTGTTATTAATCTAACAATTCTCTTTTTTCTCCCTTGAAATATCATTTTCTGCCTCGGTGCTAGATCATTCCCATTACTTGCTCACTTTCAAAAAAGCAAGCAGGAGCTGGAGACATGGCTCAGTGGTTAGGAGCACTGGCTGCCATCCCACAGGGCCTTGGTTGGTTTCCCAGCACCACACTGACAGCTGACAGCCATCTGGGACTCTGCTCGCAGGCGATCCAATACAGTTTCCTGGCCTCTGTGAGCATCAGTCATGCACATGGTACACACACATGCATGCAGGCAAAACACTCACACACATAAAATAAACAAATCTTTTATTTAAAAAAAAAACTGTTTAAAAGAAAGAGAAAGCAAGGAGTCAGGCATCATGCCAGCAATCCAAGAACTTGGGAGATGAAAACAGAAGGACCATGAATTCAAGGTTATCCTCAGCTATGTAGTGAGTTTAATGCCAGCCTAGACTACATGAGACTCTGTCTCAAAAGAAAAATTTTCTTGAATCTGTACTTCCTATTAGCTAAATCTCCGCTTCATTTTTCATTCTGTAACCAAACTTACTAGAACTATATAAACCTCCTATCTCCAATTCTCCTCTTTAACCACTTAAGTAAGGTTCCCACCACTATACCTAAACTGTTTGCATTAAGGTCATCAACTCCCTGGTCCTGAAGCCCAAGGGTCCAAACTCAGCCACACTGGACACAGCTGGGAAGTATGTCTTCTCATATTTTGGCTCCCAGAATACCACTACCCCACTTCTTTGACCTCCATTTCAGCCCCATTTATCAGCTCCTCCTCTCTTCTCAGACTGCTGCTGTAAGCAAACCCTACTCTACTGGCAGTCATATAAAAGAACACCACATACAATGATGTATATAGCACATAATACTTGATGATGATGATGATGATATGATTGCTAACTGCCTTGTGTGTTTTTTATATTATTTCATAGTATATTACTTACAAATAATGTTCATTGTAAAGCATAACACTGAATTACCCTGGCAACAGCCTCATCGAGTGTTTACAGCATCTCGTGATTGTGTCATTTTCCCTTGTGCTTGATTATTCTTGGGTTCTTTTGTTTGCTCTGCCTCTACAGACACCAGGCTGAACTCAGACCATGGAGCCTAAGTGTTAAGTAGGCCACACCACACAAGTTTGTATAAGTACACTCTATGGTGTTCACATAACAATGAAATCACCTAAGGCTGTATGTCTCACAAAATAATTCTGTTGACTCAATCACATTAAAAGTCTCGGAACAATAAATGCCAAGGACAGTGGCGCAAACCTTTAATCCCAGTACTTGGGAGGCCAAAGCAGAAAAAATCTCTGAGTTCAAGGCCAGCCTGATCTACAAAGAGAGTTCCAGAACAGCCAGGACTACACAGAGAAACCCTGTCTGGAGAAACAAAAACAAAAAAGGATCTCTGAAGAAGAAATGGAACAGTCACTGAGTGAAAAGAAAGCAAGAGAGCATGAGGAACTCTTTGCTAGCTGTGCATACGACAGGAGACTAATACCCAGACTATAAAAGGAACTCAAATATTAAAGACTCAAGGAACAAATAACCACACAGTGAATGATCAAATTTGCTGGACAGTTCTCAAAAGTATAAATGACTCAAAAGTATTTTTAGAAGGTATAAATAAAAGGCAAATGTGGGGCCCAAGCCCATATTTACAATGTTCAGTATCCTTAGTACCCCAGAAATGCACATCAAAAGTACACTGAGACTGGACCTCATCCCATCAGTATGGTTATCAGCAAGAAACCAAGCAGCAGGAATGGGAGCACTTCATGTTGGTAGGGTTGTAATTAGTATTGCCACTATGAATTTCAGTATGGTGCCTCAAAAACCTAAAAATAAAACTACCGTCGACTCAGCTATACCACTGCAGAAGGTATATGCCCATAGGAACCCAAATCAGCATAACAGAGAGATGACTGCATATCTATGCTTAATGCTGCACTATTCAAAATAGTGGAACCAGCCTAGATGTCCATCATCAGACACCCCCCCCCCCAAAGATGGTATGTAATACAAAATGGAGCTTTTTTTAAGCTGTAAAAAAGAATGAAAGAGGACTTTGGGCCTGAGGGTGCTAGTGGCCCCAGTAAAAGGGAATGTCAAGGTGGGAATATGGGAATGGGTGGGCGGGTAGGTGGGAGGAGGAATTCCCTCACAGAGGCGGGGAGGGGGAGGGGACATGGGGTTTCCAAAGAAAAGGGGAATTATCGGAAATGTAAATAAAGTATCAAAAAGAAAAAAAAGAAAAAAAAAAAGAAGAATGAAATAATATCATTTTCAGGTTTCTATGGTATGGGGTATTGAACCCAGGGTCTTGTACATGCTAGGCAAGCACATTTCCAACTGAGCTATATCCTCATCTTGGTAGAATCAAGAGGATAAGCAGTTCAAGGCCACCCTGGCATGGAGGGATGCATCTTTAACCCCAGCGCTCAGAGACAGAGGCACACAGATCCCTCTGAGTTCTAGGCCAGCCATGGATACATGATGAAATACTGTCTCAAAAAAAAAAGTTCAAGGCCATCCTGCTACCTAGTAAGCTTAAGGCCAGTGTAGGCTACATGGAGCCCTGTCTTACATAAGTGAGTAGGTAAACCTGCCAAATCTGAAAGCCAAATAGAAAAAAGATGAGCATGTGTGTCAAGCATCAATTTGTAATTATCTACACAGAGATGAATTATTTTGAGGGCATAATCTTTTCAACAAAAGTACCAGAAAGAAAACATCAGCTCTTTTCAATAATCATTTCTTTGTAATCCAATTGATACTAGTATGAAGTTATTAAAATACACAGCAGTATCAAACAAAGGCATAATTATGATACTACTGTGTTCAAAGGTAAATTTTTCATTAAGGAATAAGTAATACAAATACAAAAATCAAAGAACTTGAATTAAAACTCCAATTCTAAATTTTAATTTCCATGAATCATTATGATCATATGAAATATGTTCTCCTTTTATAAAAATAATATGGGGGGTTCTGGAGACATGGTTCCTTCAGTAAAGTGTTTACTGAAAAGCATGAGGACTAATTGCTTTTTTGTTATAATTTATTATCTTACATGTATTATAAGCGTTTTGTCTGCACATATGTCTGTGCAAAGTGTGTGTGTCTAGTACCTATGGAGGCCAAAAGAAGGCACTGGAATCCCTGGAACTGGGGTTACTGGGAAAGGTTGTGAGTTACCATGTAGGTGAACAACTAAGGATGATGCTAAAGGTTGACCTCTGAACTCCACACTCTTGCACATAAGCATACACATGCGCAGATATACACACTTCTGTATAATACACACACACACACACACACACATGCACACACACACACACACACATGCACACGCGCACACACACACACACACACACACACACATGCACACACATGCACACACTCACACACTGGTGGCTCTGTCCATGACAAAATATGAATAATCCAGATTAAATAGCACAATTTACATCTACACTGTGGCCTCTGAATATATCTATCACTAAAAGAAACAAGAATTCCTTGAAGAAATAGCAGATTTCAAGTCTCAGGCAGAAAATGAACTAAACATGCTGAGAAAATCCTAACATTTCAAAATGACCAGGACCATCAATGGCTCTAAGGCATCTTAAAGAAGTTCCACTTGCACATATGTGACAGAGGATGGCCTCATTGGCCATCAGGGAGAGGAGAGGCCCTTGGGCCTGAGGGTGTTAGAGGCCCCAATAAAGGGGAATGTCAAAGTGGGAATATGGGAATGGGTGGGCGGGTGGGTGGGAGGTGGAATTCCCCCATAGAGGCGGGGAGGAGGGGGTAGGGGGTTTCCAAAGAGGAGACCTAAAAAAGGGGAAACATTGGAAATGTAAATAAAGTATCAAAAAATAAAAAATAAAAAAAATGTATAAAAAAAAGAAGTTCCACTAGCCCCAAATGGAAATTTTCAGATTTAAAAACAATCCTGAGTGCATTGGACCCACAGAAGCAAGGTTATCTACACTGGAACTGCACAAGATCAAACAAGTCAAGAAACCAGCATTGAAGGGAAAGGGGTTCACAAGCTGTAGCCCATAGCTGAGGATCTACTGATAACTAATGTCTACTGAGGAAGAAGAGTCAGTTTTTTTCAGAAAGGTGGCACCTGCTAGGTTGCCTATGCTCCTGTGGTTGGCCCTTCCACCATGCACATATTGGCTGCAGTCATTGGACTCAATAGGCTATAAAATTAAATAATTAATGGGGATGGGGAAATGGGTCAGAGGTTAGCAGCATTGGTTGCTCTTGTAGAGTACTCAGCTTTAGTTGCCATCTCCCATATGAAAACTCACAACCTTCCTTATGTCCAGTTCCAGGAAGATGATGCCTTCTTCTGACCTCTATAGAAACAATCACATATATATACATACACACACTGAGGAAATTTAGAGACTCATAAAGACATAGTTTAATAAACCTATACTCCACAAAATTGGAAAAGCTAAATAAATGGATAATTTTCCCATGCATACCACTTATCTAACTTAAATCAAGATTAGACAAGCAATTTAAACAGACCTATAACCCCTAGTGAAATAGAAGCAGTAACTAAAACTCTGTCAGCCAAAAACAGTCCAGGACCAGATGATTTTAGTGCAGAATTCTAACAGACTTCCAAAGGAGAGTTAATTCCAGTACTCCTCAAATTATTCCACAAAATAGAAAGAGAAGGAAGAGTGCCCAATTTGTTTTATGAGGCTACAGTTACCCTGATACCCAAACCACATAAAGGTCCAACAAAGAAAGAGAATTACAGACCAATTTCCCTTAAGAACATAGATGCAAAAATACCCAATAAAACACATATGAACAAACTGAAAGATGAAAACTACATGATCATCTCATTAGATACAGAAAAGGCTTCTGACAAAATCCAACAATCCTTCATGATAAAAGTCCTGGAGATATTAGGGATACAAGGAACATACCTCAATATAATAAAGGCAGTTTACAGTAAGCCAACATCAAATTAAATGGAGAGAAACTCAAAGAAATCCCACCAAAATCAAGAACAAGACAAGGCTATCTACTCTCTCCCTATTTATTCAATATAGTACTTGAAGTTCTAGCTAACAACAAAAGGAGGTCAAGGAGATACGAATTGCCAAGTTAAACGTCAAGGTATCACTGTTCACAAATGATATGATAATATACATAAGTGGCCCTAAAAATTCCACCAAGAAACTCCTAAAGCTGAAAAACATTTTAAGTAAAATAGCTGAATATAAAATTTACACACTAAAAGCAGTAGCCTCCTATATACAAATGACAAATGAACTGAGAAAGAAATCAGGGAAACAACACCCTTCACAATAGCCTTGAATAATAAAATGTCTTGGAGTAACTCTAACCAAGCAAGTAAAAACTTGTGTGATTAAAACCTTTAAGACATTACAGAAATCAAAGAAGATATCAGAAGATGGAAAGATCTCTCATGCTCATAGATCAGTAGAATAAATACAGTAAAAATGGCCATCCTACCGAAAGTAATCTACAGATTCAATGAAATGCAATCCCCATCAAAATTCCAACACAATTCTTCACAGATCTTGAAAACACAATTTTCAGCTTCCTATGGAAACACACACACACAGAATCCCAAGATAGCTAAAAGAATCATGAATAACAAAATAACTTCTATAGGTATCACCCTGATTTCAAGCTATACTACAGAGCTATAGTAAAACCACATAGTATTGGTATAAACACAGGCACATTGCTCAATGAAATAAATTGAAGACCCAGACATAAATCTATACACTTATAGACACCTGATTTTTGATAAAGAAGCCAGAAATACACACTGAATAAAAGACAGTGTCTTCAACAAATGGTGCTGGTCAAACTATATAGCTACATGTAGAATGAAGCAAATAGATCCATACTTATCACTCTGCACAAAACTCAACTCCAAAGGAATCAAAGGCTTCAACATAAAATCGGACACAGAACAAATGAGGAATAGCCTTGAACTCATTGGGAAAGACTTTCTAAACAAAATACCACTTGCACAGCCACTAAGATCAACAACTAATAAATGGGACCTCATGGAACTGAGAAGCTTCTGCACAGCAAAGGACACCATTATTTGGACAAAGCTGCAGGCTACAGAAGGAAAAGATTTTTAACAACTGTATATCCTATAGAGGACTAATAACTCAAATATATAACAAATTCAAGACTTGGTGTCAAGAAAACAAAAAACTCAATTTAAAAATGGGGTACAGATCTAAACAGAGAATTGTCAAAAGAGGAAACTCAAATGGCTGAGAAACACTTAAAAAATTGTTCAACATCCTTAGTCATCAGGGAAATGCAAATCAAAACAACCCAGAAATTCCACCTCATACCAGTCAGAATGGCTAAGATCAAAAACTCAGGTGACAGCAGATGGTGGGGAGGATGTGGAGAAAGAGGAACACTCCTCCACTGCTGGTCAGAGTGCAAACCCTTACAGCTACTATGGAAATCAGTGTGGTGCTTCCCCAGGAAGTTGGAAGTCAATCTATCTCAAGATTCAGCATATCACTCCTGAGCATAAACCCAAAGGATGCCTCAACTACCACAGAGACATAGCCTAACCATAGTCACCACCACTCTATTCATAATAGCCCGAAGCTGGGAACAACCTGGATGTCTCTCAACAGAAGAATAGATAAAGAAAATGTGCTACATTTACACAATGAAGTATTACTGAGCTGTTAAAAATGACTTCATGAAATTTACAGGCAAATCAATGGAACTAGAAAAATATCACTGAGTGAAGTAACCCAAACCTAGAAAGAAAAATATGGTATATATTTACTTAGATGTGGAAGTGAGCTGTTAAATTAATGACAACCAAACTAGATCTGTAGGTATAAAGTAAGGGACTGGAGTCAGGGAGGGTGGCAGATAAGTCTCTCTAGAAAAAGGATATAAACAGAAAGTTATATTAAGGATGAACGAAGAGGGGCTGGAACAGGAGGACCAAGTAGGGATGGTGAGGAGAGAGGGGGATGAGAGGAGGAGTATGGGGAAAGACAGCTAAAATTAAGGACCATTTGAGGGGTAATATGGAAACCTAATATAGTAGAAGATTCCTAAAATATATACATACATGAAAGTAATATAAGTGAAAATGCCAAATAATGGGAAAGACAGAGTCCCAACAGGACAGCTCTTGGCATAAAATAAAGTTTCTAGTACCTAGACTGGGTTACATCTAATTGAGTTGTTGGCCAAAGGAGTCCCATGGGAACCTCCAAAAAACCCAAGCTGTTGCCAAGACAATAAGTTACTCTCCATGAACTGATGGTAAGCACTGTTGGAACAAATCTGGCACGGTGTGGAAAGAAGCCCCACAAATCCTTCCCGGGTGCTAGGGCTCTGGGTGGGACAGGAGACACGCGGGAAGTGGCTGTGCGCTCTTCTATAGTCCGATGGGCTGGCCAGGCTGTGTGAGAGACCTCTGCGTAGATACAGCCCGTGGGTAGAAGAGGGAGCTATCCTGCAGAATGCTGCAGCCAGTTCTGGAGTTCCCATGGTTGGACATCATGGACACCACTGGATGCCGAGGGATCTGGGAACAGGTGGGCCGCAGAGCACAACTGGTGTCCTGCGCGGGACCAGTTCGCATACCTTGTGGCACCAACTAGCTGCTTAGGCTTGGAGGAATGGGTACCGTCTGGGAGTGTTGGGAAGCCCTCTGTGAGAGATTAGATGCAGCTCCTTAATCGAGGGCCAGATCCCTAGCTTCCCACGGCGGATCCAGATGAATAGACAGTCCGTAATTCTAAGACGTTTATTGTCATCGTGTGGAGTGGCATGGATGGAATCATACCCCCGCCCCTCTGGGAGAGGCAAGGCAGATATAGTAACTGGGAAGGGGCGTGGCTAAGCCTCTAGGTGTCTCATTAACATGGGGATAGCTTGGAGCTGCGTGGCCATGCCTCTACCTGAGGAGGGGTGGGTCAGGGTTCTGACAACAGGTCTTATGTAGCCAAAGCCTCCCGGGAGCGTTGGCAAAAATGTTTTCCGTCCCTTGTGGGTTTCCCCACGGGGTCGCCCAGAGTTTTAGCCTGTGCTCGACTGGGTGCCAGACTGCCGGTCACAGACCATTGCCCCACAAAGCCTCATTACTGAGAACAACATCTACACAACTCATTGAACAGAGAAGTTAAGCTGGTGTCTACATAGAGCCTTTACCCCTACATTCTAGCATCTTTGGTACATGTCTTAGTTAGGGTTTCCATTGCTGTGAACAGACACCATGACCAAGGCAACTCTTATAAGGACAACATTTAACTGGGGCAGGCTTACAGGTTCAGAGGTTCAGTCCATTATCATCAAGGCGGGAGCATGGTAGTGTCCAGGCAGGCATAGTGCAGGAGGAGCTGAGAGTTCTACATCTTCATCTGACCGGCTTCTAGGCAGCTACAATGAGGGTCTCACAGTGACACACCCACTCCAACAAGGCCTCCCCTCCTAATAGTGCCACTCCCTGGGCCAAGCATACACAAACCATCACAGTCCTGGAAAGTACTCTGCATGCTAGCAAAGGAGGAATGTAAACACCAATCCAGCTACAACCCTTTGGTCTGCAAAGGTGTCCACCCTGCAAGATATGCTAATGAAATGGTAGCATAAAATTTGTGGGAGTAGGCCAGACAGTGGTGGAGCACACCTTAAATCCCAGCAGTCAGGTGGCAGAGGCAGGTGGGACTCTGAGTTCAAGCCAGCCTGGTCTACACAGACCAGCTAGGGCTATACAGAGAAAATCCTGTCTCAAAAAAACAAACAAAAAAATTAAAACAAAAACAACTTGTAGGTGTAACCAACTAATATCCAATTTGACTTAAAGCTCACTCCACAAGATAGAACCCATACCTGACACTGCTTGGCTGACCAAAAACTCGAGACTAGATAGCCAAGGGACAACAAGTGAAAACAAATACTGCTGATTTAAAAAAAAAAAAAAAACTCAGTGATAAAATGACTCCTAATGTCATTCTGCTACACTCATAGATCAGTGCCTGACTCAGCCATCATCAGAGAAGCTTCCTCCTGCAGCAGATGGGAACAAATACAGAGACCCACAGCCAGATATTATGCAGAGATCCTTGGAACACTTAGCCCTAAATGGGATGTCTCCATCAAATTCCTCCCCTCAGGTCTCAGGGAATCCTATGGAGGAGAAGGCACAAAGAGTCTAAGAGTCAGAGGGAATGGAGGACACTAAGAAAACAAGGCCCTCTTAATCAACATGATGAGTTACATATGAATTCACAGAGACTGAGGCAGCATGCACAGGGCCTGCAGGAGTCTGTACCAGATGGGACCCTAAAGCTGAAAGAAAGAAGAAGTGAATACATGTTCCCACCCCTAACTCAGAATCAATGTCCAATCATGCCTTTAATCCCAGCATTCAGGAGGCAGAGGTAGGTGGATCTCTGTGAGTTCGAGGCCATTCTGATCTATAAAGAGAGTTCCAGGACAGCCAGGACACACAGAAGCCCTGTCTCGAAAAACAAAAACAAAAGTCCAGTTGATAACCACTTGCAAATGAAAATTTAGTTTCCTCCAATGGAATCTCACTGGGCAAACAAACTACTCTTAAGGGGAGGCTGCATGCCCAGCAGTAGGTGCCAACAGAAGACGAACTCAGTGACATCTTTGAAGGTTCCTTGTCTCATAATGTCCTGTCAGGGCTTTTCCTTTTCTTCTTTTTAAATTTTATCTTATTTATTTTTTATTTTATTTATTTTATTTTTCTTGTCTATTTTTACCCTACAGGTCCTTTGTGTATATATTATGGTTTCTAGTTTCATAGGTCATGTTTAGTTTATGGGATTCTTCAGTGTAAGAACAACTGAGGTCTGTGTCTGCTTCTTGTGCCTTCTCCTGGGCAATTTTCCATCTGTTTTGTCTAATTACACTGTGTTACTTTTTGTTTTATCTTATATTTTATCTTATTATAAAACACAAAAAAAGTGAGAAATATTGCTTGACTTCCAAGAAATGTACATTTGTTTTCCATGCTTGCGTAGTTTTGTGAATAAAATACTACCAGGGGTAGAGCTGGTTCTGAAGTCTTTAATTTGGTGTTTAAAGCTCAGTTCATGTTGTGCTGGGCAGTAACAACTTAGTCCCCTTGGACAAAAAAATCTATCAATTCATCTTTCTGGTTATAAGTATCTGAGCCTTCACATTTGGGATATTACTAATCATCTTTTTGTGAACATCTTAGACATGTTTGATATTCTAAGTATGTAACTGTCTTGAGTACCCACATAGGTTGGATCTGCTTAATAATAGGATATGCAATTGCTCTAAGTTAATACTAGTTAATGGTCTTCAGGTTACTTACATTATTTTATATTTTACAAAAAAAGAAAATAAATAAATAATAAATAAATCCAGCATCTCCAGTAAGTTGAAACATAATAAATGTGTTAAGAATCCATGATCTCTCAGTCTGGAGAGATGGTTCATTGGTTAAGAGTATGTACTGCTATTGCACAAGAACTGAGTTTAGTTCCCATCACCCACATCAGGAGGCTCACAACTACAGGGAACTCGGGTTCTAGGAGATTAGGCACCCTCTTCTAGACTCCGTGGGCACCTGCACAAATAGTGTGCACATAAATGTACAAAGGCATATACACACATACATTAACTTTTAAAAATACATCATTTTTAAAAATACAGGAGCTCATAATTATATCAAGACAAACAAACTGGTCACCTTTCGATGAATGTGAAAGAATCAATCAGTTCCTTTTTTTTCCTATATAAATACAATCTATAACTCTACAGTGGACAAGGAAAAGTTAGTTTTAGAAAAAAATAGGACTAGGGATACAGCTTAGCGGTAAATGTTTGCCTACCACGGATGTGATTCAATGCCATCAAAAAGAAACAGGAAGAGGAAGAGGTACAGAAGGAGAGAGTAGAGGAAGAGGAGAAGAAAGAAGAGGAAGGAGAAAGAGGAGGAAAGAGGAGGAGGAAATAGGGGAGGAGGAGGTAGAGGAGTCAAATCATTTTAACTAATACATGAAGAGGTCATGATAGACTTGGGATCATTCCCACATAGCAACCATTGAGGAAATGATAGACACAGGCAATGATCAACTGCTAAGACCGTTCAATGAAATATTGATGGCAGCTGGGAACAGTAGTGCGCATGCTTGGGAATCTGAGAGAAGAGGATCATGAGTTCCTGGGATATGTGGTGTGACTGTGACAACACCAATCAAATGGGAAACTTTTTAATGAGTTCATACAGCTGACTGCATATGGATCCACTGTTTGATTTTATGATAATTTACCACATTTATATGACAGCTTCTTTATATCACTGAAAAAAAGCTATCATATATACATGTCAAAAATCAAAATCTGGGGCTGGCAAGAAGGCTCAGCAGGTAAAAACACTTGCCTAGTAATTTTGATGGCCTGAATTCTATCCCTGGAACAAGCATAAAAAATAGATGTGGTGGCTCCAGTCTGTAATTCCAGCCCAAGCACTCCTATGGCAAGATGGAAGTAAAGAGAGTCAGACAGAAGTTTGCACAGGAAGCCACCAAGTGGCAGAAAAGACAAGAGATCCTCCCTTACAAAACAGGGTGGAAAGAGACAAGTTTCCTCCTAAAAAGCTATCCTCTGGCCTTCACACTCACTCTATGGCATGCATGCACCCTTCATTCCCCAGCACGCGCACGTGCGCGCGCGCGCGCACGCACGCACGCGCACACACACACACACACACACACACACCACTATACAAATAAATAACATCTTTTAAAAATCAAAATCTTGGGAGCTGGAGAGATGGCTCAGTGGGTTAAGAGCACTGGCTGCTCTTCCAAAGGTCCTGAGTTCAATTCCCAGCAACCACATGGTGGCTCATAACCATCTACAAGCTTATCTGGTGCCCTCTTCTGGCCTGTGGGCATACATGCAGACAGAATGCTGTATACGTAATAAATAAATAAATGTCAAAAATCAAAATCTTGGTCTGGTAGGGGCACTTGTATAAGCATAAAGACGTGAGTTTGGGACCCAGCATCCACATTAAACAAACAAACAAAAAGAGCTGGGCACAGTGGCATGCACCCCTAACCCCAGCAATGGAGGATCACAGGGAAAACCAGGAGGGTCTTTGGAGCTTGCTGGCATCCAGTCTTGCCAAAAATACCTCAGAAGCACCAAATTCAAGTAAAAGCCCTGTCTCAAAAGAATATGGCAGACACCCAGTGCCCTCCCATGGCCTCTGCAAGCACCGACACAAATGCACAGCCCTGAACACCCTATATGCACACAAAATTAAAACATCAAGATTATTTTAATGTGAAAAAGTCAATCTTAATGGCCCCCACCTATAATCCCAGCTGTCAGAAGCAGAGGCAAGAAAATTACTGTAGGTCTGAGAACAGCATGAGCTACAAATGAGTTCCCGGTCAGCCTGGTCTTCAGAGAAACATCCTCACTAAAAAAAAGACAAAATGTCTGGCAAAATGTCTCAGGGGTAAAGTTGCTTGCTACACAAGC
Organism: Uromys caudimaculatus; assembly: GCA_028551405.1. Taxonomy (NCBI): domain Eukaryota; kingdom Metazoa; phylum Chordata; class Mammalia; order Rodentia; family Muridae; genus Uromys; species Uromys caudimaculatus. The sequence goes on from CM052722.1 coordinate 71,011,246, forward strand.
CTAAGAATCTGAGTTTAACCCCCAGAACATGGTAAAAAGAAAGAACCAAATTCTCCATGTTGCCCTCTGATCTCCACACTCATGCTATGGCACAGACCCCTGCAACCCTTACAAAAAACCAAACTTTTTAAAACTGTTTTTAAAAGGTGTCTGCACTGAACACCTACAGACAGTTTTCTCTTTTGTCCCCAAACAATACAGTATGACAACTATTTACATAGCTGTTTGCTTAGCATTTACATTGTATTAAGAATTACCAGTAATCCAGAGGTCACCTAAGTGTACAGGAAGACAAATGTAAGTGGTATGCAATCACTACACCATTTCCCATATAAGAGACTTGAGCATCCTTGGATGTTTGTATCTTTGGGGAGCCTGGAACCAAAGACCAAGGATCTCAAGAACAAATCTTAAGATCCCAACTTAGAAAACTATAAAAAATAAATAAATAAAATAAAATACTTGGGGGAGATGGCTCAGTGGTTAGGAGCACTGGCCACTTTCCCACAGGTCCCGAGTTCAATTCCCAGCAGCCACATGGCAGCTCACAACCATCTGTAATGGGATCTGATTCCCTCTTCTGGTGTGCATGAAAACAGAACACTTATATACATAAACAAGCAAACAAACAAATCTTTTTAAAATACCGGATAAATTAATGTCAAAATCTAAATACCAGATATTTTATATTATAAGTGTCTATATTTAGGTGTGATAGTGATATAAGATTATATTTTAAAAAGTAATTTTGTTCTCCTACAACACATATCAAAATGTTTACATTTTGTGCTTCAAAATAATCTAAAAGAAATGGAAAGTATTTGAGAATACTAATAAAACAAGTATTAATTCACCAAACATTCGCTAAACTCACACACATTGTGTATGAATCAGTACTGTGTGCTGTACAAAGATAGTGCATTGCTTAGCAGCTCCACAGGCTAGTGTGGGAAACACCCACAGACAATGAAATATGCTGTACCAGGTGCTGTACAAGAGATGCACAGTAGAGATACTCATGTACAGAGGACAGGGACTCTTAATCAGACTGAGGAGCTGGGTATGGTTTTCTATAGAACTGATGCTTGAATGGAGTCTTGGAGAATAAAGAGCAGTGGTGGTGGAGGGGGTGGGTTGCAAACTGAAGACATTCTAGAAAGAGAGGGCAGGCAGGCAGAAGCGAGATAGTATAGTAGTGTCACACCGGTTCAGTACAAATAGAAAGAAGAAATCAGGGAGGCATAGGGCAGAAGATAAGGCTGGGATCCTTGTTATGAAGATCTGAAAATGAAATGGTAAAGAATTTAACTTTGCATTCCAAAGGATACTGGGCAGGGTTGGCAAGATGCCTCAGTGGATAAAGGTGCTTGGCTGCTAACCCTAGCAACCTGAGCTTGATCCCTGGGACCCAAGTGGTGGAAGGAGAGAATTAACTCTGACGAGTTGTCCTCTGACCTCCACATATGTGCCATGGCCTGTGTGCACATGCACACACAAACACATACAAACATGAATACGTGCATAATCTTTTCCGAGACTTCTAAGTGACTGGGCAACTCCTGAAGAACTTTCAGCCGGGGAATGGCACTGCCTTCAGTTCCTAGACAGCTGGGGCTCCTGAGCAGAGAATGCTCTGAAAGAAAGGCTGGGAGGTCTACCCTGCCGTGGAGGTCAGGGCAGACACCATTGCGGTAGTCCAGACTACAGAGAATGGTCATTTGAACTCAAGTGCTGACAGTGTACAACTGAGTGGATTCAAGGTAGTTCTAGAATGATAAAACTGACAAGGACCTGAGACGGATTAGATGCCAAGAAGGAAGGGGGGAATTGCGACAGGAGCTAAGATGACACAAGGTTCTAGTCCACTGTAATGCTGATAGCTACAGTACGGAGGAAACATTTGGAGAAATAAGAGGATAAGCTTCGTTCAGGGCTGTGGTTACTAGCAGGAGAAGACTGTATTCACCAGGGGACATGCAGAAGCAATTTTGCTTACTACCAACTAACGGTGCCTAGTAGACAGCCACCACAGCTGCTACTAATCAGGATGCAATGAACCCAGTAGCCCCTCCTGAGAGAAAACAATACAACACAAAATAGCAACAGCGCAGAGGTTGAGAAGACCTGATTAGGACAACACTGATTTCAAGATCTGCAGAACATAGCTTTCTCGGGATGCTCAGCAGCCTCTGGAAACCTCCTCCTCAAGTTCTAGAGGGCAGTAGAATGGAAATACAAGGTAACAGCTGTCAGTTTATTAAGTAGCTATTCAGGGCACCAGTTAAGCTTGGGTGCGGTCTCCGAAGAGTACATTCAGAAAGAAGAAGGCCTCAGACAGAGTCCTCAGGGACACCAACCTTGACAGTGGGAAAGGAGAATTAATTTTAAAAAATCCCATGTGAAAGACTGAAAAGGAGTCAACAAGACGGGAGGAAAGTTGGGGCTGGAGAGATGGATCAAGGGTAAGAGAGCTTTGCTGCTCATCCAGAGGACCCAAGTTAGGCTTCCAGCACCCAGGTTAGGTAGCTCACAGCTGTCTATGACCCTAGCTCCAGGAGCTCTGACCCTCTCAGCCTTGGCAAGCATCTGCACACACGCATGGCACGCACATGGCATGTGCATGCACACACACACACACAAACACACACACAAAAGAAATCTTTAGAAGAAAGATAGGAGGAACGCCATCAGAGAATAGTATCACAAACCAAATAAAGAAGGAAAGAAAAAGAAGAGAGATACAGGAAGAGAAAGCTAGAGGCAGAAAGCTTCTATGGGTTTTGACAAAACCGGCTCACTAATGGCTTTGGCAAGATTAATTTTAGAAAAGTGTTGGAGACATAGAGAAGACCCGTTAGAATTTCTTATGGATGGGAAATACTAGTCATATTATTAATTTTAAAAAGCTATGAGAGACTGGAGAGATGGCTCAGAGGTTAAGAGCACTGGCTGCTCTTCCAGAGGTCCCGAGTTCAATTCCCAGCAACCACATGGTGGTTCACAACCATCTGTAATGGGATCTGATGCCCTCTTCTGGCATGAAGGTGTACATGCAGATAGAGCACTTATACATAAAAGAAAGAAAGAAATACATCTTTAAAAATGAAGAACTATAAGGCAGGTGTGGGCAAAGAAACAGGAGAATGGGCATGTACTGAAGAACAGGAAACCTAAGAAGCAGGAAGTGAGTGCAAAGAGAAGCTTAAGTTCTGATGGGAGCGAGGGGAAAAAACTACCTCTTAGATGGAAGTAAAAAACGGTTGAATTTCAGTGCCATTTGTAGGACAAACAGCCAAAGGCATTTGCTTCTGAGAGCTGTAACTTCTTAAGTTAATCTTCCAAAACCAAAGGTAAAGGTAATAAGTTTAAAAAACAGAAAATTGCGGATTGGAGAGATGGCTCAGCGGTTAAGAGCACTGACTGCTCTTCCAGAGAGGTCCTGAGTTCAATTCCCAGCAACCACGTGGTGGATCACAACCATCTGTAATGGGATCCGATGCCCTCTTCTGGGGTGTCTGAAGACAGCGACAGTGTACTCACGTACATGAAATAAATAATTCTTTAAAAAACAACAACATAAAGAAGGGTAAGAGTTTTAGAATAATTACTAACAAGAGGCCAGTGACATGGCTCACTGGAAGAGTGCTTGCCACTGACAACGTGAGCTTGATGCCTGAGACTCTTATCCTCTGACCTCCCCAAGTACAGCACAACACACATGTACATGTGAACATGCACATGCCATGCACCTAAATATAAATAAATGAATGGATAATTCATTCCTTCATTCATAGGAGCTGTAGAGGTGGCTCAGAAGTTAAGAGGACTGGCTACTCTTGCAGATGACCTGGGTTCAATTCCCAGCAACCACATGGTGGCTCTCAGCCACCTGTAACTCCTGTTCCAGGGGATCCTGATTCCCTCTTCTGACCTCCATAGGGAGCAGGCACACACATGTAGAACAGACACACATGCAGGCAAAACATTCATACAATAAAAATGAAGAAACAGTTTTAAAATAATAAGCAAAAAGATAAATAAATGTAATAAAATACCAAAAACTCAGAAAAAAAATAGGACAAGGTGGTGATGAGGGGCGTGGGGATTCTAGACCCTGAGCCTGCAAAAACAGCTGTGGAGAGTTCTGGAGCTTAGCCCTGTGTCCCATTAGCATGCTTTATTAGTATGCTAAATACATCAGCACCCCAGGGTCAGAGGCAAAATCATTAAAAGGGAGGTGCTGGTAAGAATGAAGGGGAGGAAGAGGATCATTTGGAGTCTAGTTCAATCCTCAGTAAGGCTTCAGCCTTTCGTTGTTCAGGTCTGTGAGCACAGATGTCATTTCTAATGACAAATTGAGTCACCACTGTAGCCCCACTCCAGGTGCACTGCCTGAAAGACAGTAGGCATTCAGTAGTGGACCCATATAACAGACGAATTCAACGTGTCTCAGGGGTCAAGCCCATGAGAAGTTTGGGTTTTGTGGTGCCAGGAATCAAACCAAGGTTTTCATACATGCTAAATAAGCCTCGACCGCTGAGCTGTGTGCCCAGCTCGGTCTCACGATGCCTTACTGCCTTGCCGACAGCTCTCATGGTATTTCTTTGTTCTGCTGAAAGCATTAACCTTTCTAATATTTAGAACAGCTGACATAGCACAGTGGTCTCAGCAGTACCTCTTTCCTAATTAGTCCCTATTACTAACGCCCTTGGACCCCTTGACATTTGCAATATAACAACAGCAGTTCTGCCTCCCACTCAGCACCATCTCGGAACAAACCCAGGGCAATGTTCTACCCACGTTAAAAGGTAGACTTTCAGTACAGAGCCCCTCCTTTCCTCCAGCAATCACAGCAGGCACCCATATTAAAATGTCAGAGACACTGCAGTTATAGAGTACAATGCCCCGGGTCATCTTCAACCGGCCCTTGTTCAATTTTACCTGAGCCACTTGACGGTGTTCCTCTGGGATGTTTTTCAGATGATTACATGGTACACAGGCGACATTTCCATCTATGTGAACAAAAATGATTTTATTTATGATTTTCCTCCTAAGCCAGCAGTTGGAATTTCCTCCTTTGGAGGCAGATGTTAATACAAAGCAGCAAAAGTACATAGCTATTTTCTTTTTTGCAGAGAAAGCCTAATTGTTTCCTGGTTTAGGCATTCATCAGCTAATTCTTAATGGAGCTAATCCTAAACACTTCTTCTCATGCCATGTGATGATATCTGCTTTCTGTTCAGATTTTAAGAGGGAAACAAAATGTAATGGGTTTCGTTTTTCTACTACTGAATAACAGAACCCTGACGTCATAAAGTCATTTAATTCAGTCCATGAAGGGAAAAGCCAAACGTATTTCTTGTCAGAATGAACTGTGGTTCAAGGTATATGGATATTAAACAGTGTGGGTAATATAAAATGATGGGGCTTCAAGTAGATTTACTGAAAATGGGCAGATAAAAAGCCCAGGCATAGACTCTGGGACTGGATACAGGCAGGAAGTTTCAGAAAATGCCACTGCATTCCCTCACGTGTACCCTGCTTTCCCTTCCAGTTCTTCTAAGGCAAATTCAGCAAACACAGAGAGCTCCAGTTTTTAGGTCTATGACAATGGGAAATTGATAGTGACTCACTAACAATGAGGGCACTGCTCCCAATATAAACAGGAGCAAAAAATCACGATTACAACGACAATGAGGAGACAGCAGCAGTGACAACAGAAGCATTTACTCGAGGCCTTTGCTGGCTTAGCTGGTAAATTGCATTTAGAGGAAGAATAGACAAGGGCAGTAATGTCTATCCCGGTTATAATAATCAGAAATTAACCCAGATCAACCTTATGAGCCTGAGCTGCACAGAAGCAGTCAGCCTTCTTTACGGTCACTGTGTGGCCCACTCCTGTTGACACTGCTATGTGTGCCTCCTCTTCCTTCTCCATCACTGTTTTGCATTTTTTGGGGGTTAGTTTTGTTTTGAACTGACCTCTCCAAGTTCCTAGGTAGTAGCCCACGGTCTTTGGATTGCCATCTGGGCTCTGGTTCACAGAAAAGGTGGACTTGTTCTGGTAGTCAGTGGTGGTAGGCTAGAGGGGACAGAAGGAAAAGAAAGGGGGCCAGGAGATCAGACGAAATCAAAGAGGACAGCTAGAAAGGGAACAGATGGGGAGCAATGATGCTGACTTGGAAGGTATAGTACATGTAAAAGTCTCTGGCTGGAATGATCCACTTGGTCCATAGCAGAAAGGGCTGCCAAGCCCCGAGAACTCCGTCATGTGATGTGCTGTCACTCTTGACAGCATATTTCTGATCTATGCTGTTGCTTTGCTTTTGACTAGAATTTCCTTGCTGTTTGAAAAAGAAAAAGAAATCTCCAGTCTTCCCATAAAGCAAGAGCTAGCAAACCTGACCTGTCAAGAGCTGCCAGGACCTATGGCATCTGTCATAACTACTTGAGAGTGACACGGTAGCCCCAAAAGCAGCCACAGACACAAACAGGTGAGTTCAGCTGTAATACAAAAAGACAGATTTGGTCTAAGGGCCACGGTATGCCCACTTCTGCCATGAATGAAATACTGCTATTTGGAAGCACAGTTAGGAAGGGTTTTAAAGCCCAGAATCTGCCTACGGAGGTAATAGGGTCGTGGCTGATAAAGTGGGCTCTGTATCAGACAGTGCAGCATATATGGAAACATTAGTTCCAACACTTTCTAGGTGTGTGCCCTAGGTAAATTGCTTAATCTCTATATTCTCTGATAGCTCCATTTACAAAATGACAGTACTTATCCCTCAGGGCCATTGTAAATAGAAGAGTGAGCAAATGATACATGATAATCACCTGACCCCAGCAAGTACCCAGTGAATATTGCTGATATCATTTCAGGGCCACAGAAGGTAAGAACGAGGGAGGGGGGGACTTACGGAGGGTATAATGGGATGAAGGACACAGTGGAGCCCCTCAGACTGGGCTGCAGCCACTGTGCCACTGACTCCACGGAGCACTTGTAGGTAAGGCTTCGTAAAATGTTCTTCTGAGCTTCAAATTTCACCTGCAACAGAAAGAATACAAGCAATGAAGCAAATGTAGTTTTACTGCAAAGAAAGAAAAGATGACAAAAGAGGTCTCTCCGAGATTCATGGGTTATGCTCTTAGCAGATAACAGAAGCAAGAAATCCAGCACAGGCAAAGACTTAATAAGAAGCTAAGGAAAGGTCAAGAGGGAGTTGTGCATGAGCTCATCTTTTTATCTGACCTTTAAGATTAAACACTTAAAGTATATGTCAGCGCTGCCCGGTAGAATGTCCTATAATGGAGATGCTGTCTGTGCTACATTCTTCACACACAGTAGCCACTAGTCACATGTAGCTAGAGCACTTAAAATGGCTCCCATCAAAGGAAGGGCTCATGGGCTAGGCACACAACATTCTATACCGCGTCAGTAATTCGCCCAGGTAAACTGCTTTCAGAGAAGAAAGCTTAAGGAGGGGTGGGAATCTATTACAATGCTCTAATGACTGCTCTTCAGAAAGTATCCGTACTCAACTTTGTGCTCAGGTCTGCACCACACAGTCTGAATTCAACTTTCTTTAGAGCTACTATATATTCTGTTCCTGCTAGTCCCATTCCCCACACCCTTCCCTGCCTCTCAGACCTTCTGTGCTTATTTCTACTGGTCACAGCCTTCAGCGGACTTCTCCAGATTCCCAGGAAGTACCCACAGTTATATGGATTGTCATCTGGGTCTTGGATCCTTTCCTGCTTTGTTTTCTGTCATGCTTTGTTTGGGGTTCTTTGGGATGTTAAATGTTTACTTGTTTTTATTTTATTGTGTCTGGGTGTTTGCCTACATGTATGTCTATGCACCATGTGTTTTCCTGGTGCCCATGCAGGTCAGAAGACAGTGTAAGATGCCCTGGAACTGAAGTTACAGATGGTTGTGTGCTGCCATGTGGGTGCTGGGGATTAAACTCAGGTCCTCTAAAAGAATAGTGAGTGTTCTTAAGTAGAGGCATCTCTCCACCCCTTGCTCTTTGTTTTGTCCTGGCTGGCCTGGAACTCGTTATGTAGACTGGGCTCACCTCCAACACAAGAGCCATCTACCTCTGCCTGCCAAATGTCGGGATTAAAGTTGTGTACCACCACAGCAAGTTTTTTATTATCATTCTTACAACTGAGTGTATGTAATTGTGTGTATGTGTCTGTGTGTACACAGAATGTAACAAGAACAGTACAACTTTATGCACGTCAAATGGCTAAAAATATTAAATTAGAGCGTGGGGCTGGAGAGTTGGCTCAGTCCAGGACACTTATTCCTGCAGAGTACCCAGGTTCAATTGCCAGCACCTGTATGATGGCTCACAACTGTCTGTAACTTCAGTCTCAGGGGATCTGATGCCTTCTGACCTCTGACAGAACTAAGCACACAGAGACACGTTATGAAAAGCAATCATGCATACAAAATAATACATAGATCTAACAATTTTGTGAAAAGAAAGAAGAATATGACAATAAGGCTCGAATTTTCCCCCAAAGACCTAAGGTTTGTTTGTAGAAGCGGGTGCCATAAGGGGCGCCACTTAGGGAATAGTATGAGAAGCTAAAAGTACATTGGGGGTCCCTCAGAAAAATGGACATAATACTACCTGAGGACCCAGCTATACCTCTCCTGGGTATATACCCAGAAGATGCCCCAACATGTAACAAAGATACATGCTCCACTATGTTCATAGCAGCCATATTTATAATAGCCAGAAGCTGGAAACAACCCAGATGTCCCTCATCAGAGGAATGGATACAGAAAATGTGGTACATTTA
>CM052722.1:71020556-71030600 GCA_028551405.1 Uromys caudimaculatus
AAATAAATAAATAAATAAATAAATAAATAAATAAATAAATAAATAAATAAATAAAAAGTACATTGGGTGGTTCTATTCGATCTCCAGCACTGAATGGTGCAGTCTATAATATCCTCAGAGAACCGAGGGAGCCAGAAGATGGCTGACATATTTGCACGTGCATTTTATGTATTATACAGCGGCTTCGACTAGGTACAGTTTCCTTCTTTCACCGAGCACTTCTCATGAAATAAATTGCTCCTGGCAAACATGACATCTACATTATGCTCAAATTGTTCCCTAATACATAAATCCATTGAAACAAATTTGTTTTCAAAGCAAGCATTATGGCAAAATTGACTGTACTTAAGTTTAAACAGACACATGTGACTGGTGGCTTCTGTGTTGAGAAATTCAACTGTTCTATCACTCATACATACAAGAATGACAAGGACAACAAAGAAAGAACATCACCACTTGGATATACAGGTCTAGAGTTCAGAAGCTATAAGGAACCTCAAGTTCAAACATCACAGTCATTACAAGCCAAATATAAAGCCTACAGGGTAGGCTGAGAACATGGTTTCCTTGACACAATGCTTGTCTGGCATGCAGGAAATCCTGAGTGTAAGCCCAGAGACTGCATAAAATAAGTGTGATAGTCTACTCCTGTAATTCAGGAGGCAGGAAGAGCAACAGGTTCAAGGTCATCCTTAGTTACTTGGTGAGTTGGAACCAGTCTGGGCTACATGAAACCTTGCTTCGAAAACAAAAATCAACAACAATAAAGAAAGAAACTGTAGGGCAAGTAGACTGAACTCTCCAATCAGGCTTCCCATGACTCTAGTGCCATTGTGCTGGAGGAGTTGCAGGAGAAGATTCAAGCTCCACCCCTACCTTGAGTTGTTCTTCATAGCCCAGCCTCCAGAGTGGAGTCACAACATCGGCCAGCCTGGAATAAAGTAATTCAGATACACCATGAAGTATCTAACTACGTACTGAGCACCTACTATGCATAAGTACCTCCTGTCACCAATCTCTCTGAGGTTTTACTTAAATTCAGAAGATACAACAGACTCTCATTCCCCTCAGGAGATGGGAGTCTGGGAGAACAGCCCATTTTGGTGATGTCTAGTACTTAGCAAAGCAGAACAGATGGGCAAATTCAATATAAGAAAATTGCAGATTTATCAGGCGGTAATTAGTCACATTACAAAAAGCTTTACTTCTGACTTCCTCTCAAAAGCTCACCTCCTTCATGCTTTTAAAATATAATTTGACCTTAGAAATACATTTGTCACATAAAATGAGTTATATTGTGTTTGGCTGTAAAGGGATTATTCATCTTCAATCCATGTAGCTTTGTTTGTTTGTTTGTTTGTTTGTTTGTTTGTTTGTTTGTTTGGAGACAGAGTCTCGCTATATAGCCCTGGCTGCTCTATAACTCTAAATGTAAACCAGGCTGGCCTTGAACTCATTCATCTGCTTCTACCTCCCAAGTGCTGAGATTAAAGGCATTCACCACCATGCCTGAATAGTAATTTGATTTTTATTTTCCTAGTTTTAAAAATTGTTTTAATTTATTTTTAATTTACTTTGGTTTTAGACACATGTAGCACAAGCTAGCTTCAAACGTGCTGAGGATAACTCCAGACCTTCCTGCTTCCATCTCTTGATTGTTGCAGTTACAAGTGTGCACCACCATGCCCAGATCCACAGACCTTCTTTAGAAGCAGGATCATAGTTAAAGATCTTCTTTCTGACAAAGACACACTCTAAGGCAAAAATATTTCCTACAATCCTGAAGTAGTTCTATTACTATCTGCACAAGTGGTCAAGACTGCCCTGATCCCAGTACTTCAGGCACCCTCAGGAATCTTCACTTTGCTACAGTAGTCAGATTAGCAAACAGAATTTCAATGGACCCATAGATTCTGACCTGTGGAAAAAAAAGGGAATCAGCTTGAGTCTTACCTCTCCTGCCAAGAGTCATCTAGTGGTCTACAATGCCTTTGTCTCTTCTGATATTTTTGTCTGCTTGGGTGCTTCTTAGCTGTCATGCTGGTGAAACTCCCTTTGTGTGCTCTGCCCAATAAGGACTGTGACAAATCTGGTGGTCTTGCACTATCCCAGGGAAGCAGTCCTGGTTTGGAGAAGAAACCCACCCTGGAAAGGAATAATCTTGGGTTGTGCATTAGGACTCTACTCTTGATGCCTGCCAATCAAAGATACACACTATAATTCACCCACTGAAAGGTGACTGTAGGGGCCCAACTCCTAAAGCCTTTAGTCATTTACAAACACTTATGGAACCAGCACCAAGCCCAGTACTAGTACTAGTAAAACACAACTTAGGACATGCAAAGCAAAGCTTTAAGCCAGACTTGATGGTGTAGGCCTAAAAACTCCCATCAATTCAGAAGGATAAGGCAGAAATCATGAGGCCAAGACCCATCCAGGCTACACAGTGAGTTCAAGGTTAGCCTGGCTAACTTAATGAGATTACTAATTATAATTAATAATAATAATAATAATAATGAGCTGAGGATATAGCTCAGTTGGCAGTATACTTGCTTAGTATGCACAAAGCCATGGATTTAATTCCCAGCACTCAGGAAGTAAAAGCAGGAGTATCAGAAGTTCAAGGTCATCCTTGGCTATCTATATAATGCATTTTGAGACCAGCCTAGGCTATATGAGACCCTGTCTCCAAAAAAAGAGACCTAGAAAAGATCGGTGTGGTAGTAGTGTACACCTTGAATCGCAGCACTTGGGAGACAGATGCAAACAGATCTCTGTGAGGTAGCAGCCAGCCTGAACTACATAGCAATTTTCAGGTCAGCTGGAGCTATCTAATGAAACCCTGTCTCAAAATAAGAAGGCCAGGGGTATACCTCAGTGGTAGGATGCCTTCTCAGAATGTGTGAAGCCATTGGTTTAATCTTTAGTACTACAAATATAAATAAATAAATAAATAAATAAATAAATAAATAAATAAATAAATAACCAGCTCCCAAAATAAAGAGATGAAAATAAGATTCTCTCCCCCAGAGTACATTTCTTCATGCAATCTCTTCCCTCTCCTACCCCCCTATCCAATGGCTAATCAACCAACTGATATTTAGTAAGCACTTACTATTTATTGTACAAGGCAATATGACATAGCAATGCAGAAAGAATTACAGCGTTACAGTCTAATAGAGAAGATGAAACGAAGACGCAGGGGAAATGGTAGTGAGTATTATAATAAACTTGTTTCTTGATGCATGCTCAAGAAAGGCTTCTTAGAGCAGACCGCTCTAATATGGAGAAGATCTGTCTGAGCAGTCCTGTAAGCACAAGTTATCGTACAAAACAAGGCCGTTGACTACAGAGAACCAAAGGCCAGCGAGTCCACCTAGGAGAGAGCAAGAAGAGGTGCTGCTGACTTAAAAGACCCAAGCAGTAAGGCCAGGCATGGTAGCACACCTGTAATCTCAGCGCTCAGGAGGCCGGTGCTTGGCCTAGATAGCCAGGGCTGCATAATCAGAACCTGACAAAGAAGGAAAGGGAGAGGGAGTGGGAGGGAGAAAGAGGGAGGAAGAGAGGGAAAATGGAAAAAGGAGGTTGGTTTTAAAAGGAAAAGAATAATTAGGAAGAAGAAGCCCCACACATAGAGCTAGAGAGGTCAAGGGAGGTACCTTTGATACAGGCACCGAGGCAGCCAGGACAACAATGTCTGATGCACAAAAGGGAAAGAAGGCAATGGGTGGAGTGAGACAGCAGAGACAAATGAAAAGCTTTGGCCTTTCCGAAGGAGTGCAGGCCCTAGAATCAAGAGAATGAGAGAAGGCGCTTGGGCGGTCTGCTGGCTCTAACACTTACTACCAGATGGCTTCTAGCAGGTTAGTCATTCCTCTGACATTTCTTTCATCTGTTAAACAGAGAAAATCATAATGATACCTACTTAGCAGCTAGAAGAGCTAAGTAAAGATAATTAATAAAAATAAAGTGTACTTCCAGGGGAGATCAATGACACAGCTCTTGCCTAGCAGGTACAAGGCCCTAAATCCAACCCCCACACTACATAAAAAAGTATTCAACCGAAGATTAAATCGAGACGCATCTGCTAAGCTCTAGCACAATGCCCAGCACCTAGCAGAAGCTCTTCTGTGTTATTACTGTCACAATGCATTTAAGGCTATCATGGACCTGAATGGGGGAGGCAATACAGATTGAGTGCACCAGAAGGGAATTATATGAATAACTCCAAGGACAACTCTGACAGGGTTGCTGGGAGAGTTAAGAAACGTGACTCTCTGAACACTGTGTCTGTCAGTGCCTTTATCAGAGAGTTCGAATAGGGAATCCCTCCTCCTCCATTACAGGATGTCCCTTCTGTCTGTTTACCTTAGTGTATGCACTATTTAGGGTTGTTTCTTTGTTTGTCAATTTGACACAGACACTAGGATATTCTGGGAAGAGGACTCTCAATTAGAAAATGCTTCCATCCAGACTGGTCTGTAGGCAGGTCTATGGTGCATCTTCCACACTGATGCAGGAGAGTCCAGATCACTGTGGGCAGTACCACCCAGGGACTAGTGATCCTGGGTAACATAAGAAAGCAGGCTGAGCAGGCCATGAGGAGCAAGGCAGTGAGCAGCACCCCTCATCCGATAGAGTGCTAATATCCAAAATATATAAAGAACTCAAGAAGTTAACTTCCAAAAAACCAAATAACCCAATTTAAAAATAGGGTACAGAGCTAAACAGAGAATTCACAACAGAAGAATGGCCGAGGAGCACCTAAAGAAATGTTCAACATCCTTAGTGATCAGAGAAATACAAATCAAAACAGCCCTGAGATTCTACCTTACACCAGTCAGAATGGCTAAGATCATAACCTCAGGTGACAGCAAATCCTGGCAAGGATGTGGAGAAAGAATCCTCCATTGCTGGTGGGATTGCAAACTGGTACAGACTGGAAATCAGTCTGGAGTTCCTCAGAAAATTGGAAATAGTATTATTACCTGAGGACCCAGCTATACCACTCCTGGGCATATACCCAGAAGATGCTCCAACATGTAATAAGGACACATGCTCCACTATGTTCATAGCAGCCATATTTATAATAGCCAGAAGCTGGAAACAACCCAGACGTCCCACTACAGAAGAATAGATACAGAAAATCTGGTACATGTACACAATGCAATACTACTCAGCTATTAAGAAGGAGGACAACCATGAGTTTTGAAGGCAAATGGATGGAAGTAGAAAATATCCTGAGTGAGGTGACTCAGACCCAAAAGGACATGCATGTACTCATTGATAAGTGGATATTAGCCAAAAACTACAGAATACCCAGGATACAACCCACAGCCTGTAGGAAGTGTAACAAGCAGGAAAGCCCAAGTGAGGATGTTTTGATCCCACTTAGAAGTGGGAGGGTAATAATCACGGAAGCAGATGGAGGAAGAGACCTGGGTGTGATGAGGACGGAAAAAGGGGGATCAGGTATGGGGGAGGAACAGGAAAGAAGCCTAGAGGGTAAAGAGAATGAATGGAGATAAGCAGCCTCAGGGGGTGGGAGGAGGGACCCTCTAGAATGTAATGTACCAGAGACCTTGGAGGTGAGAGACTCTCAGGACTCAATGGGGGTGACCTTAGCCAAAATGCCCATAATGGAGAGAAGGAACTCAAAGAGTCCAACTCCAGTAGATTGACAGGGCCTCAAATGGAAGGACAGGATTACCAACCTACCTTCAAAATTTCTGACCCAGAATTGTTCCTGTCTAAAAGAACTGCAAGGATAAAAATAGAGAAGAGACTGAGGGAACGGTGTCCAATGACTGACCCAAATTGGGACCCATTTCAAGGGGAGGCTTCAAAGCCTGATTTTATGTTGTGCTTACAGACTGGAGCCTAGCATGGCTGTCCTCTGAGAGGCCCTACCAGCAGATGACTGAGACAGAGGCTGACACTTACACCCAACCATTGGTCTAAAGTCGGGGACCCCTATGGTTGAATTAGGGAAAGGACTGAAGAAGCTGAAGAGGAGAACGACCCCATAGGAAGACCAGCAGTCTCAACTAACCCAGATCCCAGGGAGCTCCCAGAGACTGAGACACCAACCAGGAGCATACACAGGCTGGTCCAAGGCCCCTGGCACATATGTAGCAGAGGTCTACCTGGTCTGGTCTCAGTAGAAGATGCATTTAATTCTCAAGAGACTTAAGGCCCCAGGGGAAGGGGGAGGTCTGATGGGAGGGAGTGCCCTCTCAGAGGCAAGGGGGAGGAGGAATGGGATAAGGAACTGTGAGGGGGGGAGGGAGCAGGAAGGGGGCGACAGATGGAATGTAAATAAAATAAAATAAATTTTAAAAAGCAAATTGTTAGCATTTTGGTGTGCTTACTTACTAAAATAAAAGTATTCTTTGTTGTCATGTTTTAGATATCTCCAATCGATGAAATATAATTTGATTGAAATGGGAAATGTTACTCATTTTAATGACCAGCTCTCATTTTACTCTTTATTTTGAGACAGGGTCTAACTAAGGTGCCCAAGCTGGGCTTGAACTCATTGTGCAGTTCAGGTAGGACTGGAACTTGTGATCCTCCTGCCTTAGCCTCTTGGGTAGCTAAGACTGCAGGCTTTCACCACCAGGTGTGTCTGAGAGCTGTTCTTAAGTGTCACCAGACCTATGAATGAACTCGTCAGGATAACCTACTGATCTGCTCTAAAAATACCCCCAGCTTTCAAGCTCAAGGGTGGATTTTGTCACGATGATATTATTTGGAGTTGGGAGGAAATTTTCAAACGTCTAACAGGACATATTTAAGCTATTCTATAGTTCAGATGTTAACAATAACATTCTCCATCTACTGACACACATAAGGGGCAATGAGTTGTCATATTTAAGAACATAGGCTTTGGGGCTGGAGAGAGAGTTTGGTGGTTAAAAGCACCCACTACTCTTCCAAAGGACCCAGGTTTGATTCCCAGCACCCACTTAGCATCTTACAAGCATCTGTAACTTCAGTTCCAGGGGATCCAATGCCCTCCTTTTACCTCCATGGGCATCAGGCATAGCTGTGGCACAAATACATACATAGATGCAGCCAAAATGGTTATACACATAAAATAAACAAATCTAAATTTCAAAAAAAGAACATAGGCTTTAAAGGTGGGGTGACATTAGCTTAAAGGTAGAGGAAAAAAATCTTCAAGGAAAAAAATAAACAGCTACAAGAGAAAACTCCAAAAGCTGCCAGAGGTCAGGACTTTCTGCTCAGGACACTAGTTACTCGGGAAATACGGACAATGGTGAATTGAGGCTCAGGAAACTAAAAAGGTGTGTGTGTGTGTGTGTGTGTGTGTGTGTGTGTGTGTGTGTGTGCGCGCGCAGCAAAAGCAAAATGGAGAGGCAGCCTACGGATAGTGAGAAAACCTTTGTTAACCATACATCTGACAGAGGATTGATACCTAGAATGCACAGAGAACTAAAACAAACAAACAAACAAACAAGAAAACAAATCTAGATTAAAACTACTTTGCTGCCAAGCAGTGGTAACACATGCCTTTAGTCCCAGCATTTGGGAGGCTGAGGCAGGCAGATCTCTGTGCGTTTGAAGCCAGCCTGGTCTACAGAGAGAGTTCCAGGACAGCCAGGGGTATGCAGCGAAACCCTATCTTTAAACACAAAACAAACAAACAAAAAACAACACAAAACCTACTTTGTGATTCCAGCTCACCCTGGTCAGAATGGCTATCATTACGAAAACAAATGACAGCAAATATTGACTAGGATGGGGGATATGGAAACCTTTATCCCCAGTTGATGGGTTGATGGGAGTGTACACTCTTGAAGCTACAATGAAAATCAGTGGGCAAGTTTATCAAAACTCTAAAAACAGAACTACCTAAGACTGAGCTCTTCCACTTCTGAGTACACACCCAAATGACTCTGAAACCTACCATAAAGATACCTATGCACCCATGCTGATTGCTGCTATAGTCAAAACAGTAAGGAAATGGAACCAACCTACACACCCATCAACTGATGGATAAAGAAAAGTATCACATATACACAATTGAATTTTACTAGCCATAAAAATGAAATGTGTTCTCCTGTAACCAGGCAGGCCTTCCAGTGGAGGGGCTGGGATACCAAGGCAGCCACAAAACCTCTGACCCACAATTGTTCACGTGACATGAAAGCAGAAGGGGAAATACTGAAGCTGGAGGGGTTTTCTCAGGGACAGGATGAAGAGAGATAAGAGGGCAACCAAAACAAGAGTGTATGAAAATTCCACAAGGAAGCCTGGTAGTTAGTAGGTGAATTAAATCTCTAAAGGTTGAAGTAGGGGCTGGAGAGGTGGTTCAGTGTTTTAGAGCACTTGTTACTCTTAAAGAGAATCGTGTTTGGTTCCCAACACCCACATGGTGACTTACAACCACCTGTTACTCCAGTTCCAGAGGACCCACGCTTCTGGCCTCCATAGGCACAAGGCATACATGTGGTGCACAAACGTACATTCAGGCAAACACACATATACATAAAATAAAAACAAATACATATAATTTTTGAAATGTTAATAGGCACCAGACATGGTGGCGCATGCCTTTGATCCCAGCACTTGAGAGGCAGAGGCAAGAGGCCAGCCTGGTCTACAAAGCTAGTCCAGGATAGCCAGGACTATTATACAGAGAAACCTTGTCTCAAAAAAAAATGTTAATAGGCTCTGAACGCACATTCTAATCCAGGTTCTACTTCTCCCTAGCTATGTTTGGACAGGTTAACTAAGCACAATGAATATCTGATCATCGCCTATAAAAACAGAACTAATAATGCCTACCTTTCAGGGCTGTAGTAAGAATTAAATAAGCTTATACTATGTATCATACAGCAGGTATTCAAGTGTCCTTCCTTACACTGTGACTCAAAACGTGACACTTGGGTCACTTGGCTTCTTTGTACCTAGATGTCTACGACCTACCAACCAGGGAAGAAGGTATTTCAAGCCTAAATACAGTTATATAAGAAATTAAAAAAAAAAAACAAGCCACACACAGCCTCTGACCCACTGAGTGAGTGGTCTCTGGGGTGTAGAGAGGTATGATAGCCTGACAAAAAGCACCCTTGAGAACTAACAAAATCGTGTGCCCGAGGATCATCAGGGTGATAGAAGTGTATGTATTGGAAAAAACGAAGCCCACCGAGAAGAAATGAGGGAAGAAACGCAGGTGAAGAATAAAGAATGGAGACTGAGGATGTCATTCAGTTGGCAAAGTGCCTGCCCAGCATAGAGGGAGCCTGGGTTCTAGCCTCAGCACCACACATGGTATGCACACCTGTAACTCCAGCCTTGGCCCTCGGGACTTAGAGGAAGGAGAATCACAAGTTCAAAGTCAGGCCAGCCAGGGCTACACAGTGAGACGCTAATCTCAAAAAATAATTAAGTAAATAAAAACACAATTTCAGACTTACTTATGAAAAGGAAAAAGACTGGGTGTGGTGGCTGGTGCTTGTAATTAAACCTATTAAAACAAGCTCTTCAAAATCACAAAAATTAAAAGAAACAAAGAGGTTCCTGCTTTTTCAACATGTGTAGCTGAGGGTCACTTATTGTATTTAGTAATTTCTGTAGCTAAATACCCTTCGCAGGAGCGAGCCAACAACACCAATCAAGGTAAGTTATATTTTCTGTTTATGACTCTTTGTGATTAGTTAGGACAACTAATTGCAGGGGGGAAACTAATTTCTTCTTGTAGCTTTTTTTCTGTTTTAAATATAAATACTGATTGTGTGTGTGTGTGAGAGAGAGAGAGAAAGACAGAGAGACAGACAGACAGACAGACAGAGTGTGTGTGTATTTATGTGTGAGTGTGTGTGTGTGTGTGTGTGTTCTCCATTCCTGCCTCAGGATTAACCACTGACTAGAAAATCCAAGAGTTTACGGCAACCACCTATAGTTGATGTTTACTTTCCTGAGCTTCAGCGGATAATCTGCCTCCAGTGCTTAGAAGTTCAAGTCAGAGACAATCTGAAAGTTCTAAGCTTCAGAGGCTAAACATTCTTTGAAGCA
>CM052722.1:71030700-71051430 GCA_028551405.1 Uromys caudimaculatus
CCCCCCCCCCCCCCACAGTATGTAGGGATAGATATCTGGAGGGATAGTCACATCAGTGGTTCTCAACCTTCCTAATGCTACAATTCATTCCTCATGGTGATTCCCAACCATAAAATTATTTTCGTTGCTACTTCGTAACTGTAATTTTGCTAGTTATAAATCTGAATGTAAATATCTGATATTCAGGATGATCTTAGGCAACCCGTGTGAAAGGATCATTTGACTCCCAAAGGGGTCACTAATAGGTTGAGAATCGCTGGTTTAGATCAAGTTTGCCTGTATATAGTGTGGGAGAAGTTTGTCTTGGTTAAATTAATTGTGCTGGAAAGTTCTGGCCTGTGGGTACTATTTCTGGGTTTCAGTCCTGAACTGCAGAACACTGGAGAAACTATGCTGAGTAGGAATCATGTATACATTCATTCACCCCGTATCATTGGCTGTGGACGCAGCTAGCTGCTCCAAGTTCCTGTCTTGACTTTTTCGTGAGGAATTGCTGGGAGCTGCAATTTGAAGCCTAATAAAACCCTTTCTCCCTTAGAGCTGCTTTTGCCAGGGCATTGTACCACAGCAATGGGAAATGTAACTAAATGAGTTAGCAAACAGATGCTAGGACAAGCCACCAAAATGCCACAAACCCATAAACCATAGGCAGGTGACAGGGCTGCCCTAGGGAAGAGAGGGGGAGGGGGACTGCGGTGGCTGGCCGTGACCTTCAAAGCCACCCGGGGTGACATCCCCGCCCGCTTGCCTCCTCCCTGTCCCAAACACCTGGCGCAGGGAACAGTTCCCTCTACTCTGGGTTTTCCAGGCTACTTACCCAGAACTCTTTCCTTCGGAGCCACGAAGGCCTCGGACGGACGTGCAGTGGCAAACTAGAAGACCAATGGATGGCGCTAAGGGGTCGCAAGGGCCAGTCACTTCCTGGTGCGCGGTGCTCCAGGCCGCCGGCTCCGGCTCCTCCCAGTGCTGCGGGGCTCCTCCTCCCGCAGACACGCAGCCCAATCTGGCTGACTCCACCAGAGCCTTTCCCAGGAAGTACTCCTGTCTCAGCCGCCGGCTGAACTTTTATTTGTCAAGTTCCTTTTTGAAATCGTGCCAACCACCGCTCTTTTCTCCTTATCAAATAGAGATCTGGATAAGCAAAGGAAGAAAATCCTGAAGAATTCATATTGCAGCATGCTACACATGAACTCTTTCAACCCAAAGAATATTTTTCTGTTCTTATTTTTTTAATTAGACTTATTTATTTAGCTCCTTGGGCCATCGCCTGCGTGTAGAGGTCACAGGACAACTTGCTATAGTCATGTCTCTTTCTACCGTCTCTGGGATCGAACTCAGTCAGTTCATCAGGTTTGACAGCAAGCTCTTTTACCAGCTCATCTGCTTGTTCTGCAAAGAGGGAGCTTGCTGCCAAAGCTAACAACTGAGTTCCATCCCTCTGGCCCACATGGTGGAAGAAAAGAATGGACTGCCGCAAGCTGTCCTTTGACCTCTGGATGCACCCACACACGTGAAACCCCACCCTCCATACACAATTGATCAATTAATTAATTAACTAAAATGTGATTTTAAAAAATGTTTTTGAAGCAGGGCCTCACTACAACCCTGGCTGACCTGTAACTATGTAAGCTTCCAAGTGCTGGAATCACCTGCCCAGCATAAAGCATTTTCAAAAGAAGTTCAAGCATCCTTGGAAGATTTAGACAAAAGGAGAAAGGTGGTAGGAAGGTCTGTCTTATGGTAAAAGCCCTATTGTGAGCCAGAGAATTTTTCAGATATTCCTTTCCACTCTATCTTATGTAGCAATGGGAAAACGTTTTGCATTGTTTGGGTTTGGGTGGTTTTGTTTGCTTGCCCTTTGTTGTTGCTGGGGTTTTGTTTAGTTTTGTTTGGTTCTCATGCAACATAGTCTGGACTTGAACTCTTGGAGGCGGATGTTTTTCCCTTTTCATTTATTTATTGACAAATGGAAATTTTTATTTTTTATTCTTTTCTCATATATTACATCCCAACTACAGTTTCTCCTTCCTCCCTTCCCTGAGTCTCTCTGTGCCACGCACATACCTTCCACCTCCTCTCAGAAAAGAGCAGGCCTCCCAGAGACACTGGCCATACATGGCATAGCAAGCTACAGTAAGACTAGACACCATCACATCAAGACTGGACGAAGCAACCCAGTAGGAGGAAAGGGTCTCACAAGTAAGAGTCAGGGACAGCCCGGGCTCGAACTACTAGGACTCACACAAGAACACTGAGCTACATAGCCATAAGAAATATACAGAGGACCTAGGTCAGACCCCTACAGGCTCCCTGATCTCTGCCTAGCTCCCATGAGTCCCCACCAGTTGATTCTGGGAGCCCTGTTCTCCTGGTGTCTCTAACCCCTCTGGCTCCTCCAACCCTTCTTCCCCTTCCTCTGTAGGACTCCCTGAGCCCCATCTAATGTTTGACTGTGGGGCTCTGCATCTGCTCCCATCAGTTGCTGGGTGAAGTCTTTCTGGTCTCTTTGATGACAATTCTGCTAGGTTCCGGTCCCAGAACACTGTACTAGCAGGACAAACTGAAGGTGGAAGGTTTTGTGGCTGAGTTGGTGTTCCACTCCCTCCACTTGAGGCCTTGCCTGCTTACAGAAGATGGCCAGTTCAGGCTCCATTAACTTGAGCTCCTAATCTTCCTGCTTCCATTTTCCAAGTGTTGAAATTAAAAACCTTCCTCCTGTGCATTTGGCTAGTTTTTATGTGTGTGTAATTGATCTTAAATTGGAAATACATCTTGGTTGGTGTTTCACTTCATTCAAGGCATTGTGTGCTTATTATGTATAAGGCAATATATTAGTCTCAGGGAAGGAATGAAAGAAACAAGGCCCAACACCTCAAATAATAACAAATACTGAGCCAGGCCAACTGGAGTGGTGACTCGGGCCTCTAATACAGGAGGTTGAGGTGGAAGGCTAAGATCATCCTGGCCTATGGAGTGAATCCCAAGTCAACCTAAACTGCAGAGTACAGCTTTGTCTCAAAAACAAAGAAACAAAACAACAACAGCAAAAAACCAGGGCTAGAGCATATCTCAGGGTGCTTGCTAGCATGTACAAGGCCCTGGGGTTCATCTTCAGCACATATAAACTGGGTGTAGCAGATCACACTTGTAATCCCAGCACTCAAAAAGCAGAAACAAGAGGAACAGAAGTTCAAAGCCTGCCCAGACTACAAGAGACCCTGTCTCAAGAAAACATTATACTCTGAGTCAAGTGAGATAGTACATTGATTAAAGGCACTGTCCTCCGAGCCTGCTGAACTGAAATTCAACCCCTGAAGCCCATATGGGAAAGGAGAAAACTAACTCCCCAAAGTTGTCCTCTGACTTATACAAAAGCACTGTGGCATGAATGCCTGCCCTGTACACACACAGAGTAAATGAGTATAAAAAAATTTTAAATGATGCTTAACATAGTAAACATTCAATAAAGATTATCTGTAAAAACAAATGGACTGCATTGATTCTTCAAAGATTTGTGCACTTAGCTGCTCTATACCCGATCTGAATCATAGTGGAATCTGCCTCATGTGATTGTGAGGAAGATTAAATAACTTAATGCTGGGAAAGTGAAAGCCCTTCGAACACAAGCACACAATAAACGTCAGCTGTTACCAGTCAGAAAAGTTCAGGAAGCTGGAGAGATGTCTGAGTGATTAAGAGCACTGCCTGCTCTTCCAGAGCACCTGGGTTCAGTTCCCAGCACCCACACGATAGATCACAAGTGTCTAGTTCCAGGAGATCCAACGCCCTTTTCTGAACTTTGAGGGCAGGGCTCTGAGCACACATAGTGTGTGTGTGTGTGTGTGTGTGTATATATATACACACATTATATATATGTGTGTATGTATGTATATATATGTATATGAATACATATATATATACACACATGCAAAAACACTTATACACATAAAATAAGTAAATATTTTTAAAAATAAAAACAGAAGCTGGCAAGATTGCTCAGTGGTTAAAAATACTTGTTGCTCTTACAGACAATCTGGATTCAATTCCCAGCATCTACATGGTGGCTCACAACTTTCTGTAACTCACATAGAGTACATTTATACAATATCAAATAAATCTACTCCCCCCCCCCAAAAAAAACCCAATAGCCAGGTATGGTAGCACACTCCTTTAGCCCAAGCACCCGGGAGGCAGAAGCAGGTGGATCTCTGTGAGTTTGAGACCTCCTGGTCTACACAGTGAGTTCCAAGACTGCCAGGGCTACACAGTGAGACCTTGTTTCAAAACAAAACAAAACAAAATACAAACAAAAAATTTTAGGAACTAAGGATTTAACTCAGAGGAAGACTGCTTTGATTTGATACTCAGCATAATATTAGTGTACATATAGTTACATTATTGGTACACATAGTGTACATATATGTATGTATGTGTACATATGTATACATATATGTACATATAATATACATATATGCATGCATATATATGCATGTGGTTGCATATATATGCACATGTGTGTACATGTGGACAATAATGTACATATAGTGTACAAACAAAACACACTTATTGAAAGAGATCTTTGACTTCTTATTAAGCCTCAAGCGGTAAATCTGGCTGAAATTGTGACCACCCTAACTGCTCTAAGGGCTCTCAAACCACTGCTGCAGTGGTTCTCAGGCCCTTCTGGGGCTACCGTGTAAAAGCAAGCCAAAGAGCTCACCTTTGCTCCTTCCCTTTCCTCCTCTCTGGTACCCTCCTCTGTGCATCACCAGCCTACCCCTTTCTCTACCTCCTGAACTTTCCCCACCCCACCCCCGTCCTCCCACTCACTCATCCCTCCTCATCCTAGTGTTCTCTGGAGTGCTGCACACAGAGCTCTGTGCCCGCAAGAGCTCAATAAATATTTGATAAGCTGAATCTCACCACCTTGCCTACTACAGGAGAAAGAGCATTTCCTTCCATGTCCCCACCTACTCTGCACATCCAAGCAAACTCATTTAAAGCACTTCTGTCCTTCAGGGAGACAGAACCCTGAAGGGTAAAGAGAGAAAAGAGATTAAGGAAGCCAAAATGAAATTATTTAGCCATTAACCCCTTTATATTTATTTAATCCAATAAAACATGCTCTTTTAGAAAAAGAGAAGCCATTACATTTTAGGAGGAAAAAGAAATATCTCATATTATAGTAAAGGTTAGACTCTTCAAGCAGAAAACCTGTAAGTGGGCCTGTCGTGGGGGATAATCAGTTTGGTTGAATTAGATAAACACTGGAACCAAGATAACCTTTTTGCTTAACCTTGTTATCAGCAAACAAAATCACAACAAAGTGAAATATCTAGAAATTTTTCAAACCTTCTCAATTTGGTGCAAGAAAAGATATATGAGAGTCTACAGAATTCCTTCTTAGAAAGACCATATATTGGGGGCTGGAGAGATGGCTCAATGGTGCTTACTGCTCTTGCAGAAGATTCCAGTTCTGGTCCCAGCACTCACACCTGGCAGCTCACAACTGCCTGAAACTCCAGTTCCAGAGGATCTGATGCCCTGTGGCCTCCTTGGGCACCTGTATGCACATGATACACATAAATTCACACAGACACATATGTATAATATATATATATATATATATATATATATATATATATATATATATATATATAAAATGTATTAAAATAATTTAACACAGCTGGCTTAGTTCTATTCAACAGCATTTCCTCATGACTAGAACTATGATAGGCCATGAGAGATAAGATATACATACCATGCCCCTGAAGATTGAATTTGAGAGGAACACAAGATTCACTGAGTTAAAATCCATAGCAGTCAGAGCATCAGTAGTTGTGGGAAGACAACTATCCTTCTAAAAGTCAGGAAAGGACAAGGATGTGAGAACTGGGTTGACTGAGGCTCTATACCCTCTGGGGATGTTCAAGGCTTCAGCATGACAACGGGAATGAACAATTCAAGACTCATCACTATGCAGGCCTGGCAAGATGGGAAAGCGCTGACACAGTCATGGCCTTCTGGCTCATTAGATTGATCCCAGAAGATAGTTGAGGGTCTAGAATGCTGCCTTAGGGATTTTGAGATGATCCTGTAGCCACAGAAACCTAACATAGAGTTTTCCTGAGTCAGGACCAATACGTACCACGATTAGCTGGGGTGATTGAAACAAATGCGGATTTCTGATCCCTATCCACGTTTACCAAAGTGAAATCTCAAGGACGGGAGGTATCAGGGATTCCTGGGTTTGTAACAATTATTTCACGTGATGCACATATTAAAATAGGATCCCAACAGTCAAGGGAGAGGGGCCAGTGGATAATAGGTTTGCCATGCAAGTATGGAGACTGAAATTTGGATACCCAGAACTCATACAAAATATTATTCAGGTAAGTGTGATAGCAGCACTTGGGAGACAGAGACAGGAGGAGATTCCCAAGGCAAGCTGGGTATGGATACTAGCAGAATAGGCAAGAAATCCTTCCAGAGTAAGAGTAACCTAGCCTCCACACACGTGCATACACACATAGGTGAGCCCACACACATACAAAAATGTATACACACATTTTCCCACACAACATACATCTATACACTCAAGTTTTAAATTAAAAACTGAACCCCAACATAAAGCAGATAAAATTTCATATGAATGTGTTGAACTCAAAAAAAAAAACAAAAAAACAAAAAACAAAAAACCCAGCCAAGCATGATAGCTTGCACCCCCAATATTTGAAGGCTGAGTCAGGAAAGTTGAAGGCCATTCTTGGCTACATAGAGAGTTGGAGACCACCCTGAGCTACATGAGACCATTCATAATTTTATATATTCTTCCCTAGGTACTGGGAAGATGGCTTCGTGGGTACAAGCATTAGCCATCAAGAATTCCAACCTGAGTTTAAGCCTTAGGACCCACATAGTGAAGAACAAGAACACACTTCTGCAAGTTGTCTTCTGACTTTCACACATGTGCTGTGGAACACAGCAACAGAGATGTGACATACGTAAATGTAATAAAAATAAATAAATCAAGGAGCTGGAGATAATGGCCCAGCGATTTTAGAGTGATAAGTGATCTTGCAGAGAACCTGGATTCAATCCCCAGCACCCACATGCTCCAGTTCTTGGGGATCTGATGGTCTCTTATGACCTCCTCTGGCACTGCATTCTCTTGGAACACACACATACATGCAGGCAAAACATTCAAACACATAAAAGAAAATAAAAAGAATGCCATGGAACAGGAGCCTTATGGCTAAGAGCACTTGCTCTAGCTGACCTGAATTTAGCCTCAGCACTCGTACTGGGAGGTCCACGACCATCTGTATTCCAGCTCCTGGGGATCTGATGTCCCCTTCTGACTTCTGTTGACATCCACACTCACCTGACATTCACACAGATCATACGCATACATATACATTTAAAAACTAGAATAAATGTTTTTAAATGTACTAGAACAAAGACTGAAAGGAAGTACATGGAATGTTCACAGTGGTCCCTCTGGATAGTGGGCTTGGGACTTGTGGTTGTCTAAATTGGAATCGCCACCATAGGCTTATATATTTGTATGTTTAGTCATCAAGGAGTGGCACTATTGAGAAGGATTAGGATGCATGGCTTTGTTGGATAAATTGTGTCACTGCAGGTATGGCTTTGAGGTTTCAAAAGTCCATGCCAGGCCCACTGTCTGCCTGTTTCTGTCTGTTTCTTTCTCTCTCTCTCTCTCTCTCTCTCTCTCTCTCTCTCTCTCTCTCTCTCAGGGTATAACTCTCAGCTACAGATCCAGCATCTGCCTGAATACCACCATGCTCCCCTCCACAGTGATAGTTGGCTAAACCTCTGAAACTGTAAGCAAGCCTTCAATTAAATGCATTCTCTTATATAGTTATTCTGGTCATGGTGTCTCTTCAGAGCAATCAAACAGTGGCTAAGATGGGGGTTATATTAATTACTTTTCTATTGCTATTATGAAACTTCATGACTAAGACAACTTAGAGAAGAAAGCTTATGGTTCCAAGGGTTAGTTAGGGTCCATAACAGCAGGAACAGCATGGCATCAGGTGAAAGACATGGCAACAGGTGGTAGACAGGGCAGCTGGAACTGAGAGCTCACATCTCAAACCACAAGCAGGAATGGGACGTGGCTTTTGAAACATCAAATTTTGCCCCAGTGACACACTTCTACCTCCAAGGCCATACTTCGTAAACCTACCCATACAGTGTCCCCAACTGGGACCAAGGATTCAAATGCCTAAGACTGTGGAGGATATCTCATTTAAATTGCCTATAAATTATCTCCTATAAATTGCCTTGGTCATGTTACTTTATCTTAGCCATAGAAAAGGAACTAACATGGGTACCATTCATTTGTTTACTGAATTTCCATTTCTGCACGTCCCACTTTTTTCTGCAGTGGACAGGTATTGCATTGATAATAAAGAAAAATATAGTTGTCCAATCTTGGTGAAGCTCCTTAAGAACAAAATTTTATCAGTAAATATAGAAAAGAGTAGACTCTGGATAACTAACTTGTTAAGCAAGTTTATAAGAGACTGGCTTGCAAGCCAAATCTCAGTGAGGAATACCACTTCTAGGAACAGAAATATTCTTACTTATTAATTAGGGTCATCCCTATGGCTATTAATGCACCAGGGAGACTAAACTAGTAATCAGGAAGTAAACCATCATTGAACAGATGGAGCACAATGGTTTTTTTTTAATTTTATTTATTTTTATTTATTCACTTTACATCCTGCTCACTGCCCCACCTCCTGGCCACAATCCTTCCCCTTCCCCCCCCCTTCTTCTCTGAGAGGGTGGAGCCCCTGCCCTGGGTATCCCTCCACCCTGGCATTTCAAGTCTATGCCAGACAAGTCAGCCCAGTTAGAAGAGCATATCCCACACTCAGGCAGCAGCTTTGGGATAGCCCCCCTTTTCGGTTGTTCAGGACCCACATGAAGACCAAGCTGCACATCTGCTACATACATGCAGGGAGGCCTAGGTCCAGCCTGTGTATGCTCTTTGGTTGGTGGCTTAGTCTTTGAGAGCCCCAAGGGTCCAGGTTAGTTGATTCGGTTTTCCTGTGGAGTCCCTGTCCCCTTTGGGGCCCCTCAAGCCTTCCCCCAACTCTTCCATAAGAGTCTCCAGGGAGCTCTTGCACTGGGTTATTTGTAACAAGTGTTCCTGTGACGTTAAAAGTTCCTCATAAACACTGACTCTCCAGTGTTCTCTTTTTTTCTGCCACCTCTAACTAGTTACTAGAATCTTCTGTCATTACAATATTACCTGCCTCCTATCCTCATTATGCATCACTGTTTCCAAGGTAACAGCTCATCTTACATGAATTACATTGTAGGCTGCTAGCTCCCAGGTGAGATATTGGGAAGCATCTTAATCTCATCTGCAGTCTAGCTACAAATTATATTTACCAGGAGTTGCTTCTGGGAAGAGTCACAGATGTCTGGTTTCATCCACTGTAAGCTACCTTTAAAAAAAATTTTTTTTCAGTTGAGTAGTCTATCATTGCTCGATTTTTTGTCTAATCTTTTTGTTCTAAAGTGTATTTCTGGGGTCCCTTTGGCTTTCTGATAAATATCAAGGGGGTTTCATGAGAGCACTTGGGAGGATGGTACTAGCTCTTAGCAAAATAAAGAATTCAGAAAGGGAATCTTTTAAGAGAGAAAAAGGATAATGGGATATGGTGGGAAGGGCTAGTGGACATGTATATAACAAGTGAACATAATACAATAGCTCTTACATTTTGTGTAGGAGGAATTACCCTGGAAACTGTCGCCCAACTAACTAGCTCCTTTATACTTCTAGTTTCTAGGGCAACACAGATATTTACTATATTACATTTACAGGGCTGGTGTTAATGTTCATTTTCTCACCTCCTAGGGTCTCAACCCTTTGCTTTTTTATCTTGCTAAAATTTGCAATTCAATGTTGCCAGCGTTCCAGCACTGACAGCTCATCCCTCACAGCTAGATGGAGAGAAATGACTTAGGAGCATCGATCGCACCCTCTGCTCTACACCAGCACACTATCAGTACAAGTATCTCAGTCTTAGGTCTGGGACTTAGCAACAAAAGCACAAATCCTCCATCTACCCTGAGGCTGTAATTTCTGTTCTCTCCAAATCGCCATCCTCAGCAAAGCTGTAATAAAGACACTAGCTTCTCTTCTCTTTCCTGATGATATGTTTCTCGATTTCTTTCAAGTGTCATTGTTAGGTTGCCAGGGATGACAGGACTAGCTTGCTTTAGTTCCTCAGTGCTTGTATGTCCCACAATTCTATGAAGATACTGGTTGGTGAAAAAATTGGTCCCACTCTTCCAGGTGAGTTATTAAAATGTGCCATGTAGTTTCTAAATGTTGGGCGAAACTAGAAGTATAAAGGAGCTAGTTAGTTGGGTGACAGTTTCCAGGGTAAAAAGTTGCTAGGGTCTTACATAACCCAGACTGACTTTAAATTCCTCGTGTAGTTGAGGATGGCCACGATCTCCCAGTCTTTCTTCGTCCATTTTCCCAGTATTGTGGTTAGAGGTGTGAATGGCCGTATCTAGCTGCTTCTTAGTTTTACGGCTTCATTTTTGAGATGAGGTCTTACCATTGCACATGCGTTGGCCTGGTACTCACAATGTAGACCAGGCCAGCCTTAAACTCACAGATATCTGCCTGTCTCTGCCTTCTGAGTGCTGACACTATGTCGCACCCCATCCAGATTGTAAGCGTGTTTGTTTGTTTCCTAGATTTCTAATTTGGACATTTTCTACCCTGTAAGAACCCAATCCTGTTGGACATGAAAATGGTCATCCCGAACAGCCCTTGTAAAAGAGATACTCAGCGTTTATTATTGGACACTTACTTTGTGCCTCACAGTATCCTAAAGTGCCCCATGAGAAACTTCCCAATTTACAGAGCAGAACATTCATAGCTGTACTTTACATACAAACGAACTGAGATATACAGAGGAATAAATAACATATCCAAAATCACACAGTGACAGAAGTAGACCTTAGAGTCAGCTATCAGATACCCATTTTCCCACTTAAATTCTTACAATTTTAACTAATGACCCTCAGACACTGGTTTGCATCAGCATTCCCTGGAAGGTGCTGTAAAATTCAGACCACTTGTGCTGTCTATAATCCTGGCACTTATAAAGTAGAATGATCACCAAAACTTTGCAGTTTAAGGTTATTGTAGGATATATATATATAATATATATATATATATTATATATATATATAAAATATATATATATATATATATAAATGAGATCTCCAGTATTAGATAGATAGATAGATACAGAGGTCAAAAAAGTACTTATCTTGCAATCATGAAGACCTGTGTTTGACACCCAGAACTCACTTTTTAAAAAGAAAATAAAGTCAGGCATAATGATGGCCTGGGTAGTACACATCATCAGTCCCAAGATTCAAGGCAGAGGCAGATCGATCTCTGTGAGTTTAAGGCTAACCTGGTCTACATAGCAAGTTTCACATTGTGGAACCACATAGGGAGACCTTGTCTCAAAAAAATAGGCATGGTGATGCCCATTTGCAATCCCAGTACTAGGTAGGTGGATCCCTAGTACTGCCATGCTTGCATAGACCACATGTCAAGTTCCAGGCCAATGACAGGCCCTGTCTAATATACCTATTCATATTTATATTCATATTTATAAATTAATAAAACAATAAAATGTGGATGGTACCTGAGAAACAACAGTTGAGATTGACTTCTAGCTCTCACATACATGTGCACATGCAATGCATACATGAACACAAACCACACACACATACACACACAACAACAACAAAACAAAAAAAAAAAAAACAAAAACTGCTACTCAAGTGGTGAAACCCATCTCCAAATTAAGTCAGCCTAAGAATTTGCATATCAAGCAAGTTTCCAGGTGATGTGGAAGTAGCTGGACATGAGGATCACATTTGGAAGACCTCTGTTTTGTATGCCATATTCGCCCATGAAGGGCAAATGAACCTATCATTATATGACATACGATGCTAAGACACTCATGTGACTCTTCTTTGTGCTCTATGTTCAGTTCTTAGGGGTCATGGAGAACTGATCTTTCTTTCTGGCTTCCAAACAACTAGAAATTGGCTAGCTATCCCACCCTGGAAGGAAACACAGTGCATAGCCTGTGCTCACAGAACACAACATTTGAGAAAAGAGCTGGCCATATGCTGGGGTAAGCTCAGTTTCCGACCTAGTGCCTACTGCTACTAAATGCTGCTATCTAGACAGTATAATCTTTATCCTCTTCTTGAAGTCACTCAAAGAGTTAACACTGAAAAGCAGTATTTGCCAAGCATAGCTACCTGTCAGCCCAGGGTTTAATACAGCTGACACATCAGCCTGATTCTGTGGAGGGTCTCGATTAGCACTACCTTGGGAAGCTGCAGAAAGAGCCATTACTGTGCAAGCTCTCCTTGGAGCTGTTGTTCACACCTACCTTGTAAAGAATATACATTGCCTACAGCAGACAGGCAGAAGCATGAGTTAAATATTTCACTGAGACACAGCTGAGTTTTCAGGCAACAAAGCAAGTCACACTTGGCTGCACATTAAGAAACTTGGTAAGTTCTTGAAAACTACCAATACCCAATTACGGCCATCTCTCTGTGGATCCTGTGGTGGTGGGGGCAAGCGTGCATGTGCATGAGCACACACACACACACACACACACACACACACACACACGGAGAGAGAGAGAGAGAGAGAGAGAGAGAGAGAGAGAGAGAGAGAGAGATATGATGATGATTCCGCCAATCAACATAGTTAAGAGCTAACAGTGGACATGGAAATAGTTTCTATAGCTAGTTGTGGCAGTATATACCTGTAATCACAGAGGCTAGACAGGAGATCACAAATTTAAGGGCTGTCTCAAAAAAATATGCCAGTAGTACAAGAGAAGGTTGGAGCTCTGTTACTTCAGAAAATATGACCTATGATAAATGACCTAAAACTCTTTGAGTTCCAGTTTTCCCATTTAAAAAAACTCAGTACAGGGATGGAAAGATGGTTCCCTAGTTAAACTTACAAAGGGTGGCCTGGGTTCAAGTCCCAGCTCTCACACAGTAGCTCACAACTTTATATAACTCCAGTCCCAAGAGCTATGACACCCTGTTCTTGTGGAGCGGTGAAAGGCAGCAGTCTGTTTTCTGGTAGAGCCAAGGTTCAAACCCTGTGGGCCCAATAGGGGGTAAAAACCCTATAGGGAACAACGGCCAGGCGTTTGTCAGGGTCCTCGAAAGAGCTCCTGACACGTGCCTATATCTCTCCAGAGGTCTGTGACATTTGGTCATATAAAAAGGGAATGCTCCTCAAGCCCCTCCTCAGGTAGAGGCTGGTCATACCCCCAAACGCCACCACGGGTAGAGGTATGGCCACCCTCAACATTCCCATGTTAATGAGGCACCTAGAGGCTTAGCCACGCCCCTTCCCAGTTACTATTCCAACCTCACCCCACCCTGAGGTCATGGGGGTACAGGTCTCATCCATGCCACTCTGTGCCATGACATGACAATAAACGTTCTGAAACCCTGGACTGTCTCTCTTCATCTGCCATGGGAAACAATGGAACCAGCCTTTGCCAAAAGAGCCGCCTTAGCCTCCCACTGAAGGCATTCCAGTGTTCTCAGCCTCGGCAGACATCCACCTAACCAATGCAGCTAGCTGGCGCCCAAGCCGCATGCGGACTCCCACTTCGTACTCAGCTCTTCTCCTGCGTCCAGCGGCATCTGCAGTGCCCAAGAGCATGGGAACCGGACAGAGCCGGTTCTCTAGGATTCCCAGGACTCGCTGCCGCCTCCCCCACCCCTGGCTGTGTTTCAGTGGAGGCTTCTCATAGCCTGACACAAGCCTAGCGGCCCGTGGGGGTATGTGCGGTCAAACTGCCTGCACGTCCCTCCTCTCCCAGGGGCCACGAGTGCTCAGGGCAGATGTGTGGGACTTCACTCCACCGTGTAGTTTGATCCAACATGTTCTGACCTCCACAAGCACTTCATACATATGGTCCGCATCCACACATATACACAGCAAAAGAGCCAGCACAATGAGAGAGCTCAGTGGACTTCTTTCAGAGCCTATTTTGGCAGTGCTAGAAATGGAACTCAGGGCCTTCATCATGCTAGACAAGTGCTTTACCACTGAGCTGCCCACCCTGGGTTGTTATATTTAATGTACTGTAGTTACACAGTACTTAGCACACAAGGATCTCCCTGGAGATAGTGATACAATTAAAGCATATTCCTTCAGCCTATAGAGCAAATCATGAATGAGTGTTGCCTTGTGAGATGTGGAATTGTACCTGTTCTGCTGTGGATCTCATGGTCTTTCTATTAAATTCGGTTGTAAGGCAAAAGACTGGAAAAATGCACAGAGAGATAGAAAAGAAAGCATGGAGACTGTGTCACATGGGATCCCCTTGGGGGTGGGGGAGCTGGTGCAGACACAACCTTAAATATCTGCTCTCACAATCGGTACCATTCACATTTCAGGATAATCCTTCCCAGATCCTCTCCCTTGAAACAAAAGGCAAACACACATTAGATGGCATGAAGGTCTGTTTCTGTGAGTTACACTGCTGCCGTCAGACATTGGTTGAAAGTGCAGGAAGACCAAACAAAGAGCATGCAGGGGCTGGACCTAGGTCTCACACACATTTATAGCAGATATGCAGCTTGGTCGTCCTGTGGGTCCCCTAACAATTGGAGCAAGGGCTGTCTCTGACTCTGTTCCCTGCCACTGGATCCCCTTCCCCTACCCGGACTGCCTGGTTGCGCCTCAGTGGGAGAGGATGTGCTTAGTACTGCTGGGACTAGAAGCCCTAGAATGGGTGACACCCAAGGGGGGGGGGTTGCCCTTCTCATAGGAGGAGACGGGGTCATGGGGGGAGGAATTGGAAGGGCTGGACTTGGGGGAGAGGATGAAGAGGGCTGTGAAATGAGAAGTAATGTGAGGAAAAAATAAATTATGGAAAGGAAAAAAGTGCAGGAAGAATGTGGGTAGCAGAAGTGCCTACGAAGAGAAAAGACAAATTAGCTTGTCATATCTTTCCTTTCTTGATAGCAACAGAGTTCACAGCAATGATTACTTCCAAAGAGTAATAGGCATGGCTTCCTTGCTTGCCTTGGTGCTCCATTTCATGGTTCCTTTGACAAGTGGCAAGTGAAATTCTATTGGTTGCTGCAGGGCAGGCAAATGTTTAAAAGTGTGTTTTTAACAGAGTAGGATATAAGAAAAGAAATGAGGTGTAGTTATTGGAAGGGAGACAAAAATCATTATTTGCAGTTGATTTGGTTATCTATCCAGACCATACCTGGGGGGGAGTCAATTGAAATATGAATAGATTTAAGGGGAGTGTTCAGAGGAGACAACAGGTTTCCTGTAAGCCAGCCACAGACAGCAGATAAAGTGGGTGGGATGCATCCATAACGAAGACTCAAGGATAAAATCCCTAATAACATGATTTCTAGTCTCAGCTAGATGTGGTGCTATAAACTTTCAGGTACAGCTAGTGGCGAGGATGCGACAGGAGGATCATTCGAGTTCCAAAGCTCCTTGCTATCCTGGGCAATACAGTGAGATCTCATCTTAAGGAATCAATGGGCTCTCTGTTAAAACTTTTCATCTCTGTGATAAAATGTGTGGCAATGAACAACTTATATAGGAGGAGGGACTTACTTTGGCTCACAGTTTCAGTCCATGACCAGCTGGTCCCACTGATGTAAGTCTGATGAGAGGCTAAACATTAAGGTGAGAGCATAGAATGAAACACATAGCTCCCCTACCCCCAATGTGGAAAGGAAGCTCAGACAAACTGGAAGGAACCACAGTAACATCTAGACTTGGCAAGGACATTGTTTCTGTAGCCTGCTTTCTCTAATTAAGCCCTATGTCTCAAAGCTTCCACCACCTCCCACCTCCCAAAATAAGGCCACCAGTTGCAAACTAAGCTTCTAATACATGAGCTAGTAAGGGACTTTTCATATTTAAAAAACAAACTAACAGCACTATATGAAGAAAACAAGGGAGCTTGGCATACAGCTCAGCTGGTAGGTAGAATACTGACCTAGCATGGACAAAACCCTGCATTTGACCAATGGCATTACATAAATCGGGTGTGGCAGCACTATAATCCCGGCATTCAGGAGGTAGAGGTGGGAATAACAGAATTGCAAGTTTGAAGCCAGCCTGGGCTACAGGAGACCCTGTCAAGAAAGAAAGAAAGAAAGAAAGAAAGAAAGAAAGAAAGAAAGAAAGAAAGAAAGAAAGAAAGAAAGAAAGAAAGAAAGAAAGAAAGAAAGGAGGGAGGGAGGGAGGGAGGGAGGGAGGGAGGGAGGGAAGGAAGGAAGGAAGGAAGGAAGGAAGGAAGGAAGAAAGGAAGGAAAAAAAAGAAGACAGCATTTTGTGTGTGTTACTTAAAGTGATTTATAGGTTCTTCATATAAAGCCTAAAATTCATATGGAACCAATATGATAGGGCAATTTTTCATTTGAGGTTCCCTTTTCCCAGGTAACACTAGCTTGTGTCAAGTTGAACAAAAATAACCAGTACAGCATGGTTATTATTCTGCATACTAATTGTGATGGACATACTTCAGGTTTCACTCGCACAGAGGTGGAATGATGGCTTCATACTCAGGATTAGAGGAGGGTCTGCCAATAGCCTAATGAACTCCATTTTCTTGGGGACTCCATTTTTATTTGATTGCCGTCCTTTTGAGTTCTCCTGAGTCTTTTTCTGCTACATCTAACTAGGATCCCACTGATGCCCAAACTTTTCCCTAAGCAAAAGAGAACATTGCACGGTGTGACTGACATGGAGTGAATTACCCAAGAAAAAGATTAATCAGACAATGGGCAGGCCAGGATGGTATGGACGACTCCAAATGTGGTGATTAAAATGAGAATGGTCTCAATAGCCTCAGTAGTTGGAACTGTTTGGGAAAGATTAGAAGGCATGGCTTTGTTAGAGGAGGTGTGTCAAAAGACTTGCACTGTTCCTTGTGTCTCCCTCTTCCTCCTGCTGGTTCAATATATGAGCTCTCAATTGTTCTTGCTGCCATTTGTTTGCTTGGTCGTCAAAGACTCTCTAACCCTCTGAAATTGAAAGTCTAATTAAACACCTTTTTTAATAAGCTATGTTTTATTGCAGCAATAGAAAAGTTACAGACACATGGTGACCCCCAATTCTTGCCTTTGTTACTCTTTCCTATATAATAAGAACAGTTATAAGCACTTTGAAGATGTAATCTTAGCATTTGGAGACAAGAGTTTCACAGGTTTAATGCCAGCCTAGGCTACATAGCAAGATTTTTGTCTCAAAAGCAAAACAAAACAACACAAACAAAACCCACACAACCCCCATGGAAGACAGATTTTAGATCATCAGGCTTCTGTTATTACCAGTGCAATGATACTGTTGATAAGATTCTTGCCTACCTTTGTGACTTAGTGTTCAATCCTTTGATTGGCTTTCTGGGGAAGTAACTGACTAGATCCTATTGAGATTCCCTGAAGGTAGAATTTTTGCCTTGACTCAGAAATATAGTGCCAACGCTAATAGGGTAATAAAATATGGGTATACAAAATACTAAAGTGATCAAATTCTGAAAAAGTAATAATTTATATATGGCTTTTTCATGAAGAGGCAGTTAAGGAAAAGGTCAATTTGAATACTGACCAATAAAAACACCAACAATAATATCTCTTCATAGTGGAATCATGAGTTACTTTCCCTTATATCTTTTTAATTTTAAATATTTTTTAAAATATTTATTTATTATTATTTATACAAGCACACTGTCTTCAGACATACACCAGAAGAGTGCATCAGATCTCTTTACAGATAGTTGTGAGCCACCATGTGGTTGCTGGGATTTGAACTCATGACCTCTGGAAGAGCAGTCAGTGCTCTTAACCGCTGAGCCATCTCTCCAACCCCATTTTAAATATTTTATGAGTATGTATTATTCCCATTATCATATCATTTGACATTGAAGTATATTATATATAATCAGTCACATAACTATAAAACATAGTCTTCCCTGAGTGCTCATTTTGCTGCCATATTCAATGTAGGATGTTTGAAAAATAAATTACAAAGATTAACATTTCATAATCTGGTACATTCTTTTCCAGTCATTTATTATGTGTATGAAAATAAACAAATTCTACTGTCTGCTATGTAACAACAAGCTCATTGTTAGCAGGATCTGCATCTCATTTTCTGTGTACGTCTACAGTGCCTAAGTCACAAGGCTTGAAGCAGTGGGGATGGGTCCATGACTCTTCTCTCCCAGACTTATCCAGGAGATGGAACAACAATGACAACAAAAGGACTCATTCTGGTACCCTGTGCTTGTGATGTGGATCTAGGTTGAGGAGGGGTCTTATGTGATCCAGAAACATATGTAGAGGAACATACCTAGGCCTAAGTGCCAAACTTAACATGAGTACCAGCATCTTCAGTCTAGGTCCTTTCATAGACTCAGCATTCAAATCAGTGGTGACAAAGAGCACCTTGATCATTTTTCTGAGCTCAGACCTACCTGGGAAAAAGAGATAAACATCTCCAGAATGTCAGTGGCAGGGTAGGAACCTGCCCTACAGAGGCAGCCTGGAAAACCCAATGTCCTTGGAGTTGTAACTCTACTGGAGTAACCTGTGGTACTCAGGGTGCCATGATGAGGTTGACTTGTGGCAGTATCTAGTGTTCAGGACCCAGCACACCAGCATGCTGGCTTCAGGAAGATGTGGGAGTGTAGAGAACACTTGTTAGTGTCACACCACACATTTAAAGCTATTGGGGTATGGAAGGCTTCTAGGCCATGACTGTCTAATCCAAGAAAACTGAACTGAAGGAAGTCTTCGGCTTCTTTGGCCTAGTAATAAGAAGATAAGAAGTGGCTTATAATAGAGAGCGTCCTTGGGCAACATGCATTGGATTATTTCAGATGGATGTTCTTTGTCTTTTAGTCACCAAAGAAAGTCACCATGAGCCTCATCATAAAGGGCAGAGGGCCCAATTTTCCTTGATGAAATTGATTATGATGACACATTTGGAATATAAATGACGTTGATCAGAATGGGGCATCTATTTCAGAAGGCTCAGTGTACCTGTAGATATGTCTATTGGGCTGTTCCTAATGTTCTTTCCATTTTCTGTGGTGTGTGTGTGTGTGTGTGTGTGTGTGTGTGTGTGTGTGTGTGTGTGTGTGTGTGTGTTATGTGTCTGTGTGAGTACACTTGGAAGATAGAATGATGTCAGAATATCTTTCTTAGCAGCTTTTGTCCACCTTATATTTTGAAACAGTCTTTGCTACATCTGGAACTCACCATTTTGTCTAGGCAGACAACCAGCAATCTCTTCAGGATCTAGCTGTCTCCAATTATCCTGGCTTTTCTTATCCCATCCTCCTCCTGTGCTCCTCACATCATGATGGTGCTGCCATGCTTGGCTTTTATATAGATACATGCCCAGGAACTGAACTCAGGTCTTCCTGTGTGTACAGCAAGTACGTTACCCACTGAGCTATCTATCTCCACAGCCCACAGAAAGGGTTAACTGAGGACAGAAGACACAACTGAAGTATGTGAAACTATTCCATGCACTAGAGGCACAGAAAAGGGAAAATACGGAGACATTAAACTGAGCAGCAGCAGCATCAATCTCTCCTTCCTGACTCTAGACATAATGTGTCCAGCTACTGCATAGTCCTGCCCAGGACCGTAAGCTGCTTTTCTCCAGTATTTTATCACAGTAATGAGTAAGGAAACCATTACATCTGTGGATGGATAGGAGGAATGTCCGGGATGACACAGGGAATAGGGAACATGCTTTGAAGGGAATGTGTACTGATTCTCTGTTTACTCTTTCTTTTTTCCTTCCTTCCTTCCTCCCTCCCTTCCTTCTTTTTTCTCCTCCTCCTCCTCCTCCTCCTCCTCCTCCTCCTCCTCCTCCTCCTCCTCCTCCTCCTCTTCTTCTTCAAAATACATCTTGTCCGGTTTTGAGGCAGAGCCTTATACTATAGTCCAGGCAGCTCTGAAATGTACTGTGTAGCTTAGGGTGGCTTTGAACACAGTTATCCTCTCAAGTCAGCTTCCTGATCATTGCTGGGGTTTGAGACAGGAACCATGAACCCCAACTTGGATTGGTTAGGTAGGAGGACTATTAAGGATTGGCGGCAGTGTCCTTTGCCTTACAGAAGCTTTGCAATTTCATGAGGTCCCATTTATCGATTCTTGATCTTAGAGCATAAGCCACTGGTGTTCTGTTCAGGAACTTTCCCCTGTACCCAGGTGTTCGAGGTTTTTCCCCACTTTCTCTTCTATTAGATTCAGTGTATCTGGTTTTATGTGGAGGTCCTTGATCCACTTGGACTTGAGCTTTGTACAAGGAGATAGGAATGGATCAATACGCATTCTTCTACATGTAGACCGCCACTTGAACCAGCACCATTTGTTGAAAATGCTGTCTTTTTTCCACTGGATGGTTTTAGCTCCTTTGTCAAAGATCAAGTGACTGTAGGTGTGTGGGTTCATTTCTGGGTCTTCAATTCTATTCCATTGATCTACCTGCCTGTCACTGTACCAATACCATGCAGTTTTTATCACTACTGCTCTGTAGTACAGCTTAAGGTCAGGGATGCTGATTCCCCCAGAAGTTCTTTTGTTGTTGAGAATAGCTTTTGCTAT
>CM052722.1:71051930-71113795 GCA_028551405.1 Uromys caudimaculatus
GAGTCTGCAGCCCCATGGAGGGAGCAACCTTGTAAACCGGCCTGATCCCCCCCCCCCCCGTCCTCATGGGGACTGGACCACCAACCAAAGAATACACATGGAGGGACCCATGGTTCGGACCACATATGTGGCAGAGGAGGGCCTTGTTGGCCATCAGGGAGAGGAGAGGCCCCAGTAAAGAGGAATGTCAAGGTGGGAATATGGGACTGGGTGGGCGGGTGGGTGGGAGGTGGAATTCCTTCATAGAAGTGGGGGAGGGGGAGGGGATAGGTGGTTTCCAAAGAGGACACCTAGAAGGGGGGAAACATTGGAAATGTATAAAGAATCAAAAAAAAAAAAAAAAAAGGATTGGCGACTAGGATGGAAAGAGAGCTTTAAGTCATAGTGAGAGTAGAGACTGGTGGGGGCTCCTCTTGGATGTCAACTAGACACATCTTGGAAGGAGAAACCTTAGGTAAAGTATTGTCTCAGGCAGATTGCCCTGTGGGTACATCTGCAGAGCCTTTTCTTGATTGTAAATTGGTAGAGGAGGACCCAGCCTATTGCCGGCAGTACCACCCCTGAGCAGGTGGTCTGGGTTGTACAATGAAATTAGTCAAATAAGCCAGGAGAGTTAGCCAGTAATGAGCTTTTCTCCACAGCCCCTGCTTCAGTTCCTGGCTGTAGGCTCCTGCCTTAGTTCCTGCCCTGGCATCCCTTGATGATACGCTGTAATGTATAAGATGAAATCAACTCTGTCCTCCCCAAGTCACTTTTGATTTCAATATTTTGCATAGCAACATAAAGCAGACTACAAGACTCACGATTTCCACCTGCCTGCTTGAGCAGTGCCACTGCCATCCAGCTTCTTTCTCTGGGGTGAGTTCCAGTCTCGCCTGGAGTGCTCACCACTCAGCTTGCCCCAGTGTCCTGCTCTAATAAAGAGACACAGCCCCCTCTGCCCACTGAGAATTCTTGTGCAGTCTATAAGGCTTTTCACGATCCTGCTGTGGCATCTCCCCATTCATTTTCAGTGTGAGTTCTACACTGGTCATGTGCTACATGTATGAGACCTCTGAACACACTATGGGCAATAGAGCAACACCTCTTATTAGAGGCGCTGGGGCTCATTTTACCCATTCCCAGAATAAACAAAGACTTCATGTGTTTAACAAAACCAATTGAGCCTGGCCTCTAGAAATAGCTGTCTAGTCATTTGAGCCTTGGCCTTAATATTCCCATTCATAAATGGGAAATCATACCTAGCTCACAGTATTGCTATACATGTTAAGTGAATTAATACAAGAGCAGTTTCTCGCCCCTATGAACCACCCAATAAACATTGGTTCTTATAATAGAACATTGAAGAAAGAAAAATCTTCTCTAGCTGGGCATCTATCAGGAAAGGCTTTATGGAGGAGGTGACATTGATGCCAAGGTTGAATGCCAATGAAGAGTAAGGAGGAGGAGGAGTGATCCGAAGCATGGGGAGTGGCGAGGCTATGGTAGGATGGGGCAGTGAGTGTGTAGGTAACGGATGGCACCTAGCAGTGGGACCTATTAAAAGAGAAATCTTTGAGAGATAGGATCAAAATGAAAACAGGAGGGAGGTTAATATAGGAGGTACTCTACGAACTGAGCTAGGTCTCCTGCCCCATGTGAAATTTTTTGAATACCAAATGTAAAACCACTGAGCAGTGGGAACCGTAACATTTTTTAAAAGGAGAAGACAAAGCCTTCTCAATCCTGGGAACTTTATGGCTTTACAATTTTTTCTTTTCTTTTTTTGAGGTGTGTGTGTGTGTGTGTGTGTGTGTGTGTGTGTGTGTGTGTGTGTGTGTGTGAGAGAGAGAGAGAGAGAGAGAGAGAGAGAGAGAGAGAGAGATTTTTTCAGAAGGGCTTTTAGAAAGTAGTCCAGGGTGGTCTTGAATTAACTATGTAGCCTAGGCTGGTCCAGGATTCACATCCTCCTGCCCCAGTCATCAGAATACTGGGATTCCAGGCTTGAGCCACCAGGTAGGGCTTGCAATTTTCTCCTTGAGTGTTGACACCAATGACTTCGGGAAGACTGGTGGTTTGATTGATGGAAAAGATGAGTTTTGAAAGGGGGAGTGAAAAACGGAAGGGTAGGTGTGAGGAGGATTAAAAGTGCACCTGGGGAAATTGAAAAGACCATCTTTCTAAACTCCTCGTTCCTGGGGCCGAACTCGAGGCATAAATTGCCTTCTTTGCACTTAGGAATTGGAAGTTTCCGTCTCAGTTCAGGGCTTCTTTTAACTTCTGCACGGTCCTTTACGCAGGGTGGTGCAAGCGTAGGGCATTAGGACCCAGCGATTGTTGTAGTGAGAGTCGTTGAATCTCGATCTCTCAATTTTTCTCTCCAGCTCCCTCCTCTCCCTTTGTCATTCTCTCTGCTGCCTCCGCAGCGTGCCTCTAGCTCTCCCTGTGCTAACTGCCTGCGCCTTGACAGCCGGGCTGCGCAAAACAGAGGGACTAGTTGGGACCTGCCTTGGTGACCCCATGGCATCCCCACGAACCGTAACTATCCTGGCCCTCTCAGTGGCCCTGGGACTCTTCTTTGTTTTCATGGGGACCATCAAGTTGACCCCCAGGCTCAGCAAGGATGCCTACAGTGAGATGGTGAGTGATGTAAAGGAGCAATGAGGAGCGCTCCACTGTGGGATTTTGACAACCTCTCCTTTCTTTCTCCGCTTTGGTGCCTTTCCCTTAACCCCCCCCCAACCCCGGACCCTTCTCCCTAACAACTTTGTTCCAGAAGGAACAGCTGGAGCGAGAGCGATTTCTTTGTGGGTTATGCCGGGAGCAACTGTTTTGGTGCCACTGCATGCCTGTTGGGGGAGGGGCTGCCCAGCGAAGACCCCTAATTTCAAGTCAAGCAGGAGGCTAAAACCTGCGTAGCACCTGTCATCAGTGAGCCGGTCCTTCTTCCCAGCACACACCCAAAGTCCCAGGGACAACCAATCTGCAAGTCTGAGTCCTTCCCTCTAAGAGTTTAGGGAGCCAGAGTTTATCTATTTTAGGGAGGAACAAAGGGGAAAGAGAGGAAGAGCTGGGGGTGGGGTGGGGAGACGGGTTCCTAAAGCTAGCAGTTTGTAGGGGCTCCATGTGCAGAGCTGACAGTATTCCTTTAGGCACCGGGGTACGATCTGGATCTTGGAGACAAAGCAGTCTTGCCCCAAATAAAGGTCACTGAGCATCTTCTGCTTCTGCCCCTTCCCTGGAGAGAAAGCTGAATGTTTTATTTTATCTTGTGTGGGGGCTAATCTACAGAATCTATCAAGTCTGTTCATACCGTCTGTAATCCTTACCATGCCTCTGGTGGCTGCCCAGAGCCGGGCCCTCTGCAGGTTTCCTCTCTGCAGAGTTGGAATGCCCGAAGGTGACTGGCCAAAACAGCTCTGCAAACTGGGGGCTGGGCTGCCTTCCCCAGTTGGGTGCGATGAAGACCTATGTAGTGGAGTACTAGGAGATAGCAAGAGATGTTTCCAGCACTTTCGGTCTCTCACCTCCGCCCCTGTCACTTTGCCCATTCCCCACCCGGATTGTAGGGAACCCGCTTCAAGAAGCCTTTGCCAGGGTGCCAGTAATGGGAGCAAGCACATAAAACTGGGCTCTCAAGGTCAAGATGGAAATGAACTTAGGAAAGGAACAGAAGAAAGAGAGAAAAGAGGCAAGAGGGTCTCTCCTTTAGGGCTGAAGCAGGAAGTAATAGCTTCAGACACTGAGAGGAATTCATCGCGCTCCAAGAGCCCACTGCAGAGCCTCCCAAGGCCCCTCAACAAGAGCTGCAAAAGGATAAAGTCTGGCAAATTGTAGTTCAGAAAATACTTGCACACAGCTCTGGCTTGAGAGGTCTGCTTCTTCCTTACCATGGGATTACTCTGGGGTGGGGGAGGGTGTAGCCCCAGTGGCAAATCCTAATATGCTTCTCCTTCTCATCTCCCCACCTCCCAGTATGTTAGAGCAGATGGAATTGAAAGCAGGTCAAAATAAGTAGCCAAGGCTGCCTGCATTGGGGAAGGGGGTAGGGTGAGGTAGCAGAAGCCACCAAAGGGCTCAAAGAGGTTGAAGTACAGGGAAGGGGCGGTGAAGAAATGCTTTTATGCTTTTGTCTTGCCTGGACTAGTTTAAGTGTTTGATGCTGAATACACGAATGTGCTCTTGCTTTACTTTTCACATGTACGTTATTTATACTTTGTGTGCGTGTGCACCAGAGGTATTTTAAGCCTTTCCTTTCTTTAGGAGCATAGATTTCTTCACTATGCTTCCTGCACTGTGAACCTTGCCCAGCTGCTTTAAAGGACCCCCAAGCTGCACCCTAAGTACAGTATTACGCTCTGCAGGCAATTCGACTAAGATGGAGTCACCACCGGGAAGCTTCCTACCAGCTTGGCAGGAGCTCATGAGGAGTACTAGGCACAAATGGGTTTAGAGTGAGCTTCTTCCTAGGGAGTGGAGCTGTCTATTGCAGCCAAATGAAAGCAAGAGAAAACAAGCCTGAAGATCTCCTGGCATAAACAGAAAAATATTTAAAATGGTATACTCTAACAGAGCAGTAGGGAGCAAGTGTGTGTGTGTGTGTGTGTGTGTGTGTGTGTGTGTGTGTGTGTGTGTGTGTGTGTGTGTTAGCTTGCTTCTGTGTTTCTGTACTATGAGGCTTT
The DNA here is from genome assembly GCA_028551405.1 of Uromys caudimaculatus. Classification (NCBI taxonomy): domain Eukaryota; kingdom Metazoa; phylum Chordata; class Mammalia; order Rodentia; family Muridae; genus Uromys; species Uromys caudimaculatus. The sequence goes on from CM052722.1 coordinate 71,056,592, forward strand.
TGGAAGGGTGGAAATACTATCTAACTGGAAGGTAGACGCCACAGTGATTTGAACCTTATAGAGGATTTCCAGACTGCTGTTTTCCAGGGTCTCCTCCTACACTGTCAGGCTATGGCTGGTGATAGCTTTCTGACATAGGGCCCACTGCATAGTGCCCAGGCTTGTCCCATCTTTAATCTGGAACCCACATGAAAGGGAGGCAGTATTCAGGTCTTGAACAAAATGTGCTTAATATATATTATGGACACCACTCAGCATGCTAAGGCTGGAGACTTAGAAGTTTCAGGTTGGCTTGAGGTACATAACCTGAGGTAATAGGTAATATATATGCTTTTGGAGATTATATATATTCTCCAAAATAGTATCCATTAGCCACAAAATAGTATCTATTAGCCATATGTGTGTGTGTGTGTGTGTGTGTGTGTGTGTGTGTGTGTGTGTGTGTGTGTGTGAATAAGTCAAATGAATCATTTGTAGCATCGCCTCATCGCCATCCTTTAGTCTTCTCTGGTTTATTCTTGATTGTGCAGTTCATGAGCCACCTCTGTTTCTGAGAGGGGGTCAAAAGTCTGCCAGGACAACAAATTTAGGAAAGATGGAGTGATTATCTAGACTTTTCTATTTCCCATTTTGGAGTGATTTCTCTGCATTAGTGGAGTTAGTCATATATTGTCTGCAGTGATATTTTTCATAAGACTTCAAGGTGGTGGTGGTGGTGTAGTTCACATCTGTGAAGTAGATTCCATTAGACCTTTCCATTTTACTAATGGATAATTGGAGCACAGCTTTAATGATTTATCCAAAATCATAGGAAAACCTATTGTTAGACAAGAGATTGGAAACCATCTGCATAAAAGGTCATTGAATTGTTTTGGTTGGTAGAATCTACAACTGACTCTTTAAAATACTTGACACATTCTTCTTCCTTTTTCTTTTGCATGAGTTCAATTCCCCAATCTATATTTTGGGACTTTATTTTTCAAATTTAGATTTTTGCATTTTTTTCTACTTTTATCTCTATTTTAAAGCCATTATATGCTAGGCCTGTGGTACACATCTTAAATTCCAGCATTTAAGAGGCAGAGGCAAGTGAATCTCTGTGAAGCTAGCCTGGGCTACTTAGTAAGTTCCAAGACAGCTGGGGCTACATAGAGAGACCCCATCTCAATAAATAAATAAGTAAATAAATAAACAGATAGATAGATGTACATGGATAGTAGATAGATATATAGATAGGTAAATAGAGCTATTACGTTATCTTAGATATGATTCCCTCTATGAAGAATAACTAGAGAAAGTGCTAAAAACCAAACAAAATACTATGAATTTTTCTCCTGGCTCTACTGGAGAATACAGGAAGTTTTAGTAGGAAGAATGCAGGGTTTGGATTCATGCAAGCCAGAGTTAGAATTCTGGCACTCTTGGCATCTCAGTTTCCTTATTTGTAACATGGAAATAAGAATTTCTACCTCAGAGGGTTGCAAACATTAACCGAGACAGCATTTTTATAATGTCTGCTACAGTGTTTGCTACAGTAGGTGTTCAAGGAAAGTGTTGAGTGAGATGATGGTGATAATTGATTCTATTTTATGCAGTGGCTTTCAAACTAATTTGAATGTCATTTAAGGGGCTAGAATCAAGTGTGCAGAAGGACAAAATGTATTTTCATGTGCCCTTGTGTGCAGACCTTTATGCAATTAGAAAATATTGAAGAATCCACTTGCTGCCGTGCAATGCACAGTGACTCTTCTACAGAATTAGCATATGCATCTGTGAATAATCCATTTGGTATGTGTTGTCTCATACCTCCCCCAGATTAAGGAAGTGTTATTAAGTCTTCTATATCCCAAGTGACTCCTGCGTGATTGGAGACTCCCTTGACTGAATGCCTCATTAGTTCACTTGAATTGGGAGACAATGCTTACAGATGCTGCTAAGCAGTTTCCTGTGCAATGACTGGGGGTATATGGATGAATAACTTGCATGCAATTTGTGTTCAGCTTTCTGTGGTGGTGGTTCTATCCAGGAGACCACATATGTATTAATAAGAAAACACCAAAATTCTGTCACAAAGAAGCCAAAGGATTTGGACCATGGGGACCATGGGGCAAGTCTCTGATTCTTTCCATCCCCTCATAGAAAAGATCTGTTAATTCTATTAATTTGGTTATCTGTAGTTAGTTAAATGCTCCTCTGTTTGTGCAACCCTAGTGAGACATTCCCAACCTGTTTGTGCAGTTTATTTAATGTCCATGGGCAATCTTTTATGCTTCCAATCAGTGCCATTAATTGCTTTCCAACTAGGTAATAGGGTAGTAAGTCACTGATGCTTAGACTTCTTGGAGGTAGTATATCTATTCCCTTAGAAAGAAAATAGACCCTGAGATGTGATGTGACTTGCTTGGTTCACAGAGTCACACAAGCTGAACCATACACATCACCTCAAAGCTGTGACTGGGATCTTGTAGACTTTCAGTCGGCCAACATCTGATGTTGTTTCTAAGTGGTTTTGACTTAACAGTAGAGGACAGATTCACTTGTTCTAAGAAGCAATTGTAGACAAGATCCCCTTTGCTTAATAGGATCAGGTTTGTTAGAGTCCTTTTTGGGAGATATTAGTGACAATGGCAAGTGGCATTACTGAAAAAGTACTTATCATTCATGTGAATAGTTAGCAATTAAACATGATGAGCTTTTTGTTGCATTCAGATAATGCTCTATGATTCACGGGTGGCTTTTTTTTTCTACAAAAATTCATGAAAATCATACGTGAGTCAGCAAATTTTGCAGCTTGTGTAGGATTTATGTGGTCTAAGATAGTAACTAGGCTGAGACTTTTAGGCAAAATATATTTTTGTCAGTGCACTCTTCCACGTTCATTTAATTCTCCCAGTAAATTGTATTGGAGTATAACACACACACATACACACACACACACACACACACACACACACACACACACACACACTGCCTAACTGTACAGTCCCAGAAAAGTTCAGAATATTCTCATGTAAGTATGTACCCATTAGCAGACAACCAGCACTCAGTTACTACCCTCCCAAGGGTAATTTTATTGTCCTGATTTCTAACAATATAAGATAGTTGTATCTGTTTTCTTGACTTTAAGTACATCTATTATATAGTCTATTAGCCCATTTTTCTTTCAACTACTTGGCATAAGTGAACTAAAGAGGATCAAGGTACTTACCCTCTATTCCTGTTTTGTTTTGTTAGCTGACTTAGGTCGGTTATTATTATGATTATTATTTGACATTCTTGAGCTAGCTGTTCAAGTTTAATGTCACTAATATGAGATCATGGCTCTGGCATGTTATGAAGAATAAGTGAACAGAGAGAAAAAGGGTATGAGTCATATGTTTTCATACCAAAAGGATAGACCTGCTTGACTCATCGATATCATTAAAATTGGTATTGTGGCTTACAAAAGTAGGGATTTCTCATTGTGTGGTTCACACAAAGAAGTGTGTGTGTGTGTGTGTGTGTGTGTGTGTGTGTGTGTGTGTGCGTGTGTGTGTGTGTGTGTGTTTTACTTTAGTTGAAGCTATGGTACTGTGAATCTTTGACTAAATTTTCAAAATACTCATCTAACTTATAAAAGGGGAAACTGAGGCAATATACTACCAAAGGCACTGCTACCTGATTACCTTTGAAGAGATTTGAAGCATTTGACTAAGCACTTCTGTTTCCCATTTCTTTGCCCCTTCAAGGAAGCTATGATTTCAGGGTCTGTTTCATTTGAAGGAAAAATAAAACCAGACATAAAAAGTGAATTGTGACAGCTTTTGGGGAAAGTGAGTCAGTCAGCTCTCTTTATACCTGCCATCAGTACCATAATGCCTTTAGAGATCAGTTACTACATATTCAAGACATGTGACCGATCATTTGTTAGAAATGAGGTGGCCTGCACAACACATTAAGAAAGGAGCTGGCAATTGAGTCTTTTGATGTCTATCTTCTTCTCCACAACAGAAAGAATGCAAGGCTCCCTATAATGTCAATATTCATCCCAGCTCTAATAAATCGTATAGTCTTCAGTTGGAGTCATTGGTAATAGCTCCTATGTGTGTCTGCTCTGCTTAGAACTAAAGATTTGTTGAAATGCCTTGCCCATATTCAGTTTTCTCTTGAGAAATAAGGGGAAAGAAAGAGGCAATGAGGGTTCACTGGTGGAGCATTTACCAAGCGGCATGTATGATGCCCTGGGTTGGAAATCAGGTTTCTTCTGGGTATGGTTACGAGGACAGGAGGATGGCTGCTGACAGATTTCACAAAATCATAGATAAGAATCTATTCTTTTGTTTTTGTTTCATTTTATTGAGAGTAGGCTGACCTTGAATTTGTAGAGATCCGCCTGCCTCTGCCTCCCAAGTGCTGGGATTAAAGGTGTGGACCACCACTGCCCAGCTAAGAATCTATTCTTGAATGTTAAGAGATTGATGCTGGGGAGGGTGTGGAATCTGGAAGTTGTGGGACCTGAAGAGACTGTAGAATCTCGATGAAACTTCCTTTGTTCCCTTTGTGCATCCCTCAGAAGCTCCAACTTTAGTATTTAAGAATTCTTCTTTGAAAAACTTTGTGCTGTTAATCAGAAATGGTCCTTCTGAAAGGGAACATGGTGGACTTTGTGACTCACCCCAGTAATCTTAGCACTAATAAGATACAAGTGCGAGGCTCAGAGGTTCAAAGGCACCCTCAGCTACTTACTGAGACCAGCCTGGCTACAGGGGACCAGAGAGAGACAGAGAAGGAGAGAGACAGAGAGAGGGGGAGAGACAGAGACAGAGACACAGAGAGAGAGAAAGACACAGAAAGACAGAGGTTGTTCTTATAGCCAGGTACAGCACAAGGCTGTAATCTCAGCATTCCATATGCCAAGACAGAAGGATCAGGAGTACAAGGCCATCCTTAGCCCAGCCATCCCTGGGCTACATGAAACCATCTTGAAAAGAAATGGAGAGAACATGTTCCTCATAAATGCTAAAGAAGTCCCCTTGAATCTAGAATTCTTTCCCTGATATCCCCCTGCTACTGTCATCAGGATAAAGAGGAAGTGGTACGTACGCAAGTTAATGGTGAGAGGCTTCTAAACAGCTAAATTCTGCTCTATGTGGCTGGCTCTGGATTTCTTGAGACTAGAGTTTAGTGTGCCTGGAAAGTATCTCCCCCCCCCTCACACACACACACACACACACACACACACACACACACACACATACACACACAGAGAGAGAGAGAGAGAGAGAGAGAGAGAGAGAGAGAGAGACTCACTCTAAAAGCCAAACCAACCAAATAAACAAACAAAAATTCCCAAATCTTGCTCTAACCTAAGATGAGAAGAGGAAGAAAGAACCGTGAGTAACATTTTTTTTCCACATGCTCAGTAGCAGGGTACAGACAAGAATGAAGTGAAAATTTAAATTTAAATTTAAATATAGTCTCTGATAGGCACAGGACTAGAAAGAGTTAGGTGTGGCCAGGTTGTGCAAGTGAGAGCCAAAGCCTGCCTATAGTTTAAACTTTGATAGTTTGTTCATCATGGATATTACTGTGATCCGTGCTTTGGGTATCTGTTTATATTTTGTACATATGATGAGTACTTTTACTTTCTTTGGCTTAGTTACCCTGTTTTTGAAAATAAGATCCAGAGAGGTCAAATAATTTTCTCATGGATATCAGATTGGAAAGCTGGCAGAGCTGGGGTTTGAAGCCAAGTAGATTTGACTCTAAACCTGTACGTTTAAAAAAGTAAACCTTCTATTAGTTTTTTAACAGTGTCCATAGAGGACACTTGAACTTCTCACAGTAAGTAATCCATGAAATATAGGTGCCTGCACCTGTGCAGTAACGGGAGCAGTGGCTCAAAATTTCCCCCCAAACGTAAGAGAGTATGAACACTACTCAAGGGGCCAGAGGCTTCTAAGAGATCACACTGGCTTTCTGCCTGGTCCTTATATTCTTTCCCTCAGTATTCATAGGGGATAGCTTCAGGACACATGCCTCCCCCTTTCCAGGAGATACTCAAATCTTTGGATGCTCAAGTCTCACTTAAAATGATCTAGTATTTACATTATTTATGTACATATTCCCATCTAGATTACTTACAGCACCCAACAGCATAAATGCTGTAGTAAGGAATACTGAAAATTCTAATAGAGATGTAGATTTAACTTTTATTCAGTCTGCAGCTGGCTGATGCCTCATCTGTAGAAACTGAGATCTGAGTTTAGTAGTTGTTCATCTGATGTCTTTAAGAACTCTGTGTGCATGCGTGTGTGTGTGTGTGTGTGTGTGTGTGTGTGTGTGACAGAGAGAGAGAGAGAGAGAGAGAGAGAGAGAGAGAGAGAGAGAGAGAGAGATTTTCCCATGGAGGCTAGAGACCTTAGATCTGCTGCAGCTGTAGTCACAGGTAGTTGTGGGCCACCCTACATGGGTGTTGGGAATTGAACTTGGGTCCTCTGAAAGAGTAGTACATGCTCTTAACTGATGGGCCTTCTCTCTACTCCGCACTAGTTTCTTCTTACAGTCAGAGTTTTATTGAGCCATAAAGGAGAATGAAATTATGTCATTTGCTGGAAATGGATGCAACTGGAGTTAAGTAAGTCAGATAATAAAGACAAATTCACTTGTTTTCTCTTATTTGTGAGTCCTAGAATCATCCTCCTCCTCCTCCTCCTTCTTCTTCTGATAGGGTCTCACAATCTCAGTCTGACCTCAAACTCACTATGTAGTTGAGGATGACCTTGATCTCCAGATCCTCCTGCCTCTTCCTTCCAAACTAGGATTACAGGTATGTCTTAACATGCCCAATTCATTCTCCTGCATACTAGGATAGCTCTCTACCAACTGAGCTATGCCTCTAGCCCTAGAAATGTTTTTATATTTATTTGTTTGGGGTGTGTGTGTGTGTGTGTGTGTGTGTGTGTGTGTGTGTGTGTGTGTTATTGCTAGTGTAGGCATCTCACCTGATCTCCTTGTTGGCAAGTATACTTGTTCAATACATCCCCATGGTTTCCAATAAGACATTCCTTAAAATCAAATTATGTTGCTTCCACTGGATATGGGCCAAAGTCCAAAGCTCAATAGCACAATAGCACAATAAAATTTTCCACGATGCAGTTTGTATGTTTTGCTTCTATTTTATGTCTTCTCTTCCCTCTCCATGCTAAAGTGAGGGAGTGTTTGCAATACATTTATCTGCTGTATGCTTCAGGGTCTTTCCTCTCTTCCAGTGTCTTCTGTTTGCCAAGCCTTTGTTGTTCTTATAAACACCAGCTTTTCTTTTAAGATTGCACTCTCACTGTCACCATCTGAGGAAATCTGAGAATATGCCCCAGCTCCAACCGCTACACTATATGCAACACTCCACACTTTATCACACTCGCACATTTCAGTATCTACCCTTTCCCTTTTAAACGTCAAGCTTCAAGAAGGTAAGGCCATTTGACAGATTCATATTTGTATTTGGAATATTTAGGACAATGTCTAGCATACAGAAAGAATAAATACTGAATCAGCGAATGGAGCTAGGGTTTGTTTGTTCTTTGAGACTGGGTTGCCTCAGTCTCTGAGCAGGCTGGCTTCTAACTCTCTATGTAGCTGAGGATGCTCTTCAACTTCTCATTCTCTTGCCCTTACCACGGGAGTGATGGGCTCACAGACACGTGCCAACATGCCTGAATTATGCAGCCTGAGGACTGAACCCAAGGTATCATGCATGCTAGGCAAGTGAGTCAACGGTAGCTTCATTTAAAAAAAAATTGATCAGAATGCTTGGTAGATTCTACAAATATATACTCCAACTCCGCTTTTAAAAACTTAACATACATTTCAATAAAGGAAGTTCAAATTAGTGTCTTGCACCTGGGTTTGGACAAAGCGGGAACCAGAAAGTGTGGATATGGACTACATGGACCAGTTTTATGGGTTCAGTGAATTTCCTTTCATTTCTTAGTGATTTACAGGCAGCAACTTTTAAAAGTACTATGAAACCAGATTTGCTGCATTATTATTTTGGTGCCTGTCTTAGTCCATTCAGATTTGCCATAACAAAATATTGCAGACTAGCAGTTTGTGACCAACACACATTTTATTTTTCACTGCTCAGGAGGCTAATCTAAATTCAAGGTCCAGGTGCTAGCAGGTTTGGGTTGGCTGAGTGCCTTTGTGGTTCGATGGTAGGGAAAAGTCCCCTGCTGGTATGTTCTTTATTCCAGTGTTAAAACTGTGGTTAATGCATTGATTTCCTTATGATACCCCTTCTCTAGAAACGTGCTTACAAGAGCTATGTTCGAGCCCTTCCTCTGCTGAAGAAAATGGGCATCAATTCCATTCTCCTTCGGAAAAGTATTGGTGCTCTTGAAGTGGCCTGCGGCATTGTCATGACCTTGGTACCCGGTCGTCCTAAAGATGTGGCCAACTTCTTCCTGCTCTTGCTGGTGTTGGCTGTGCTTTTCTTCCACCAGCTGGTCGGTGATCCTCTCAAACGTTATGCTCACGCTCTGGTGTTTGGAATCCTGCTCACCTGCCGCCTGCTGATTGCCCGCAAGCCTGAAGACCGATCTTCTGAGAAGAAGGCCTTGCCTGAGAGCGCAGAAGAGCAACCATCCTTATATGAGAAGGCCCCACAGGGCAAAGTGAAGGTGTCATAAAAACTGGAAGTGCAAAGAATGGACCTTCTAGGCAGTTGTTTCCTTGACACCCAAGATGACATCAGTGTGTGCCTGTGGGTGTGTGTGTGGGTGTGTTTTCCTTTGATTTGTTTATCTTGGGAGTAAAGAGAAAAATACAATCAGTAAGTTAATTGGCTTGTGTACATCTATACCCTAAAATGACCTCCCCACATTGACATTTGTGCACCACCTTTAATCACTCTGGAGCAACACTCACATCTTGCTGCATGTACATGTATATGGCTACTATTGAGGTGTATTTGTGAGATGGACTCCAGCAAGCATGTGACTGTGAGATTATGTGTGGGGCAATGTATTTAACTGCCATGTGTATAGGTATACACGTACGTGTACAGGAAGCTCTGATCTTGAACTAATCCTGCACAAGTATCCTTCCCTTTATAAATTGATTCCAGCGAAGATAAAATAGAAGAACCGTCCTGTAAAGAGAGTTGTTTCCTGGTGGAAAACAAAGAACCTAGTTTGATTCTTCAAGCGACGCAGTAGGAGGGGTCTCCTTGCCTTTGTCTGAGCCCAAGCTACTGAGCTCTTTAGTGGTTGGAGATCCACTTAGTAACCTTTTACTAGACACCATCAACTTTTGTTTTAAGCACAAAGCTGCCCCACTTTACCATTCTCAGTAGCCAACCAGGATCTGAAGCTTCCCCACTGTTTCCACCCAGGGACTAGGGATTGGTCCTGGTACAAGTGTCATTCTCTAGCCCTAGTGGTTTTATGATACCTGCGATTGCATCAAGAAGCTATGGCCAGTGTTTATCTGTAGGAAGAGTTCTCTACTCCTTTTGATTCCCCACCAAACTTTGCTAAAGTTAACAAAGTCCAAAATACCCCCTAGATTAAATGTCAGCATTCCAGGGGGTGAAGTTTAGCTGGGGGAAGGACATTTGAAATGGGTTAGTTGGATTGACCAGTATGGAAATTTGCTTTTGTAGTTACATACTGCTGTTTCTCTTTGTTAAATGTGCTTTGATGGTTTTAATATTGTTGTGCCAGGGATGGGAAAGTGGGCGGGGTTGTGTGTGGGGAGAGTGCTTACTGTATTTTCTTCAGTGCCGTTGTTCTTGGTAATTGATACTTGTCTTCTTTCGCTCATTCTTTCAAAATAAAGATTTTTGAAATTTGGAGGACATGGTGTGGATATGGACTGCAAATCTGGGAAGAGAAGTTTCTATAATCAAGGGACTCGGATTCTTCTGTCTGTGTGAATTTCTTGAGATGTTTGTGTTGGTGTTACTTGTTTTAAGACAGGGTCTCACTCTGTAGCCTAAATTGGTCTCAAAGTAGAGGTTCTCTTGCCCCTTCTCCCTCTCTGAAACTAGGTCTCACTATGTAGCCCTGGCTGGCCTGGAACTCAGAGAAATCTACCTGCCTCTGCTTTCTGAGAGCTGGGTTAAAGGTATGTGCCACCACACTAGCTTCTGGCTTATAAACATCTAGCTGAAGGAGAAGAGAATAAGGGTGTGATAGTCTCAATATACATGAGGCTGCTAACTCTCTCATCCTTTTAAGTTCCTTCATTCAAGAGGGGAAGCCTTAGAGTGGAACCCAATACCATCTCCAGGTTTAGTAAGGTGTTTATTGAGTGAGTCAAAGGAAAAGATGAAAAATTATTTCAGAAGAAACCCCAAGGGTTCATTAAATAAATATTAAAAAAATAAATATTAAAAAAAACAGTGTCTCTCACCACAGTGTGTTCACAAAGTGACAAGTTGTACTGCCACAAATTTGTCATGTTAAGTAAGCTATTTCATCACTTAGGGTACCATTTCATCTGTGAAAAGGAGGGTGAAGCCTTCAATCCTGTCCAGTTTACACTTCTTTTGAGTCTATTAAATCATTAAAAGCATGAAAAATGGCTCAATAAAAATTTCAATTTTACTAAAGAGCAGCTATCAGAAAAAAATAGACAGTCTCAATTTTTATGCATGAGTAACTGAGTTTGTCAAACTACTCTAAAAGCCATGTTAGATGTGGTAGTCATTTCTGCTATAGTCTATCTCAAATACTACAACTTAATCCTTGATTATGCTTATCTGACATGACAAATTTCTTTTATAATTTTGTATAATGTTCATAATAATATTATGCTCTCAAGTCACTGAGAGGCATTAAATCTATCTCTTATTCATAGGCATTTTTCTCCTTTTAAAGACAAGGATCACAGTCTTTAGGGAACCTTGAACCTTCAATTATACCTCTTCTTCATCTCTCCTGTGCTGGGATTACAGGCTCAAGACACCACTCTGGGTTTTACTCCTAGTTTAATAGATATTAAATTAGGGGCTAAAGTTCTTGTTGCTGGTTTTGCTAGTTTAAGGCCAGTTAGTTCTTTAAAGTTAGGATTTTTTTTTTACATGTTGACAGCCTTCCAGGTATATTAACCAGTATAGGTTTTTAGTAAGTTTAAGTTACTTGTACCCATCTTCTGTCCCACTGTCCCAACTCTACAGGAAAGCAACAGACTTTTTAAGCCACACAACATAGGGGAAAAAATCCACCTTTATTGTCAAATTTTCAGTTTCACATTTTTCTGCAGATTCAAAGCCCCGACATTTGGGGGTCCGTGCAGACAAAATGGATACAACACTAGAACGCATTAAACTCTAGCCACTTAGCACTGTTTCACTCAGAATGACTGATGCCTTTTCTTTTCTTTTTGTGTGTAGAGGCAAGACAGCATATTGTCTTTATTTTTGAAATTTTCTTATATTGCTTTCATAGTATCAACCAAAGGATTTCTTTGTTGTTGTTGTTGTTGTTTGTTTGTTTGGGTTTTTTTTTTTTGCTTTTTTTTTTAAAAATGTATTTCTTATTTATTCTTGAGACAAGGTCTTACAATACAAGCCTGAATAGCCTGAAAGTCACTATGTAGACTGGGCCAGCCTTAAAGTCGCAGACATATATCTGCCCTGTCTCCCATGTGCTGGGATTAAAGAGATGTACCATTACTTGGGGGAAACAAAAAAATAAAACAAAACAAAACAAAAAACAAACACAAAACCCCAACAACATGGAGTCTTGGGATACAGCTCAGTTCCTCATGCTTGTAAAACAAGTATTTTACTAACAGCAATGTCCCCAGCCCTGGATCTTCAGTCCAAGATTTTTGTAGCTAAGCTGATTTCATAGATAGACACTGAGCAACTTGCCTGGTGGAGCCGCTGGCGTATTTTCTGCATCTGATCTGCTGCTTCTTTAGAAGCTTGGGGTATGGGGAGGCAAACATGGCTGACCTGGCTGTGTGCTGAAGGGGACACATAGTAGAGTCTTTCTCCCAGACATCTGGAGCGTTCCGAGTGAAAAGGGAACTTTGAAGATCACCTTGCCTGACTTCTCCATCCCATGCTTGAATTCCCTCTGTGACAGCCCCAGCAAATGATGATTATCTAGCCCTTGTGCAATCATGTCTAGTGCCAGAAAACTCATTACCTACCCTGGTGGCCCATTTCATTTGCAGACCACTCTCTCGGCTCAAGACCCACAGAAAAGCCACTCACCGAGGGACTCCGGGAGCAACTGCTGGCAGGGGCGGGCCGCAGGCCTACGTGGGTGGGGCCAGCCGCCCTGCGTCATCGAGGCGCGTCACTTTCCGTTCGCGCGCGCGACCTCCCGCCCTAGAGCGGCACTCAAGCCAATTAGTTTTTGGCTGAACTAACTTCTCTGAAGACGCGGTCTCCGCAGAGCCCGCCTTTGAATCTCAGAGGCGGCTGTTGGACTCCGGAGAGCTTTAGGCGAGTTGCCCAGCCGCTGGGGTTGGGGTGGAGGCTCAGAGATCTTCTGGAATCCTGTGACTCGCGGGGGTAGGACTAATCCTGAAAAGGATATCTGGGACCGGACTTTCCTCTGTGGTCCCAGGAATCGGCCTAGTCGGGAGTGGTTTGTCAAGTTCACTGTTGGGTGGGGAGGGGAGGAGAATTGTGAATTGGCCCACAAGAGGTGCTGGAACAGTTCGTCCACTGGGGTCAAAATCTGCTCCCTGGCCCCTCCTCTGTAAGACGCTTCTCTCTAGGGACCCCTTCTCCCTCAGATTTGAATTTACCTGCTCTCTTGCTGTGGTCTCATTTGTTCTAGGGTGAAGAGATTAACGTCATTCCGTCTGTCCCCGTAGATTTTTCCCACTTGAAGCTAAAACCTGAGAAGTCAGTTTTGGTTCTTTATTGGTCATCCTTGGTTTCCTTCATTCCTGTGTCTAATTGTTTTTTGTTGTTGTTTTGTTTTTCCTTTTTAACAGTGCCCAAGTGCTGAATCGAGCATCCAGTCTGCCTCTAAATGAGTATCTTTTTTACACTTTTATACATCCTGGGCCTCCTGTAGGCCAGCCATCTGCTTTCTTTGCCAAAGCCTGGTAAGTTTTCTTGACACTTCTAGACTCTAGTCTTCTCAACAGAAAAAAATATGGTCTTAAGTCTTCTATGTCCTGTGTCTTCCTATAACACTGAAAAGTCAAGAGTCCCTACTCTTTGCTTACAAGACCCAGTGTGGGGTTCATGAATTCAGGTCCCATGATATTTTATTTTTACAGTCCTGGTAACTAGACTGTGTTTGGCATAAAGGTGATGCACAGTAATTATTAATTGTATGAATTAATAAATGGATAACATCACTACCCTGGGCACTAGTTAGCTTTTTAAACTGTGTGGTGGTTTTAACATAGTACTGACACAAAAGGAGTATAAAGAGTGAAGGCAAAATCAAGGAGGAGTAGAGAGAAAAAGGAGGGGTAGGCATGGAAAAGATCGAGATTATGAAAAGGAATGGTTTTGTACTGAAATGATATACCATTTTAAAAGGGAACATGTTGTCAGAGTTTAGCTGATAATATTTTACCTTGGCAAGTTATTAATCTGTTTCTTTTTGGGTCAAAGGCTTTCTAAAAAGAGCTAGCCTATGGGCTATGTCTCCTGAATACTTTGAATACCTGTTGCACATGGGAATTCCAGCAAATATGCTCATGTGTCTAGCTGATTAATAGTAACATGGCTCTTGTTTCTGTCTAGAACATGAATACAGCGATGACAACTCAAAGGCTTACTAGAAGCTCGAAACTACGAAACAGAATTTCTCAAGGCAGTAACAGTCGTCAGACCAGTCTCTTAGACTGGAAGGTGAAAGACAAATCAGGCAACTCCAAGAGCATCTTGAAAGAAAGCAATTCAGTGGAAGATTCTAAACATGTTGATGACCAAACTGAAGATGCCCTGCAGATAGCAGTAGGATACTTCCAGAGAGCTAAAGGCAGGTTGTTTGCCTTGTGAATGTGCAGGGGGTTTGTTTTGTATTGTTTTTATTTACTTTTTTATTGACATTGAGTCTCTGAACCCCAGGCTGGCTTTGAATGGACTTTGTAGCTGAGGGTTGTCTGCAGCTCCCAATCTGCCTGCTTCTAACTCCTACTTGCTGAGATTCCAGGTGTGCATTGCCATGTCTGGTTTATGTGGAGCTGGGGATAGAACCCAGAACTCTAGCATCTTAGCTACAGCCCCAGCCCCCAAAGTCCTATTTCTCTCTAAAAAGATTGCAGTTGTAATTACTGCATGTAGTGGCAGACACACTTATAGTTCCAAGCACTGGAGGTAAGCCTTAGGTAAGAGGAACAGAAGTCAAAGCTGCATTGGGCTATATAGTAGGGACCTGTCTAAAAATAATTTTCATCTTTTTCTTTAAGACTTTTTTTTTTGAGACAGGGTCTCATTGTATAGCCCTCGCTGGCCTGGAACTTACTGTGTAGACTATTATCTAATAGTCATGTATAGAGAATTTACTATATAATAGTATATTATATAATATGGACAAAACAATACATCTTCCCAGCATAGTTGGCAGACACTGTGATCACCTGAGAATCTTCAAAACAGACTAATGTTTATCATCTGCTCTTAGCCATCTGATTTTGTTAGTGTGGGATGTAACCTGGCAGTGAGATTTTTAAAACGGTTCTAGTAGGCTGGGGAGATGGCCAAGTTGATAAGTGTTCATGGTGTACGTGCTTATACTAGAAGTATTAGGGCAGCAGAGATGAGAGACTTCTTATAGCTTACTGACCAGAAGTCTGGCCAAATTGGGGAGCTCCTAGTTCAGTGAGAATCTTTGTCTCAAAAAAAAAAAAAAAAAAAAAAAAAAGTAGAGAGTTAGAAGCATCACCACTCCGCCCCCAAGCCCCCACAGCTGCGCATGCACAGGAAGGGCACATGCACATGTATATACACAAAGAAAGGTTTCTAGGTAACTCATTGCACAGAAGAATTTGGGAATTGTCCTAATTTGAAAGAGGTTTTAATTTAAGTTGAATTGTTATATCTATATCTATATTAGAGATGTCAGTGCATGATGAAAGTATTGAGTAATAAAAGCTCTCAAGGTTTTCTTTTTTTTTTTTAAACAAAGACATTTATTGCATAAATCTGTTCCTTTAATAAGGTTGCAATTGTTGAGGGTGGAGCACCGAAGGAATTTTTAAGGTCTCATTGTTTAATAATTTTTCTTTTTCTAGGTCCCAGGAAAACTTCACTGAGTAAAGATACGGTCTTGAAAAAACACTTGAAAACAGTGGAAAATGTGGCTTTGAACAATGGCTTAGCTCCAGAAGCAATTGATATTTTATTGAATGTGGCACTCAGTGGCAAGTTTGGTATGTTCCATTTGTCATTTGTTTCTTGTTAGTTTCACCTTTCCTTGTGGTTTGTGGATTTTATTTGTTGTGTTTTGTTTTTTCCTTTCAAAAGGAAATGTACTGTCTTTTTAAAAGTTTTTGTTGAGAATCGGTTTTTTTATACACTATATTCTGATCATGGTTTCTCCTTTATCATATCCTTCCAGATCATCCCCAACTCCTGACCCATCCCACTCCATGATTGCTTTCTCTTTCTCTTTAGAAAAAAATAAATAAAACAGGCAAATAAACAAACCAGAATAGAAGAAACCAAACAGGCCAACAAAACACATGAGAATCATATACACACGCAGAGACACAATGATAGCTGAAGTTGACTTAGACTTTGCTAAGTAGACTAGGCTGGTCTTGGATTTGCTTTGATCCTTCTGCCTCTGCCTCCCAAGTACTGGGAGTACCAATGTGCACCACAGCTAGGCTTTCTAAAAAAGATGTATTTATTTTGTTTTATGTGTATGAGTGTTTTTGCTTGCATGTATGTATGTAAGCCTCGTGTGTGTCTGGTGTCTTTGGAGGTCAGAAGACTGTGCAGAATACTGTGGTGCTGGTGGTTGTGAGCCACTATGTGGGTCTTAGGAACCAAACCCATGTCCTCTGCTAGAGTATCAAGTTTTCCTAACTTCTGAGTCCTTAGGCTTTAAGATTTTTTGAATTAAGTTGTGTGTTGAAATCAGTTGCCTTATTCTCTCTATAAGATCAATCTAGTAAGATGACAAGGTGGGATTTCCTATGTTTAGACTACTTCATGAGCTAAGACTATCTGTGTACATATTGCTGAAAGTGACCAGTTACTGTATCTTTATAAGGAAAATGCACGTGGGACTCTGTTGCCAGATGCAGGGAACCATTTTTAGCATTTTGTTCAGAACCATAAATTAAATAGCGTTCCCTAAGATCACTTAGTCTATTTCATTGCTTTAGGTTTATTTATCTGACAAGTTTCTGTTTATACTGTCTTCATTTCAGTATCTGACTCTTGCAGTCAAAATGCTTTTCTCTCCCGTTTCTTGTCCTGAGTTCATTGGTTAACGTGAGAGGTAGGAGAGACACTAAGAAATACCACCTGATCAGTGTCTTTTTACTTTTAGCTTTCTCTTACCTGAATTCACGCATTCAGGATAGCTCATCTTCATTTTAGTGTGTATAGGCCAACACACTGGCTCATCAGGCTTCTGTGTAAGCCTGAGACTTGAGTTCAGTCCCTGGGACCCACATAGTGGACTGAGAGGACCAATTTCCCACTCTCCCAATAGTAGTTCTTTGACCTCCATGCATATGACACAGTATAGGGACACACACACACACACACACACACACACACACACACACACACACACACAAATATAGAAGCTAAAACAAAGATGTGAAGACAGGCCCAGACTGGTTAAAGAGACTTAATGTCAAAGCTAGAATCAGTAAAATCGCATCTCCTATCTCTCATTCTAGTGTCTATGCCTACGTTGCCACCGTTTTCACTAATGGTACAGCCAGGCAGTGGTGATGCACGCCTTTGATCCCAGCACTTGGGAGGCAGAGACAGGTGGATTTCTGAGTTCGAGGCCAGCCTGGTCTACAGAGTGAGTTCCAGGACAGCCAGGGCTACACAGAGAAACCCTGTCTCAAAAAAAAAAAAAAAAAAGAAAAGAAAAAAAAGAAAGAAAGAAAGAAGAAAGAAAGAAAAAGAAAGAAGGAAGGAAGGAAGGAAGGAAAGAAAGAAAGAAAGAAAGAAAGAAAGAAAGAAAGAAAGAAAGAAAGAAAGAAAGAAAGAAAGTTCACTAATGGTACAGCTATCACACCTGTGCTTCAACACAAACTGTTTTCTTGTCTTTGCATATTAACATATAACTTTAAATTCTGTTTACAGAAGTGGGTATAAGTGTGCTTTCACTTTAAAAGTAACACACTACTGGCTGACTTCTAGTATCTTACTTCTGTTCTTTACCTGATTAGTTCCTAGATAGTTAAGCTAGACTTAATGGATTTCTGTCCTTGAAGGTGGTGGTTTCAGATACGTTGGTTCTCATACCTTTTTAGGAATTTGTGTTTCATTGGTTTCTGCTGAGATCAATTTTACATTTGTGTCTCCTTTAAAAATATAGGTAGAATAGGCAGTTTTTAAAAATTTTTTCTCTTTTGATATATAAATATCTGATATCGACCATAAATTAGTGCTTGGAAGCTTTTCCTGATGTATGTCAGATATTAAGGTGTCGTAAAATGTCTCAGGCTCTGGAAATTTGTTTATAATACTTGAAAGAGTAATCTCTGAGCTAAGCCAATGTGGTAGTGTGCATAGGTAAATCTCAACACTAGAGAAACTGAGGCTGACGATTTTTTGACTTCAAGATCAGGCTGGGCCACATAATGAGGCTATCTAAAAGAACAGAAAAGGAAAGAGAATAATCTCTGGCTTTTATTACATTTATTTATTTTTTTATATTTGAGACAGCGTCTCACATTTTAGCCCAGCTGGCCTGAAACTTACTATATAGACAGGACTGACCTTGAACTCAGAGACATCTGCTTGGGTCTGCCTCCTGAGTGCTAAGAAAAAGGTGTATACCACCATACCTGGTTGTTACTTTTTTATTTTTATGTTAAATTGAAATTTGCAGAGGTCAGATGTTACCATCAGAATTCATCTTTTCTCTATTAGGTATTTCTATATTGTTCTCCATATTCATTACATTTATCTCTGGGAACACTGAAATGAGTATTTTGGGAATAGGTATGTTAGAAATGGCATCAGACATGCATAGAGACTCTTTCTAATGCTGTGACCCTTTAATACAATTCTTCATGTTGTGATGTTTTCCCAAACCTAAAATTATTTTCATTGCTACCTCACAACTATAATTCTGGTACTGTTGTGAATCGTAAATATCTGATATGGGACCCGCAAAAGCATTGCAACCCACAGTTTGAGGGCCATTGCTTTAGACTGTACACTAAGTTTAGAAGTTACTGAGGAAAGTAGAGTAAGTGTAGAATCCCCACTTTGAGTTTGTTATCTGGCAAGGATGTAGTGGTGAGGCTGTTTGAAAGTTTGAAACGGTTAGTGGATAGAAATGGGAAATTAAACCTAGAATCGCCAGGAAAATAATTTTTTATTTTTATTTTTATTTTTTGTTTTTTCGAGACAGGGTTTCTCTGTGTAGCCCTGGCTGTCCTGGAACACACTCTGTAGACCAGGCTGGCCTCGAACTCAGAAATCCGCCTGTCTCTGCTTCCTGAGTGCTGGGATTAAAGGTGTGTGCCACCACTGCCTGGCTTATTTTGTGTTTTATTGTTGCTGTTGTTATTGTTTGTTTGTTTTTGCTTTTTTTCTAACCCTGCCATCATTGCTTTGCATCTTCTCCACAGAATGATGGTGTGGACATTGTTGGTAAATATTTGGAACCATAATGAACAGTACTTGATAGAAAGCACATAGAAAGAAAGCACTGTGCAGGATAGAGAGAAAGAAGGAATGGTTCGACTAATACGGAATGCTACACCCCCAGCTAATCCTAAGGGAATGCCTTTAGGGAAAGTTGAGGTTGCCAACCTAATTTAAAATTCTTTTTAAAAGATTAATTTTAGTTGTGTTTGTGTCTGGGTGGGGGTACAAGCGTATGGATGCTGATGCCTGTAGAGCCAGGAGGCATAGCCATTGAGCCTACAGTTGAAGGAGGGTCTGAGCCACTCATATGGGCCCTGGACCAAATTCTGGTCTTTTGCAGGAATAATATACACTCATAACTGCTGAGCCATCTCTCCAGCCCACCCCACCCCCCCTTTTAACATTCAAGACAGGGTTTCTCGGGGCCTGGAGAGATGACTCAGCAGTTAAGGTTCAAATCCCAGTGCCCACATGGCAGCTAATAACTATCTGTAACTCCTAAGATCTGACATCCTCACAGAGAAAGGTTTCTCTGTAGCCCTGGCTGTCCTGGAACTCTGTAGACCAGGTTAGCCTGAAACTTAAAGATCCAGCTGCCTCTGCTTCTCAAGTTCTAGGAATAGTGGTATGAGTTACCACACCCAGCCCTTTAAACAAATCTCAAATGCAACAACTCATGAAGATATCTGTTAATAGGTTTAGCCTATCAATAGTAATCTATTGTGTTATTGCAAAAATAAAGTGAAAACACTTGGAGATTTCCTTATGATTGAAAGGCTTTTTAGTGTTGAGATATAATTTATGTAATACTAAAATTCCTGATGCTTTAAGAATTGAATGTGTTGGGATGAGGATATGGCACAGCAATAGAGCACTGGCCTAACATGCATGAGGCCCTAAGTTGAAGCCCTGGGACTGAAAAACATCCACATTGTATCTTTTGCTAAGTAACTGAGTCCTGCAATCATCAAAATGATTGAATGGCTAAATATTTTAGTCATTTAATCAAAAGGAAATGCTTTTCTCATTTCTTCTTTTTGAAGCTCAGACTGGCCTCAAAGTTATGAGCCTCTTGCCTCAGCCTGTTGAGAGCTAGGATACAGGCCTGTATCTCTATAGTCAGCTCTTAATGTCTCCCACCCTTTTTGATAGAGGGTTTCTCTGTGTAACAGCCCTGGCTGTCCTGGAATTCACTCTGTAGATCAGATTGGTCTTGAACTCAGAAATCCACCTACCTTTGTCTCCCAAGTGCTGGGATTAAAGGCATGAGCCACCAGGCCTGGTCCCTTAACCTACTTTTTAAAAAAGATTTATTTATTTATGTATTATATGTGAGTACACGGTAGTTGTCTTCAGACACACCAGAAGAGGGCATCAGATCTCATTACGGATGGTTGTGAGCCATCGTGTGGTTGCTGGGATTTGAACTCAGGACTTTCAGAAGAGCAGTCGGCACTCTTAACCACTGAGCCATCTCTCCAGCACCCCTTAACCTACTTTTTTGGTAAATAATAGATGTATTTGGGTCAAATAATTTGACTTAAGAGCTGAGGAGATGGCTCGGTTGGCAAAGTGCTTGTCGTACAAGAATGCGTTTAGATTCCCGGCACTCACTTAAAAGTCAAGGGCAAGGGGTTAGACAGATGGCTCAGTGGTTAAGAGCACTAGCTGCATTTCCAGAGGACATGGGTCTAATTCCTAGCACCTATATGGTGCCTCACACCTTTCTGTAACTCTAGTCCCAGAGATCTGACACACTCTTCTGGCCTCAGATGCATATGTGACACATATACATGTATGCCATATAGAGAGAGAAAGAAAGAAAGCGGGGGAGGGGAAGGCATGTGCCTGTAATCCCAGTGCTGTGGACATGGAGACCAGAGGAGCCATATGGCTTGCTGAGCAGCCAGTTTAGCTGAGTCTGTGAGCTCCAGCTTAATTGAAAGACACTGTCTCAAAAAGTAAGGTGGAGAGGGCTAGAGAGACCGCTCATTGGTTAAGACCACTTGCTGCTCTTCCAGAGGACCCAGCTTTGATTCCCACCACCCAATGGCAGCTTACAACTGTTGCTAACTTCAGTTCCAGGGGATCCAGTACCTCTTTTGACCTCAGTGGGCCCTGCGTGCACATTGTACACAAACATACATGCAGACAAAATACCCATACATATAAAATAATACAATACAAATAATTTTTGAAAAGCAAGTGGAGAAAACTTAAGGAAGATACCTAACACCAAGCTTTGCCCTCCACACAGATGCATGCTTGCATGCACACACATCTGCATGCACATGGACATGGACACACCCAAAATAATTTGCTTCTTAGTTTGTTTTAGAGGTTTTAGAGAATTATGACCCATAGTGAATAATAGCAAAGGAACAACTGAGACACTGAAATCCAATTTAATTTAGAGTTGGTCTGTTTTCCAGGGAATGCTGTAAACACACAGATATTGAAGTGCATGATTCCAGAAACTCACATATCGGAAGATTCTGTGGTTAAGGCAGTATCCTGGCTCTGTGTTGACAAGTGTTCTGGTAATACTAAGGTAATCTTTTTGGATACTTTGATGATAATCCTTCAGAAACCACTTAAGGACTAGCAAAGAAGAGCCACTTATGGAGTAATGGCAGTGGCCTTTTGTACATAACCCGTGGTTTCAGAACAATATAACTTGATAAAAGAACCCTGTTCAAAAAAGATTTTTACGATGAAATAAAAATCTATTATCCTATTTGGTGCTAGAAGCTTTTAAAATAACACTGAGGGGGATTAACATTCTTCTGTGACAATTAGTTACATTTCTCTAAGGACAGTGTTTTTTCTGTCAAACAGGTACTTTTTTATCGTTGGTTGGTTGCAATGTTTGACTTTATTGATCATAAGAAGCAAATTAATTCGCTGTATGGCTTCTTTTTTGCTTCATTGCAAGATGATACTCTGGTGAGTAAATATCGACCAGTATTGAGCTTCAGTCAAATACTATATACATGTTGACATGCCACCTAATGTGTGTTAAAGATATGTTAAGAATACAGAAGGTATAAAGAATTACACAGCAGACATCTTTGCTGCACCGTCCCACAGATTAATGAATCTGTGGTATTTGCTGTACATCTTTTAAGAAAATAATGTTATAGACAGAATTTTGTTGATTTAGCCCAGTGATTGCCATTTCCCCTTTTAAACCACATCAGAATCCTTTGGGTGACTTGGTCTGAATTTTCTCGACAATGGACTGATTTTTTATTAAATAGCATAATTAGTCCTATTAACATATTAATAAAGCCAAGAAACCAACCTACTGGCCACCTAGAAGATTTTTCAAGGACAATCAGTAGTTTACAGACCATGTAAGGCACATACCTAACCAAATTCCTCTTGGCTTTGCGAATGGAATTCATGAATTTATTTTATTTATGAAAATTCATGTTGCCATCTTATTTCTTTCCTTGTACTTGGTAGGCATAAATTTATTTTTTATTAAGGATTTACTTATATGTATAAGTGTTTTGCTTACATGTATGCTTGTGAACTGCCTGCAGGCTTAGTGCCCATGGGGTTCAGAAGAGTGTGTTGGATTCCCTGGAACTAGATTATAAACAGTTGTAAGGTGACATGTGGGTACTGGGAATTGATCCCATGTCCCTTGCAAGAGCAGTAAGTGCTCTTAACCACTGATCCATCTTTCTAGTCCCGGGATTAAAATATTTAGCTTTTTATAGTTCAGTAGTATAAAAATGTAGCAAGGGAATTAAAGAAATCATATGAAGGTAACAGCTCAAGAGAGATGGCTCAGTGACTAAGAGTAGTTGCTGCTCTTTCAGAGGGCCTGGATTCAATTCCTAGCACTTACAGGGTAGATCAAAACTATCTTTAGTTTTGAGCTACTGTAACTTCAGTTTCAGGGGATCAGGTGCCCTCTTCTGGCCTCTGCAGTCACTGCACACATGTAGCACATAGATATACAATGCAAACAAAACCCTACACATTGTTTTAAAAAGTTGAATTATAAAAGATGGCAAAATAAAAACTTGAAGATAGTAATTACTATACTACATTTGAAAATGAAACCATGCAAATCAGTGATTAGTAAAGGCATAAAAGGTGTAAGCATTGAGCTGGGCCTTGGAAGGATTAATTGAATTTGGTATTTTTTTAGGACAGTTTCACTATGAAGCTCTGGCTAGTTTGGAACTTTCTATGTAGATCAGGCTGCCCTTGAGTTTAGAGAGCTGCCTGCTTCTACCTGCCAAGTACTGGTGTGCCACCATGTTCTGTGATTTAGGGTTTTGGCAGGAGTAAATAGTGTTAGTTATGAGGGGAAGATTTCAGGCAAAGCTGTGAGATGTAGAAGTTGTGGTTTAGGAGACTACAAATAGACCAGCCTGACTTAATTGAGGTTGATTTTGGGTGATAGTGGTTGGTAAGACTGAGAAACGTGGGTTGAGAATAAATTGTAGAGTTTTTTTTTTTTTTATTAGAAGTTGAACTTTATTATTTTATTTTGAGACAGGGCCTCACTACATACAGAAACTAAGACAGACAGCAAAACAATGTTTCAAAAATACTCAAAACTTACAAGATAATGTATATAACTCTTTGATTTTTGTGTAGTCATAGATAAATGTATTGATCAACATAGTTTTAGAACATGATCATTACTTAATTTACTATAAAAATTAAAGAACCATATAAAGTGTGGTCTCTTATAGCTGGCTTGTTTTATTGTTAATTTTGTTAAGATTTAGTTTATGTGTATGTCTGTATGAATGAATTCCATATGTATATGGGTGCCCACAAAAGCCAGAGCAGGGTGTTGGATCTCGTGGAGCTGGAATTACAGAAGATGTGGGCAGCCCGATGTGGCTGCTGAGACCAGAACTTCTTCCAGAAGAGCAGGGGGTGTGCATTTAACCACTAAGCTCTTTCTTCAGCCTTCCTTTTAAGTGAAGTGTTTTTCCTTAATACTTTAAAGAATACATTTTTGTTTAGTGTGTATGCACACACATATGCCAAGGAGAGCTTTAGGGAGTTGGACCACTATTCCACCATGTGGCTCTTGGGACTTGTACTCCCTTGTCAGGCTTGGCAGCAGGCACCTTTTTTACCTATGGAGCCATTTCGCTGCCCCTTACATGTTCTCTGTTTTGTGTGGATGTGTGGGTGTGCATTCCACAACATATGTGAGGAGGTTGGAGGACAACTTGCTGGACTTGGTTCACTCTTTGCATCTGTGGGTCCAGTGCCTTGAACTCAGCTTATAAGGCTGGTAGCTGTTTTGCTTGACCATACCTGGCTTTTTAAAATGACAACTATGTTTTTAAGGTTTTTAAAAAGGATTTAATTATTTTATGTATATGAATGTTTTGGCTGTCAATACATACATGCCTTATGTGTATGCCTGATGCCCTTGGAGGTCAGGAGAGGACCTTTGTTCCCCTGGTCCTGGAGTTAACGTTTTGAGCTGCCATGTTGGTGGTAGGACTCGAACCCAGGTCCTCTGTAAGAGCAGTAAGTGTTCTTAACCACTGAGCCCACTCTTAAGCCCCTCTAAGTTATTTTTCTAACTGACTACATTTGTGTAAATATGACCAAGCTCAACAAATGGAAAAAGACTCTAAGGTTTTTTATTATTTTTTTTAATATGAAAAATACATTGTGTTCATAACAAATGTATGTGAGTGTGGGTACATATCTGCCATGGTGGACTGTATGTGAGTGTGGGTACGTATCTGCCATGGTGGACTGTATGTGAGTGTGGGTACGTATCTGCCATGGTGGACTGTATGTGAGTGTGGGTACGTATCTGCCATGGTGGACTGTATGTGAGTGTGGGTACGTATCTGCCATGGTGGACTGTGAATATCAGAGAAAAACTTTCAGGACTTGGTTCTCTCCTTCCACTGTAGGTTTCGGGGATCAACTTGAGGTCATCAGACTTATGCTGCAAATGCTTTTTACCTGCTGAGCCATCTCACTGGTGGTATTTTCTGGTTTGCGTGTCTGAGACAATGTCCTGTATAGTTCAGGATAACCTTGAATTCACTATTTTTCTTCCTTCTCCAAAGTGTGGGGGCTGTAAGGTGTGAGTCAGTCACCAGGGCTAGCAGCGGGGTTTAGCTTTTCAAAGTCATAATTCTTAAAAGTCATTTTCATAGACTTTGATAGGATGCTTACTCAGATGTGGCAGTTAAATATTTGCCATCAATGCAACTGCAGTGTATGAGATGCATATGGATTTTTCCCTTCTAGATGTGATTAAAGGAGAATGTCAGATTCCCCATAAGACCAGCTGGAGTCTCAGGCCAGCAATTGGATGGCATTCATTTTATATTCAACATGATGAGTAGTGTTGCTAATGGCTCACATCCTAGTGGTGTGAGGTAATGAATCTGTACTGAAATCTAAATTCTTTCTTCTTAAAATTATGTTTAGAGTCTATCTGAATCCATTTCTAAGTGCAGAAAAAGCTATTTAGAATATGCTGTCCTTCAAAGTATAGGGTAATGACTACTAATATGCAAATTTGTTTAATGACTATCATTGTGTTGTTTCTTGGAAAACTAGTGTAGTTATTATTTGTATGTATGTGTGTACATATGCATGCATGTGGATATGCTTTAAGTGTGTGAGTGTGGCTGTGCACTCACCACTGCAAGCATGTAAAGACCAAGGGAACTTCTGGAAGTTGGTTCGTTCCTTCCAGTGTTCAATCCAGGGATCAGGTTTGCACAGACTGAGCTTTTATCTGCTGGGCCTTCTTTTCTGTTTCCACTAAATAGTTGACTGTTTTGAGATAAGCTCTGACTGTCCTGGAACTTGCTACATAGACCAGGGTGGCCTTGAACTCACAGAGATCTGCCTGTTTCTGCCTCCCAATTCCTGGGATTCAAGTTGTGAGCCACCATGCCCAGCTATAGTTGACTTTTTCACTTTTGGTCATTGACAGCAAGTATTGACAAACTTTCCTTAAGTTTGTCCAGAAGTAAATATTTTTACATGTGAGGACCATACTATTTTAGTTACAACAGGTGTAATTTCAAACTAGCTATTGGCAATGCAGGAATGAATGGGAGTGGCATCCACCCCCCCTGCCTGCTTGCCAGCCTGCCCATCCATCCATCCATCCATCCATCCATCTATCCATCCATCCATCCATCCATCCATCCATCCATCCATCCATGACAGGGTCTCAAGTATCTCAAGCTGGCTTCCTACTTGCTATATAGCTAAGGATTATCTTAAACTTCTGATCTTATTTCTACCACCAGAGTGCCAAGATTATAGGTTCAGACCAACAGACCTGTATGTAAACCCAGGGCTTTATGCATGCTAGGTAAACCCTCTATCAAGTGAACTATGCCTTCAGCAGATGGATACTTAGAATGAAAAAGATCCAGCAATTTAATAAAAATTGTATTGAGTGATTACTATTTGCCAGACTGTAGACAAGTTGTTGCTTAAATTATGGTATAATTGGCTGGTGTTAGAATTCAGAGACAGTTTCTGCTTGACATGTACAGAGCCCTACATCAAAAGAATTCTGTCTACCCCATGGAAAATGAGGCATCACTGAAAATGATCTTTTGAATAGTATAAAATAGAATAAAATGCTCTAAAGTGGGAAGCCAGGACAGAAGTTTCAAAAATGTACTTATGTGTATTTGTGTGCACCTGAGTGTATATATTTACATCTTGTGCAGACAGGAACCCAAGGAAGTCAGAGTGGGCATTAGGTCCCTTGGAACTAGAGTTACAGATAATTTTGAGCCATGTTGTGTGCGGAAATCAAATTGGGATCCTCTGGAAGAACAAGTGCTTGTAGCCCCTGAGCCATCACTCTAGCCCCAAGGATAAAAGTTTTAATTTAGTATCTTAGTGTCTTCGTTAGGGTTTCCATTGTGTGAAGAGACACCATGACCAAGGCAAATCTTCTTTTATAGCATTTTATATAGTTAAACAACAATTTATATGGCTATATAATTCCTTAATATTTTTCTACACTAAATTTCTCTATTTTTGAAGCAACATTAAAATATTTTAATGTACTTTTACATGTAATTTTGTTTTCAATTACCAGAATACTCTTTATTTCTTATATATAACTTTCATTTTATTTTATTATTGTTTCACTTACTCACTTTACATCCAACTCACTGCCCCTCTCCGGGTAATCCCCTCCCACAATCTTTCCCCCCATCCCCCTTCCCTTCTCCTCTGAGTGGATGGGGCCCCCTAGGTATCCCCCAACCTTGGCACTTCAAGTCTCTGCAAGGCTAGGCGCATCCTCTCCCACTGAATACAGACAAGGCAACCCAGCTAAAAGAACATATCCTATGGTTAGGAAACAGCTTTTGGGATAGCCTCTGCTCCAGTTGTTTCAGGGACCCACATGAAGGTCAAGCTACACATCTGCTACATATGTGCTGGGAAGCCTAGTTCCACCCGGTGTATGTTCTTTGGTTAGTGGTTCAGTCTCTGAGAGCCCCAAGGGTCCAGGTTAGTTGACTCTATTGGTCTTCCTGTGGAGTTCCTATCTCCTCTGGGGCCCTGCAATCTTTCCTCCAACTCTTCCAATAAGAGACCCCAAGCTCCATCTACTGTTTGGCTGTGGGTGTCTGTATCTGACTGAGTCAGCTGCTGGGTGGAGCCTCTCAGGACAGCCATGCTAGACTCCTGTCTGTAAGTATAACAGAGTCTCATTAATAGTGTCAGGGATTGGTGCTTCCAAGGCAATTCTTATTTATACAGGACAGCATTTCATTGGGACTGGTTTATACGTTCAGAGGTCAGTCCATTATCATCACGCTGGGAAGCATGGCAGCATGGAGGCAGGCATGGTGCTGGACTGAAGGCAAACAGGAGTAGACTGGAAAAGCCCACCGCCATAGTGACCTACTTCTGCCAACAAGGCCACACCTACTCCAACAAGGACACACCTCCTAATAGTATCACTCCGTGTGGGCCAAGCATTCAAACATGAGTCTGTGGAGGCCATACCTATTCAAACCATTACACTTCTAAACACTAACTAGTATTGAAAGGAATGTGTAATTTTTAAAGATTCTTTAGACGTTTTCATTGTAAATGACGCTGTATTACACAAGGACATTGTGATACAAGTCTACGTCACATATCGAGCATATTCCCTCGTCCTTTCCTCACTCGCCTTTTTCCTCCCCTCCTGCTCATTAATCACTTCCCTTTGTTTTCTACACTGTTTTGCTTCTACCTTCAAGTCATATATACATACATGATTTTATGTATCTGTGGAAAAAGTCTGTGAGCCACACATGAGAGAAAAATCATAGTTGTCTTTCTGAGACTGGCTTAATTCTCTCAATATGATTCTCTTCTATTAGAAGAGAATTTTCTGGCAAATGGCATGAAAAATTCCATTGTTTATAGACATCACATTTTTCCTAAGCAATTTTTTTCTTTTTTCAAATTTATTTAATTTATTTATTTTATGCACTGTAGCTCTCTTCAGACACACCAGAAGAGGGCATCAGATCCCATTACAGATGGCTGTGAGCCACCATGTGGTTGCTGGGAATTGAACTCAGGACCTTTGGAAGAGCAGTCAGTGCTCTTAACAGCTGAGCCATCTCTCCAGCCTTCAATTTTTTCTTAAAATTTTATTCAAAATTGTCCACACTGTTTTTATATTTTAAAACAAAAATGTTAGGCTGGAGGAGGGATGCCTCAGCAGTTAAGAGCATTCCTTGCTCTTGTAGAGGACCTGGGTTTAGTTCGCAGCCCACATGATGGCTCACAGCCATCTGTAACTCCAGTTCCAGAGGATCCAATGCCCTCTTCTGGCCTCCGTTGCACCAGGTGGACAAGTGGTGTACATACATATATGTGGGCAAGTAGTCATACATATAAAAATTAAGCAAAAGGCAAAACAAGGATTCTCATCCATCTTGTTGTCAATTGAAGCAGTTTTCTAAAAAATCACTGTCACATACAGGTTTGAGCACACCTAGTCAAAAAATCTGAAATTGAAAGCATTCAACAATTCAAATCTGATCTCTAAGGGTGCACATGAAAGGATTCATGCATTCATAAAACTTACAAAGATGAAAAGTGGAAAATGTCTTGCTTTATGCAGCGAGCCATAGTCAAACACAGACACATTAAACTCATTGTGGAAACTTACCTTTAAGCTATCTGTAAACCGTATATATAACTCACCAGGGAATTTTGTGTTTAGACTTAGGTACCATCCTTCAGCTTTTTCATTAAGTGCCTGGAAATATCTCAGTTTATGTAATCACTTTGTACCCAGCATTTTTGATAAGGAAGTTATTGTTCACTGAAGGCTGAAATTCTTTTACTTAGCACATGATTGATATTTGAGAAGGCTATGATATTATTTTATTCAAAATAACATTGTCAATTTTCTTTTTTTTTATTTTTACAGTGCCCTTATGTTTGCCATTTGTTATATTTACTGACCAAAAAAGAGAATGGTAAGTGGTTTCATCCCAGTTAAATTACTTCCACTCTACGGACCCAGTATTTGTTTCGTCCTTTATAAACGTAAATAACTGTTAACACTAGTTGTATGACAACAGTCCTTTTCTGAAAATTGGTTTTTTAGTACGTTTACCTAAGAGTATCTGCACAGTGGCTTAACTGAAGAAGTATTTATATTTAGAATGTGTTGTGAGAAGCTATATGATTCATATGGTGATTAAGTATGACTGACTTCTTTTGCTGAAGCAAATACTGAGAACCACTTTTCTCTCTGTTTTCTAGTCAAACCATTTCGTGTGAGAAAATTGCTTGATCTCCAGGCCAAAATGGTGAGTGCAGAAAAGACCCTGGAGAATCCATTTGCACTTTGAGCTAGGTATTGAGCTAGGCTTTGGAGGCACAAAGCCAAGTGAGTCATTAGCTTGTAGGAACTCACTTCCTGGAGAACTCAGTCAACAAAATGAAAAATCACAATCAAAGCTGAGAGGAAAGATCAGAGAGTTCTTGCCTACCATGCCTGAGGCCTTGCTTCAACCTCCAATATAGTATGTTAATTTTTACCAAAAAAATGAGTTCAGTTAGCCATACTAAGTCCTAAAGGTGTCTGCAATATGTGTTCTTTTGTGTGTGTGTGCATATTATTATGTCTGTGTGTATGTATGGGTATGTTTTGTTTTTTTATTACTTTTATTTCTTTTACAGTCCAGTATTGCTCCCCTCCCGGTCCTCCCTCCCACAGTTCCTCATCCCATTCCTTCTCCCCCTGTCTTCAAGAGGATGTTCCCCCCACCTACCCCCTGCCAGGCCTCATCACTCCTTGGGTCCTCAAGGTGCTTCTTCCACTGAGGCCAGACCTGGCAGTCCTCTGCTGTATATGTGTTGGGGGCCTCATATCAGCTGGTGTATGCTGTCTGCTTGGTGGCTCAGTGTCTGAGAGATCTCAGGGGTCTACGTTAATTGAGACTGCTGGTCTTCCTATGGGGTCACCCTCCTCAGCTTCTTCCAGCCTTTCCCTATTTTAACCACAGGGGGCCTCGACTTCAATCCATGGGTTGGGTGTATCTGCATCTGTCTTAGTCAGCTGCTTGTTAGGCCTCTGAGAGGGCAGCCATACTAGGCTTCTGTCTGTAAGCACATCATAGCATCAGTAATAGTGTCAGGAGCCTCCCCTTGAGCTCAATCCCAAGTTGGTCTGGTCACCGGACTGCCTTTCCTTCAGTCTCTTCTCCATTTTTGTCCTTGCAGTTCTTTCAGACAAGAACAATTTTAGGTCAAAAATTTGGACAGTAGGATGGCAACCCCATCCCTCCACTTGATTCCCTGTCTTTCTACTGGAAGTGGACTCTATGATTTCCCTCTCCCCACTGTAGGGCATTTTATCTAAGGTCCCTCCCTTTGAGTCCTGAGAGTCTCTCACCTCCCAGGTCTCTGGTACATCCTAGAGGGTCCCCCCAACCTCCCGAGGTTGCCTGTTTCCATTCTTTCTGCTGGCCCTCAGGGCTTCTCCTGTCTCTTCCCCCATATCTGATCCTGTTCCCCCTTTTCTCTCCCCTCCCCTCTCTCACCCAAGTCCCTCCCTCCCTCTCACGTCCACGTGGGATTAAAGCATCCTCACTTGGGCCCTTCTGCTTGTTAACCTTCTTGAGTTCTATGGATTATATCATAGGTACTCTGTACTTTTTAAGGCTAATATCCACTTATTAGTAAGTATATACTGTGCATGTTCTTTTGAGTCTGAGTTACCTCACTCAGGATATTTTCTAGTTCCATCCATTTGCCTGCAAAACTCATGATGTCCTTGTTCTTAATAGCTGAGTAATATTCCATTGTGTAAATGTACCACATTTTCTGTATCCATTCCTCTGCTGAGGGACATCTGGGTTGTTTCCAGCTTCTGGCTATTATAAACATGGCTGCTATGAACATAGTGGAGCATGTGTCTTTATTATATGTTGGAGCATCTTCTGGGTATATGCCCAGGAGAGGTATAGCTGGCTCTTCAGGTAGTATTATGTCCATTTTTCTGAGGGTCGGCCTAACTGATTTCCAGAGAGGTTGTACCAGCTTGCAATCCCAACAACAACGAAGGAGTGTTCCTCTTTCTCTACATCCTTGCCAGCACCTGCTGTCGCCTGAGTTTTTGATCTTAGCCATTCTGACAGGTGTGAGGTGGAATCTCAGGGTTGCTTTGATTTGCATCTCCCTGATGACTAAGGATGTTGAGCATTTCTTTAGGTGCTCCTTGGCCATTCTTCTGTTGGAATTCTCTGTTTAGCTCTGTACCCTATTTTTAAATTGGGTTATTTGGTTTTTTGGAAGTTAACTTCTTGAGTTCTTTATATATTTTGGA
Source organism: Uromys caudimaculatus (assembly GCA_028551405.1). Lineage (NCBI taxonomy): Eukaryota > Metazoa > Chordata > Mammalia > Rodentia > Muridae > Uromys > Uromys caudimaculatus. Next base: position 71,088,193 of record CM052722.1, read on the forward strand.
TATTAGCACTCTACTGGATGTGGGGTTAATGAGGATTTTTTTCCCCAATCTATAGGTTGCTGATCTGTCCTGTTGGCTATGTATGTCCTTTGTCTTACAGAAGCTTTTCAGCATCCCGAGGTCCCATTTATCAATTCTTGATCTTAGAGCCTGAGCCTTTGGTGTTCTGTTTAAGAAATTCCCACCACCCCAACCACCACCACCCCATCTATGCCAGTGAGTTGAAGAATCTTTCCCACTTTCTCTTCTATTAGATTCATTGTATCTGGTTTTGAGGTCCTTGATCCACTTGGACTTGAGCTTTGTGCAAGGTGACAAATGGATATATTTTCATTCTCCTACATACAGACTGCCAGTTAGACCAGCACCATTTACTGAAGATGATTTCTCTTTTCCATTGTATATTTTTGGCTTCTTTGTCAAAAATCAAGTGACCGTAGGTGTGTGGGTTCATTTCTGGGTCCTCAATTCTATTCCATTGATCTACCTGCCTGTCACCGTGCCAATACCATGCAGTTTTTATCACTATTGCTCTGTAGTACAGCTTGAGATCGGGGATGCTGATTCCCCCAGATGTTCTTTTATTGTTGAGAATAGTTTTTGCTATCCTGGGTTTTTTGTTATTCCATATGAATTTGAGAATTGCTCTTTCTAAGTCTATGAAGAATTGAGTTGGAATTTTGTGGGGATTGCATTGAATGTGTAGATTGCTTTTGGCAGGATGGCCATTTTTACTATATTAATCCTTCCGATCCATGAGCATGGCAGATCTTTCCACCTTCTGAGGTCTTCTTCGATTTCTTTCTTCAAAGACTTGAAGCTATTGTCATACAGATCTTTCACTTGCTTGGTTAGAGTTACAAGATATTTTATATTATTTGTGACTATTGTGAAGGATGTTATTTACCTATTTTCTTTCTCAGCCTGTTTATCATTTGTATAAAGGAAGGCTACTGATTTGTTTGGGTTAATATTTTATCCAGCCAGTTTGCTGAGGTTGCTTATCAGCTGTAGAATTCTCTGATAGAATTTTTGGCATTGCTTATGTATTCTATCATATCTTCTGCAAATAGTGATATTTTGACTTAGTTGCCAATTTGTATCCCCTTGATCTCCTTTTGTTGTCTAATTGCGCTAGCTAGAACTTTGAGTACTATATTGAACATATAGGAAGAGAGTGGGCAGCCTTGTCTTGTCCCTGATTTTAGTGGGATTGCTTCAAGTATCTCTCCATTTAATTTGATATTGACTGTTGGTTTGCTGGATATTGCTTTAGGTGTGGGCCTTGAATTCCTGATCTCTCCAATACTTTTAACATGAAGGGGTGTTATATTTTGTCAAATGCTTTTTCAGCATCTAATGAGATGATCATGTGATTTTTTTTCTTTGAGTTTGTTTATATAGTTCATTATGTTAATGGATTTCTGGGTATTGAACCATCCCTGCATCCCTGGGATGAAGCCTACTTGATCATGGCGAATGGTGGTTTTGATGTGTTCTTGGATTTGGTTTGCAAGAATTTTGTTGGGTACTTTTGCATTGCTATTCATAAGTGAAATTGGTCCGAAGTTCTCTTTCTTTGGGTCTTTGTGTGCTTTAGGTATCAGAGTACTTGTGACTTCATAGAATGAATTAGGTAGTGTTTCTATTTTATGGAATATTTTGAGGAGTGTTGGTATTAGCTCTTTGAAAGTCTGGTAGAATTCTGCACTAAAGCCATCTGGCCCTGGGCTTTTTTTGGTTGAAAGGTTTTAATAACTTCTTCTATTTCCTTAGGGGATATGGGACTGTGTAGATAGTTTACCTGCTCTTGATTTAACTTTTGTACATGATATCTGTCTAGAAGGTCGACCATTTCATCTAGATTTTTACAGTTTTGTTGAGTATAGGCTTTTGTAGTAGGATCTGATAATTTTTGGAATTTCCTCAGTTTCTGTTGTTATGTCTCCCCTTTCATTTCTGATTTTGTTAATTTGGATATTGTCTCTGTGCCGTCTGGTTAGTCTGGCTAAGGGTTTATCTATCTTGTTGATTCTCTCAAAGAACCAGCTTTTGGTTTTGTTGATTCTTTGTATAGTTAGTTCTCTTTGTTTCTACTTGGTTGATTTCAGCCCTGAGTTTGACTATTTCCTGCCTTCTATTCCTCTTGGGTGTGTTTGCTTCTTTTTGTTCTAGGGCTCTCAGGTATGCTGTTGGGTTGCTAGTGTAAGATCTCTCCAATTTCGATAAGAGGGCACTTATTGCTATGAATTTTCCACTTAGCACTGCTTTTCATTGTGTCCCATAAGTTTGGGTATGCTGTGTCATCATTTTCATTGAATTCCAGGAAGTCTTTAATTTCTTTATTTCTTCCTTGACCAAGTTATCATTGAGTAGAGAGTTGTTTTTGTCCCAGGAAGTCTTTAATTTCTTTATTTCTTCCTTGACCAAGTTATCATTGAGTAGAGAGTTGTTTTTGTCATGGAATATTTTTGTCTCTCCATCTATGATGATTGAGAGTTTTGCTGGGTATAGTATCCTGGGCTGGCATTTTTGTGTTCTCTTAGGGTCTGCATGACCTCTGCCCAGGATCTTCTAGCTTTTAGGGTCTCTGTTGAGAAGTCTGGTGTATATGTTACTTTGTCTGCGTTACTTGACCTTTTTCCCTTACAGCTTTTAATATTCTTTTTTTGTTCTGTGCATTTAGTGTTCTGACTGTTGTGTGATGAGAGGATTTCCTTTTCGGGGCCAATCTATTTGGTGTTCTGTAGGCTTCTTGTACATTTATGGCCATCTCTTTAGGTTGGGGAAGTTTTCTTCTATGATTTTGTTGAAGATTTTTTTCTGGTCCTTTGAGCAGGGAATCTTCGCTCTCTTTTATTCCTATTATTCTTAGGTCCATTGTTTCATTGTGTCCTGAATTTCCTTGATGTTTGTGGTTAGGAGGTTTTACGTTTTGCATTTTCTTTTACTGTTGTGTCAATATTTTCTATGGTATCTTCTATAGCTGAGATTCTCTCTTCTATCTCTTGTATTCTGTTGGTGATGCTTGCATCTATGACTCCTGATCTCTTTCCTAGGTTTTCCATTTCCAGGGTTGTCTCCCTTTGTGTTGTCTTTATTGTTTCTACTTCCACTTTTAGGTCTTGGACTACTTTGTTCAATCCCTTTACCTGTTTGATTGTATTTTCATGTATTTATTTAAGGGATTTATTTTCTCCATCACTGGTGACTTCATGTCACATCCATATACATATATACATGTATGTCCATGTATCAGGAATTCTACCTAGATTCTATGTACTAGAGAAGCATGGAATATTTTGTCTTCTCCCTCAAATTAACTCTTTTCCCCCTTATTTCACACGTTTGTCTCCTTCATAGGCTTCATTTTAATTATATGTCATACATATATATGACATTTAATATGTGTATATACACACAAACAAACACACCACACCACACCTATATCTTTTTGAGGCTGCATCTTTCCATGTAGCCCTAGGGCTATGTAGACCTGGCTAGCCTTAAACTTTTTCCAGTTTTCCTGCTTCTGCCTCTCCAGTGCCGGGGTTACAGGCGTATGCTATTGTGCCTGGCCGATATGTTTATATTTAATTCTAGATTCCTCATAGAAGCAGAAACATGACATTTCTCTTAGTCTGACTTATTTCATTCTTGATCTCTAGTCCATCCATTTTCAAATTATATAATTTTTCTTATTTATGGGTGAGTAAAACTCCATTGTGAATATTTGTCACATTTTCTTTATCAATTGACCTAGATTGACATCTTGATTCCATATTTTTAAAAATGTAAAATTTGTTTATTTTATGTATGTTTTCCTGCATGTGGTTGTGTGTGTATAACACATGCATTCAGTGCCCACAGAGGCCAGAAGAGGGCAGCAGATCCCTAAAATTGAAGTTAACAAACAGCTGTTTAACTTTCATATGGGTAGCCCCTGAGTGTCTCTATAGCCCGTTGGTTACATATTTTGGTATTGTGAATAATGCAGCAATGAACTTGTATGTATAAGTGTGTCTCTGATACCTGATTTAACTTCCTTCAGGTATATGCCCATGAGCGGTATAGCTGATCTGAAGTCAGATCTATTTTTAGCTGACAAAAAAAAAAAAAAGGAACTCATTTATTATTGGTGGGAATTTAAATTAGTACAGCCATTATGAAGAGCATATGGAATTCCCGCCCCCCCAAAAGCTAAAAATAGAGCTACCATATGACATATTGTTCTGGGTTCACATGGAAAGCAAATGAAGTCAACATAGCAAGGTAGCACTTGTATTGCTTTACTTATTGTGGTACTTATAGTGTACATTAGGTAAGATAGAATCAGCCGAGATTTTGTCTATAAATGACTGAATGAAAAGGGTATTTTAAATATATAAAATGGAATATGTTCGGCCATAAAGAAGAATGAAATCTTATTGCTGCAAATTGGATAGAATTAGAAGACATTAAGGATGAATAAGAGGAGCCAGACACAAAGACTAATATCACATGTAGTTGTTAAAAAGTGTCAGTGTTAAGACGGAGTATTAGTATCAATTGAAAGAGTATATTAGGGGAACATCGGGAAGCTGGACTATTGCAATAGTCAACAATGCAAGGAACAGTTCAAGCTGTATTAAGGTGTTGCATTGATCAATGATATTGAATCCAATTAGTATTACATATACATATAATGTTAATAAAAATAAAAATTTAAGAAGTTTTGGGCAGGGGGTGTAGCTTAGTTGGTAGAGTGCTTACTTAGCAGGCATAAAGCTCTGAGTTCAAATCCTGGAACCACTTAAAATTGGATATTATGGCATATACCTGTAATCCTAGCATTTGGGAAGTGGAGACAGGCGAATCAGCAGTTTAAGGTCATTTTCAGCTACATAGCAAGTTTGGGGCCAGCATGGACTACATGTGTGTCTGTGAGTGGAATACAGTCATGTTCCATGTAATGTTTTAGTTGACAATTGACCACATATACAATGGTGTGTACCATATAGCTTAATTATTTAACAGTAGGCCATACCATGTAAGGTTAAGGAGATTCTATGATTATCCTAGTTTGCCTTCTATTGCTGTGATAAAACACCATGACCAAAAGAAACTTTCCGAGGAAAGAGTTTATTAGCTTACAGTTTACATAGTCCATGTTGGGGGGAAATTAGGGTAGGAACTGAAGCAGAGGCCATGGAGGAATATGGCCTACTGGCTTGTTCTCATGGTTTTCTTAGCCTACTTTCTTATACAACCCAGGGATGGCTCTGCCCGTAGCGTGGTAGGCTTTCCCACATCAAGCATTAATGAAGAAAATGCCCTACAGACTTGCCTACAGGCAATCTGACAGAGACACTTTCTTTAAAAACTAATTTATTTAAATTCTTTATATAGTATATCAGTGTTCGGCCAGTATGTATGTATATCTGAGGCCTGAAAAGGTGTCAGTCCCCCAACTGCAGTTACATGTGGTTGTGAACTGTCATGTAGGTGCTGGAAATCAAACTTAGGTCCTCTGGAAGAATATCAGTGCTATTTAGCCCTGGAGGCATTTCCTCAATTGAGGTTTTCTCTTCCCAGACAACTCTAGCTTGTGTTAAATTGATAAAGAGCTAACCAGAAGGATGTTCACACAATAATGAACTAACAATGTATTTCTCGTAATACCTCCCTATGATTGTTATGACTTGTGTTTCTAAGTGTCATCTGCTGTCTTCTTTTGTATAGTATTCAACTCAGTTGTAAAAAGATTTGGTTACTTATTTAGATTTTGAGTGATGTGCTTTTTCTCAGTAACTCACTGTATTAAATGTAGGCATCCAGCAGCAATGACTGTTTTCACTGTGAAGTCTGTCAATCCCCCTCCCCCATTTGTGTGTGAGTGCACTCATGCACATGTTGTATTATAGATGTGTGAGTGTGCATGTGTCATGGCGTGCTTATGGAGCTCAGAGGACAACTTGCTGTAGTTGGTTTTCTCCTTCCACCATTCAGGTCTCAGGAGTGAACTCACGGCCACAGGCTTGGCTACAGTTGCCTTTACCTAGTGAGCCATCTTAGCAGTCCCCATCTACCTTTTCTGAGACAAGGCCTCTTCATTAGTTTGAAGCTTGTCTAGGCTAGGCTGGCTGGCAAGTGAACAGCTGGGGCAAGTCAACCCTAGGATCTACCTGACTGCCTCTGTAACACTGGGGTTACAAACGCATACCACCACACACGACTTTAAAACTTGGGTTCTGGGGATGGAACTCAGGTCTTCATGGTTGCCAGGCATGTACTTTGTCAACAGCTATTTACTCAGGTGTGAAGTTCATATTTTTGAAGACTTATTTCAGTCTTATCAAGCTGTTTGACTATTGTGTACCAGTAGGGAGGGCAGCTGTAAGATGGGAAATCAACAACAGCTGGTACACGAAAAGGAGGTTACTGTACACATTAAAGGCTTCACCAGCCTTCCTAATGAGTTTTCTAGGATGCATGAGGTTCAAGCATTCTTGTTAAATTAACATCTCTTCTCTTCTCTTTTTCTTGACTTTCACTCTAGATCCTATTGCCTTGATGTCTAATTCAAAGATGAGCATATTCTATAATCTATCCATCCATCCATCCATCCATCCATCCATCCACCTATCTATCTATCTATCTATCTATATCTATCTATCTATCTATCTATCTATTCATTCACTCCCGGTTTGAGACAGTACCTTGCTGTATAGCCCTGGTTGTCCTAGAACTAGCCATGTCAGCCATGTTAGCCTTAAACACTCAGAGGTCCTTCTGCCTCTGCTCCCCCTTCCTGAGTGCTGGGATTAAAGGCATGTATCACCACACCCTTGCTACTATTTTTAAAAACCTTATTTGTTTTATATGTGTGGGTAGGCCAGAAGAGGGTGACAGAACTCATGGAAGTAGTGTTACAGACCCTGTGAGCTGCCATGTGGGTGCTGGGAATAGAACCTGGGTCCTTTGCAAGAGTATCAGGTGGTTTTAACAGTTTAGCTATCTCTCTAGCCCTCTAAAGAGTAATAAACATGAAAGCTTAAGTAAGTAGCCATTCTGAATAAGCCATGCTGTGCTTGCAAGTATGAGTCGTAAGACTAAAATACAGGTAGAAGAGTTGAGAAAATACATGGAAGAAGGGAAGAAGGAAAACTCATCAATGAAAAGATTGTCCACAGGAGAAGTTTGTTTTAAGATTGTTCATTATAAATTATCTGGTTATTCCTTTCTTCCTTCCTTCCTTCCTTCCTTCCTTCCTTCCTTCCTTCCTTCCTTCCTTCCTTCCTTCCTTCCTTCTTTCCTTCTTTCCTTCCATCTTTTGTTCATTCTTTCTGATACAGTGTCTTAGTTAGGGTTTTTATTGCTGTTACTAAAAGCACACTTGGGAGGAAAGGGTTTATTTCATTTTACGATGTGTAGTCAGGGAAGTCCAGAGCTGATGCAGAAGCCATAGAGGATCCTTGCTTGCTGGCTTGCACAGCCTACTTTGTCTTGTACCTACCCAGGGGTGGCCCCACTCACAATGGGCTAGGCCCTTGAATATCAATCATCAATCAAGAAGAAAATGCCCTCCACATTGGCCTACAGGACAATCCTATTGAGGCATATCTCAATAAAGAGTCTTTCTTCCCAAATGACTCTCCCTTGTGTCACACTGATATGAAAACTAGCCAGTACAGAGTTTCTCTCTATTTATCCCTGCCTGGCCTGGCACTGCCTATGTAGACCAGGCTGGTTCTGAACTCACAGAGTTTCCACTTGTTTCTACTTCTGTTTGCTGATTGTTGGGAGGTGTTTGCCACCATGCCTGGATGGCTCCTCGTTTCCATACTTTCTATAGCTTCTTTTTATAGTTCTGTCACATTGTAAAATGAGAGTCTAAAGGTTTAGACTTGGTTTATTAGTACCTTTTGTTTAATATTAGCTCTTAGTTTACTGAAAAATTTTTACTTTATTTCAGGGAATGCAGCCCCACCTCCAGGCTTTGTTGTCGCTGTATAAGTTCTTCGCTCCTACTTTGATTTCTGTATCTTTGCCTGTGAGGAAGAAGGTAAGGGATTACTGAGGGAGAAGTCCTACAGAGATCGAATACGTTTTTGTTTATTTTGTTTTGTTCGGGAAAGGGTTGTGGTGTGGTCACTTAGGCTGGCCTCTAACTCATCTTCCTTTCTTGGCTTCCCAAATGCTGGGACTACAGGTTTGCGCCACAGCCTTGGCAAAATGCATTGTTTTTCATGAAGTTAATTTAAAGATTTGAACTAAAAATTAAACGGATTTATAAGAATGTAAATATTTCATAATCAATATGCATTCAGTTAATAATTTTGGACTCAATTCATGGACTGGATTCATGAGTACCTAATCCTCTTTTCTTTACCTAAATGTATAGATTGTTTTTAATAATTCAAAAAATCTGTGGACTTCTGCTGTCCTTGCTGTGAAGCTAAGGAACCAAGGAGCTTTTCCAGAACCTCTAAAGCTTCCATTAGGTCCTACTACAGACCGTTCTCTAAAAAGAGTAAGTAATCTAAACTACCAAAGGACTCGTGGCTTTAAAAATAGCAACCTTCAAATGGTGGTGATCATAGATATTTAAATAGATTTTGATAATCTAGTATTCTATGCAAACCACATCCAGGCTCCCATTAAGTGAAACATCTTAACGACCGATTTTACAGATTTATTTACTTTTTATCTATTTATTTTTAAGATTGTATTTTTCTAAAATGTAGCCTGGATGGCCTAAAACTTGCTATGTTGACTAGGCTTGGCTTCTGCCTCCTGAATGTTGGGATTAAAAGAGTGTACCACCATTTCTGACTTTCTTTTACCTTTTTTTTAGATTGTCTTTTTGGTACATTGATAAATTGTTGTATTATCTTTCTCCTTTAGAAATGGAATTCTCACTCAGTTATACCAGCACTAAATTCTGCTAACAAAGAATGTGGAGAAAAGAAGATGAGTCTTTTCAATTATCTCAGCAGTGATAGGTCACTTCCACTAGAACAGCTTCAAAGTTTCCCTCAGCTTCTGGAGAGCATTCATTGCTTAGAGGTATGTTACTGGAGCAGGTGCTACTTCGGATTTTCTGTTTGATCTGGAGAGCCTCTTTTTTTCAGTACTTGTTGAACTCAGCCTCACACATGCTAGGGAACTACTCCACACTGAGCCGTATCCCAGGCCCCATATTGTTTTACCGTTTATACTGTTTGACTTCTTGCTGTAACATACATTTCCTGTACTAACTGGTGACTTGTTCCATCTTTACAGCTACCGTCTCAGATGAGCTCAGTGCTAAACAGTTCTCTGCTACTTCACTATATTAATTGTGTCAAAGATGAGTCAATCTTACTGAGGCTCTCTTATTGGTTGAGTCAAACATTACAAGAAGGTAAGAATTGATGCTCTAAAGCATTAGGTAAATTAGAATCGAAGAAGATAGTAAACAGATTTCTTATTCTAAATTATAAATTGTAGAATTTTATATTTTTATATATTTATCTATTTCTAGAAATGCTATAATTACTTCTCTAGTAATCATATATCCTGAATATGAATACTTGTGGTGTTATAATTTTAAGACAATAAAAAGGAGTCGTGTTAAGCAAACACTGCTACATGAGCATCAACATTTACCAGATGACTGGCTTTAATCTCAGAGCTGTTCTTTGTATTCCTAGGAACTGGCAAGAATGATTAGATTAATGTTCAGCCAACTAAGAGAAAGTCAGTTTACAAGACAGAATATCACCTTTTTATTTTATAATAGACTTGATTCTTTCTGGTGACCAACATGGTCTTGTGTACCAAACCAAGTGCCACCTCTAATAGCACATTAGTTCTTAGCCATGTTTTAAATTAGAGCGATAAAGGAAGTGACAGTGGAGAGGCTTTCATGTATGCCCTAGGAATGCCTGACCACTTTCTTGCGAGTTTTCTCTAGGAATTTTGCTGACGATCACAAGTATTTATTTCTTGGATAAGCAATTTTTGACTATTCACATCTTTGTGATCAGTTTTAGTCTCTATGGTGATTGTTCCTTTGATTTAGACTCTATTCTTTACAGGAGATTTGATTCCATTTTTAATTTGTAAGTTCCCACTACTTATAGCTTATATTCAGTTCACTCCATCTATTTTCAACCATGTATTTAGAGTCACTTGGATTTCTGTGACACGAAGCTAATATTATTCATTGTAAGTGAACTTTTCCAGTGTTTTTCCTATAAACTTTCTCCTATGTTACCATGTTTGCTGACTATTACTTCCAAATCCCTGTTGAAATCTACAGTGTCACTTAGCCAGCTTATTCGAATCTTACAACTTTTCAATTTGTCATTTCTTTGTCACTTCAGAGTAGTCATACATATATACTGTATCATTTTTATTATTGTCTGATCAGATGCTTATATTTATTATTTCTTCTCTAGAATGTGTGTGGTATAGTATGAATAATTATGAACAAGAAAAGGAATTTATAAACTTTCTGGACCTGGTCATCAGGGTGCAGTGCTTCTTACAAGTAAGATTCTATTTGGTTTCTAGTAATTCCATCATTTTTAAGATTTATTTGGATGTTCATTGCAGTATTTTCTTAAGTATCTGACATCCTTCTTTTTTAGAGATAGGGTCTTATGTATCACAGACATATACCTGATATTTTGCAGTATTGGGGATCAAACCAAGGGCCTTGTGCATACTAAGCAAGCAGTCTACCAACTGTACCGTACCCTAAGCCCTGGTACGTGGTGTCATTCATTTTTATTTTTATTTACTGATTTTCTTTACTCTTGGCATCTTTTAAAAATAATTATTTGCTCACATTCAAATTTATAGAGCCAAGTTGGACTGATGTTTATTTTTATACCATTATATTTGAAGAAGGAATAAGTTTAAATTTTTAAATACAATGGAAATTTTTATAATTTTAAGAAAACAAATGATTTGATGCATTTATTAATTGAATTATGCAGGACTAGGGTTACTACTTGTGTTCTTTTGGGGAGGTTGGGGCAAGTGCTGGCAATCCAACCAAGGGCCTTGTGTATATTAGGTGAGCCTTTACTCTACCACTGCTCCATATCCTCCAGCCCATGGCTTGTGTTCTTTATAGTTAGTTAACTAATTAATCCTTTGACAGGGCCTCATTAGTAAGTAGCCCAGGATGACTCTGAACACCTGATGAGATTATCCTACCTCCACACCTTGAATGCTGGGATTACAGGTGTGCATGACCACATCCAGTTTAGGTGGTTCTGGACATTAGGCAAGCACCCCGGCTGAGCAGCCCCAGCCCATGACTTATGTTCTTAATAGCTACAAATGTTTTGGGGTGTGACATATGTCCTAGCAGGTGTATTTTTGTCCTGGGTATCTCTGAGTTGCATTTGAAGCTGGAACTCATTTATAGGCATTGTCTAGATGCCCTCATGCATCTGAAACAACTGTAGCACAAAATAAAATGGTTGGTAGAGACTTTGTGGTTTTATACAAGGTTTTATGATGACCATCGTGTATTTCAGGAGGGATTTTACTCCTGTGAGGCCTTCCTGTATAAAAGCCTGCCTCTCTGGGATGGCTTCTCTTGTCGGTCACAGTTCCTTCAGCTTCTGTCCTGGATTCCATTCAGTAGCTTCTCTGGTATGTACTATGAAAACTTAGCAGTTACTTTTCTGCTGTGATTTAACACCATGACTGAGACAATTTCGAGTTAATTTTGGTTTAGAGTTCCAGAGCATTAGAATCCATGACAATAGAGCACAGGCATGGAGGTAGGGCCGGGAATCTAAGGGCTTGCATTGTGCGCACCAGGATGAAGCAGAGAGTGGATTAGGAATGGCGTTAGGCTTTGAAGCCTTAAAGCCCACCTCCACTGACATACTTCTTTCAGCATGACTACTTTCTAAACCTACTTGAATAGTGCCACCATTTGGGGACCAAGCATTCAAGCATCAGCTTATGAGGGACATTTTTATTGAAACCACCACAACTTGAACTTATTTGATTCAATGTAATATAAGAAAATTAAAGATTTTTGAATACTCTTTCATTTTCTATTTCCTAGAGGTGAAGCCATTTCTTTTTGATCATCTAGCACCTATCTTCTTTACATCAAGCATTTATTTCAAGGTAAAAAAACTAAACAAAACATATCTGACTCATACTCAGGAAAAAACATACTTCTGTTAGCTGGTTAAATGATGTTATAGAATTCCAAACCAGAATTCTGGCAGTGATTTTCTATTTTCTTCTCTTTTGTAATTTTGTAACAGGTGTGTGTGTGTGTGTGTGTGTGTGTGTGTGTGTGTGTGTGTGTACACCACAATTCATGGCATGGCATGGAATTTTACCTGCCCTCCTTTCCTTCCCTCCCTCCCTTCCTTCTTTGCTTCTTCCTCTTTCTTCTTCTCCTCCTCCTCTTCTTCCTTCTCTTTCTCCTCCTCTTCCTCCTCTTCCTCCCTTTCAATACAAGGGTTTGCTAGGTTTTGTAGCTTAGACTTGCCTGGAATTTGTTCCATAGACAAGGCTGGAGTAGCAGCATTCCTTCTGGCCCTTGCTTTCCCAGTGTTAATAGTACAGGGATGTCTCATCAACCTAGCCAGTGCATTAGCTTTGTAACTATACTGTATTATAGAATTTAAAATTAAAGTGCATAGAACTTCCTGGTTTGAAAGCCTGGTCACACATTTTTCCTGAATTTTTTACACTAGTAAGTAGCAAATGATATCATGAAAAACACGTCAAATGAATATTAACAATGAGCAAACCCACTGGGAAATATTCACCTATACTTGGAGTTTTGTATTTATGCTTTTGTGCCTGGATTAAATGCATTGTTATTAATTCCCCATCACCAATAAAGCATCAGTATCACATTAAAGAAGGAAGCCCTTCCTCCAGGAGTCATTTAACTACTAGCAAGGATGTGATACTTTTCTGAAACTTTTAACAGAGTTTTACAAGGGATTAAGCCACTGGTTCCAACTGACTCTAATTGATCCAGACAATAAAACAGAAGGAACTACAAATATTATTGTTTAAATCAACTGATATTCATAAGTGTTGTGTTCATTATTTTTTGTCGATATTCATTTTAGAAGGTTGCTTTCAACCTCTATATTTGCTGCTTAAAACAAATAAAACCCATGCATTGTTCTGGGCATGGAAAAATACATAACTTAGGATGACAGCTATGCGCTGGCTTAGGTTTTAAAAGCTGATTCCATGGGAAATCCAAGGCAAGCAGGGTCAATTATTACATTGTTCTCATAAAGGCAGGTTAAACAAACAGGGATATAGTATTAACTCTGGCTGTGAAATCCAGTCAAAGTTCTGGTATCTTAGAATGTAAAGATAGTTTTATCACAATGCATTGCCAGAGTTTTGAACATAATGTTTATGTTAATATATTTCATAAATATACTAATTACCCCTTTTTGAGAGGTTTTGGGAGTTAGGGATGTGAGGTTGAAACAGATCTAACTATGTAGCCCAGGTTTCCCTGGAACTCAGGATAACCTTTAACGTGAATCTGTCTTCTTGCCTTAGTTTTCCAGGCACTAGGATTAGGAGTGAGAGCCACAATGCTCTGATTATTTTTCACAACTGTGGGAGTGCAAGAGTGACCAAAGCCAACAAAACTCCTTGGGCCACTTTCCTATTGAATACCTGTTTTTCTTTGGAAGCAGTGATGATAGAATACTTCTCATAATTCATTGCATATCACTTTATTGGCTATCCAATTAACTTGAATTTACTAATTATATTATTTGTAACTTACTACTATATGAATACTGTTATTCAAATGAAAATACCAGTTATCCCAGCTATTAAATTTTCAGAGACTCTATTTTGAAAAAAAAAATTCTTTTGCAATTCTCTCCTAATCTTCTAGGTGAGTTCTTTTCAAGCCTTTCAGTCATGCCTGCAGTTTAAAGAGCCGCTTAGCTGTAGACGTTTGGGTGAGCTGTCGGCAGTTGTTATTTGTGTAGATCAGGATGGTTGGTAGCAGTTGGTTTTGATTCAACCTACTATGCATGTACCCATTCATTTTTCTATATATCTATTTATGTCTGAGAGTGAAGGAAGGAGGGGAGGACGGAGGGAAGGGGGAAAGGAAACAGAAAATGAGTCAAGAATACAGAGCAGTTTTTAATTTTCAGGCCCCAAATGAGACTCAGTGAAGATAGTTAAGGAATTGTAAATGAAGCCCTGGGAAGGCAGGGTAAAAAGTCTGAGAACTCAGAGAGTAGAAATGTTTATTTTCCAGAGTTATAGAAGATTAATCATTATAACCAGCAAAAAAGGAAGTAGCTTGTACTTAGAGACCACAAAGAAAGAGGGTGGAAAGCTCTTACTGGTAGCAACTTGAGATGCTCTCAGAGGACAATAGGGATGATTTTGTTTCTGAGATAGGGTTTTCTGCGGCCCATCAAACTTGCTATGTACTACTCAGTTTCAATGCCTTATTTCCCTAACCCTGTCTCCTAGGGCTGGCATTATAAATTTATGCCACCATGCCTGGCCAAGAGTGATGGTTTATTTAATGATATACAGGATGTTATAAAGGAGTGTGATTTAGAGAAAACTCTGTTCCTAGGCTAAGCTGGAAGTCTTGTTGAGGTATGTCTTAGAAAAAAATTGGTAACATAAGCATGTGCTTGCATTCATCTATGCTTTGGAGACTGAACATGTTGGAGTAGCAACTATTTGAGTTCTAAGTGAAGCACTGCCATCGCCACAGTCCCTTCCATTTCTAGTCTCTGGTGGGTCATTGCTTTCGATGAGTCTGTTTTGTTTTCCCTTTTCAGTGTAGTGTTCTTCAAAGTCTGAAAGAATTACTGCAGAATTGGCTGTTGTGGCTCTCTACGGATGCCCATGTGCAACCCACGACAGACACTCCTCTGTAAGTTAATCCTGTGGCCGTCCACAGAAATGTTCTACATAAAAAATGTTTGTATATGGAATCTAATATTATGGCATGCAACTTAATTATTTTATGTAAATACTTAGAAGTTTTCTGGAAATGTTTTAATTACTCTTCATATTTTGTTCCTATAATCCGGAAAGAAAAGTCAATTTTCCAAGTTACTATTTAGATAAACCAGAAAGCAACCATTTTGAGTTACTTGGCACTAGGTAATATAGCAAAAAGGAATATTGAACTTATACTGCAGCTTTGACTTATATTTACTTTAATTTACTTTATATAACGCATTTTTATATGTTGACTACATCTTAATGGTGTTTTTTGTTTCTGAGTTGTATTTTTGTTATACACATTAATTTATTAGGGTTTTGGAGTTAAAAATGAATTTGAATTTCCATTAAATGTATGCTTTCAAGGAATTACATAATCAGGTTATTTGATTCTTTCTGCCTATTTGGATTCTCTTATATTCTGCCAGCCACATTATTCATTAGTGCTTTAAAAATCTCAGATTATAGAAAATTGTAAGCATAATCAAAAGTAGAGATAAGAGGAACCATCACTGAAGAGGGGTGGAAAGATTCTAAAAGCTAGAGGTCTGTGTAACTTTAATTTTTAACCCTTAATTTTAATGATGGTTCTTAAACGCTTTAACCCCCCTTTTAGCCTACCACCCACTAAAGGTAGTGGAAAAGAAAGAATATGGGGGAAATGGGCCTGTTTAGAAAGGTTCTTTGGAGCAGCTCCCATCTGTGTTGTCTGGAAATTGGCGGTTTAGTTTATAGGTTAGTAGCAGAGGCAGCTCAATCCACTCCCAAACACTTCATGGATATACCAGCAGTCCAGTTTGGTAGAGTCAGGATAGCAAACACAAATTTGCAGTGGTGGCAGAGGCAGTCAGGCCTCAGCCTTGGCATGAGTCAGCAGGAGGGACAAGACCCTGAGGGACACCAGGAAAAGTTTTCTGCTGTCTCTCTCTCTCAGGGAAGCAAAGATCAGCGAAGATGTGAGACTCATAAGCTTTGTATAGCTACTTCTATAAGTAAGCTTAGCTCAGCCTCCATCAGTGTCCGTTGAGTCCTATTTATATTCTCCAAACATCATGTGTCCTCCACGGCTCTTGTCTCAGCATGTATCTTAACTTAGCACATATGTGTCTTGTCTTAAGCATGTGTCTTGTCTTAGTACTCTACGTCTGTTTCAGTTGGCATCTGCCAATCAGCCCAAGTTGGTGGAAGTGGCAAGAAACTGCAGTACACCACCAGAAATTTTTTGGTGTGTTTTTCTCTATGGAGTCCGGACAAATGTAGCTCAACTACACAGTGTGAGACAGACCAATATATGTATGTTGTTAGTAAAGAATCTTTTATTACATGTCCTTTCATGTGTTTGTTTTAGCAAAACATCCTCTCTCCTGCATCTGTTTCGGTGAAATGTTCCTTCATGAGTCTGCCTTAGACTTTCACCTGTGTCCACTTTAACAAAATGTTCCTTCATGTGCTTACCCCAGCAAAACGCCATCCAACCAACTTTCCAAAGAACCATTAAGTTTCCACTTCGGGTCTGGGTGGGCTGGAATGAAACAGTGTCTTCTGGACATCACAGGACCCCTGCACTCACGCACTCACTGCATAAGACCTGCACAAGAGCAAGCTGGTCAATATGGTAATAGCCCAGAGGATTCCACTCCTGTGTAGCTAAGGTTCTCTATAGCTTCTGGGATAAACCCAGTTTCCTCCAGGTAGGCTAACCATGCTTCAGAACAACTCTCAGAAATACATGGATAGCACAAATTTGGACTTGATGGCTTATTAAATTGGAAAAAAGGACATAAAGTTGAGGGGGCATAGGGAGGCAGGAGGAGTTAAAGGGAAGAGTTGGGGTGAATATGATCAAAATACATTGTATGAAATTCTCATGAAATAAAAAAATTCTTTTAAAATTATGAATAGACAATAAAAATAATTCCAAAGATAGAAACACATACACACACACATACACAGAGGGAAACAACACAGAGTACAATGTTACCAACCCCTAGTATATTACTTTTTTGTTGTAACAACAAATGTACCTGGCAAAAGGCAAGGAAGGAAGGCAGGCAGGGTTTATTTTGGCTCACAGTTGAGGGTATGTATTCCATTCTGGTGGGGAAGGGATGGTTACAGGATCATGAGGCAGCTGTCCCGTTCTATTGACATTCAGGAAACAACAAGTCATGCTTGTGTTCAGGACCCCAACCCATGGACTAGGTACCACCTACATTTAGGGTAAGGGCTCCTACACCTCAGCCTAATCTCACTGATCTCCATGCTGACTCTCGATCCTATCAAGTGAAGAATCTAGATTAACCATGACACTTACATATTCGTCATCCAGTTTCAATAGTTATTATCTCAATGGCTTTTCTTTTTAAGAACTTTTATTTTTATTAGTTTTTAATAAGTGTCTATGTATGATGTGTACAGGTGAGTGCAGGTGCCCTTGGAGGCCAAAGGTGTTGGATCCCCTAGAACTAAAGTTTACTGATAATTGTGAGCCACCCACTGGAATCGAACTTAGAATCCCTGGAAGAGCAGTACATTCTCCCAACTGCTGAACCATCTCTCTAGCCCCAAACTGCTCGTCACTGTTATTTTTCTCCTTGGATTATTCCTAGGAATAATTCCTAGGAAACCTAGATACCACCTCAGCTGTTAAAATGGTACCATTATGATACCCAAAATTAGCAGTTTCTAAAATTTTGTAGTGCTTATTATTAGGTCTGGCAGTGGTGTGTACATGTTACATGTACATATACACATGATGCCATGGTGAGTAGGGGGGACAGAGGACACTGTTGTGGAGTTGACTCTCCTTCCACTGTCCATGGGTTCTGGGGATTGAATCCATGTTGTCAGGCTTGCGTGGCAAATGCTTTACCCTCCTAACCATCTCTCCAGTCCCACATATATCATTTTCATTTGATTTCCTTTTCTGAGGCAGGGTGTATGTATCTCTAGTGGCCCTCAAACTTAGCATTTGAACTCTTAAGTGGCTTCCAAGTGCTAAAATTGACTTGCTCTTAATGGTTCCTTAGAAGACAAGAGTGCTGGGCCTTGGTGGTGCATGCCTTTAATCCCAGCTCTTGGGAGACAGAAGCAGGCAGATCTGTTGAGTTCTGCATTGTAGTAGTGAGTTGCAGGACAGCCAGAGCTCTGTAGTGAGGCCATATCTCAAAAAAGGAGGAGGAGGAAGGAGAGGAAGATGACAACAACCACCACCAAGAAGAATACTATGGTTAATCACTGTGCTTTTATTTTTTAAAAAAGTAAATTGTACATTGAAGAACTTAGAGTGTTTGAACTCTCTATCCATCTATTGCTTTACATCGCCTACCTTTAACTTGGAAGCTGAGCACTTTACTGGTATATATCTAAGTCTTATGATTTCTTATTGCAGGGAGACAACTTTGGGCGGATCCATGAGTTCTGTGTCTCAACTGATTGAGTACATAGGCTGGCTGTCCATGGTTGCAATGCGCTTGGAGAGCAGCAGTTCATTATTATTGCACTTTATTTTGGACTTCTATGAGAAGGTAGCACACAAATCATATATTTATGACAGCTTGTCACCTTATTAGCTTATGATTTAGATTTCATGTATAATCGTTAAGGTATGTTACGATCTTACTAAGTAGTTAAAATAACCATATTTTGAAATTAATGGTTTATTTTTACATGAGTAACTGACTTTAATAGAGCGAGTGTTGTTTCATCTGAACAACTGACTTTGATAGAACAGATGTTGAAGAAAATCTGGTTAGTTTTAGTTCAGATGCCACATTAATATATATTGACCTTATAAACAAGCTGGTCCTGGGTAAAAGTCTGTGTCTAGCATCATGGTTTTGTTCATCTATGTTCACTCCTATGTCCCCCAGCGTAAGAAAAGAAAATGTTATCTTGCTTCTTCAGATTTGTACTCCTGACTTTCAACTGCTTGATTTTTTTTCTGGTACCTAGTAATTTTATAATTTTAGTCCTTTTATTGTTTTGTAGGATTTAACACGGACAAAACTATCACCACCACAAAGTTCCCATTATAGTCTTCCTTTCCCCAGTTTTTTATTTTCATTCACTAATACCTAGTTCTTTTTTCTTTCTTTTTGAGGTAGGTCTCATGTAGCCTAGGGAGACCACAAATTTGATGCGTAGCCAAGTGTTATAGGGTTTCTATTGCTATAATGAAACACCACAAGCAAAACCAACTTGAGGAGCAAGGGTTTATTTCAGTTTACATGTCCTAATTACAGTCCATTATAAAGGAAATATAGGGCGGGAAACTCAAGGTAGGAACTGAAGCAAAGGCCATGGAGGATCAGTGCTTAGTGGCTTGCTCCTCAGGACTTGCCCAGCCTGCTTTTTTATAACATCCGAGACCACTGTGTCACCACCCACAGGGAGCTGGACCCTCCCACAAGAACACGCTCCCCAGGTTGCCCCAGGTGGGGCTCTTTTCTCATTTGAGGTTCCCTATTCCCAAATGACTCTAGTTTATATCCTGTTGCTGTAAAACTAGCCAGCACACAGGACCATCATCTGATCCTCTCACCTGGTGTACTAGCAATAAAGGCTTGCATCAGCACTCCTAGCTGATACGGTGCTGCAGATTAAAACCAGGGCTTTGTTAATGCTAGGCAAACATTCTGCCTACTGACACATATCTCCAGCCCTTATTACATGTTTGCTTGGAAGAATGTGTTCCTCTGTTTTTCAAGTTGCCAGTTAACTGATTTTGACAAATAAATACTGGAGAAACTTGGGGAGAACGAAGTGCTTCCTTATTCTAATATTTTTCCAGTGCTAAGATGAATTTTAAAGATTTATTTTTATTTTATTTGTATGGGTGTTTTGCCTGCACTAACACCTGTACATTATATGAATACTTGCTGCCACGGAGGCAAAAGGGCATCAGATCCCCTGGAGCTGAAATTATAGATGGTTGTAAGCCACCATGTGGGTGCTGGGTCCTCTGGAAGACCAGACAGTGCTCTTAACCACTGAGCCATCTCCCTAGTCCCATAATAAAAATGATATTTTTTGAGGCAGGTTCTCACTGTATAGCCTTGGCTGACCTTAAACTGATAGAGAACTACCTGTCTCTGTTTCCTAAGTGCTGGGATTAAAGGTGTGCACCACTTGGCCTACCTAAATGAAATATTTTAATAATGGTCTTAGAAATAATTTTGAGTTAAGGCTGGTGTTTGATGAGTTGTATTTTAAACAAACTAATAGCAACCCTTTTTATTTAAGAATTAGATAGGATCAAATGTAACAATATACTATTGTTTATCTTATATTGACGATTCTCTGAGTAAACGTTATTGATGGACAGTACTCTATATATTAATATTGCCATTCCTTCCAAAAGGTGTGTGACATCTATCTAAATTATGACCTTCCGTTGGTGGTGGTGTTTCCCCCTGTGGTCTTCCATTCTGCACTCCTCAGCCTGGATGCCACTGTCTTGAACCAACTCTGTTATATTATGTACAGGTACAAGCCCCATCTCCCTTTAAATGATTTTAGGAATTACGACTCCATAATTCTCTCTTCATCACTTAACTATAATAAAATTCCTATCACTTTTCTGTTAATTAAAATTTTCATGTGTTAAAGAAAAAATAATCATTTGTTGATAACTGTTGAAGTATATGTAGTTTTTCTGGTAAAAAGAACATTTTCTGGGAGGCAAGAGGACCTACTTATTGCCAGCTATGTGAACCTCTGAGCTTTATTTCTGGCCCTTTGCTCTTTGTAGAGCTCTGCCAATGTTAAAATATGTAGAAATGATTTAGACAGCAGTTCTCAGATAAAACAAAGATTATGTTTTTGAATTTTATTGTCTGTTCTGCTGTACGTTTAAACTAACTTTTTGACATTTGTTTTGCATACATGTGCGCGCGTGTGCCTGTGCGTGTGCGTGTGCGTGTGCGTGTGCGTGTGCGTGTGCGTGTGCGTGTGCGTGTGCGTGTGTGTGTGTGTGTGTGTGTGTGTGTGTAATATGTGTGAGGTCAAAGAACAACTTTCAAGAGTCTGTTTTCTTCCACACTGAGAGGTCCAGGGATCAAGGTGAGGTCATCAGGCTGAGTGTTAAGAGTCTTTACCTGCTCAGTCATCCCACTGGCCTGCTGTACCTTATTTTACAGAAAGAAAGTGTGTGTTCTGTATCAGTGATTGACTGCTTTCTTTAATAATGAAGCACTAAAAGAATGTCTTCAATTGTTTGTTTTCTTTCTATTGAGTTATATTTACAGGAAAAGCACATCTGAAATGTCCGACTCAATTTTTAACAATTTGTCGTTATTGTGTCTGTGTGTATGTGGGTGTGCATGTACCACAGTTTGTATATGAAGAACTGAGACCAACTTTGTACAGTCAGTTCTTTCCTTATAATTGTGTACATGGGTTCTGCATATCAAACTCAGGTCATCAGCATTCATGGCAAGCACTTTACTCACGAAGCCATCTTGTCATTCTCCAACTCAATTTTGAGCCTTTTTTTTAAAATCTTATTTTATTTTTATTTTTTGCGGTACTCAAACTCAGGGCCTCGTGCATACCATACAAATGGTCTAATGCTGAATTCCACTTTTTTTTTTTTTTTTTTTTTTTTTTTTTTTTTTTTTGTCTCGAGACAGGGTTTCTCTGTGTAGCCCTGGCTGTCCTGGAACTCACTCTGTAGACCAGGCTGGCCTCGACCTCAGAAATCCACCTGCCTCTGCCTCTCGAGTGCTGGGATTAAAGGCACACACCACCACTGCCCAGCCCTGAATTCCACTTGTAAACTCTAACTTTAAAAGTTCTTTATAGAAAATGTACCACAAAAGTGTAACATCTTTCACTAGACAACTAGATTTTTGTGTTTATTCACAGTTGCATTTGTTTACAATATACTTGTGTGTGTGTGTGTGTGTGTGTGTGTGTGTGTGTATGCGTGTGCGTGTGCATGATTGTGTATGTACACTTGCACGCATATTCACGTGGAGGTCAGAGGTGACTGTCGGGTGTCTTCCACTATTGCTTTGCACTTCATCTATTATCTCTAACTGAACCAGGAGCTCACTGACTCCCTGCACCAGCTAGATGGTGAGCTCCAGAGATGTATAGTGCTAGGCTTAGGGCTATGTGCAATCAAACCTGGTTCTTATAAGGGTGTTAGAGAGCTAAACTCAGGTACTTGTGCTTCTGTGACAGGTATTTTACCAATGGAACTAGAATGTACATTTTAAAGAATTTATTTTACATTCAACGATATTTTAAATGTGTTATTATGTTTGCTTTTATTATTAGGTATCGCAGTAATTTGACAGCTGCCAAGAAAAAGGACTCTTTACAGAAGGTATGAAGGATAAACTTGTGTTAAATGACCATTCTTGTAAATAATCAAGTATAGATATGTGGGACTTGTTAAGAATAAAGAATAATAGATGTTAATGACTATTTTATCTCTTTCCCATTAGGCAAAATCAGAGTTCAATCTTAGCAGCAAAATTTGTAAAGAATTTAATTACTATTTGACAGCTATGGTTCATTGCCTTTGGACATCCAGACCATTTGAAACTGGATTGTACATTGATCCTCAAATCATAGAAAATACTGGAGAAACACAGTATAAAAACACCTTAAATATTGTCCACCATCCTTCTCTATTGAGCTATGCAGCTTCCTTTTTGCTACAGGTAAGTGTATTTAAAGGGGTTTTAGATTTCATGTGCTAACACTGACTGAAAAGAGGAAGTGTCATATCTGAGTTGCAAGGCATGTTCAGATTTTTAGTGCTAACAAAGTTTCATAGTGATACTAGGCTTTAAGGAACTTAAATATCTATTCTCTAAGAGAGCTTGACCTTGTTACCAAGACAGACTTGTTAACAAAGTGTTATAACCTGATGCGGTGAAGTGAGGGAAGGGCCAACGTAAGAGAGTTCCATGAACACTTCAGTTGTGCTTCAGTTGTGGTGGTGCCAGGTAAGGAAGACCTTCCTAGAATAAAAGCTCCTGGATCCCTCCTAAGGTTGAAAGTGTAAGCTAGGCAGGGATTTTCTATTCTTCCTTGAAGCCTGTTGATTCAGTGTAGTGAAGATAAGTTGGATGTGGCAGGGATGTGTGTCTTCTTAGATAATTGGCAAGATTACCATTTTCAACCTTATTTGTGACTTGGGGATTATTCATAAGGTATATATATTAAATGTATCTATGATACAATGTTATGATTACAAATAAGCGAGAATAATTTGGACTCACAATTTTCTTAACCACATAGAACATTGAGAACCCTAACAATGAAAACAGCACAGAGTCAGGGCAATGGTCATTTGACTAGATGTCTCAAATATACATGAGGCGAGCAAGACCCATCTGGATCTTGTTCTCAGAGTTCAGTGTGTAGTTGGGGAGGTTGTCAATAAACAACTTAGCATAAATGAGGGTATTCATGGCTGAGGCAGGAAGATGAAGAGTTACAAGCTGGTTTGAATCAAAACCAAAACCCCAAACAAAAGCAAACACCAAAACAGGCTTGGTAGTGCACATGGGAGACTGAGGTTAGGGGTAAGAAGAGTTGTAAGTTCGAGACTAGCCTGAGACACACAGTGAGATGTTGTCTCAGAAATGAAGAAAAAAGGGAGGGAGGGAGAGAGGGAGGAAGGAAAGAAGAAAAAGGGAAGGAAAGAAGAAAAGAAGGAAGGAAAGAAGGAAAAATAAATGCAAAGAAGTACAAAAAGACAATATGAAGATTCCATTTTTTTCCACATATTTCCAAATATTTATCATCTATATTTTTATTTTCTTATTAAGGGTATGAGCTAATACTGAATTGTGATATTGATTTGCATTGCCATTATAACTGGATTTTCCTGTTTTTCATACTCATTGGCCACTTACATTTTCTTTTTAAAAACTATCCTGACCTTTTGTTCCTCTGTGTGTGTGTGTGTGTGTGTGTGTGTGTGTGTGTGTGTGTGTGTGTATAACTCTGGCTGGCTTGTTTTGTTTAATATGATCATCTCTAATTCCATCTGTTTTCTTACAAATGTTGTAATTTCACTTTTGTATGGATGAGTAAACTCTAGTGTATATAGATAGGTCTCTTTAACTGCTTCCTTCCCTAGAGAAATCCCTGAGCCACTGTATTAGGCATGACGTAAGGTAGAAGCTTTAGTTTTTGGTATACCCCAGGCAGCATGGAATCTGCCTAATGAACATGCTGGGACAAAGGTAAACATTCTAGTATTCTTGGGTGCTAGGCTGTGACTGGAATGTAGCCTTTTTGCTTTGCATGATGTGTTGGAAAAAGAGAGCCTTGCCAGGAAGGAACAGGTCAAGGGTCCAGTTCTCAGACATTTGTTGGTCTAATTGAAGTTTAATAGAAATTCTTTGGTTAATTTTTTGTTTGTTTTTACCTTTTTTGTTTGTTTGTACCTTTTTTGTTTGTTTGTTTTGAGGCAGACACATCAGAATAAATGTTGAGATGTCTCAAACCAAAAAACCAAAACATTAGATATCACTACATAAGTCAAATTCTGTGGCTTTGCTTAATAATTTTGATCTTAGACAAGCTTTTTAAAAAGGTTTTGGCCTTCAATTACCTTGTTGAGATTTTGTTTTGTTTTGTGTTTGAGACAGGGTTGGTTTCCTTGAATAGTCTGGTCTAGTCTTAAACTCTTTTTTTTTTCTTCAAAGAGTAGCTTTATTGAGTTCAGGTGAAAACTATCCATTAGATTTAGCAAAAACAAAACAAAAAGAACAACCAAACAAAAAGACCCAGAGCAACAACAAAAAAACCTGTCAGTGATCTTTGACCTAGATCTCAGCTTATTGTGAAAGTTTTTTCCTTCATCTAGTTGTCTGAGGTTAGAATATAATCTGTTAAACATAAAATTCTTAAATTGTTTTGCTTAATTCATTCTAATGGTAATTACATTCCTGTTGACAAATTGATAACTTCTTACCGATTGATGCTTTCTAGCCAAAGGTTGGTAAAATCTCAGTTGTCTTTGTGAGTACAGAGTATCAGTGAGAAGAGTTGAAGTTATGAATAATGTTGGTAAGCTTATCTATTTTTTTTAAATTGTGCATAAAATTTTATCTAGTAAACATATTTCTAAAAATTTATGTAGACAAAAATATGTATGTACTGTGGAATATCTATCACAGTATTATATACAATGATGAATTATGAGAAACATGTCAAAATTGAATACAGAATTAAACTATTATGAAATTACTTGTAGACATTTCTGTAATAATTAAAATGCTATTTTCTAGGCTAAAACTTTAGAAGCCAATATTATCATATCTTATAATTTAACATTATAAATATGATTAAAATAAACTAAATCACTTTGTAAAAACATACAATTGGAAATTCTTTCTTTTTTTTTTTTAATGAAAATGTCTCTTTATTTATTTATTTTTTTTTATTTACATTTCCGATGATTCCCCTTTTCTTTGGAAACCCCGTGTCCCCTCCCCCTCCCCGCCTCTGTGAGGGAATTCATCCTCCCACCCACCCGCCCACCCATTCCCATATTCCCACCTTGACATTCTCTTTTACTGGGGCCACTAGCACCCTCAGGCCCAGAGTCCTCTCCTTTCTCCCTGGTGGCCATCGAGGTGATTCTTCTGCCTCATATGTA
>CM052722.1:71114295-71129332 GCA_028551405.1 Uromys caudimaculatus
CCTGAGAGGGATCTTTGTCCCGGCGCTGATTAGCTGTGGGGCCCTGTGGCCCAAGCTGAGGTTTCCTGGAAATTATTTCTAACAGATCAATTCTTATAGTTTTATTGGCCATTTATTTTTTCGCCTTTGAAATGACAAAGGAAAGTTGACTTCAGCCAAAATAGTACATAACCTAATCTCATAGATCACGCATTTAATGTTACTTGGTTTCAGTAGGATTTGAAAACCTTACTACTGTCACACTCAACTAGAAATAAGTTGACAACTCCTGACTAAATTCAGAGAAAATAAATATTAGTCTTCTAAAATATACAAAACTCACCTCCCTAATGTGAACATAAAATTCAAATACATCCATTGTTCTCCCTTGAAGATATATTAGCTTCACTCTGAGCAAAGAGCAACATTCCTTTGTGTTTCCCAAGGCCATTACACTAAGATTCATCAGATACTTGCTGAAGTTACCCCTTAAATATTTCTATTTGACAAGTATGACGTGTCCTTCCTTATCTTTTTTGATAACTTTTGGTGGAAAGTCGATTTTATCCGATATTAGAATGGCTATTCCAGCTTGTTTCTTAGGACCATTTGCTTGGAAAATTGTTTTCCAACCTTTTACTCTGAGGTAGTGTCTGTCTTTGTCACTGAAGTGTGTTTCCTTTATGCAGCAAAATGCTGGGTCCTGTTTACATATCCAGTCTGTTAGTCTATGGCTTTTTATTGGGGAATTGAGTCCATTGATGTTAAGAGATATTAAGGAAAAGTGATTGTTGTTTCTTGTTATTTTTGATGTTATTTTTATGTTTGTGTAACTATCTTCTTTTGGGTTTGTTAAAAGAAGATTACTTTCTTGCTTTTTCTAGGGTGCAATTTCCCTCCTTATATTGGTGTTTTCTATCTATTATCCTTTGTAGGGCTGGGTTTGTGGAAAGATATTGTGTAAATTGGGTTTTGTCATGGAATATCTTGGTTTCACCATCTATAGTAATTGAGAGTTTTGCTGGTTATAGTAGCCTGGGCTGGCATTTGTGTTCTCTTAGGATCTGTATGAGATCTGCCCAGGATCTTCTAGCTTTCATAGTCTCTGGTGAGAAGTCTGGTGTAATTCCGATAGGTCTGCCTTTATATGTTACTTGACCTTTTTCCCTTACTGCTTTTAATATTCTTTCTTTGTTTAGTGCATTTGGTGTTTTGATTATTATGTGCCGGGAGGAATTTCTTTTCTGGTCCAGTCTATTTGGAGTTCTGTAGGCTTCTTGTATGTTCATGGGCATCTCTTTCTTTAGGTTAGGAAAGTTTTCTTCTATAATTTTGTTGAAGATATTTACTGGTCCTTTAAGTTGGGAATCTTCACTCTCTTCTATACCTATTATCCTTAGGTTTTGTCTTTTCATTGTGTCCTGGATTTCCTGGATGTTTTGGGTTAGGAGCATTTTGCATTTTGCAGTTTCTTTGACTGGTGTGTCAGTGTTTTCTATGGTATCTTCTGCACTTGAGATTCTGTCTTCTATCTCTTGTAGTCTGTTGGTGATGCTTGCATCTATGACTCCTGTTCTCTTTCCTGGGTTTTCAATCTCCTGGGTTGTCTCCCTTTGTGATTTTTTTATTGTTTCTGTTTCCATTTTTAGATCCCGGGTGGTTTTTTTCAATTCCTTCACCTGTGTGGTTGTGTTTTCCTGTAATTCTTTAAGGGATTTTTGAGTTTCCTCTTTAAGGGCTTCTAGGTGTTTACCTGTGTTCTCCTGTATTTCTTTAAGGGAGTTATTTATGTTCTTTTTAAAGTCCTCTATCATCATCATGAGAAGTGATTTTAGATCCGAATCTTGCTTTTCCGGTGTGATGGTGTATCCAGGACTTACTATGGTGGGAGAATTGGGTTCTGATGACGCCAGGCAACCTTGGTTTCTGTTGCTTATGTTCTCATGCTTGCCTCCTGCCATCTGGTTATCTCTAGGGCTGCCTGCCCTCCCTTTATCTGACTGGAGCCTGTCCTTCCTGTGATCCTAGTTGTGTCAGAACTCCTCAGAGACCAACTGTCTCTGGGATCCTGTGATTCTGGTATGCTGTGGTCCTGAGATCCTGGTGTGACCAAGCTCCTGGGATCCTGGGACACTGGGCTGTTAGAGCGCCTGGGAGTGGAGCTTCCTCTGGGTGTTTTGGAACTGGTTGAGGAGTTTGTGTTCAAGGTCTGCTAAGAGCACTGGCCTAGACCGGAAGGCTAGTCTTAAACTCTTAACCCTCCACCATCAATCTCCTGAGTTCTGGAATTAAGGAGAAGTACTGACATAATCAGCTCCCCTTATCTACTAAATAGGAATGATAATATATACTTAATTGTATTGTAAACAGTATATTTCATGATGTATGTGAATCTCAGTATGCTTGGCATAGAGTGATTGCTTGGATAGTGGTAGTTATTATGGATTGATTAATTTGTATCATAATTCAAGAATATTTTGAGAATTTTTCATTGGTAGTCATTACTCAGTACTTAAAAGCAATAAATAGTTCAAGGCCAAGGTTTACAATGTCTGGGGGCAATTTTGGTTTTCACCAATTGGAGAGGAGGCATGCTGACATCTAGTGGCTAGGACCAGAGATGCTGTTAACCATCTTGGTATACAGGATATTCTCTCAAGACAATTTTCTGGTCCCTATTTTAAAATGTTTTACTATTTGATCTATCTCCAAAATGGCTTTTGTTTACCATTAGTGTATGAAAGGCTGTTTTATTCTTTTTTTGTGTGTTTGCCAATGTATGAATTTAATTCCTTATTATTAATGATTTGCTTATAATTTTATTAAGGTATATACTCTTGTATACAACATTTCACATATATACAAGCATTCTGTTGGATAAAGCCACTACAGGTAGAATTGCTCTCAAAGGTACATTTTCTAAAAGATTTGTGGGTATTGTTAACTTGCTTTTAAGAAGAAGTTATATTGGCTTATATTTCCAGTAACAGTGAATGGATGCTCATCTCTGCATAGTCTCAATACAGTTGCAGCTTCTATAAGTCTTAATTGGAAAAGTATGTACCGAATCAGGTAAAACAGATTTTTTTCCTTGAAAGACAGAGTATGAAGGAGAGACAGACACTAAAACCATTCAATCTTCAAAGTAGTGAATATTATGAACTTGAACACAAGCAAACAAATTTAAAGGGTTTGTAATTCATATTGCTTTAAGTCAGAACATGATTTTCAAAACGCCTAGTGAAAGTTTATTCTGGAAGTTAAAAAATTTGGCAGCATAGAGAGTATATTTGGCAAAAGATGAAAGCGCCATTTTTGTTGGTTCTTGATACTGTTTCTATATAGTTCAGCAAACATAGATTTAAAAGTACTACAGTAAGCTGGGCACAGTGGTTCACACTTATAACCCTTGCATTTAGAGGCTGAGATAAGATGACTGTGGATTCAAGGGCAGCCTGGACTACACTGTAAGGGTAAGAACAACCTGGGCTATAAAGTAAGACCCTGTCTCACAAACAAAACTCAAAGGGAATTACATTCATATCCCTCCCCTTTTTAAGAAAGGGTCTCACTTTGTAGCCCAGGCTGGCATAGAATGTGAGGCAATCCTCTTACCTCAGCTTCTCAAGAGCTGGGATTATAGGTATGAACCACTATATATGACATTGTCTGTCTTTTTGAAGAGCATCTTGAACCCCAGTCACCAACTAACTGACAACTATCTAAATACTGTATGGTTCAGGTGTTGCTTATAACCTTTGATACAATGGTGTATGATTTAATTCTAAAACTTTACCTTATTGATGTGTTCAGTTGTTAAAGTCTAAAATCAATGAGATTCTCAGTAATAAACTTAGCCCTTGGAAGTATTTTTTATTTTTAAAATTTACATTTATTCATGTTGGGGGGTGAAGTGGAGCTCACTATGACACTCATGCGGCAGTCAGAGAATACATTGTAATAGTCAATTCTCTTCTTTGATCCTGTGGGTTCTAGGAATTGAACCGAGGTTGTCAGCCTTAGCAGGAAGCACTCTTACTCCTTCAGGCATCTTGCTGGCCTTCTTGGATATATTTTAAATGTGTATAGGACCTACATAAAAGAATTCTATTTTTGCTGTTTTGGAGACAAGATTTTTAAAAAGATTGAAAAGACATAGGTGACCATCTGTCTTACAGGTCTGTTCAAGAATGCAATAGGAGACAGTGGGGAGCTTTTCCAGCAGTCATAGTCATAGTCCAGTAAGTCAGCATTTACTAGTGGCGTCTTTCTTTGTGGAGGATAGTTTTTATAAGAGGAGGGCTGAGTGGGAGGTAGGAACAGGAGACCAGGGCATTGCTGGAGTCTACCTGAGATCCTGAGGATGATTTTTGGTACAGGTGGTTCCAGTGGAGACTAATAGAAATGAACTGCTTTGACATGTGTTTAGTGTAGGCAGAACTGATGATGATGGTGTGATTGAAGGTAGGAAGGAGAAAAGGATTTCTGTTTGGGTTGCTGTGATTCCAATTATTAGTAAGGGAATTCTTTTTTTTTTAGCAGGGGGGAGGAGGAATCTGAGCTAATACAAGATGTAGAGATTGATCCTGACCTAGGTGCTTTGACAGAGTGCTTTCTTTTTTTTAAATTTTTTGATACTTTATTTACATTTCCAATGTTTCCCCCTTTCCAGGTCTCCACTTTGGAAGCCCCCTATCCCCTCTCCCTCCCCCGCCTCTATGAGAGTATTCCCCCACCCACTCCCGTATTCCCACCTTGACATTCCCCTATACTTGGGCATCTAACACCCTCAGGCCCAAGGGCCTCTCCTCCCCCTGATGGCCAACAAGACCATCCTCTGCCACATATGTGACCAGCACCATGGGTCCCTCCATGTGTATTCTTTGGTTGGTAGTCATGAAAGAACTGGAAGTGTTACCCTGTTTATGAAGGAGGACAAGTTGAAACTGTGTTTTGACATATTTAAGTTTTGGGTGGCTATAGACACTCAGGATGAAAATGTTAAGAAGACAGTTTGAAATAGTGGCTTGGAGCACAAGAAGAAAGGTTGGAAGTTAGAGAAATAAATAAAGTACAGAGTTAGTCAGCATGCTCTGTATCTCATTTCCCAAACCACATTTGGTCAATCCCGTGTGTATCAGAAATCAGGATATGGCTTGTGATCATTTGCAGCCGGGTACCAACTACAAACTTTTTGTTCTTTGTTGTTTGAAAGTGCAGAGGCAGGTGGCCTTCAGACTTGATGAATTGCAGTAGCTTGGCAAAAATTTTCTGGAGATACTGTTTTAATCTTCCAGAAACAAAATGGAGAAGATGAGAAGCAGAAAAAACATACAGATTCCAAACTTGCCTGAAGCAGGAGCCAAAAATCAGTTTGATCCTTGATATTGATAGGCTCTAGG
Organism: Uromys caudimaculatus; assembly: GCA_028551405.1. Taxonomy (NCBI): domain Eukaryota; kingdom Metazoa; phylum Chordata; class Mammalia; order Rodentia; family Muridae; genus Uromys; species Uromys caudimaculatus. The sequence goes on from CM052722.1 coordinate 71,119,677, forward strand.
AAACCTCTGCAGGCGACAAGGTCCGTAGATGCTGAGTCTCATCAAGTGATGTAGTATTTGCACATAACCTATACACCTCCTCTTGTATACAGATGCTCCTTGACTTGGGGTGAGATTTTTCTTCTGCTGGGTTCATGATAAAGTTCAAAAAAATCTTAAATTGAACCATCATTAAGTTGGAAACGGTCTTTAAGTCATCTCTGAAATGCATGTGCAATACAGTACTTATTGTAATTCTTAACTAACCATTCCTTAATTAAATAAGTAAGTATCCGATAGACAGTGAATTCTGTGTAAAGAGTTGTTATAACAGATTGTTTAGGGAATAATGGTAAGAAAAACAGTCTGCACATGTTCAGAACAGACAGTGCCATTGTGCCTTGTAACAGTACACAGATGCTAGGTGAACAGTGCTGAAAGCAAGAGTGCTGTGGGGAGCTACAGCAGGGCACGCCGACACATCATTCCATTTATGTGGACTCAGCATACTGCTCGACACATAGCAGATTCAAGTTTTGACTGTAGATTCTATTGTATTTTCCCCCAATAGTTTTGATTCTAGGTTGATTATCCATAGATGTAGAATATGTAACTATGAAGGGTCAGCAATCATCATCTTTACATATTTGCGCGCGCACACACACACACACGCACAATGCTTTTGTCAATTTGAAAATACTAACTAACATGTTTATAAAAATGTTAAGGATATGCCTATACCTGAAACAACTCATTCAGGATTACAAAATAAAAATACTAAGTTTGAAGAAACATCGTTGAGGTGAAGATGTAGTCTGTGGCAGAGCACCTACCTAGAATGTACAGGGCCTGGATTTGATCTACAGTACTCAAAAACAAAACAAATTCATTGAATTGTAAGAGTTTAATATGCAGGATTTTCTAGTAGTGATATTAAAAAGCATCATGTCCTAGAATACAGTAATGGTTAGATCCTAATAAAGATTTAGTCTCCCGGAATCTACTGTGATACTGCTTACCTCATTAGATTTCTTTATTCCTTTTTAGTGCTTATATTTTACTTTTTTAGCTTAGCTTTCAAATTGTTGGGCTTCATCATTGCATCTTCCTACCTCTTTTGATGGTCTTCCTCCTGCAGTTTTCCAGCTCCCCTGCTCCTTCATGTCACATGGATTCCATTACTCTTTTCCTTCCCTCCCTCCTTCCTTAACACCCCATTTCCTCACGTTCCCCTTTCTAGTTTTAAACTCCCCTACACACACACATGCACGTGCAGAAATGAAATTTTGGATATCGGGGTTAGTAAAGTGGTTGCAGGGCAACAGAATAACCTGAGTTTGCTCCTAAGAACCCACATTTTTTTTTAAAAAGCCAGGTGTGTTCTTGTAAACCCAGTGCTGGGGAGGCAGGTAGGTCACTGGGGCTGGATGGCCAGCCAGCCTTCTCTAATCAACAAGTTTCAGGTCACTGAAGAGATGCTGTCTCAAAAACAAGGTGCTTGAGGACCCATACCAGGTTCCCTTCTGATCTTTACATATGGGCACATGAACATATGCACACAAATACACAGAGAACCCATGATCCACATAGGAGAGAAGAAACACAGTATTTGTTTTTCTAAAGTCTGGATTATTTTGCTCAAGATGCTAATTTAGATTCCCACCCATCTTCCTGCACATGTCATCATTTCAGGGTTTTTTATGGCTAAATGAATTCAGTTGTGTGAATGTACCACATTTTCTTTATGCATTAATTTATGGATGGATATAAATGTTGTCTCTGTTTTTTGACTTTTATGAATAGTGCAGTAACAGACACATATATGTTCAAGTATCTCATACTTATGTCCATAGTGGCTACAGCCATTTGCTATCCAACAAGCAGTTAATAAGGGAGCCTCTGTAGTATTTGTTCTCCCCCCTCTCTTTTGTTTGATTGTGATTTATTTTTATTTTATGTGTATGGATGGTTTGTCTGCATGTATGTAAGTGTGTACGTATATATGTGTGTATGTGTGCCACAGGTATGTTTGGTGCCCCGGGGGTTATAAAAGGTCAGATTTCCTGCATCTAGAATTATAACAGATTGTAAGCCACCAGATGGGTGTGAACTGAATCCTGTGTAAGAGCAACAGCAAGTGCTCTTAAGTGCTGAGCCATCTCTAGCCCCATGTTTTCCTAAAGGCCATTCTGACTTGGGTGAAGTGGTAGTGTTAATCTTTATTTTCCTGATGGCTAAGAATGTCCAACACCTTGTAAAACGTTTATTAGCCATTTGTATTTCTTCTTTTGAGGATTTTTTTGTTTAGTTTGTTACATTATTGTTAGGATAATTTGTTTTGTGATGTTTAATTTTTATAGTCCTTTAGATACTAGCTTGCTGTCTGCAATTTAGCTAGCAGGGATTTTGTCTGATTCTGTGGATTATCTGTTGGTAGTCTCCATTATTGTGTAGACACCTTTTAAGTTTATGTAAGCCCACTTGTCAGTTCTTGGGATTGTTTTCTGTATTATCAGAATCCTTTCCAGAAAGTTTTTGCCTATATTCTATATGCTTATATTCTAAAGTGTTTTCTCTCTAGCAGTTATAGAATTTGAGATCTTATATTGAGGTCTTTGGTTCATTTCTGATTTATTTTCGAGGAAGGTGAAAGACACAGATCTAATGTCATTCCTTTGCATGTATAAATGCAGTTTTCAAGGCAGTTGTGATAAACACCAAAAATTCAAGTAATCCCAGAAATAAAACTAGAAATCAACAGTAAGAGAAATTATGCAGATACCCAGAGACTAAATAATACACTTTTGAATATATGGATTTTAGGAATTGACCTAGGAATTTAAAAATTCCTATAATCAAATGAAATCATAGCACAACCTACCAGAACCTCTAGGATACAGCTAAGCATTTCTAGAGGGGAAAGCTTATAGTTATAGGTGCTTACTTTAAATAAATCATAGTATGGTCTGGAGAGATGAATCAGTGGTTAAGAGCACTTACTGATTTTGCAGAGGACCCAGCTTCTGTTCCCAGCAGCAATGTGGTAGGTTTCTATGATCTGTAACTCTAGTTCCCGGGCATCCAACACCTTCTTCTAACCTCTGTAAGCACCAGACACACATGTGGTGCACATATATACATTTAGGCAAAACACTCATGTTTATTTTAAAAAATCCTCAACAACTTATTAAAAACAGTGATCTCAAACTGATGATACACAAGTTTCTAGAAACATAGTAAATGGCAAGAGATAATAAAGATTAGGACAGAAATAAATGAAATAGAAACTAAAAGAGAAATATATAAAATCAATACAATAAAATGCTGATTCTCTGAATTGATAAACAAAATTGACAAAGGCCTAGCTGAACTAACTAAAAATAAATAAATCAATAAACTTAGAGATGAGCCACACTTTATTACAGTGGACTCCAGGAAAATGCAGGGAGGATGGAGATAACTGAGCAATATGGAAGACTGAAAATGTGGTGGTTTTGTCTTTTAAGGTGAAATTCAAATACCACATTCCTTAGGGAAAGGTCTGCTTTACCACCCATCACTACTTTAATGATTATGTAAAAAATAAAAAGAGAACATCATAGATTAGCTAAATTTAGGAGCTCAGTTATCCACTATGCCTTTATTGGTCCTCTTTGTGCTTTTAGGGAAAAGAAAATACAGGGGATCATAGTGTTTATTCAGGAGTCCCAGGCAGATGGTAGGACTAGAACGTAGTGAGAGAAATCGGAGTGGGAAAAACCATGATTTATTATCTGATAACTTTTGCTAACCTACTGTGTTCATCTCTATGATTCCTCATTTTCCTTTTTTTAAAGGAGAGCCCAGAAGAAATGACAGTACAGCTGAGCTCTATTCGGGTAACTAAACTTACTTTCCTCACAGAGGGACTTTCTGTAGCTTAAACAAGAGATTTTGTATGCCTTTTCTTTTTTCCTAGTCTTACTCCTACTGCCTCCAAAAAGTGAAAATGAAATGTTTGCCTTCTTAATGCAGCCAAATAACTTTTATCCAGGTTTTTCGGCATAGACCTTCATTTGTGTCTATGATATAACTCTTCCTAGTTTGATTCTTGCTATTCTGATCATTCATTGTCTCATGTAATAGTACAGTTGTATGTATCTAAAATGAACCTGATGTAAGAACACTGTGTACAGTGTTTTCATTATCCTTGACAGTCCTCCTGTGTACACAGCATAGACAGTGAGTGACATAATATCTTTTGTGTCCTTCATTTTAGGTACTGAATTTCTGGAGTTTGAGAATAGTGGTGCTTTTCCATTTCATAGTACTTTGCTCTGATGAATGTTTCATCGATATAATTAAAGCAATATTTAGCACTTTGATTAATTTAGTGATTTAGTTCTAATCATGGACCTAGCTCTTCGAAGCTATTTTCAACATGCATCCAGGCTGTTGTAAACTTTCTGGGGAAAGAAAAGGAGGTAGGGAACAAGTATCCATGCTCAATAATAATTTTCCCTTTTTTGTACCTGCAGGGGAAGAAATGGAACTGGTATTTGGACTATTTATATTCAGAGGGTTTTCAAGGCTTAAAACTTTTCATAAAGCATAGTATCCATTATCCTTCTGTATCCAAAACAGAGAGAAATACATGATGAACATTGACATAAACAAATGCCGTGCTGGACTAAATTTCTCACTACTAGAGAGGCTAAGTAGCTCAGCATGAGTTTCCATACCCATTTCCCAAGGTGACGCCATCTTTAAAGAGTACGAAGACTGGCCTTCTGTCCATGGCTCAGGAGAGCCTTGGTGTTGACTAACTTAATTTTAGTATTCGGATTTTAAGGTTACTAATGAAAAATAACCTCTTCATCATCCAATTCTGTCTTCAACGAATTATACATAAGAGACACATCTGCTTTCTAGTAGGAAATTTGTTTTGCATTTTCGTCTGCTATGTTAGTGGAAGAGAACAAGTAATATAAATTAAGTTGCTCCTCAGACATACTTATGCAGAATACTCTGCAATCTCTGAAATTCTGGGGATATTTGCTTTTCTAAGATACTAATAATAGGATACAATACGTGTGACCCTTAACAGTCCCAAGAAGCTGATGACTACCTGGGCCTGCATAATTTTATGAGGGATGAGAGGGGAAAAGATGAAGAAATTTCATTTTATTAGTTTGATTTCCTGAAAGTACTATATTTGAATGTATATGTGTATGTATGTATTTATGTATATATTCAGATTTTAAGTTGTCAGGCCTAAATAAACTAACTTCAGCTTTACCTTCAGGAATTTTCTAAATATTTTTTTAAAAATCCATACCAGGGAAAGTCCATTCTTGTTGAAAATTTGTTGTAAAATTTTGTTTCATCACTACTGAACAACTTCTATTCAATACATCTATCTACATTGGGAATTACACTGGATTTTTCAATGGAGACTCTGAAAGCCAGAAGGGACTGAACAGATGTTCTATAACCTTCCAGAGACCACAGATGCCAGCATAGACTACTATACCCAGAAAAACTATGATCTCAATCTCCACAGAGAGAAAAACATTTCACAATAAAGTAAATTTAAGCAATTCCTGTTCACCAATCCAGCTCTACAGATGATACTAGAAGCAATTCTTCACATCACTCTGAATAAAAACATACACTCAAGAGGACACAAGGAATAAGTGGGTGGGGGTGCAGTTCCCATACTACCACAAAAAAGGGAATTAATAAGCACTGCTCATTAATAATTCAATATTAATGGCTTTGATTCTCCAATAACATCACATAGAGACTGGATTAGAAAACAGGATTCATCTTTCTGCTGAATTCAAGACACATACCTTACCACCAAGGCCAGACATCACCTTAGCGTAAAAGAATGGGAAAAAGGTATTTCAAGCAAATGAATCCAAGAAGCAAATAGGTATAGCTGCTCTAATGTCTGACAAAACAGACCTCAAGCCGAAGTAATCAGAAGAGGTATGAAAGGATACTAGCTACCCATTAAAGGAAAAATCCATCAAGAGGATTACAGTTACACTTAAATGTATTAGTTAGGGTTCTCTAGAGAAACAGGCCTGATAGACTGAATCTATTTGGGGTTTATTAGAGTGATTTACAGGTCATGGATCCAGGAGCATCTGAGGCAAGTCTTCCTAGATCAGATAATCCGCCTAGCTAAAAATCACTAGCAGGCATGTCTAGCTCCTGGGTTTTTAGTTAATTCCAGAAGTAGTCAAGTTGACAACTGAGAGTAGCCACCAAATACATCAAGTTCACTTCCCAGCACCTGTACAAAGAAAGGATCACGATCATCTGCAACTCCAGTTACAGGAGATCCAATGTCCTCTTCTATTCTCCTTGGTCACTGAGTATGCATGTGGTACACATAATACATGCAGGCAAATATTCACCCATATAAAAATAAATATTTTAAAGAGGACAGAAAAGGAAAGAAGAAAATATTTTAAATTGTAGCAGTGCCATAAGCTTGATGCAAATCTACATCCAAGAAGCTCAAGAAAATATTAGCAAATCAAATTTAGTAATATACTGTACAAAAAAGTATTAATTATATTCCATGACAAACTGTGATTCACTCCAGGGATGCCAGGTTACTTTAACATTGCAAAATCAGTTAATATGTCAAGTCAAAATGTTCTTTTCAAAAGTAAAGGCAATCTAATAAATGCAGAGACATTCTATATTCATCTAGAAGGCTGAATATAGTTAAGGCAATATTCAACATGCTCTTCTACAATTTAATGTAATCTTTGTTTTAAAAAGAAAATCCCAGCTGGCACTTACAGAAACCAACAAATTGGTTTTAAAATTCAAATAGGAGATGAAATAAAGGAAACAAGAAGGGTTGAGGGAGGAGGACAAGAGGTCACATGTAAAGGGAGTGTAGAAATGAGTCAGAGCAGGTTGGGGTATGTTAAGAGGGACAAGGGAAGAAGATGGAGAAAAGTAAAGATTTGTTTGAACAGTGCTGTCTATGTGCTGGGTTTTACAGCCTGAATGGTACGTCCATTATGGAGTCAGTCGGGCTGAGGTCTGGGGGTCTATTAGAATCATAGCGTGGTGATTAGGGACGGAGAGATGGTTAGCAGTTACGAGCACTTGCTCTTGCAGAGCGCCTGGGTTTGGTTCCCAGCACCCATATCAAGTGTCTCACAATCACCCCCAGCTCCAGAGTATCTGACACCCTCTTCTGACCTCTGTAGGCATTCGAATGTACATGTGTGCATGCACACATAAGCTTGCACAAGAAAGAATAGATACAGATTAATGAAGTAGAACTGAAAATTCAGAAATAAATATATACCTTTAGGATAATGTGACTTGAGGCATGGTTGCCAGGAATTTTCAGTGGTGTTAAGGCATAGTGTTTTCAATAAATGGTGCTGGAATAACTGCATATCCCACTTCAAAAGATTCTGGCTTAATTCCTATATCATGCCATATGCAAAAATGTGCACAAAATAAACCTGAATGTAAGATCTTTGGGGGGACGGGGACATACAGATGTTATTTTTTTTTTTAATGTAAGATCTTAAACTATTAGATTCCTACACAAAACAGGAGTAAGTCTTTATGGTCTTACATTAGGTGGTGATTTTTTTAGCCTCAGAACCGAATACACAGAATAAATGAAAAATGAATGTCGAAATTAAGAATTTCCTAGAAGACACCCAGAAACCCCAACCCCTCTGCCATGTCATACAGGTGAATGCACATCATTATGATGAACAACTGTGTGGTGGAGAGATGAGAGAGAAGCTGAATGGTTTGTGCAATGTGAAGAGACAGAACTGGAGACACAAGGATAGTGAGGGTCAGCCTGATGTGCTGCCCGAGGCCATGGTGAAGTCCCAGCCAGGCATAACACTGGAGGTCCTATCTGGGTCCGTGGCCCTGCAGCAACAGGGATCTGGGGCCCATGTTACCACCAAAGGCTATGTGCATGTCCCTGGTCTGGGTTGCCAACTGGGGCCATGTTAATGTCTGAGGGCTGGGCAGAGTTGGCCCTTCTCACCTGGGTAAAGTGGGAGAGCTGGACCTGTTGGCGCAGGAGAGCTGGCAGGCTGACCAGCTCAGCTACCACCCAGGCCCAGATCCAGGGCTCTGAGTTGGCCCACCCCAACATCTGCCCCATCTATGAACTGCTGGAGCATGTGAAGGGCCAGCCTTGCAGAACCAAAGCTGCAGGATTTTCATGACAGAGGGTAACAACAGCATATCCAGGAGGCGTCCTGGTGAGGATCCAGTATTGATAGTGTAGCACAAAGCCAGAGGCCTCAAACCAGACCAGTGATTCACTGCAATGAACGTTTGCAAATAAAACTGATGTTTGGGCAAAAGGGTTTACATACTGTGTAACAAACACAGTACAGCTTCCATGATGAGATATTTTTTATTTTTGTGGGAGAGGTTGCAAGGGTGGAGGGCAGATATGGAGGGACAGGGAGATGAGTGGGATTGAGGTGCATGATGTGAAATTCACAAAAAAAAAATAAAGTTTCTTTTAATAAAACATTGGAAAATTAAGACTTTCCATGCTTCAGGATGGGTCTAGTGGTGCGCCTTTAATCCCAGCACTCAGGAGACAGAGGCAGGAGGATCTCTGAGTTTGAAGCCAGCCCGATCTGTAGAGAGGGTTCCAGGACAGCCAGGGCTACATGGAAAAACCTTGTCTTGAAAAAACAACAAGAAAGAATTCCTACTCCTCATAACACCATTATGATAGTGAAATTAAGGTACGCTTGGATTTAATAGCAGGACCATGACTAAACACACACACAACTGCTGTGAAATGAACACAAACTGGAAAATGCTTGGAAATCTTGTATTTAGAATATATCTAAGAAGTATCACAACTTAGTGATTTAAAAACATGCAAAGTGGAATGAAAATCTGAAAAGTCATTTCTAAGAAGGATGTGAGTAAATAATAAATTTGAAAAGGTTGGTTTTGGTCAGGGATTTAGGGTTTCAACCTTTAGTCCCAGGCTCCTTTGATTCTGCGCACATGGTGAGGCAGAACTTGGAGGTGGGAACGTAGAGCAAGGGCTGCTCACCTTGTGGTCTCTGGGAAGCAAGAAGGAGACGGGGACATAGGGTCTAGCTTTCAATGTGTGATCACAGTTGCCTACTCCCTCCAGTTGCCTCCCCCACCTCCTATGTTTCCACTATCTCAAGGTAACAGGACTCAACTGAGCCCCAAATAGTCAGTGTGTGAGCTGGAGGGATCAGGCATTTCCTGCTCATTTCACAGCACTGTCTGACCCTTAACCTAAGCTTCAGGCCAAGGACCCTTAAGTCCTGTCATCGCAATTTATTTCCATCCATGAGAAAATTAGTCTGAATTTGTGAGAAGCAAGCAATTCAAATTGTACTCAAGTTCTCCATTGAGATCTTTCCTAAGGTATTTTGTCACAGTGATGACAAAGCTGTCCTAGGCGGTGGCTGAGCCCACGACCCTCTGCTCTTACAGAATACTGTGATCCTGTAAGTCATTTGATATAAGAAAAGCCTTATTGGGTAATAACAACCATATCATTTTTTTTAGAGGATTTGCTGTATCCCAGGCTGGTCTGGAACTGTGTAGCTAAGTATGACACTAAACTTCTGATCCTCCTGCCCCCATCTACAAAGCATCAGGATTACAGATGTGCCTCAGAC
>CM052722.1:71129832-71185010 GCA_028551405.1 Uromys caudimaculatus
TGCTCTTACAGAATACTGTGATCCTGTAAGTCATTTGATATAAGAAAAGCCTTATTGGGTAATAACAACCATATCATTTTTTTTAGAGGATTTGCTGTATCCCAGGCTGGTCTGGAACTGTGTAGCTAAGTATGACACTAAACTTCTGATCCTCCTGCCCCCATCTACAAAGCATCAGGATTACAGATGTGCCTCAGACGTGCAGCACCATGCACAGTTTCTGTGGTACTGTGAACCCTGGCAAGTTGTTTACCAAGTGAGCTCCAACTCCAGCCCCTTGCCTAGAAGTGGAGGCATTTTCCTTGCCATCCATGAACATTAAATTGGATTTTTTTGCCAGATAAACAGTTTTCTAACTCCTCTGGCTGCCTTTTCCTCCTCCCCCTCTTCCAATTTTCTGGGGAAACATTAGTGGAATCCTTTTTGTCCCTAAACTTCTCCTTAGACTGACAGTGAGCAGAACTCCCCTTGTACTTTAGCATTTTAATGATGTGTGGCTGATTTTCATAGTTGGACTGTTTTACTGTTCTTCCAGCACTTCTGCCAAGTCTTCCACAAAGACCCCAGGGTTTTATGGGTTTGGCCTTGAGGAGTAGTTCTGAGCTCAGTGAAGGGAATTAATTTGGTCTCTGAGGGGTTTTGGAGCTCTCTCTCTTCATACCTCCTTAGCTTCTACATAGAAGATAAAAATTTAAGAGTGGGCAGGAGGTGCTATTTCATTGTGGTCTTCATTTGTGTTTAATGACAAATGATGTCAAGCATTTCCTCATGTCCTTCTGGCTATTTGTGATGCAAAATAGGAAAATGAGTATGAGAGTAAGAGTCTGCCTAGGCTAGGGGGCTTGATGAAAAGGAATACCCCAGGGACATGAATTTTACCCAGGGGTAAAGAAAGTCACGACTTTTTGCATTTAAGCTTATGATTCCTGAAATTCACAACTAAAGCATTTGTGTAAATAAACTGGAGTAATTATATTTTATAAGTATATGGTGATAAATTGAGAAATTTTTAGTACTCCTTGAATTTAATTTCAGATATTTTATTTTCATTGAATATAAATGCCAATCTACACTGGTCACTTATATATTACTATACACTGTTATTTTACAGGATAATATTTACAGGGCTAAAATGGATTGATGTTTACTGAATCACTTCCATTCTTTGAAAGTAAATCTTAAGTTAATAAAGACTAGAAGTCTATATTTAATTAATATTTCAGTTGCTTTTAAAATTGCTTTCATGTTCTAATATAAAAATAATAGCTTCATTGACAGTAGGATCTTATATGAATTTCACTTGCCTTTTTATTGAAAGATTTTTTTCATACGTATATTCTGATTATGGTTTCTCTCCCCAACGCCTCCCACATCCTCCTCTTCCCTACCCACTCAAATCCACATCCTTTTTAGCTAAGATAACAATAAAATTAGATAAACTATAAACAAACCAAAATAGAACCAACCAAGCAATCAAAAGAAAAAGAGCCAAAGAAAAGGCTGGAGAAACACAGAAATGCAGAGACACACACTTCCCACACACAGAAATCCCATAAAAACACCAAACTGGAAACCATACTATATACACAAAGGACCGGGAAGGGAAAAAGAAAAAGCCTTGACAAAGCATCATGAGACATAAACCCTCCAAAAATGCCACTCACAAAGTCAGTTTGTTTTGTGTTAGTCATCTACTGTGGGCACGGAACCTGGCCTTTCAAATGGAGTGGTTCATATCCCCAATGACACTCTGTTGGAGAGATCTACTTATTCATGTTCTAATGGTTATCAATTGGAGAGAGCTTCTCGGACCCCATCTAGGTTAGCCCTGTGCATGCTGCCTCGGTCTCTGAGTTCACATGCATTCATCCTGATTCAGAGGGCCTTGTTTCACAGGTGTCTTCCATTCCCTCTGGATCTTAAAATCTTTCCACCTCTTCTGCAGGGTTTCCTGAGGCATGCGGGGAGGTATTTCATAGAGACATTCCATTTAGGGATGAGTGTTCCAGTGTCTCTATTTGTAATGTCTGCCCATGGGTCTCTTATTTTTTTGTTCCCGTCTGCTGCAGAAGGAAGCTTCTCTGATGATGGCTCGGCAAGAGGCTTATCTATGAGTGTTGCAGAATGCTATTAGCAATCATTGCTATGTTCCTTTAGTAGTATTTGGTTTTATCCTGGGTCCCTGGCCTTTCTCAATTCAGGTTCTTGGCCGCCTCAGCAGTGTTGGGGATGGGGTGGGCCTTAAATATAGTCAGATGTTGGTTGAGAGGTTTTGAAGTCCAATTGGAGAGCTGCTGGTTATCATGAGGTCTGCACTATGGTTATTGCACCGTGCTGTTAGTCGGTGTGGCTCATAGACACCTTAGCTGGGTAGGACTGTTGATTTACTTCCCTACTTCGGAAGCCTACATAATGCCTTCTGGTACCTTGAGAGCTACTTTTCAGGAAGCGGATTTTGAGTTAGTTCCAAGGACAATTTTTATTTATTCTTTTTGTCCCATGTATAGATCATGCATTCTTGTTTAGTGCCTCGACATTTTTTTTGTAAAAAGTGAACTTCGTTCCAATTTTTGTTTTTGAGATAAGCTCTTACTTTGTAGCCCAGGCTGGTTTGCAGCTTGCTCTGTGGCCCAGGCTGCCTTGGAACTTGTCATCCTCCTCAGGCTGTGATGGAGGCATGCTGCACCCAGCATTTTGGTTTGTCTTGATTTTTAGTGCCAGGGGTGGGACCCAGGTCCTTGCACAGACTAGTCAAGGACTATTGCTCAGCTACAGCAGTGGATAGACATTTGAATAATCTGTTTTGGCAGTTCTAGAAATAATATCCTTCCCCACTGTGGGTGTTGTTTCTGCTTCTTTAGACTGTAGTTACTTGTTAAGTTACTTTCCTCATCTAGTCTTTAACATTTGGGTTTTTTGTTTGTTTGTTTGTTTGTTTTGTTTTGTTTGTCGTCTGTGGCCACTGGATGGTCTAGTTGGTTAGTTTGGGTGTCAGCTCAGGATTGGACAATGTTTCTTAAATGTCTGGAACCAGTAAATCTACTGTAGGTGGAGAAGAAGTATTGAGGTGCATTTTTGGCCCCTAGCCCTGCCACTGATGATGCTGCCTTACTTCTGTGGAAAATCTCAAGACTAGATAGGTAACAGCGGAGGGGCTTTCTCAGGCATTTCTTGGGTAGACCCAAAGTCATCTGCATGTATATGTCCTTCAGGATTCACTGGAAAATGTGAGACTTTTTGTTATTGTTTTTTTTTACATTTCTGATGATTCCCCTTTTCTTTGGAAACCCCGTGTCCCCTCCCCCTCCCCGCCTCTGAGAGGGAATTCAGAATGACACTGTGTAGCTCTGGCTGGCCTGGAACCTCAGACCATGCAGACTTGAAACACCAGAGCTCTGCCTGCCTCTCCTTCCAGGTGCTGGCATTAAAAGTGTGCACTACCATGTCCAGTTTCAAGACCATTTAAAATTGAGTATATCTCATTTCAAATTTTCTTCTCTCCCCACCCCCAACTCCTTTAAAATCTGTTGTGTGTCTTAAGGCTTCTTTTGCCTCAGCTAAAAAGCTGAAACAGTTGCGTGTATTTGGTTTTGACAAATGCTCCCCCTAGAGGATGCATTTAATACTGCATTAGGCCTGAATCACTCAGGTACATCCAGCCCTTTCAGAAGTGTCTGCTCGGGAACCATGGAGATGTGTGCAACAGTAGCAGTTGTCTGGGACTGAGGCTTGGAAGATCACCAACTCCATTCTTCCTCCTCATGTGTCTACCACACTGATGCTCTCCTTCATAAATGTGCCCTGTAACTTTATAAAAAGACTGGCAGAGCTGGAGAGTAGAAAATAGAATAATAGGCTAAAAGCGACACTAAAGTTTCACTGTTTTGTTTTGACATTTTCATGAATATATACAATGTGTTGTAATTATGTATCTAGATATGACCTTGAAGTTCTAACGATGCTACCTCCACCTCCCAAATATTGAGATCAGAGTCATGTAATACCACACCAGTTTCTGTGGTATTTCAGATGGAACTCAGAGCTTCATGCATTTTAGGCAAGTACCCATTAACCGAGTCCAAAGTCCCCCTTTTCTCCTTTTTTATTCTACAATTCATTTGTTGAAGAAACTGATTGTTTCTCCTCTTGAGTTTCCCACAGTAGCTTTTCTGATTCAGTTTCCATGGTATTATTTAACATGTTCTGCCGCTCGCTTTCAGTCTTAATTAAAGGCAATTGAACCTTATGGCAAGAGTATTTCATGGTTGATGCTGTTCTCTTCTCATTTTTTTTATAGTGGAAGAATATCATTGGTTCCCATCTTAGGCTTTTACAAATGGCATAGAGCCTAAAGGTGTAACAATAATCTCTCATTTCTCTGAATTCTTTCTTCCAAAACTCACTCATACTTCACGATAATAAAGTATTTTATTCCACGGAACTTGAAAAATACCCTTTTCCCATTAAAGTACACATTTTTATTACCATCATCATGAAAATTTTTATAATGAGCTTTAGACTGCAGTATTTTTTGAAACCCAACTCTAAATCTTTGTAACCTCTAATTTTACTGTAATTTAAAGAACAATGCCACATCCATTTCATAGTTTAAGATATTATATGGCTGATTTCATTTCTTCAGTATGGAAGCCATTATGTTAATAGTCTCATTTCACAGGTGAAGAAATGGTGAGCTTTGAAAGATGAAGTAATTCTCCCAGTCATTCATGATGGAGTCAAGTCTAGCCTTTTCACATCCAGTGACACAGAGTCTCCACTTTTTATTACACCGTGTTCAGAATACAGTCATAGGACATTGCAAACTACTCCGTGCATTCTCTTCAGAAAAATTCCTCCTTTCAAAGACTAGTAGTATCATAAAAAGCTAACCCTGTAATTGGGGGGATAGATCTATTGCAAGGATGAGCCATGCCATAATAAATCATATAAGCGCAGAGAAACTTGAATTTCTTTTCTATTTAACACTTTAACGTTGCTAAGTTAGTGCCATGCCTGGTTACCATTCCCTCACTTGGAGAATTAAAACCAAGCACTTTACATAATTCAAACAGTTTGAATTGTAGCCCTGTGCTAAATCCTGGTGGAATACAATCAAAACACAGCCAAACTCCCTTCAAAGAAAAATATATTTGAAAACTCTGGGTAAAAAATATAGAGGGCTCCTGGATCATTTCCCTGCCAGCTGTAGAGCCTGCAGGGACCCCCACCCCCTATTCCTAGGCCGAGAGGCATGGCTTTAGTGAAACACTTACCTTTAAGCACAAGGACCTATGTAAAAATGCGAGGAGTGATGACTAACAGTTGTAATCTCAGACCTGGGGAGGAGGGGACAAGAAGATCCCTGACTTTGCTGCTGAGCTCTAGGCCTATGAGAGACTCTATCTCAAAAGAGATGGATGGTATTCTTAAGGATCATGCCAGAGGTTACCCTCTGCCCTCAACAGACAGACATGCACACACACACATGCATACACACACACACACACACACACACACACACACACACAACTGATTCTTCTTTTAATGACGAAGGATATAAAACACTTATTGAAGCAGAAAATGACCACTCTTTATACTGATGCTTTAGGCAGTGTGTGCTCCCCTCACCTCTAATTGAGTACATGTTCCAAGAAAAACATAAAGGCCAAATACTGCTAATGAATAAACAGAAGATATTAATAATTTCTTTTGGGGGATTGAAACAGACTCTTGCTATGTAGCCTTGGCTGGCCCAGAACTCACTGTGTAGACCAGACTGGCCTGGAACTAGGACTAAAACAGTGTCCTCCTTGCCAAGCCAGGGTTATAATTTATTACCTATAAAGATATCTTTGCTTATCACTAAAAAAAAGAAAAAAGGACATGACAGACATGGCTCTGGCAGGCCTTGCCCTTCTCCCTGATTCCCTCTGCCTTGCGGGAAAACCTTTAGATTACCTTCCTAAACCTAGTCCCCTAGGTCTGTTTCCTTATTTGGCCACTTCTTCCTCCTGAGGCTGACGGTCAAGGTCCAGTTATCAAAATATTGAAGTCCAGCAGTTAAAACCCCACTTGTGGCTGTCCTAGTTAATCTGTCAAATCAAAATTAAACAGCTCATCCTAGTATGGGGTTTCCCCATTTACCTTTATAAATGGCCATTTTCCTATGTGTCTGTCTCCTCTCTATCCAGAAGCAGTCCTTTGTCCTCTGGAACAAATACCCCTTCCCCTCTGCCTTGCCCCACTTCCCCTCTGTCCTTTGTTCCCTTCGCCTTGTCCCTTTATCTCCTATGTCTCTCCACTATCCCTGCACTCTGTCCCTCTGGGGCAAATGATTCTCCTTTGTGCCAAAAACTTGCTCTTGGGGTGTCTTGAGCTGACTCTGAGGTTCCCTACAGTTATTAAGATTAGATCGACTGCTCAAAGGCACACTGGGTATGAGTAGCCCTGGTGAATATAAAACCAGACGATGGTGAGGGTGAAACACTGATAATTTGCCAAAACACAGAATACTGAATTCTGCCAGAGCAGGCCTGAAGAACAGGTCATGAGTATATGACCTAGTAATAAAATTTGGAAATAGGAACAAAATTCTCACTGTATCTTACTTAGATAGCACATTCAAAGCAGAAACATTTTATAAATGAATATGTGCTCTTCTTGCATCTGTCAATTAGAAGGCGAAGCCATAATTTATTATTTAAATTCCGGCGTGATGATATATCATATTCTCTTTAAATTGATAACATCTTTTCTCTTTTTCAAATAGTTTTGTCTCACACACCAAAGTTCACAGATTGTAAGTATAGGACACTTAATTTGCATCCATACTAATACATGAGCATCATCATTTACCACACAGATGAAGATGCAGGCCATTTCTAGAACATCACAAGACTTAATTTCTCCTCCTAACCAGTAATCTAAAGGGGAGCACCATTTTATGATCTATCAACACAGATGTTTTATTTATTAATATATTTTTCATTTGATGCATATGTGTGTATGTCTGATGTATGTAAGTGCACTGCATACATGTAGCATCACATAGGTCAGAGGAGAGCATAGGATCCCCTGGAACTGGGATTACAGACACTTGTGAGTTCCTATGTTGGTGCTAGGAAGAGCTCTTAAAAGTGCTCTTAAAAGGTGAGCCATCTCTGCAGCCTCCAACACGGATATTTTAATGTGCCTATCTTTAGTGAAATCAAACTGTGTATTTGAGATGTACTCAGTATTACACTTACATGATCTGACTATATCACTGTGCATATTTCTAGTTCTGTTTTTTAAAGCTATGCACTAATATAACTATGTGAATTTACTACAGTTGGCTTTATCGATTCTAGAGAATATTTGGCTTTCTAGTTTCTGGGTCATGAACAAAAAAATGCTATGAGTAACCTTGTATTCATGTATCAGGGGACATGAGCACCCATAGTAACACAAAGGATGGGATTCCCTGGTTATAGGATAGATGTGTGTTTAACTTCAGTAAAAACCGCAGGAGTATAGAGGTTTATGTGCCTAACAGAAATGGATGATAGCCTTAGTACTGTTCTACAGCAAAGTTCCTGGGAGAGCCAAAGAGATCTGAAATGACAACAAAGCCAGAGGACCTGCACCATCAGAGACTTGCCCTAGCACTACAGCATTTGCAGTGCTGTGGTATTTGTGCCACGATCGTCCAGAAGAGCAATGGAACAGGATAGAGAGTGCAGAAACAGAACGACCTCTATCCCTTGGTCAGGTGACAATGACGGTACCTATGTTTCATTTTAACCACTGTGGTGAACATAGGATGTATCACACACCACTTTTAAAAGCTTTAAGAGTCTCTGTGTGCACATGTCTATGAAAGGGGTGTGTGTGTATGTGGGGGGGTGGGGGTGAATATGCATGCAAGTGGGAGAAAGAAATCAATGTCATGTCTTGTGTCTTCCTCAGACTTCACCTCCCTCTCTCTCTCTCTCTCTCTCTCTCTCTCTCTCTCTCTCTCTCTCTCTCTCTCTCTCTCTCTTTCTTTCTTTTTTTAAGACAGGGTCTCTGTAGCTCTGTCCTGGAACTCCCTGGCCAGGCTGGCTTTGGATTCACAGAGAACCATATGTCTGCCTCCTGAGTGCTTGGATTAAAGGCATGAGTAACCATGTTGTTTTCATGTTTTTAATAAGAACTTTGATTAGAAGTTGTAAATTATTGTTGTGTTTTGAGTTTTGGACACAGCATGTTGCTCTGGCTTCAGGCACATTGTCCTGTTTCTGTCCCATAAGTATTGGCACGAACTACCAAACCTGGCAGGATGGCCTTAATTTTAATGATGTTTAATTCATCCGTTTTATGAGGTTAATGCCCTTGATTTCCTACATGGAGAAATCTTTGCCTGTTCCTAAGAATGAGAGGTGTTCTCCTATGTGGGTCTGTAGAACAAGGGTCATGCATTGCAATCAGAAAGCCACACCTGGCCTACATAACGTTTGATTGGAATGTACTTATGTTTTTTCATTTCCATCTTATCTATGGCTGCTTTCACACTATAACCAGTGTGCTATGGCAGAGACAGTATGGTCCACCAAGCCTAAAATGTTTACTATCTCGCCCTTGACGAAAACAATTTGCAGATTAAGGCTGGAGAGATGGCTCAGTGGTGAAGAGCACTGACTGCTCTTCCAGAGGTCCTGCGTTCAATTCCCAGCAACCACATGGTGGCTCACAACCCTCTGTAAGGGGATATGATGCCCTCCTCTGGTGTGTCTGAAGACAGCGACAGTGTACTCATATAAATAAAATAATTTTAAAAATTGCAGATGACTGTACTACATTAAGGATTTGTTATCCATTTCAAATTAATTTTGTGTGTGTTGAGATAGCTTGGTTTTTCTTCTACATAGATGTCCCTATTTATTGTAAGGCTGACCTTTCCCATTAAGTTTTATGGTACCCTCATTGTCACCTAAGCAACAGATAGAGGTCGTTCTGTCTCTGTGCTCTCTTCCTGTTCCATTGGCCTTCTGGACAATCCTGGCACAAAAACACACCACCGCAACCGCTGCAGTGTTAACACTAGGTTCGGATGGTGCGAGCCATCCAGCTTTGCAGTTGCTTCACAATTGCTTTGGTTCTAGAATCTTTGCATTTTTGTGTGCATTGAAAACTATTTTTTCCATTGTGAAAACATGATTTTTATATTTATAGGATATAATGTAATATTTAATAATGTGTATGAAATGTAGGATGATTAAAATAAGCCAATCATCTTGTTGATTTCTACAACAGATCTGTCATTTTAATTGAGACTGTGGTGAATTTATACATCAGTCTGGATAAAATTGGCACATTACATGAATTTTCTAACCAGTGCACATAGTCATCCATTTGTTTAAATTTAAAAAATGAATCAACATTTTTCTTCTACATCTGTAAAAAGAATATTAAAAATTCTATACTATCCTCATTTCCTCTAGTCTCAAAAAATTCCAACGCAACTATTTTTTGTTAAATGGGTATTTTTCTTAAATAGTGTGTTACTTCTGACTCCACCTCCCACAAAAGCACAATCTATCATTCACTGTACTATATTTAATAGCAAATTGAGGAGAGTATAATTGAAATCTTTATACATTGCAAACTTCTTACAAAAATGTTAAGATAGAATTTGGAGCTCTAGTTGACTTTCTTAATGCCACCATTTACTGTGGGTGATATGAGATTGGGATAATATGAAACTCCATGTCTTTTTCTTAAATGTGCTTAGAAATTTTAGCAAAGCCAATTTTGATTATCAATCATCTCTACAATTGCCACATGCAAGTTCTCTAGTGTGTTGGCAGGCTTATAAAAGGAAAGCCTCTGGCACTGCACTCAAAGAGCTTTAAAACTAGAAAAGGCATTTTCATGACAAAAATTTGATCCAAGGATCTAAAATCTACCGGTATACATTTTTTTATGTTTGTTCATTATTCATAAAATTAACTCCAAATTCACCACATGTAAAAATCATCTTTTGTCTTTAATTCTCAAGAATTTTATTAGTAAAAATTTCAGAACTTTATTTCTTAAAAATTGGGCTACCTAGTAGCTAGAGAGATTGGCTCAGCAGTTAAGAATGCTTGATGCTTTTGCAGAGGACCTGGGTTTAATTCCAAGCATCTTGGCTCACAACCATCTGTAACTCCAGTTCCAAAGGATATGACGCCCTCTTCTGGCCTCCACAGGCACTGCATGCATGTAGTGCACAAGCATATATGCAGGCAAAACATCCATACACATAAAATGACCTTTTAAAATATTTTTAAAAGTCATGCCACCTAAGTAGACACTGATTTGAAACCTGAGGGTATTATTCTTTGGATTCCTTGAAATCCTAATCTTACCCCCATTCATCTTCTCTTGTAATGTACCTTACATTACACTTAGGGTAAATCTTAGGGTTTACAAAGTGCCTAATTTTCCTTATGTTGTTTGAACTTTATAATTGATCAGAAAACAGCATGTGTACAGAAACTCCTTGCATATCTGCAGACCTACCAACGGGCTCTCAGAAATTTCAGCTGTTTTATCTGTTAATTTTATATACTCAGTGACATTTTTCTTAGAATGATTTACAGCATGATCTAGGAAATTAATTTTCAAATTAGTGTAAAACTTAAATGACATCTGAATTTTCTAATCCAGAGGCCTCAACATTACACAGTTCTCATGACTTATATATAGTGAGCCATTATCTACTAGGGGCTTAGCCTATTCTGTTGACTTGCCTATATGTCTCTGTCTCTGTCTCTACCTGTCTCTCTGTCTCTCTGTCTCTGTCTCTCTCTCTTCCCCTCCCTCTCTCTTTCTTTCTCTTCTCTCTCTTCTCTCTCTTCTTCTTCTTCTTCTTCTTCTTCTTCTTCTTCTTCTTCTTCTTCTTCTTTTCTCTCTCTCTCTCTCTCTCTCTCTCTCTCTCTCTCTCTCTCTCTCTCTCTCTCTCTCTGACCCTGACCTTGAGTTCTTCATAAATTTTGGAAATTAGCCCTCTGTCAGATGTGGTGTTAGTGAAGATCTTTCTCCAATCTTGTCCTGTTCACAGTGTCTTTTGTCTTACAGAGTCTTTCAGTTTCATGAGGTCCCATTTGTCAATTGTTGATCTTAGAGCCTGAGCCATTGGTGTTCTGTTCAGGAGTTTATCTTCCTGTACCAATGTTTTCAATTGTGTTTCCCACAGTCTCTCCTATTAGATTTTGTGTGTCCAGGTTTATGTTGAGGTCTTTGACCCACTTGGTCTTGAATTTTGTGCAGAGAAATAGATATGGATCTATTTGCATTTGTCTACGTGCAGACATCCAGTTAGACCTTCACCATTTGTTGAAGATGCTTTCTTTTTTCCATTGTATAGTTTTGGCTTCTTTGTCAAAAATCAAGTGTCCCTAGATATGTGGGTTTATTTCTGGGTTTTCAATTGGATATCATTGATCAACTTGTCTGCTTTTTATGCCAATACCATGGAGGGTTTTTTATTACTATTGCACTGTAGTACAGCTTGAGATCAGGAATGGTGATACCTCCAGAGTTCTTTTATTGTTGAGAATTGTTTTTGCTGTCCTTGGTTTTTGTTTTTCCATATGAAGTTGAGAATTGCTCTTTTAAGGTCTGTAATGAATTGTGTTGGAATATTGATGGGAATTTATTTGAATATATAGATTGCTTTTGGTTAAATGGCCTTTTTTACTATGTTTATCCTACCAATATAGAAGGTTCCATGAAGTGCTGAGACAAAGATATATATTCTTTTGTGTTTGGGTGAAATGTTCTGTAGATAGCTGTTAGGCTCATTTGATTCATAACCTCTGTTAGCTTCGTTATGTCTGTTTAGTTTCTGTCTCGATGGCCTGTCCATTGATCAGAGTGGGGTGTTGAAGTCTACTACTATTAATGTATGGGATTCAGTGTGCAGTTTAATCTTTAGTAATGTTTCTTTTATGAATGTGTGTACTCTTGCATTTGGGGGCAATTCAGAATTGACATGTCACCTTGCTGGATATTTCCTTTGATGAGTAAGAAGTGTCCTTCCCTGGCTCTTTTTATTAATTTTTGTTGAAATTCTATTGTATTAGATATTAGAATGGCTACTTCAACTTGCTTCTTGGATCCATTTGCTTGGAAAACCTTTTTCCAGCCCTTTATTCTGAGGTAATGTCTATCTTTGTTGCTGAGGTGTGTTTCTTGTATGCAGCAGAATGATGGATTTTGTTTTTGTATCCATTCTGTTAGCCTGTGTCTTCACTGGGGAATTGAGCCCATCGATGTTGAGAGATATGAATGACCAGTGATTTTTTATTGGATATTTTCTTTATTTACATTTCAAATGTTATCCCCTTTTCTGATTCCCCCCACCCCGAAAACCCTATGCCATCCTCCCTCCCCCTGCTTCTATGAGGGTGTTTCTATGAGGGTGTTTCACAGGACCGAGGGTCTCTCCTCCCATTGATGCCTGACAAGGCCATCCTCTGCTACATATGTGGCTGGAGCCATGAGTCCCTCCATGTGTATTCTTTGGTTGGTGGTTTAGTCCCTGGAAGCTCTGGGTGTTCTGGTTGGTTGATATTGTTGTTCTTCCTATGGGGTTGCAAACCCCTTCAGCTCCTTTCTTTAACTCAGTCTAGTGGGTGGCTGCAAGCATCTGCCTCTGTATTTGTAAGGCTATGACCAGTGATTCTTAAGTCCTGTTATTTTGGTGGTGTTGGTGGTAGTGTGTGTGTGTGTGTGTGTGTGTGTGTGTGTGTGTGTGTGTGTGTGTGTGTGATCTGTCTTAGTCAGTGTTTTGCTGCTGTGAACAGACACCATAACCAAGGCAACTCTCATAAGGAAAACATTTAATTGGGGCTGGCTTACAGGCTCAGAGGTTCAGTTCACTATCATCAAGGTGGGAACATGGCAGTATCCAGGCAGGCATGGTACAGAAGAAGCTGAGAGTTTTATATCTTTATCTGAAGGCCACTAGAAGACTGTCTTTCAGGCAGATAGGATGAGGATCTCATTGCCCACACCCACAGTGACACATACTTCCTGAAACAAGACCACACCCACTCCAACAAGGCCACACCTCCTAATAGTGGCACTTCCTTGTCCAAGCATATTCAAACCATCACAGTGTACCTTCGTTTAATTTGCTGTTGTGAAGTTATTTATTTCCTGTTTTCTTGGGTGTAGTTAGCTTCTATGGGGGTGGATTTGTTTAAATTTGGTTTTGTCATGGGGTATCTTGTTTTCTCAATCTATGTTGATTAAAAGTTTTGCTGGGCCATATTTATAATACCCAGAAGATAGAAACACCCAGATGTCCTTCAGCAGAGGAATGGATACAGAAAATGTGGTACATTTATACAATAGAATACTACTCAGCTATTAAAAACAATGACTTAATGAAATTTGCAGGCAAATGGATGGAACTTGAAAATATCATCCTGAGTGAGGTAACTCAGTCACAAAAGAACAAACACGGTATGTATTCACTGATAAGTGGATGTTAGCCCAAAATTTCAGAATACCCAAGATTCGATTCACAGACCATAAGGCCTAAGAAGAAGGAAGACCAGAATGTGGATGCTTCAGTGTTTCTTAGAAGGGGGAACAAAATACAGGAGGAAATATGGAGACAAAGTGTGGAGCAGAGACTGAAGGAAAGGCCATCCAGAGACTGCCCCACCTGGGGATACATCCCATATACAGTCACCAAACCCAGATGTTCTTGTGAATGCTGGGAAGTGCTTGCTGATGGAAGCATGATAAGCTGTCTCCAGAGAGGCTCAGGCAGAGCCTGACAAATACAGAGGCAGATACTCACAGCCAACCATTGAACTGAGCATGGGGTTTCAGATGGAGGAGTTGGAGAAAGGACTGAAGGAGGTGAGGGGGTTTGCAGCCCCATGGAGGGAGCAACAGTGTCAACTGGCCAGATTCCCCTGAGCTCCCGGAGAATGGACCACCAACCAAAGAATAGACATGGAAGGACCCATGGTGCTGGCCAAATATGTGCAGAGTAGGGCCTTGTTGGCCATCAGTGGGAGAGGCCCATGGGTCTGAGGTGTTCTGTGCCCCGGTGTAGGGGAATGCTAGGGAGGGAAGATGGGAGTGGGTAGGTGGGTGGGGGAGTACCATCATAGAGGCAGGGGGAGGGGGGATAAGATAGGGGGCTTGCGAAATGGAGACCTGGAAAGGGGAAAACATTTGAAATGTAAATAAATATTTTTAAAAATGTATTTTGGAAGAAAAAAAGTTTTGCTGGGTATAATAGTCTGGGCTGACATCTGTGGTCTCTTAGAGTCTGTAAGACATCTGCACATGCCCTTCTGGCTTTTAGATTCTCTGTTGAGAAGTCAAGTATAATTCTGATAGGTCTGTCTTTATATTTTACTTGACCTTTCCCCCTTGCAGCTTTTAATGTTCTTTCTTTGTTCTGTACATTTAATGTTTTGATTATTATGTAGTGGGAGGATTTTCTGTTCTGTTCCAATTTGTTTGGTGTTCTGTAAACTTCTTGTATGTTTCTAGGCATATCTTTCTTTACGTTTGGAAAATTGTCTTTTAAGTACTGTTGAAAATATTTTCTGGGTCTTGTAGGTCTTAAACTTCTTCTATTTTTATTATTCTTAAGTTTGAACTTTTCATTTTGTCACAGATTTCTTCGATGTTTTGTGTTGGGAATTTTTTTATTTAACTATTTATTTGACTGGTGTATTAGTTTCTTCTATTGTATCTTCTGCCCCTGAGATTCTCTCTTCCATCTCCTGTATTCTGTTGGTGATGATTGCATCTGTAGTTACTGTTCTCTTCCCTAGGTTTTCCATCTCCAGGATTTCCTCAGTTTGTGTTTTCTTGATTGCTTCTTTTTCCACTTTCAGGTCTTGCGCAGTTTTGCTTATTTCCTTCACATGTTTAATGGTATTTTCCTGTATTTCTTTAAAGGATTTATTCATTTCCTCTTCAAAGACCTCAATCATCTTTATAAGACTGAATTAAAGATTCTTTTCTTGTGTTTCAGTTTCATTAGGATATCCAGGGCTTGCTGTAGTAGGATAGCTGGGCTCTGGTGGTGCCATATTGCCCTTCCTCTTGTTGATTCTCTTCTTATGTCCCTCAGCCATCTAGTTGTCCCTGGTGTTGGCTGGATGTTTCTGATGCCAGCAGGATGCTTTGGGGTGGCAGTAGACCTACAGGCCTGACAGTGGATCTCAGGGAACAGTGGACCCTGCAGGCCTCTCCTGCCTTCTGATCTCCTGCCAGTGCTTCTTACTGGCAGACCTTAACAGGAAGTGCAGTTATCAAGGTAGCCCAGGAGATCTACACATCAAAGAACAGAAGGTGGAAGGCAGAGATGAGGGGGATGGGTAAATTACCAGCTTCTGGTCTTAGAATATAATGGTTAATTTTGGTTTGATGGTGCATATCTGTAATCCTAACGTTCAGGAGGCTGAGACAGGAGAATGTTAAGTTCAGGGCCTGCATGGGGTACATAGCAAATTCAAGGTTAAAAACCAAAAGAGATAGTGAAAATGTAGTACATTTACAAAATGGATTCTATTTAGCACTGAAGAAAAATGGAATTATGGAATTTGAATGAAAATAGAAGGAACTAGAAAAGGTTCTACTAAATGAGATAGCAACCCCACAAAGAAAAATGGCTCATCTTCTCCATTACATGTAGATCATAGCTTCAAATTTGTTTTTGTATTTAGCTTGGGATGTCTGTAGAGACCATGAAGCTAAAGAGGAGCCATGAAGGGGGGTGTCTTAGAATTCATGTAAAATGAGAGTAGATGGGGGGGGATACTGGGGTGATAAGGCTTAACCAGGGAAATGGATGGGGGGTAGGGAGAAGAAAGGCTAACCCAAACTAAAAGTGTAAGAAGACATATGGAAGCCTATTCTGTACGCTAACTGGAAATATTTTTAAAGGTGGGTTTGCGAGCTGGCTTGGCAGTTAAGAGCTCTTGCTGTTCTTCTAGGGAACCCTGGTTTGCTTCCTTGTTAAGTTAAATATAACCACCTGTAACTCCAGGTCCTGGAAACTGAAATGCTCTTCCGGCTTCTGTAGGCACCCATCCCCACTCACCCTCACCCATCTCTACACAAATGAAAATAAAAGGATATTTGAAGAAAAATACCTTGCTTCCATCCATTTGCCTGCAAATTTCATGATGCCATTGTTTTTAACAGCTGAGTAATACTCCACCTGAGTACTAGCTTGTAAAGCTAGTTGGACTTTTATGTTGCATTTAATGTCAGAGAAGAGAATGGCAGGTAGAAATGACACCATAAATTCCCATCTGTGCTAAATTTAATTGGTAGTCGAAACCACTGAAAAGTATCACATGGTGGAATCACATGGTCCGATTGGGTTTTCAGAAATGATGAAGTATAGATTCAGCAGAGTGTATGTTGAAAGGGAACACACTAGAGATAGTGAGATAAATTTAGGTACTTTTGCTATAATTAAGCCAAGATAAGGGCCCAAGTCAAGACAGCAACAATAAGAATAGGGAAACAGTGTAAAAAGATTTAGGAAGTTGAACCCACACTGAACCTTCTGACTTAATACATAAAAGCATATAGGTTCACTGTTCAACCTAAACTACTGGTAAAGAAAATGGTAGCATCACCGAGTTTGATTTAATTAGTTAGAGTCCATTGGCTGCAAGCAATTAAAAAGACTCTAAATGACCTATGTGAAATTTATTGAAAGGACATGAAATATGTCATGCCTGAAGTGAGAGATAGCTGCCAGAATTTAGAAAGGCTAGGAACAGACTACCAGTGGACTTCTTTTGTTAATTTGGCGGCTAATATGGACAGAGCATGTTGGGGCAGAAGAGAGGGAGTGTAGATAGAGGTAGGATATGACTTACGTGGAATTAAGTCTGGTGGACTGTACAGGTCCTGCCAGTATGAAGTCAAACAGTCCTCTGATCGGGGGCAGGGGTGAGGGGAGCGAGGCTGATTATAGGAAAAATAGAAAAAAGAGACAGGTATGGGAAGGCTACTTGGTGAATACCAGCCAGCAGCGAGTGTATTTCTCATAGCCTTCTTGTACTGCATTACCATGGGAAGCAAAGCCACAAGGTATCAGAAACAGTTTTGCTAAATTGTATATATGACATTGGTTTCCATCCCAGAAACCTCTCTGTTCCTTCCACCAAAGTCAATAGGATCTCCAACTCCTAGCCTTGGGCCTCAAGTGCTCCTCCTCTTATCGTTCCATGCCTCAGCAGGCTGGGAAATCTGCCAACAGACCCTGACCTGCCTTGACTCTGCCTGGCAGGCTGACTTCTCTCTTTTTTATCTCTGCTTCAGAGAAGTGGCAAAACAGCTCCCAACAGTGGACACCTAGTATGCAGGGTGTGTGCCCTGGTCCAGGCTTGGAGTTTGGTTGTATTTGGAAATGAAGATAAGACAAATTTACCTTCCTAGGCCTTGATGAAGGATGTGCAGGCTGGGTGAAGAGGTTGGATGGAGTGTGGAAGGTCAGGGGCAGGGTAGCACAGGTCCTGGGAGAAGCCTAGAGGTTTATTATGTTGCAGACAAGGGTGGCCAGACTAGACTGGATCACTGAATGTGGACCCATGCTAGATCTGGGGAATTGAGAAGGGTATGTGGAGGGGAAGATGCAAAGGACTCACCTGACTAAATCCTGTCGAAGGATGTGCAGGATTTCAGGAACCCAATTTTAAGCTTATTCAGTTTGAGATGCCTGTGAAACACCCACAGATTTAACCTTAGGAAGAATTTTTACCTGCATGATACCTACACAAGATCAAGCCAGGCAAAATTCCATTATAGATCTCTAGGCCCCACCACACAGTGAGGCCCTCTTGATAGTAGATCATTGCTAAAGAAGGGAAAAAATTATTCCTTATTGAGAATATGGCTGTTGGTGGCTTTCCCATGCATCAGCAGATGGCCCTATATCCATGCACATACAGATATATGGGCATAACTAATTGGACTTAGTGAGTCATAAAAATAGATATGAACTTGGGAATGGGTGTGTTGGAGGGTATATGTGGAAGTTGTGGGGAATGAGATGTAGATATGATCATATGTCATTGCATACACACCATGTATGAAATTTAAGACAGGAGAATTCAAATAGATTTAAAAATAAAGGTATGATAAAACTATAAGCGTCGTTGTCTTGTACTGTAGAAATAAGTTAGTTAATGCATGAAATGAGTTTAGAATGGATGTTGACCCAAATACTAAATGATAGTTACTAACTAGTAGGGATTCTTTCAAACATAGTTAGTGAATACTACGTGCTGAACAATACACTAGATGCCTAGGGCTGTGATGAGAATAAGAAAAGAAAAGTTTTATAAGATATTCATTCTGTAGTCTTATGTGGAAATAAGTCAATACCAAGACAGAGAGATGATCTACTGAGCAGAGGATGCACGCTGCTGGTTGGTAGGGGTACAAATGGGATTTTTATTTTATTTTATTTTCATATGTATCATTTAAAAGACAGACATTTGTTTTGTAATATCACCTATAAGAGCCCAGTTGGTAGACTGTTTGCCTAGCATGCCCTAAATCCTGAGTACAATCCTCAGCACCACATATAATGGGCTTTTTGGCAATACCTATAATCCCAGCACCCAGGTAGAACAGGCAGTCGGATAAAGAGTTCAACATTATCCTTGTTTACCTGAGGCCAACCTGGGATCCAGCAGACCTTATCTCATGCAAATAAAAAATGATTATTCTTAAATTGATTTAAAAATGGAAATAACAAATAATAAAAAATAATAAAACTGGGATTGTGGTAATACATACATATATACGTATATATACACATATATGTGTGTATATATATACACATATATGTGTATATATATACACATATATGTATATATATATACATACATACATATATACATATATATGGCTGGGAGATGGCTCCTTTGAAGAAATGCTTGCTGCACAAGCATGTGGCCCTAACTGATTAGTCTAGAAGAATCAGGAAGCTCTAGGCTCACTGAAAGATCACTCAGAAAATAAGGTGGAGAATGATGAGAAAGAGTTCACAGGCCTACACACACGCAAACATGTACACATGTGTACATCACACACAAAATAATCTAAGCTACTGGGTAGGTAGCAGATCAGCTAGTACATTTATTGCATTAGTAGTTTTCTAACTCTCTTATCATGCTCCTAATTTTATAGGTAAATCAGTAATGGAAAGGCAGAATGTTATTCTCAGGAAAAGTATTTTTGGAAGGTTGGCTTGTGATGCTGCTATAACTCCTAGCTGGAAAACTCTCAGTGTCACTGCTCCATAGAAAAGTGCTCTAATAGAGGTCTCTCCTTTTATTCCTGCTAATCCTTTATGTCTTACTAGGTCTCACCTCTGAAAAATTGAAATCCCAATATAAACATTAAGACTGACCCTCATTCGTTCAACAAATGTTATCTAATACTATAGTATGTATATCAATGTGTTGGGGGCTATAACAAAACACCATAGGATAAGTGGTTTAAATAGCAAATAAAAGATTCTCAGAGTTCTGGAGGCTGAGAAGATCCTCCACGGTTAACATGCCTGTGCCGTGGCAAGGCCTCTTTTCCTGCTTTGCTCACAGCTGCTTCACTGTGACATTGTGGGTATATTTTTTTCTCTGTGTAATTGGAAATGGAGTACTTTGATTGCTTTTTCTCACAAATATATGATTCCCATTAGATTAGGGGACCGCTGCTTATGACCTCACAAAGCTCCGATGGCTTGACAAAGGCCCTCTCTTCACATACAGTCACATTGAATGTTGGACCGTCAGCTTACCACTGTATGTAGCATTATGATCCAGTAGGGTTAGATAAAGAAGGAACTGGAATGGGGATGGGGGAGGCATCCCTGGGATGAGCTAGAAACATAGGACAATGGGAACTCCCAGGAATCTATGAGGGGGGTGACCCTAGCTAAGACTCCTAGCAATAGGGGACATGGAACGTGAAACAGCTACCTCCTGTAACCAGGCAGGGCTTCCAGTGGAGGGATGGGAAAACCAACCCAGCCACAAAACCTCAAACCCATAATTTGTCCTGCCTACAAGATGTGCAGGGATAGAGATGGAGCACAAATTGAGGGAACGGCCAGCCAGTGAGTGGCCCAGCTTGAGACCGAGCCATGAGAGAGCGTTCACCCTGACACTGTTAGTGATACTCTGCTATACTTACAGACAGGAGCTTAACATAACTGCTCTCTGAGAGACTTAACCCAGCAACTGATGGAAACAGATACAGAGACCAAACATTAAATGGAGTTCATGGAATCTTGTGGAAGAGGGGGAGGAAAGATGAAGGAGCCAGAGAGGTCAAGGAGACTACAGGAAAATCTGCAGAACCAACTAACCTGGGCTCATAGGAGTTCACAGAATCTGAACCACCAACCAGAGAGCATGCATGGGACAGACCCAGGCCCTCTGCACATATGTAATAGATAAGCAGCTTGGTCTTCATGTGGAATTCCTAACAGCAGGAATAGGGGCTGCCTCTGACTCTGCTCCCTGCCTTTGGATTCCTTTTTCCTAACTGGGCTGCCTTGTCTAGCCTTGATAAGAGAAGAAGCATCTTATCTTACTGGATCTTGATATATCAACATTGGTTGCTATCCACTGAAGGCCTCCCTTTCTCTTCAGAGAAGGGGATGGGGACATGGTTGGAGGGGAGGTAAGAGGGAGAGGCAGGGGTAGAGGAGGGAGGAGAGGCTGTGATGGGGATGGAAAGCAAATAACTAATGGAAAAAAGAAAAGGAAAAAAGGAGGAAGAGGAGGAGCAAAAAGAGGAGGAAAAGGAGGAAGAGGCACGTTCCCTGCCATGTTTTGTCTCAACAGCACACATTTATTGTACATCATGGTGATTTTAGAGTCACACTGGCTTCTGTTTGAACCACAATTCTGTGACTTTGTCTAGGTTTTGCCCCATTTCCCTTATTTATAAAACAAAGAAAACAAGTATTGCTATTTATATTATGTCCATTAAAGACATTCATTAATTTAATAGATATTTGTTGAACACTCTGTTTAGGTCAGTTATCTGCTCAACCCATGGGATTCCAAAGCTGCAAGTTATAAATATGCAAAATGCACTTAGCCCAACATAAGCAGTCCATTAATGTTACTAGTTGTTACAAGGCACAGCCTCACGGGAAGTTAAATTCTAAGGTTAGTGCTACTGACCTAGTAGGTCCAAAATCAAGGTCATGATTCTCCCGGCTAGGCCTCTACCTCTTATTCCTCCCTTACCCAATCTGTTCATTAACCTGAGTTCCCTCTTACCCCTAACTTAATATCTAAGCAGTCTTCCAAATTAAGCATATCTCGTTTCTCTCCACATCTAATTGCCATTTCATGGTGCTGTGATGCAGCTTGCTCAGAGTGGATTGAGAAAGCTGGCTGACCGTGTCTTCCCAGTTCTACCTCAAGCAATATCCAATTGGTAGCTTGAATCACTCACCCATCGGTTCAAGAATTGATCCCACAGAGATCAGCACTCTAGAGTCTTATTTTCTTTCTCTCGGGAGCCAGTTGCTCATCAACACACCACTGTTTCTTCTTGTTTAAATCTATCTTTCAGTTTTTGTTGCTATAGCCATAGATGTGTCCCTCCCTCCCTCCCTCCCTCCCTCCCTCCCTCCATCCCTCCCTTCTCCTTTCCAACAATGTCTCTGTATCCCAGTTGGGTCTCCTAACTCACTATGTAGCCAAAGTTGGCCTTGAACTCCTGATTCTTCCTGACTCAACTTTCCAAGTGTTGGGATTAGAGGCCTGTGCCACCATGGCTGGATTACGCAGTGCTGGGGATCAAAGTCAGGGCGGCATGCAGGCTGCACAAGCACTTCCATACTGAGCTACATCCCAATGCTTCAGGTTTTAAAATCTATGACTGGGGGGGGCGGGGTCCACATCCCCAATGAAGCATGTGTGGAGGTCAGAGAACAACTTGCAGGGGTCAGTTCTCTCATTGCACCATGTAAGTCCTGGAATCAGACTCAGGCCACCAGGTTGGTAATAAGCACAGTCATCTGCTAAGCTGTCTCACTGGCCAGCCCTTCATTTTGTTGTTGATGATTTTTTTCTTAATCTAAACATTTGCTAGAATCTCCTAAATGTTTTCCTTACCTCTGCCAATCAAGCCTTCATATTCCTGCTACGGTTCTCTATGTAAATGTCCATTGGATTGGGTTTCATCTGCTTAGAAGGCTCTGTGTATTAGAGGAGCACCTTTACCACCTGACCATGGCATTCAATGTCCTTCAGAATCTACCATGTCTTATTTTCATCCTTGCTCTGGAAGCCTCAACTATACTCCCTGAGCTAGTCGTACTTAGAATTGGTGAACAATGTCCTTGGATACTTCCTCTGCTTCCTTGCTTGCTACTTGCTCCCCAGGAATGCCCTTCTCAGCTAGGCGACAAATTATCAACTCCTCTTACAAGTCACATAGATGCTCTCTCTTTGAGGTCACAATATATTTCTCTGTCCATGTGCCATCAGGCAGAACTACCTCCAAAAGCAAGGGGTGGTGTTGAAATGCAATAGTTACAGTGGTAGCTCCAAGCTTTCAACAATCAGAGATCTTCTGTCAAGTTTGGACCCTGCTAAATTGAAACAGATTGAAGACTAGACAGTGTAGGTGTAAATCTGGCTCATCTTGGATGGAATCCCAAATGTACATGTAACTAGAGATACATATGGCCAAAAGAGACTGTTTCTTTTGCTTTCAGGTAGAACTGCACCTGACCTACCCCAGACTAATGATGAAGAATATTTTGAGTGTCTTGCAAAGAGCAAATAAAATAATCTTAGCACATTGCTTCCTTCTGCCTACCTCCCCATCACGACGAGTCTTCTTAGCAAGTAGGAGATACAAGTAACCCTGACCATGGAATCTGGAGGTATATAGCAAGACTGTAGTGCTGAGTGCTAGCTCTTTGGTGCTTAAGGTTCATTCTGCCAGGTCTGCCATTGCCCTGGCTCCTGCACAGTTAGATTGCTCACAAAGGGCGCCCCCCCCCCCAGCTTCCTGTTTCTGAAGAGTAACCTGTGGGGGGTGGAAAACAGGAACAGAGTCTCCAGATGACAAAGTGACTTAAAAGGAACAGCAGAACTGTCCTAGTAGTGTTCTGAGATGCTAACCCATTGGTTAGTGCTTGAAGACCATGGATTGCCAGCTCAATGAAGGACTGGTGTGGTAGAGAGCATAAACATAGAATTTTATGCAGTTCTGGCTGCAATCCTATAACAGAAGTGCCCACGCATGGCTTTATGTCAGTTTGTGAATTGAGTTCAAGAGGCCCCCAACTCTAAGCACTGTATGCAAAATAAAAGCAATTAGTGCAGCTGTTGCCATTGTATTCTCCAATCTGGAATTAAGTTACTGGCACGAAATGCAGAATATTTTTCCCACTTCAGTTTAATCACAGTTGGGAGATGGGAAGCTCATTTGTTGCTTCTTTTGTACCCCTTGCAATTCTTGCCAGTACTGTGCACAGAGGAGGCACCCATATGCATAAAAGCCAGAAATGGGGTTAAAGATCCTTGCATAGCTGCCATAAGTATAATCAAAACAAAATTCTGCTTCCCCAACCTATATTTATTTTGAACTATGTTTTCTAGTAAAATGGACTAGTCCTAAACTGTTCTTCCCAGTAAGCTTTTCTCTCTGCTGCTCATTTCCCTTTTCTTGGTTTCAGTATGATTCCACACAAAATGTTGCTTGGAAAAATTGACCTCATATGGTAAGTTCTGGGCTTTGCACTTATGGACCACTGCCTTTAAATGCACTGTGTCGCAGATGTATCCACTGGGACTGGTTACCCCAAGACCGGTTGTCCACTGCATTTTGAACACCTCTAGTTTTCTGTAATGGCCTTTGCCTATTGAAGAGAGGAATTTCTTAGATGAAGGGTGACATTGCACTTACCTGTGGGTATGAAGACATGCATGTAGAATGCAGATAATATATTTGTTGGGTAAAGTTTTGGAAGAAGGCTTTTTAAGATCCTCACTGGCCTTAGGAAGTTGGATAGATTTCCAGTACCAGGCATGTTTTCTTTCTTGTTGAATGAGTCTTAAGCCCAATCAAGGAATATCTCAGAAGAGAAGGTGAAAGGTTGTAAAAGCCAGGGGCCCAGGAAATCTGCCATGAGACTGTGCCTCCTGGCAATGACAGGGATACTTCACTCATGAAGTCTCAGCAATATGGTTGCTTAAATAAAACCTGAGTAATAACATCAATAGACATGTTAACATGGAAGAGGAAATGCTCACTGGGCCCTACCCCTAAACAAAGGCATCTAAGAAGTGCTGGGAGCAGGAAAAATAGTCTCCCCCAAAGGTCATCCCCCTAATTGATTATTCAACACCAAGTGTTCAGCCCTGAAATCATATACATGGGAGTAACACTAAACAGACCGTGCAGCTTATATGCTTATATCTATATATTCATGTATTTGTGTGTGTATGTGTAAAACAATAGCAGAAAAAGAGGCCATCAATTTAAGAGGGAGCAAGCAAGGCACGGGTAGGGCACATGAGAGTGGTTGGAGGGAGGAAAGGGAAGTGGGTAAATGGCATGCTTATACTTTAATTTCAGAAAATAGAAAAAGGAAAAAATAAAAATGCATTGCACTTTTTGTCCTCTGATAGAATGCAGAGATGCCAGCACCTTGGCTGTGTTGGCAGGAATCAGTTAGCTCGAGAAGGACGCATGGGTGTTTAATAATGTTCTCTGTGGTGCTGATATTCTTCTGAAACTTAAGTAGCTCAACAAATCATTCTCTGACATTTAAGTGATATTTCTACT
Source organism: Uromys caudimaculatus (assembly GCA_028551405.1). Lineage (NCBI taxonomy): Eukaryota > Metazoa > Chordata > Mammalia > Rodentia > Muridae > Uromys > Uromys caudimaculatus. Next base: position 71,154,670 of record CM052722.1, read on the forward strand.
TAACTTCCACCAGTCATGACACCTTTGCCAGCACTCTTCTCGGCACATGACTCTTTCCCAGAGCACGTTGAATGGTGAATGAGTCCATGAAGCTCCATAAAGAGTGGCTAAAATGTTATTCCACCAACTGTTGTCCATCACTAAGTGATCCATGACAGATTTGCTCCAATTCAGCCCAAATTACATTAGTAGATAATGTCCATTGAGTGTTTATCATGCCTGGCAATGTGCTTGGTGTGTTACATTGGACGTCATTTCATCCTCTGACCTCCCCTCTTCGGTGAATAACTTTAGTCTTCTAATTTTCCCAAGAAGGAACCAAGGTCAATAAGGAGGCAGTAGGCCTTCAGATCCTAGGCTGATAGTGATGAAACTAGTATCACTCTGAAGGATGAAAGTTAGCAAGAGCTCAACAAATATTTGAACCAGATGTCTCTAATTTCCAAAGGCTTCCTCGAGGCTCTGTGTAGGAGAACCACACAGTGGGACCCCATTGCTTGGAGGGACAGGTGGCTGAGGGCAGTTAGGTTGTACTTGATGTTTTTCAAGAATAGTTGAGCCCCACTTCAGGAAAGTAGAGTTCAAAACTGGAATTATCTTCTCCGGCCTGTCGAATATGAATTAGCTGTGCTAGGCTAGGCTGCTTGCCCTTTGAAGAAAGGCTGAGGACTGAAGAATAAGTACCCTAAGCCTATAGTTTTATATTTACTCATATTTGCTGTTTTTTTCTTTTTACAGTGCTGAGGGACAAACCTAGGGAGGACCTTCATATTCTAGGCAAGCAGGCTACAGTCAGCTACACCCCAGCCCTTCTGTTTGTTGTTTTGTTGAGATAGACTCTCACTATACAGCTCAGATTGGCCTCAAATTTGGGATTCTCCTGCCTCAGCCTCTTGCATGCTAGAATTATAGGTGTGTGCCACCATACCCAGCTTTAAAACATAACTTTAATAACTTCTACTGGGTAGGAATAAGATAGGAAGCTCATATACAAATTTCATCTGGCAGTGGTTTATTTTAAATTATTGAATCATCAATCTGTATGTTCCTCAGTGTCTCTTTTTATAGAATTGATTTTCTATAGTTTGGGTCTTGACAATCATTCAGAATTTCACGTGTTAAACGCACCTAGGACTGCCTTGTCTGGCCCCAGTAGGAGGGGAAGTGCTTGGTCCTGTGGAGACTTGATGTCCCAGAGAAGGGGGATGCTAGAGGGATGAGGTGGGAGTGGGTGAGTAGGTGGAGAAGCACCCTCTTAGAGGCAAATGGGAGGGGGGATTGGATGGGGTGCTCATGGAGGGGGAACTGGGAAAGGGGACAGTATTTGAAATGAAAAGAAACAAAATAATTTAAAAAAACCTTCAATCTACCCCCCTAAAGCACCTAGAGTAGTGTACTTGGAGGTGCTGGAAAGCTGGAAAGGGAAGTCCTAGTGAGGCCCTTATTCACTGGAGATGTGCCCTTGAAAGTGACTATGAGATCTGGATTAGCTCCACAATATGCTCCCACCACACTGTGCTACCTCACCATAAGCACAAAGAAACTGGGCCAATTTTTATGGCCTGAAGCCCCCCAAACTGCAAATCCAGTGGTGTCCATCAAGGTGACTTCTAAATAACTGTATGTATGCCTATAGAATGTTGGTGCTCTCAGATTTGATTAGAGGGTCCTGTCTGAAGTGGTAAGCAGTAACTACAGAGACTTATAACTGGTCCAAGTGTTGAGAGTAACTGATGGTTGCATGCTTAGGCTCACTGTGACATCTATTATCAACTTCCCCTCCCTTGTTGAGGCTCAGGAAACATGGTGGAAGAGCTGAAAGAATGCAAGAGCCAGAGGAAGCTGATGGGGAGCAGTGCAGACCACTACTCCTGCTCATGACCTGACTGTTGGAGTATTGAACTCACAGCAGTTGTGGTTACCTGCATCAGATCTATATTAGACTAGGCTGGTCATCATCCTGTCACTGAGTGTGGATCTCATGGGGCCCCACCTCCCTGAGGCAGCTAATGGCTATTGGGGAGGAGAGAAATCCTTTGCTTCTGTAAACATGCCCTCACCCATGTTACTGTAAGCAACCTTGATGAAACTCATTGGGTCACACAGACACAGAAAAAAGACATGAAAGGAGAAGGGGAGCTAGTTCGAAAGAGAAAAGGGATTGGCCAAGGTGAAAGGGGGACAAGGGGTAACAGAGGTGTGTGGATATGATCGAAATGCATCCTATGCATAAATGAAAAAATCACAATGAAACCTGTTATTATGTATAACTAACGTATTTAAATGTAAACATTAAAACCTGTGAGTCCAAATAACTTTTTTCTCTTTATAAGTTAATGATCTCAAGCAATTCGTTATAGTAATGTAAAGCTGACTAACACAGAAGCAACCTCCCTGATCTGCTTTTTATTTTTAAAGCAAAATACTGGAGCAAAATGGTTCTCAAGACTGTAAAGGGTCTCGGAAGGCACATGATATCATCAGTGTTGTCTCTGGCTGTTCGGGTATATCGATTGCAAAGAGGTGTAATGGGAATGAGTCAGGTAAAATAGATTAGAAAGGGGCCGTTGAGGATCTGTTGAAGTAAGATTTGCTTGTTTTTTGGTAAAAAGGCTACATTGAGGGTTTATTAGTTATAATGTACTTTAAAATTACAAGGCACTTTGTAGCCAATTTTCAGTGCAGCTGTACAAATTGACATGGACTGAAAGTAATGAGACCAGGCTGGAAAGTGAGTAGAAAGTATGCATAGTCATTGAAATGAGAAAATGACAAATAAACCTTGTAGCCCCGTACAGTATTTTTCTAAGTGCCTCATTTCCTGCTCTTCTAGCTACTATCCAGAAGACCTTGGTTTCCTAGGAGAGCTGGGTAGAAATCACAAAAATCTGAGCTGTTTTATGGCCTTTTGTAGGCTGCTTTGAAGGGCACTGTTCAGTTGTGTCTGGTTTACCCAGACACTCCTTGGTTCTGCCATGACCTTGCTAGAGGAGATTTTCCATTCTTCTTTGTGTTGTAATTGTTTGAAAGGTTCTTCTTTCCATGTTAGTCAAGAACTGTATTATCGACCTTTAAATTTGGGGGCTGTATATAGAGAACCCAGGTTCAAATCCCAGCACGCACGACTGTCTCTAACTCCAGTTCTTCTAGAGGATCAGTTGTCCTCTTCTGGTCTACACTGTCATCACATGTACATATGGTGCACAGACATACATTGAGGCAAAACACCCACACCTATAATAAATAAAGTAAAATAAATTTTGGCTCGGTGTTGGCAATGTTTTACACAAATGTGTCCTTCCTGATTTGTTGTCCAGCCCCACTAATGCAATCAACTCATCTAGTCCATGTCCTGGATGGCCTAGTAGACATATCAGTCACATGTCCAGGATCCATCTATATGCTGTAATTAAAGATTACCCCTTCAGAGAGAGAGAGAGAGAGAGAGAGAGAGAGAGAGAGAGAGAGAGAGAGAGAATATTGCTATTTGATACCTTAAAAAGGCAGGAGTTAGCTGTACTGTAAAAGATAGATTCCTTGTATTTGCTGTTGAGCATTTAAAATTTTACACTCTGCTAAATAGCCTAGTGGTTCTCACTATGTTGAATATAGAGTTACTACTATATAACAAAGAATTTCTTTTCATACTTTTTTTTTCATTTCCTTTATTAAGGGCTGGTAACAGAACCCAGGGCCTCAAATGATAGACAATTGTTCTACCATTAAGCTACATCTCTAGACCTCATCTGTTCTTCTTACTTATGTTTTTAAGGAAGGCAGGGTCTTACTGTATAGCTCTGGCTGGACTGGAACTGACTACATAGACCAGGCTGCCTCGAACTCACAGAGATCCATCTGCCTGCCCTGCTGAGGTTAATAATAGTGTGCACTACCACACTCAGCTAACTGATCATTTTGAAATTCTTATTTTTTTAAATGTATATACTTGAAAGAAATGAAAACAGGCTGAGTTTAATGGCCCCAGTCTATATTCTCAGCACTCAGGAGACTGAAACTAGAAATCGATGAGTTCAAGGCCAACCTAATTTATATAGCAAAACCCTGTTTAAAAACAGAAGTGGAAATGTGTTCACATGAAAACATGTATACATCTATTTATCATATTTATAGTAATGGAAGAATGGAAGTAACCCAAATGTCTAAAATTGATGAATGGATGAACAAACTGTTGTCTACTCAGGCTATTGCTATTGGTGTTGGTTGCCCACCAGAAAGCAATGGTAAGACCCTGTTGCTGAAGACAGTGTTCAGCTTTGCTTACAGGACATGGAGAAATCAAGCTGTACTGGCCTGGAACTTCCTCCCTGATGGCTAGTTTTCATACTGTAAGGTACTGTAGGCTGCAGGGGAGGAAAGTAACCAAAAGTCTTCTCCCCTGGGAACTTCAATAACAACCAGCCTGGCAAAACATACTCCTGGATGTAATAGTGGCACAAATATAGGGCCAACCAACAGCTTCCTGCTTGTGTGTAAAGCTTGCTCCACAATAGGGAACCTGTGCTTGATAAGATAAATCTGGCCAAGAACTCATAATGGAGAAGGTCATAGATCCTAGGTGAGAACTAACTACTGTTGTCTTGCTAAGTAGACATGGTATCAAACTGCTTTGTAATTAATTTTTTTAATTTTTACTTTGATTACTTCAGGGACAGGGAGCATGCCACAGCATGTGCATAGAGGTCAGAGGACAACTTGGCACAGGCAAATTCTTTCCTTCCACCATGTGGCTCAAACTCATGTTGTCAGGCTTGGCAGCAAGTACCTTTACCTGCTGGGTCATCTTACCCCCCATACTTATATTTATATTTAAATCATTCTTCCACCCAAGGTTCAGAGAACATGAAGAAAGAAAGGACGGAAAGAATGTGGGAACCAGAGGCTGGGGCAGACTGACACAAAACTGTGTCTTCTGGATGTGATGTGGCCAAAGTACTCAAGAAAGTACTACAGCTACAGTTACATGAACAAGATTGGGCTAGTCTACATTCTTCAAGGAAGGAGGAAGAGCGCATTAAGATTATTCGACGTTAATGGTGGCTGGGGCGAAGGCTGTCACTTTCTCGAGTGGTGTAGCTACTGGTAAATTGCTTGTGCTCCTGTAAATAACCTCCCATCGTGCTCATGCAGACAACCCTGTTTAAACTCAGTGGCTTACACAGGAAAGGGGTTGGGAAGGCAGGAGGATGGCTGATTGGGAAGAAGGCGAGTGCCTCGGGATAAGGGCAAAGTGATGGGAAAGGAAAAGGAGCAAAGCCCAGTGCAGATCACGTGAGACTGTCAAAGAGTAAAAGGAAAGAAAGAAAGAAAGAAAGAAAGCGTGCTGTGCCCGTAGAAAGGAATATTAGGCAGCCTTAGAAGGAATGAAATACTGAAACCTGGTCCAACATGGCAAAGGGTCAATCAAATTGTGCTCAGTGAAAGTCTGGATACACAAAGGATTGCAATATGAATGATGGCCTGTGTGTAATGTCTGTAATAGTATTCTCTATCAAGACATAAATTGAATTAGTGGTTGCCCAGAGCTCCAAGGGGTGTGGAGGAAGTGAAAGATGATGGACACTAGGCTTGGAAGTTTTGGAGATGGCTATGGATGAAATATTAAAAAATCCTGCAAACTAGAGCAAAAGAGGTGTTTCTTTCTCAGTGAGATATACAGAATCTAGTATAATATATAAAGACACAGTACTGACTTAAAATAAAATTTTCCTAACACATTCTTTTTTTTAAAAAGTACCAAATGTGTTTTTGGAGAAATTTTACTTTATTCTTAGATCTAGTACCATTACTCATTTGTATGAAGTATACTTCATTATAACTTTGATCCTATTTCTGCTGTGTTATATGTCATGTGACCTCTTACAGAAAGACTCCCAGCCAGGTAGATACATGCTGCTGGCTCATCCAGGGGGGTTGCTGCAAGTGTAAAGCCAGCCTGCTCTACAGTTCAGGCTTCTGTAGACTACAGAGTGAGACCCTTGTTGCAAAAAAGTGAACAGATGGTAAGAGAGGGAGGGAGGAAGACACACACACACACACACATGTACACACGGGGGGGGGGAGATCAAAGACTGACAAATCTCCTTTTTTCTGTGACCTGGACCCCCATCCCTACTTAATAACAGTTACTAATTTATAAAAATGTTTGTATCCACCCAATTTTTGTGTGTCCATCGAACTTAAAGTTTCATTTAAACAAAAAGTTTGAGTGTAGTAATGGTTACATAACCCTAAACCCACTGAAACCACCAAACTGTATGGCAACAAGAAAGTATTGCACTGTTATAATGTAAATAATTAGGTTTTGTTGAAGTCTTTCAGGCTTATTTCTCAGCTTAGTATTCTTTTGGATTGAACACTACTTGGGCATATAGGCTTTGCACCATCATCTCACCAGTGCTTGGGATTTCTAAATGTCTTCACTTGAACCTGCTCCCCTCTACCTGGGCAGCATATAGCACATTGGATCTTCCCCTTTTGAAATCATTTGCTCTGTGTCTCAAGTCTGGTGATTACAAGGGAAGTAACAAACTAATGTGTGTAGTGTATAACGACTTAAAGTAGCGCTTACATTTTGGCAGGTGCCCTAACTGGAAGGAGGTGATTAATTGGGAACTGCAGGCACCATGGCAGGCCTAGAAGGGAAGAGATTTTGCTGAGGCAGCCTTCCTCAAATTATACTAAAGAGGTAACTACTGATAGCCCACCCCCATAGCAGAAATCTAAGGTCGAGTGTAAGCTGGGGTCAATGTGGTAGCTCTGTGTTTGGTTGGCTATTGGAAAGGCAGAAATGTGTAGGGCATCCTTTTATTACTGAGTGCCTTTCAAGTTGAAACTATCAGGAGCTCGCTACTAGATGTAAAAGTCAGACAACTCTTGTCTTTTAGGCCGAGGCTTGCTTTATAAAAGTTCAAGGCAATGCCAGGTTTTAAAGGCACTCTGGAAAGGGTCCTTTAGCAGTTGGTGGCTGAGGTATTTGCCAGATGTCATAGCAACGTGTGCAATCACATGTGCCAAAAATGAAGAAGGGGTAAGTTTTAGGACATGTCCTGCCCCATCTTTTTAATAGTGTGAGTATACCTGGAAATAGGGGAGCGGTAGGAAGAGCATCAGCTTTGCAGCTACGCTTCAAATTGGGTGCAAAGTTGGGATGGAATCCAAGCTTGCATTTCATACCAGCTTTATGAACTTGAATGTGTCACTTAACCTCTTGGAATTGAAGTTGCCTTCTGTGTAAAATTGGGAATAACAATCCTTACCTTGCTGGAGTGTTGTAAGCAGAGGCAACAGGTAACAGATATCAAGTGCTCTATGCTGTGATTGGCACAAGATGTAATCCTTTAAAATATTAATACCCCTTCCTCTCTCAGTGCAGGTGCCTGCCTTGCCTCATCAACGTGAACCTAATGAAAGTACAAATCAATAGCAGTTCTTTCTAGCCCAGAGAGCCCGTGGCTCTTATTAAGATGCACACCTTCTCCTAGAAGCTCACATGGGAAAGGTTGCTGGGGAGTGTGCATATGTCTAAAGGTCTAGGCCGGAAGGTAGATATTATGAAGGATGGTCTGAAACTGGATGGTTAGCCCATCTAGCTAAAGGACTATAGTATCCGGCACATGGTGGAAACAGGGAGCTAAATGCATGCCTAGCATGCTTTCTCAGCTGCGGTAATCTACTGTAGGCCCTTGTGTCCTCTTTAAGAGATGGAAACCACTAGGACATTGAAGCAATGGAAAAATAACCTCTTACATTTAGAGAGCACTTTACAATTTCAATATATCCGCTGTGTATTCACATCGACTTTTCTATTGGATTGTCCACCCAATAAAGCGAACTAAACAGGAAAGCTATTACCTACATTGTGGTGAAGGACCAAATAAAAATATCCAAGGCTCAGAAAGATTAACAGTAATTTTGTAATGAAATTGGGGTCAGAACCTTTGTCCTTTGACTTCTAATTCAGTGTTCTTTCTATCACTTTAACTGCAGATTGAGTGGTTTGGGTCTAAACAGAATATATTTGAGAACATAAATAGAACATACTATTTGGTTATGTAACACCACAGCTGCTGGGTCTGGTTTAGCAGAAGCTTGAAGAACAGGAGAAGGGGGTGGGAGGTAGTCAAGTGTGTAAAATGAATTCTGCTTCTTGAGATGTTCAGCAAACCTCAACAGAGTGCTCGGAGTATTGACTGGGACATTAATTCTTCAGCCCTTAGTGTATCACAGCTTTACACTGTTCCTTAACTCCAGTGACAAAAGCCAGCTTCTTCAGCCTTGTGACCTTATCTTCCTAAAATTACAACCCATCTCCCAACTTGTTGCTTTCTTCATCTATGTCATGTGTACTTGATGAAAATCTCCCCCTCCTACAGGTCTCACTCCTTGCCCCATTTCAGTTACTATTAATCTTGACTGTCCCAAGATATTTTCCCTCTATCTCATTTTGATTGCATGCAATTTCCATTCCTTGGAAATACCTGCTTCTATATAAATGGAATAATATGTCAGGAGGCACTGTGCAGATAATAAATGACAGTTTACAATTATTTTTGTCCTCTCCAGTTTTAGTTCTGCTTCTCACTTTTTAGCCTTACGTGAAACCTGGGACTTCTCTTCTCTGACGATATTTCTTCCCTCCAAATATCTTGCAGCTTGTGAGTGACACAGTATTAATGTGGCTGTGCGTGTGAAGTGCATGGGATGTGTTGGGGGGCTTCCTCTGTGGATAGATAGGATTTCTACTTCCCAGATCACAAGATTCAGCAAACTTCTGACACTCTCATGGTTTGGGGCAACAAGGAAAGCATTAGAGGCGGTGAAGGGACTGAAGATAATGCAAGGAGATGAAGACAGAGACAGAGAAAGGAGCAGGGAGGGGATACGAGAATTCTGAGAGTGATATTTAGATGTGAGCATCATCTAGGAGACAAGCCTCTGGATATGTACATAAGAGACTTTCTACATGGGGGTGAAGTGGGAGGGCCAATCCTAAGTGGACATGATGCCATTTCGCAGACTGGACTCCAGGACTGAATATAAAGGAGCAAGTGAGTTGAGCATTAGTGCTTATTGCTCTCTGTTTCCTGATTGTGCACACAAGAGGACCAACTGTTTCACAGTCCTGCTGCCCATGTAGTCCTTGCCATAATGAACTACGTCCTTAAACCGTGAACCAAAATGAATGCTTCCTTTGTTACATTTATTTATTTCTGTAGTGTGTAAGGGAATACACACAAGCTACAGCACACGTGTGGAGGTCAGAGGACAATTTGAGGGAGTCTATTCTCCCTTTACAATACGTGGGTCTGTTATGTGATAAAACTTTTTTCTGAGAAGATGCAACACACACACATCTACTCACCCCAGATAGGGAATCCACAACAGACCAAAGTACAGATACCACCAAAGTCTTGAACCAACGAGTTTTATTGGGGTTACTTAGAGGACTGTGGGTGGGGGATTACTGACAAGAGCAGAAATGACTCAAAGACAGCTGTATCACCAGAGCCCAGCATGGATGACAACTCACATCTGGGAACCTGGCAGCACATTGCAGCCTGCAGGCAGCGCAACAGGTTGGAGACTGTCATTTCCAGGGACCTCAGAGGTCTAAACCTCTTCTAGGCAGCTCAGCTGGTTTCTGCTTCTTCCAAGCAGGTAGTCTAGTCTCAGAGTCATCTTTGCAGCTCATCTGATCTGAGATTCTTCTTTGCAACTTGACTCTGCTTACTCTGGCAGGGAGGGTTCTAGTCACTCTGTTCAGTTTCAGAGACTTCCTGGAGGTATTTTGAGTTGTTTGCCTGCCTATTTGAAGAGTTTCATTGCAAGCTGGAGTGATGATTTAATCTCAGGAAACTGTTCCACTACAGGGTCTCCAACCTGAACTTAGGGTTGCTAAGCTTGACTGAAAGCACCTTCACTTGCTGAGCCATCTCCCTAGGTCCCTTCCTTCCTTCCTTCCTTCCTTCCTTCCTTCCTTCCTTCCTTCCTTCCTTCCTTCCTTCCTTCCTTTCCTTCAATTGCTTTTGTCAAAAGTTCTGTCACAGTAGTGAGAAAAAGAAGACACCAGCCATTGGCTATTTAATGTTTTCTGTCTCAAAGGGATCTTCAGAAGCCTTAAACTAAAAAGCAAGGTAGAAAGATCTCTTCTGCTATACTAGTCTGTGAGAAAGGAATTTTGAGAAGCATTTTGTTGCACCCACAGGATAAACTCTATGAGTTTATTTTCACTGGGATGGGCACTGTATCTTTGTATCTGTAGTCTGAATGCTTGCTCTAGGAACAGAAAAGAGAAATGTAAAGGATTATTCCAAGTGCTTCTTGTGACCTGGACAAGTCCAAGTGCCATCAGAGTAATGATCATGCGCCCTTCCAGACCTTGGCTGCGGTTCTCTGGGGTGTGCTAGTGAGGTGGTGCCAAGGGTCAGGAGCGAGTCAGGCTCCCCGTGTTTACTGTGTTTCTGCGTTTTTATTCTATGTCCATTCCAGCCCAAACACAGTCTCAGAACATTCCCTCTGGTCTTCTTTCTGGTTATCACCTCTTCAAAGTCATTCCCAGTCAGTTGTAAAGGACTCCTGAGGCAACTGGTCTGGAGGTCGTGGTAAAACCATGACCAAGTGCACAATCAGGCCTGGGTGGCACTGGCTAGTTAGTACAAGTTTGGTTGAAGGTATCCTTGTTGAAATCAGACAGTTTCTCAAAAGCTCCTGCAGAAACCAGACACTCCTTTTTTGTTGGTGGTGGTGTCTCTTCTGATTTGCTTTCTATTGCTGTGGTAAAAGATCACAACCTAAAACAACCTGGGCAGGGAAGGGTTTATCTGACTTTCTTGTTACAGTCCTTTGCCGAAGAAATCAAGGCTGGACCCTGGAAGCAGGAACTAAAGTGGAGACTAGGAACACATGCTGCTTACTGCCTTGTTCTCCGTGGCTCACATGGCTTGCTTTTTAAATGTAAGCCAGTTTCACCTTCTTAGAGCTGGCACTGCCCACCATAGGCTGGGCCCTCCCACATTAATCATTAATTGAGAAAATGTCCCAAAGACTCCCCTACAGGCCAATGTGATGGAGGAAATTCCTTTATTGAGTGCTATTTCTCTTTTCTCAGATGACTTTAGCTCGCACCAAGTTGACAAACAAACCAACCAATGACAAAAATCTAATCTACACAGTGTTTGTGTGGGTGTACCTCTTCATGTTTGTGTGGGGAGCAGGGGATGGGGATGGGTCTTGGTATGGAGGTCAAAGGACAATCACAGGGGTTCTGTGCCTTCCACTTTTTGTTTCAGACAGGGTCATTCATTGTCTTGGAACGTTGCCAAGTGCCCAGTGAGCTGGCCAGCAAGCTCTAGGGATCTGACTGTTTCTGCCATTCATCTTGCTACGACTTTGTTTCCAGAAGTTTCTTACCTCCTGGGCCTGTTTTATGTGGTTTTTGAAAATCAAACTCTGATCCTCATGCTCATAGCAAGTACTTTACCAACCAAGCCATCTCCCCAGCCAGAAACTAGTGACCTTTCTTGTACCTGGCAGGGGCCTACTGTCCCTGTGGTTAAGGGCATTTAGCACTCTTGCAGAAGACCCAGATTCAGTTCCCAGCACCCACAAGATAGCTAATGACCATTCCTAACTCCAGTTCTAGGGACTCTGACACCCTCCTCTGACCTCCACTGGCACCAGACATACATGTGGTGCATATACATATATGGAGACAAACCTCTCTCACATACAGGATAATACATAAATAGCTTAAGGGAAGCACAGTGAGCTCCCATTTTGTTTGCTTTGGAGGGATCTGGCTTTTTATTTCTAGCCGTTTGTTGAAGCCAGTAACTTTTAGGGTTTTTTTTTTTTTCTTTTTTTCTTTTTTGCAAGGGTGGCATCGTTAGTTCATTAGGTGTTGGTGATGGGATTTTGTTTTGTTTTGATTTTGAGACAGGGTTATTCTGTATAGGCCTGGCTATCCTGGAACTCACTCTTTAGACCAGGCTGGCCTCATAACTGTGTCCCCATAACTGGTGCAACCTCAGCTTTTGAAATTTCATCCTGAAATACACACACACACACACACACACACACACACACACACACACACACACACACACACACACAATCACCACCACCACCACCCTTTTTCTTAACAGAAACTTTTAAATAATGATCATATTGAAAATGTTAATAATGATAATATTGCACCATATGAGCACAGATAATAATGTGATTTTTTTTCCAAACTGCTAAAAGGCTATAGCACTTTGGTGTCATTGATTAGCTGGAGTGGTTCTACACTGAACATGAGCAATTACTATTGTTCAATTAAAATTATTTACAAATATTTTCTCAGGGCTTGGAATAGAGTGATGTGCTTGCCTAGCAAAGACAGGGCCCTGGATTTGTCCCGTAGCACAACATAAACCATCACAGCGCTGCATGCCTATAATATCAGTACCAGGAAGTAAAGGAAGATCAGAAATTCAAGGTCACCCTTAACTGTATACCAAGTTTGAAGTCAGCCTGGGATACATAATATTCTATCTCAAACAAACAAATAAACAAATAATTTTTTGTCATTTAAATCACAAAATAAAGTGCAACTCAATAATAATAATAATAATAATAATAATAATAATAATAATAATAATTGTGATAATTCTCAGTATTTTAGACATATTAATACCAGTCCCGGGTCCCAGAAATCCAGAAGCATTTTCTGTGTTAAGTTCTAGTGCCATCAGAGCATATGGAGTTTCTATCCTCAAAAGAGTTCAGTAACACCCCAAACCAGCCCTTTACTCCCATACATACCCAATTCTCAGAAGCAGGGTTGGAAAGAATGAGTCCCTCTGCCAAGGCCTGGAGCTCTAGGGCTTTGAGCCTTAGTCTCCTTTGGCTAGGAGGATGGTGGTGAGGTTTCTGACTGCCTCTACCCAGCCATCCATTCATTCCTCATTCTCTCAATACGTGTATGGTAAGTGACCTGCAGTGTGCTGAGCCCTCAGTAAAGGAATATAATATCCTTCGCCCAGATCTGTCGGGGCTGTTTGGAACTTAAACCTTTAACAGTTAAAAGAGTGAGAACTGGTGTGAATGAAATCCGGGACAGTGAGTGGGGTAGTCAGTGAGGGGAGCCAGGAAGGAGCTTTATTTTCTCAAATCATTCCAAGTCCCTTTCTTTCTTTTACTTGTTGAGTCTCACACACTGAAGGTCTTAGGAGGGAGTGACTACAAGAGCTCACAGGTCACTGACAGACTGCACTGTGCCCAACCAAGACTGTACCTTGGGTACCAATGACAATTGTTAGAGCAGTGTGTTTTAGCTCCCTGCACAGAAATTGAATCCTGGACGGGCTACTGAGGGGCCCCTGCCAGCTGCTGGCTCCAAAGTTGGTTTTGGCTCTGGGCTGGGTATGTGGAAGTTGGGGGCCAGACACTTTGCTCAGCTTAGCAGCTTGTATTGATCTCCAGGGCTCTTTTGTCTCCTCCTCCCAGTGGAAGCCTCTCCTCCTTCTCCCCCTCTCTCCCTCTGCTTTTCAGGCTCTTCCGCTTTGCTCTTCTGCTTCTAATGAACTGAAATCTCCGCGAGCCGCCACAGCTCTGGTACTTTTATAAAACTGTCCTTGCTCTCTCTGCATTCGTCCACTCAAGGGTATCTTTGCCTGAGGTCGGAATAGTGCTGTTAGTTCTGGTGATGATTGCATAGCAACACAGAGCAGCTCGGAGAGGGGAGGAGGAGGAGGAGGAGGGGGAGGAGGAGGAGGAGGAGGAGGAGGAGGAGGAGGAGGAGGAGGAGGAGGAGGAGGAGGAGGGAGAGGTGGGAGAGACAGGGAGAGTGTGCACACAGCAGCTGTCGGCATCCCTGTCTGAGGGACTTCTTTGCTGATTCACAGAGGCAGCCTAGCCTGGGCCTCCCAGCTTCCAGCTACCGCCTGCTTCGCAGACCTGACAGAATCAGAAGGTAGGCCACAGAGAAATTATTTCCACGCCTTGCCCTCGTTCAGCTGGCTGAAATAGGGGAAGCTTCAAGGGTACTGTCTCAGGGGGTTGTCTCTATGCCTCTTCTTGTCTGCCTGCATGTGCCTTTGGGGGGAAACTTGCATTTAAAATGCTTTTAATGAAGTAGCCACTGATTGGATTCATAAAGAAGGAAAAAGATTCCTGAGAATAGTAACTCAAGACAATCTGAGTAATTGTGATCTAAAGGATGAATAAGAGGAAAGAGGTTTGTTTCTCTGATAGAAATGGGGTGTTTATTTATCTGAGATTTTTCAATGACATGCTTTTTTGTCCAAGGGTAGATTCACTGCTGAGAGGGAAGGGGCGTGTGTGGGGAAAGCATTTGCTGGAAAGAGAGGAGAGGCAACAGTGGACCTCCAATCTTCTGAGCAAATGAGTATTCCGGCCAGGAGACAGGACACAGTTCTTCCCTGGAGTAAACTGAGCTGAGGCCTCAGAGTCCCGGGTGAAGGGCTCCTGGCAAGTCTGACTGACTTCCAGACCCCTTCGTTTTCCCCGAGGCACTTTCCCCATTGTCTGTTCTGTCTTCTGATTCCCTTTCTGCCTCCTGTTCCTAGGAGGCACCTTTTACCTCTCCAGAGCATAGTTCAGAGTGATTTGAAATAGAGCTCACTTCTCTAGAGTCCAACACCCCATTTCCTTCTATACCCCATGTCTCTCCTGGCCTCAGGCTAAGTGCCCCAACCTGGTACATGGACCTGGGACTGACTGGAAGGGTAAATATGGTTTATCCTTCTTTTGATAGAGGGCTAAAGACAGACCTCATGGGTTCCAAGCAGGTGGGGAGCTGGCAATGGGGGGAGCTCTTAGGAAAGGAGATCCAGTGTTCTCTTTTATCAAGAGCGTGGCAGGTACTGTCAGGAAAAGAACATATCTTTCTGCTTTCCTTGCCATTGTTCAAAAGAACAAAGGCATTGAAAATCTCCACCTATAGACTTTTCCAAAGGAATCCTTCTTTCTAAATTAAAGACTCCCAAGGAAATCACCTGCCAAAAAAGAGTCCAGAGGAAGCCACTAACCTCAGCAGATTTTTCTTCTGAGATTTCAGTGGGGGAGATGGTTGCAAGGAATCTCAGGGCTAGAGGTTGAAGTAAATGTCCTGTCTCTGAAAGACGGAGCTACTCCTTCCCTGCCTCAGAGTGCTGCTTCCTGCCAACTCTTGATATGGGATAAAGGCATGAAGGAAGAGACTTGTCCCTTCTGGATTGGGCCCTAGCTGTGTAGCTCTGAGCTCCCACCAGAAACAGCTTTCAGCTCTGCTGTCACCTAAAGGAGGGGAGCTTGGCCTGAAGCAGCAAACTTAGGATAGGCCCAAAATTTAGATGTAAAGAAGCCATCTAGGGCACAGCCTTCACATCACACATGCTCACAAGTTTCTGGTTCGATCTGCCATAATGCCTGTGAGGTGAGGTTAGATGTTATTAATGGAGGTGAGAACAGAGTCTTATGAACTGAGGAGGAGAGAAAGCCCACTCAGTGAATGTTATAGTACAGAACCACGGTCTTCCCTTCTAAAGGAGTCTATATCGTTTATTCTGTTTTAATTTATTTCATGGGCATGTGAGAGAGAGGGGGGCATGTGCCATGACTCTCATGTGGAGCTGAGAGGACAATTTGCAAAAATCAATTCTATCCCTCCCACCATGTGGGACCCAGGAATCAAACTCGGGCCCTTAGGCTTGGCAGCAGGCATCTTTACCCACTGGGCCATCTTACCAGTCCTTCCAAAGGATTCCAAACACTGACAGCTAAAATAGTAAGGAAATCTTTCTAGGACAGTAGTTTCAGAAGAATGTTTATAGATTCTGTTTAAAGTGTGTGTGGGGGGAGGATTGGAAATGCTTTTTGACTGAATTGTCCTCTTAGAGAGTGACAATGTACATAAAGCACACTAAGGGCTCCGAGGAGTACTGCTATGCATAAATCTGAGTAATGTTTTGACATGGGAAACACTTGAGCATTTTACAATGAAGGGTTTAGCAGTTGCTGCTAACTAACCAATTAACCAACCAGACAGACAAACAAACAAACAGTCGTCTGAAAACAAAAAAATCTCTAAGACAATCTGCTCCACCATTGTATTTTTAAATACACAAACCCAAGAGATTAATAAAATTGCTCTCCTTTCTATAGTTAATGACTGGCTGAAAGGTTTTCTCCTGATTTCTGGCTGACTACACCCAACTGCTAGACCTCTAGTAGGTTCCCTCCTGTGGAAGTAGTCCTGAGAAAATGAAGATTTGAGGAACAATCCTTTAAATTTTGAGTGCAACATCGGTATTTATTACATTGCATTTAGTGTCTTGTTATATTGGAAAATGATCAGCTTTCCATTTAGCATGGGATTTGTTGAATTTTTAAAAAGCACTGTGTTATGAAATGTTTTGTACATTCAAAGCAGCATAAAGCACATAAGAGCGACATGATATGATCTGGACATACTTAGATGTTCAGGTTTAAAAAGACATTACCAATAGAATCTATTTTTCCATAATTAAAGCTTCCACACTTCACAGTATCTTGGATGTAGTGTTTGCTATTCTCTTTCATTTATTCATACTTTAATCTTTACCATATGTGTGTGTGTTTAAAGAACATATGTTGATGCTTCATATATTTTAAAAGTGTATACCAATGGTATTCAATGTATGTATTATACTGAAACTTGTTTTTAATAATCAATATTATACTTGTGAAATACATCCATGTTGAAATATGTGATGATAATTCACTCATTTTTCAATAATGTATTTATGAGCATAAGCACAATTTATCCATCCATTCTGTTACTGGTGGATGCCTAGATCTCCAGCTTGCAGCTATGACCATGAGGGCTTCTGTGTTCATTCTTAGCTACTTGAGTTTGGGTGAATGCTTCTGTCAGGGAGATTATTTGGAGTGGTATTGTTCACTCACAAAATATGAGCAGCAGCATTGTTAAAAGACATTGTCAATTCCCTCTCCAAAATGGCTTACCAACTTACATTCTGACTAGTAGTGTAGGAAAGTTCCAGACTTATCGAGTTATTTGTCTCTAAGAATAAAATGATCACCCATGGGGATGTATTTTTAGGCTTATGAGTGGGAAATAAATTTTATTTCTCAAAAATGCTGTATAGGTCTTACCTCAGGAACACATTTCCTTGGTTCCATTTGCCAATTAAGGGGTTGCTTTAATCTCACAAGTCTCTTCCAGTTTGACAGTTGGAGTTCCTCTGATTTATTAATTGAGGTATATCTGAAGTAGAAACTTGGCTTTGGCTATATACTACAGGAAATTATTTTAGGAAGACATATAGGATGTGTGCCTCCTCTCTTACTACCGTTCAGTCTAGTAGAAAAGCCACATCATGAGAGGGAAGGTGGTCATGCAGGCTCATCTTGGACTGAGGCAAGGAGTCTGTAGCCACAGAAAGACTTCCCGTTGTCTGGTTCTTTCCTACACATGTCCACCTTAAAACTCAGTGGTTTTTTTTCTCCTGAGAATAATAAATGGTTTGTCAAAAATGGGGTTAACAAAAAAAGAGAATTTCATTTATGCAGCTCCCCAGAAGTGTCAATAAACAGTTTGGAATATATTTGTCTAGGCTTTCTTTCTGCACATATTCACACATAGATTTGTAAAGACATTTACAAAATTTGACTTTTATCAAGCATACTATTTTAACAGCTGTTTTCTTTAACTAAAATATATATGTTTGGCATCTGTAGTGGTTAGCTTTTTGTCTGCTTGACATCTTGGAGGGGGGAAAACTTCACTGAGAAAGTGGCTTGGCAAGATCGGTCTGTAAAGAAGTCCGTGGGGGCATTTTGGGCACAGAAGGGCCAACCCACTGTGTGCAGTGCACCCCTGGGCAGAGGGTTCTGTATAAGAAAACAAGATTAGGAAGCTATGAGGAGCAAGCCCAAAAGCAGCATTTTCCCATAGCTTCTGCTTCAGTTCCTGCCTCCAGGTTCTGTTGAGTACCCACCCTGACTTCCTTTCATAAGAACCTGTAAGTTCTTTTGGTTGTGGTGTTTATCACAGCAGCAGAAAGCAGAAAGCTTCTGATAAGTCAGTGTAGATAAAGCTACATCCTTTTAGCAACTACATAACAATCCCAAATGAGTGGCCTTGATAGATAACATCTGAGTGCTTGCTAAACAACAGAAAGCATGAAGTAACTGCTGGCCACAGGCAATGAATGAGGTGGTTTTCCATGATTACGGACTTCAAGACCACATTCCCTCTCACAATGTGGTGCTTCTACTGACAGTGTGGCAGTGAAAGAGGAGGCACACATGCTAAGTCTTTGTTAGCCCCATTTTATAGATACAGCAGCTGAAGTACAATAAGGTTAGAGAGCTTGTGCAGATTTTTGCTAGTAAGTGGCAGAGCCAGATGCAGAGGCAAACGCTGTGGCTCTGGGCCTATGCCCTTAACCATCATGCTGTGCTTTCTCTCTGGCACAGTCCACTGACCAGTCCTCTGGTGCTGACCATCTGAGTCAATTGCACATTTTTGCTCTTTCACATTACACTACAGTGGCCATCCTTGTCCATTTCTATAACTCTTTCCGCAGTGTCTGTTTCTAACTGCTGGGTTTTAGGTGGAAAGAGTTTATTTTTCATTTTAAAGTATGGATTGAGCTCCAGACACTGAGGAAGCTCTGAGCTCAAACTGAGAAACTTGTCAGTCCAGAAATCTATTTCTCAGATATCTTGCAAAGGCCATTTAAGTGCTTTCCTGGGTTTGTCAGCCTGATACTGCCCCAGACAGAGTCACTGCATTCTGCCTCTGTGTGTGTGTGTGTGTGTGTGTGTGTGTGTGTGTGTGTGTGTGTGTATTTGTCTGCCAGTTTTTTCTATGATGGTCTTCCTTTGCCGTCAAGAGATGCTTCTGTGATGAATCGTACTCAATAGGAGAGAACTCATGCCCTGTACTGGAAACCTAGCCAGCTTCTTGGGGCTAGTGAGGTCATGGACCTTATAAAAGAATCTCCCACTGCTACTTTGCTAGACCAGCATAATTCCTTACTACATTCGAAAACTATCCTTACACTCACAGATAAATGTAGATGCCACCCCTAGACAAAGTACTATAGGCAACTAATGGCTGCTGGGAGAAGGAAAATTAGCATCTCCCAGGATGAGCCCCTTTACTGGTTGTCCAACACAGAGTGGTCAGCACTGAAATCATAGTCACATTAATAACAAAACAGACTCAGCAGATTGCATTTATATGTCTGTTCATATGCATATACACACTGTGTAAAAGAAGTATATGCTAGCAAAACATTAAAAGTAATACCACCCCTTTGGAGAATGATTAGGTTAGATCATTAGGGCAGAGCCTGGACCAGGGTCATGACACTTGTGTCACTGCATAGCTTCTAAAACTGTGAGCTAAATAAAATTTAAAAGTATTTCAAATAATGGTTTTGTTTTTAGTTTTTTAAGATGGGGTTTCTCTGTGTAGCCTTAGCCTGGAGCTCACTCTATAGACCAGACTGGTCTCAAACTCACAAAGCCTGCCTCTGCCTCTTGAGTACTGGGATTGAAGTCATGTGGGACCACACCAGGCCTAAAATAATGTTTTAATTGAAATAGAATTATATCCCTTTCACACCTCCCTTTCCTTCCTCCAGCCCCTCCTAGCTACTCTCCCTGCTATCCACTGTTCCCCCCTCACTCTCAAGTAGATAGCCTCATTTTTTTTACTATTGGTATATATGTGTCCGTGTTTAATTTATGGCATTTTATACATGTTTATAATATACTTCAATATCTCTCTCTCTCTCTCTCTCTCTCTCTCTCTCTCTCTCTCTCTCTCTCTCTGTGTGTGTGTGTGTGTGTGTGTGTGTGTGTCTCTCTCTCTCTCTCTCTCTCTCTCTCTCTCTCTCTCTCACACACACACACACACACACACACACACACAGCCATATAAGTTACTCTCTCTTGTTCCCTACCCTCTTCCTCGAATGCCCCTCATCTTCCCAACAAGCTCCCTCCTCTGCTTGCTAGGGGACCAGTGACAATAGTGCCTCACAGCGTGGGTTCTAGAATTTACAGAGACAATATCATGTAATGATGAAGAACTTGCATTCTGGGACAGAATGGCTTCAGCTCTTTGCCACATGGTTTTCAATATGACCAAACAAGCTACTTTCTGTCTGGGTACCTGTTTTCTTTTCATTGCATGTTGAGGACAATAATGACTCTTTTATAGGATTGTTGTGAGGATTATATATCATATATTAACATGTAGTTAACCTTTTAGAATGAATGTGTGTGTGTGTGTGTGTGTGTGTGTGTGTGTGTGTGTGTGTGTGTGTGTATGGAACTTAGTAGGTTTTTTTTTTCTTGAGACAGGGTCTCTCTGTGTCACCTAGGATATCCTTAGACCCATAATTCTCCTGTTGCAGACTCCTGAGTTTTACAGGTATGCATCACCACTCCTGGCCAGAAGAGTTTAACTGCTGTTGCTCATTTGGGTATAGAAAAGTTATTACATCATTCTTTTCACAAAGCAACCTAAGACCTTGTCTTAGTTCTTTTCCTGTTGGTATGATAAAATAACTTCAGTAGAGGCCACAGAGATGGCTCAGTGCTTAAGAGCACTTGCTCCTCTTCCAAAAGATTCAAGTTCAATTCCCAGCACCCACACCAAGTAACTCACAACTATCTGAAACTCCAGCTCTAGGAAATCCAGTGCCTCTGGCCTCTGGAAGCCCTGGCGCATGCCTACATACAGACAGATACGTACACATAATTAAAAAAATGAATCTTTTAACAAACACTTGGAGGAAAGTAACTGAAAGAGAAATGGCTTGTTTTAACTCACAGTTCAGGTATTACATCATGGTAGGAGTGCTGGTTGGTTTTTGTCAACTGGACACAAACCTAGATGTATCTGGAAAGAAAGAATCTTAACTGAGAAAATTCCTTCATCAAATTGCCTTCCTATAGAAGGTCTGTAGGACATTAATTACTGATTTGATGTAAGAGGGCCTAACTCATGGTAGGTGGTGCCATCCCTGGGCTGGTGGTCTTGGATTCTATAAGAAAACAGGTGTATCCAGCCATAGGAATCAAGGCAGAACGCAGCACCCATCCATGGCCTCTGCCTCAGTTCCTGCCTTGGCTTCCTTCAGCAGATATGTAACCTAAATGAACCCTTTCCTTCCCATATTGCTTTTGGTCATGGCGCTTTATCACAGCAATAAAGACCCTAAGACAGCAGGTAAGTCAAGGCCACAGGGGCTTGAAGATGCTTGTCACATCACATCAATAGTCAGGAAATAGAGAGGGGTAAATGCATGCTCAGCTCCCTGTGTCCACTTTATTCATTGCAAGATTCTCCATACAGGGCTCTCCCCCGGTTAAAACGGGTCCTTTTTCCATGGGTTAACACAATGAAGGCAATTGCTCACAGACATTCTCAGAGCCTACTCTTAAATAATTCCTCACCGCCTGCCAGGTGATTCTAGCTTCTACCAACAGTTCACACCAGCCTTCACAGGTTCCCATGGCATCTTAGAGGAAAGTGGGAACAAAGGAGAAAGTCACTGCTTTGTAATATATTTACGTGGTTAAAATTCAAAAAAGCATAAATGAATATTAATTTTAAAGCTTATATTTCTAAGCTGGAGAGGTGGCTCATCAGTTAAGAGCACTCATAGATCATACAGAGGACCGGGGTTCAGTTCCCAGCACCCATATGGAGCTCACAACTGTCTGTAACTCCTGTTCCAGGGTATCTGATGCCCTCTTCTGACCTCCATGGACACCAGGCACACACATGGTACACATACATACACAAATAAATAAATAAATTCAATAAAATGAATAAAATAAATAAATAAAATCAATAAATTGATATTTCCTATTGGTGACATGGGATTTTTATGGTGTGGATTACAATTTTATTTTTCAGCATGGTCTGTGATTATATTGGGATGTACTTATAATAATTTAATATATTTTACATATATGTCCAATACACTTTTTTAAAAGCATACTGATTTTTTAGAAGAAAACAATCCCAAAGGAGTGGGAGAGAACAGTCCCTTCTCCAATGATAGCAAATTATTTTATATACTTCCTAAAGATATTTTATTGCAAATAGAAGGGCATATTTTCATTTTGGGGAGCAAATGAAGAGTAACTATCTTGGCTTATTTCTTGTTTTTTGCTTCATGAAAATATATTTTAACTATGTGCAGTGGTCTGTGTCTATGATTTCAGCTACTTAGGAGGCTGAAGCAGAAAGATCTCAATTTCAAGGCCTGTCTGATAAATAGTACAACTCTGTCCCAAAAAGGAAAATGGTTAGGGCTGTAACTCAGTGATAGAGCACTAGGCTAGTGCATGAAATTCAACCCCAAGTTTTACACACACACACACACACACACACACACACACACACACACACACACACACACATCATAGAACAAAGCAGAAATCAAGGGCCCTGGATAGATTCAGTTGTATCTCAGCATGTTCATCTGGAAAAGAAATTATAATTCTTGCTGGGACAGTCTTGCCAGATTATGTAAAAATCTTTTTTTCTGTTTGCTTGCTTGCTTGCTTGCTTTTGTTTATTTCTTTGTTGGAGGAAGAATCTCGCTCATCTCAGGCTGGCATCAAACTGCTATGTACTCAAGAATGACTCTGAAATCTCCATAGTCCTCTCTCTTTCTCCTAAATGCTGACCACGGTGCCTGGCTTCTGTGTAGAAGAGCCTGAAAGACAGTCTAGCAGGTTTCAAGCTCACGCTGTACAAAGTGGGGATAATAGTGTTTTGATGCCTGCCAATCTTAAACACTTATATTTGACAGAATAGCAAAATAAGTCCTAAACCATTGTGTTCATGAGCATACAGCCTGTGGTTACCTACACAAGGCCTGCACAAGATGGGGCCTTTCAACATTCAATCATGAATGGAGGAGGGGCTCGGGAGTCTCCACCCCTCCTTGAGGAGCTATTATTGGCAGTTAATGGTTGCTTGGGGGAAAAGGAGTCATTTTCTTCAGTGGTGTCATCACTGGTTAGTTGTCCATGCTCCAGTAAATAACTTCACATCTATGTTTATGCAAATAACTCTAATTAAACTAGGTCAGGTCTGCCAAACAACAGAACAAAGAAAAAGACAAAACAAAAAGTAAAAACAGGAGTAGAAGAGGAATTTGTTAGGGAAAAGAGGTTGAGCTGGATGGAGAGGAGGGAGGGAGGGTGATCGGAAGTGAATATCATCAATATATTATGCACATGTATGGAATTGTCAGTGAATAACAAATCTAAAACATGAGGCGTAGAGAGGCGGAATGACTTAAGGTCATAGAACAAAAGGCTGAAAACAGAGGATCCTGATGTTGGGACAGGAAGAGGTTAATTATTTTTTTGTCTGTGTTATGATTGGAAGCTACGAATTCATCTTTCGGGGAAGGAAGTTGAAATAGGATCTCTCTCTTATGAAGCTCTGGCTGTCCTGTAACTTGCTTTGTAGACCATGCTGGCCTTGAACTCACTGATATCCACCTGCCTCTGCCTCCAGACCAGTGAGATTAAAGGGGTGCACCACCATGACTCAAAATATATGAATTCTTTTTATTCCTCAGTTTATCTTAATTTTGTCTGGTGATAGATTAGTAGAAGAATGCGAAGGAAAGCATTATTTTTTTAAAAAGTATTCTGTTTTGTTGTTGTGTTTATTGGAGTCAGGATTTCAAAATATAGCCCTAGTTGGTCGGTCACTTGCAATGTAGAAAGAGCTGGCCTTGAACTGGTGACAGTGTTTCTTCTTTTGCCTCTGCAATGCTGGGATTGCAGGCAAGTGTCAGCATGCTACATTTTGTAAGAAGCCACTCTCAAAATAGTTCACACAAGAAGAAATGCAAGTGACTACTAAATGGGTGTGGAGGGTCCACATTTCAAGTCATTAAGGAAATGAAAATTAATCACAAAGTTGGCAAAAAATAGAGATACATACTGTTGGTAAGTGTGCTAGGAAGTTGGTACACACATACATTGCTTGTGGTAGTATAAACCAATGTAACTTTTTTCTAGGATGCTTTAAATATACGTGTCAAGCCCAAAGGTGTTTTATGGCGGGTGGCTTTTGGGGGGCTTTTTCCCATTTCAGGAAATTATATTGAAGATCATAATTATGCATATGGCTGTTCACTGCAATTTGACTTCTAAGGGAAAAGAACCGTAAATATATGACCAATTCTTAAAAAATGAATTATGGTATATCAATTCAGTGAGACAGAGTATGATGACGATTATAGCTAGCACTCAGCCATGCTCTACTGCCAGGAAATATATTAACTTTTGTATATTCATGATTGACTTTAATAATGAGAACAATTCCGTAAGGTCAGTATCATTCTTATACCCATTTTACAGATGAAAGTACTGATGCTCCGAGAGGTAAAGGTATTCCAGGCCACATTGTTGGTAGTTAAAGAGTGTAGATTTCACTCTGGGTCTAGTCCGATGCCAGAACCAATGACCACAATCACAGCATTCTCTAGTTATTACAAATCGTGTTTTGATTGAGTCTCTATCAGTTACTTATATTCAGAGCTTGAAATATCTTCTCTTTCCTTGGTTAGTAGGGTTGCTGATAAGAGACAGGATGATTTCTGATGTGTTTGCTTTTGCATGTAAGTGGTAGTGTTCCTTAAAGCTTTTGAAATTGTTTCTTTGGTTTGTATTTTTGACTTCTTGAGTCATGCCACAAAGGACTTCTTGAGTATGCCACAGAGGATCTTTCTTTGTCACGCTGTTTTGAGTTCCAAATGTCTCTGGAATTTGCATTTATTTCTCTAGATTGGGGATTGTTGTGTGGTTATCTTATTAAATAGATTTTCAGTGTGCTCTGTTTTTGAATTCTTTTTATTTTTCTTTTTTTTAATTTTCTTTTTTTCTTTTTTTCTTTTTTTTTTTTTTTTTTTTGGTTTTTCGAAACAGGGTTTCTCTGTGTAACCCTGGCTGTCCTGGAACTCACTCTGTAGACCATGCTGGCCTCGAACTCAGAGATATTCCTGCCTCTGCCTCCCAAGTGCTGGAATTAAAGGCGTGCACCACCACTGCCCGGCCAGAATTCTTGAAACTTACAGTTATGCTCATTTTATTTTCTTTTTTAGTTTTTTGAGACAGGATCTCTCTACATGTCCTAGAACTTACTATGTAGACCAGGCTGGCTTTGAACTCACAGAGATCTGCCTGCCTCTGCCTCCCCAGTGCTGTGCACATTTTTCTTATTGATGTTTTTTGGTCACTATAGTGTTTTGTTGACTTGTCCACCATCACTGATATTCTTTCTTCTGCTGTGTTGAGTCTGCTGGTGATATTTTTCACTATTTTTAAAGTTTTGATTTATTGATTTTTTATTTCCAACATTTCTTTCTTACGTTTTGTCGGAGAGCAATTTATTGAGGGTTAATTTTCTCCATCTACCGAGTATTTCCCATTGATCAAACTCAGGTTGTCAGACTTGCTGGCAAGCACCTTCCTTCAGTAACCCATTTTATTGGCCCCATTTCTAATGTTTCTATTTTATGTTTTCCTAACCCCAACTTCCTTGCTGAATTTATCTTCCATGTTTCTTCTTTCTGGCCTAGGTCTCAGGTTAGAGTCATGCTTTATTTATAGCCTCTTTGAGGCCACTGATCATCTTGACTGGTTAACTCTTGAAATCTACCTAACATTCATTTCCTTTATCTTCTAATTCAGTAACTGAGGAGCTATACTTTGGGGGATGAGTCAAGTTGCTTTGCTCTTTCATGGTTTTTGACTTTCTTCACACTTGCTCTCTGCATATCTCTATTTTACTTGGAGATATTTTGATTGAACAGCCTTCTTTGGAGGGCTAAATTCCCTAGGACAATGCAGTGAGGGAAAACACAGGGTTGGGGACGGGAGCTCCACTTGCCTTCCCCTCGGCATGCACTACAGGGCCGAAGCGGGCTCAGTTTAGAGTACCTCTAGTTAGTCCAATGCTCATCATTTTCTGTGCACTTTCCAGGGTTCCTATCACTCGATACCTTCATGGATTTCCAAAGTGCATCGTCTCCTGTCTTGGAATAGGCTGCTTTTAGTTATTTTGACTCTTCTCCTTCACCTGGTTACAGGCAACCAGTTTCATGTTGTCGTAGTTAGGGTTCTATTGCTGTGAATGATCATGACCATGGCAACTCTTATAAATGAAGACATTTCACTGGGGCTGGCTTACAGTTTCAGAGATTCAGTCCACTATCATCATGGCAGAAAGCATGGCAACCTGCAGGCAGACATGGTGCTGGAGAAGGAACTGAGAGCTCTACATCTTGGTCCGCAAAAAGCAGGGAAAGAACTGACTTGAGTTTCTCAGACCTCAAAGCCAGCTCCCTACGTGACACACTTCCTCCAACAAGGCCACACCTAATAATGCCCCTCCCTAGGGGTCAAGCGTTCAAACATGTGAGTCTCCGGGGGATGGGGCATTCCTATTCAAGCCACCACACATGTCCTTCAAATCACATGGAACTTACCAATATTTGTTTTTGAAAGACAAAGTGCTACGTCTTTCTGTCAGTAATGGTTATCTCTAGGCTGCGGTAATATGGCAGCTTATTTTCAATTCCAACCTACAATTTATTTGACATTTTCCAGCTCTTCTGTAAAGAGTGTACATGAAGGTTTAGTAGTAGAGCTCTTGCCTGGCATTTGAAAGGTCCTGGGCCCTGCCTCCTGTGCTACAAGTAAAAAATTTTAAGGGCTAAAAATATAGTTCTATGATATAGAGCTTGCCTCGTATGCACAATTTCCTAGATTCAATTGCTAGCACCGCAGGGGGTGACTTTTGAATTTTAAGAACATGAATTACTTGTGAATTCAACAAAAATAAAAGCATGTTGGACTGGAAATCACTATGTAGGTAAGGCTACCTTTGAACTCTTCAGAGATCTACTTGCCTCTGTCTCCTGAGTTCTGGGATTAAAGGCTGCACCACCACCTCCATTTCAATACATTATATTTCATCTGAGTGACTGATCTTTTTCTATTGGTATCTGATTGGGGGATTGTATTTTCAGCCATCCTGTGTAATTGCCAGGGATTTTAAACTGTGACAAAGTATCCTTCATGCTACAAACCTCAGACTCTGTAATAGTCCTCCATCTTGGGACCATGGACCCTTGAAGAAGAGAGAAGGGTCCTTGATGCATGAAGTCTACAGATGTCTAAATGTGTTAAGTGGTTTTCTCATTCTGAAAGTTCTAAAAGTACAGCTACTATAGTGGGTGTGAGTGGGTGAAGTGAGAGTTTTGTTTCATCTTAGGAAGGGACCTTTATATATAAAATGTTGGAAACTGCTGGAATAGAGTCTAAAAATGGTCACCATTTAATCATGTCCACCGGGAATCAAAGATTATTGCTTCTTCCTGTTTGGAAGAGGGACTCTTTTGGTCACACATTAAAAGAGATTACCTTTATTATTTTCAAGTGTCATTGCTGCTTCTCCTCATGTTGTCTACATTTATTAAGCCACCATTTGGTTTGTATCTCTAATTTTTTGTTCATCCATCTCCATTTCAAAGCTCAACAATCATGACACATAAGGCTAAATGTCTCCAGTATAGCTGCTTATGTAACATTGCCCTCACCCCTCACGACATCAAATGTCCTCTTTCCCCTTATTCCTGCTCTTGCTGTTGGCAGTGTTACCTATCTAGCTCCCAAATTAGAAATTTTGACTCCTTCACTCCCTTACCTTTCACATCCAATTGGCCCCTGAGTCCCAAACACGTTACCTCTTCAGTGTATTCTCAAAGCTTGCTGTCTGCTCATGCATCCTGCCTACCTATTTAGTATATGCTAGCCTCTCAGCATGCTCTTCCCCTGGGAGAATCACCACAGAAGGTGAGCAGAGGAAAATCTGGCCATGTCACTTTCCTGCTTAAAATCTTCAGCGCCTCCCTGTTGTCTACAAGATAAAACCTAGAATCTTTTGTTTGTCATTCAGGACATGGCCCAATCTGGCACCTCTCTTGTTTTTTGCTCACACTACACATTTTTTTTTATTTGTAGTTTGGAGCATTCTTTTTTATCTTTTCTACCTAATGCATTTTCACTTCTCTTTCATGATTCATCGAACGTACTTTTCCTCTAGGGAAAGTTTCTTGACATGACCTTGTCCTCATCTCTTCCTTCACTCTATCCGTCACTCTTTTTAATATTAATGCATGTAACAATTATAGTCTTTATTCTCCCTGTTTGTTTACTCTGTAGGTGAACTACTTGGAGCAGGCACTATGTCTTTTCCCTCTCTGTGTCTCCTAAACTCGAGCTATACTGAACTCACTGCTACCTGAATATGCTTTGTCTTTTTGTGACATCAGCCTTTAAATAGATGGGTCAACAATTAATGCCCTTCTTCCTTTCTCCCTTTTCTAAATAGACAAACTATTCTGCCTTATCCTAAAAGCAGTCTCTTTGTAGTGTGTGTGTGTGTGTGTGTGTGTGTGTGTGTGTGTGTGTATGCAGGAGCATATGCTTAAGTGCATGTGTTTCTATGGAAGCCAGAACTCAACCTCAGGAGTCTCCCTTTTTTTTTTTTTTTTTAAATTGAGACAGTCTCTCATTGGTGTGGAGCTCACCAAGTATGCTAGGCTGGCTAGCTGGGGTGCCCCAGGAATCTGCCTGTCTCCCTCTCCCTAGTGTTGGGATTATAAGCACGTGCTATCATGCACACCTTTTTAAAATCTGTGTGTTCTGCGGATCCTCATGCTTATGTAACAAGCATTTAACTGACTGATCTATCCCGGAGACCCTCAAATGCAGTCTTTCTGAATCTGGGTGGTCTTCGATATACTTGTGCCCCCATAACCTAGGCTGGCCTTGATTATTTACTCATGTATAATAAAATACACGAGTATTTTATTATAATTATTAGCTTACCTAGTTGCCTCTCTAGCCTATATCATAGTAATTCACCTTTGTGTCTTTAGCACAAAGCATAATACATAATAATGAATACTTCCTTGGCTAATAATCAATCATTTATGGCACACAATGTATAATAGCTGACCTATTTGATAGGTCAGTTAGCTTTTGATACTTATCTCATGGCTAGCTGATTCATGCACCTGTTAGGAGGTGCTGACTCCAATGGCTTTTCCTAGTTTTAACTCTAACTCTCTGCTTATTACTCTTCCAGGTGCTTGATGCTCCACAATTGGTCTACTGCCAATCCTCACCCTCCATGAGCCTTGGTTCTGATGCAACCTTTGGTCATGCAGGGATGCCCTTACACCCTCCCACGATGTCATGAGTGGCATGCTGCTGACAGGTTCCATCACAGCAGCAGTCTCCGAAACACTTGTCCCCAGCCTCAGGTAAGTGTCCATTAGTAAAAGAAAGGCCTGTGTAAAAAGACTTCCTAAGGTGCAAGAAAACTCGTGTGTATATGAAAACCCTTAGAGAGCACCGAGCCTCCAGCAGCACATCCCTTATCAGCCATGAGCTAGTTAATGAGGGACATACAGAGAAGAGAGATGTAGGGCTAGGCTCATTATGTCTAATGGAGGCCAATCCCATGTTAATCTTCTGAGGGTTATAGGTCTGGGGAGGTCACAAAACAATATGATTCTTTAAGGCATGGCCTAGGCATGTTCGCACTCTCTCTCTCTCTCTCTCTCTTTTTCCATCCTTCCACTGCTCTTCCTCTCCCTTTCCTTTCTTCCTGTTTCCCTTCCTCCCTCTCTCCTCTGTCTCTCTCTCTCTCCCCCCTCTCTCTGTCTGTCTGTCTCTCTCTCTCTGTCCTCTCAAGTTCCTAGTCTTCCTTGGAGCTCCTGGATCATACCTGCCTCTCTTTTCTCCTCTAGGAGTATGGTGATATAATGGTGATGGTTGTGGTTGTGGAGTATGTGTGTGTGTGTGTGTGTGTGTGTGTGTGTGTGTGTGTGTGTGTGTGTGTGTGTGTGTGTCTTAGTCAGGATTTCTATTCCTGCACAAAACATCATGACCAAGATGCAAGCTGGGGAGGAAAGGGTTTATTCAGCTTACACTTCCATGCTGCTGTTCATCACCAAAGGAAGTCAGGACTGGAACTCAAGCAGGTCAGGAAGCAGGAGCTGATGCAGAGGCCATGGAGAAATGTTATTTACTGGCTTGCTTCCCCTGACTTGCTCAGCTGGCTTTCTTATAGACCCCAAGACTACCAGCCCACAGATGGTACCACCCACAAGGAGCCCTCCCCCCTTGATCACTAATTGAGAAAATGCCTTACAGCTGGATCTCATGGAGGCATTTCCTCAAGGGAGGCTCCTTTCTCTGTGATA
>CM052722.1:71185110-71228016 GCA_028551405.1 Uromys caudimaculatus
GTGAACTGCAGTGCTGTGTCATTTCTAGGGCCATGGACAGCAGGTGAATCTATAGGGAGAAGGGAAGCAAACAAGCAGTAGACAGAGAATACACGTGTTATGGGAATCATTTTGGAAAAGCTAAATAAGGAAAAGTCAAGAGCCAGAGAAGAATGATTGAGGTCAGGTCTTTCTTAGTCTTTTTTTGTTTTGTTTTGTTTTGTTTTGTTTTTCATTTAACCAGAGAGAAATTGCAGCCTCTAATATATTCTCAAAGGCAGGGTCAATTTAGAGTCTCTGGGTGATCTAGCTCTTCCTTGGAGTGTGTCTCTCACAGCATCGGGATTGAGAGGCCTGAATCTTTCCGAAAGACTTCCTTTGCCTACTGCCTCCCTCCAGCCAACAAAGCTTCGCTGGATGGGCAGAATGCACAAGGCCTTCAGGGTGTGGTTGTGGATGGCATGGCGCAGTCCCTCTTTTCTGTTTTCACGTAGGTTTTCTTCCTGTAGGATTACTGTCTCAGGGATCTGAGGTATGGATAGAGCGTTCTGTGAATGGGGCATGAGCAGCCAACATCTTAGCCACAAAAACCAGAAAGAGAAAGCAACTGATGGGAAAGCAAACAATTACTCTTCACGATTTGCCTAGAAAATATCTGAGGGGAAGTGCTGGAGAACAGGGCTCTAGAGAACAATGTGGGAGCTGGATGGGGGTTAGGAAGAAGAAAAAGTGCTGGCGAAGATGAAAGGTGAACACCGATGGCACCCAGCTCATTGTGTGTTCTTCCCCAGAGCACAGCCAGGACTGCCTGGTCACGGCTGGGTCACAAAGGGCTGTTTCCAACCCTGGGGCATTCCCCGGTCCAAAGGACTTTGTGACACTGGCTTTAGCCCAATATTCCTAACACAAGTAATGCCTATAGCTGGGATCCGCTCCCCACTCTTGGCTAGTCATCCCTTACCATCCTCCAGCCATCCCAGTTGGTTCCACTCGGGCCTCTAGAAAGGGTCAGGCAGCTGTTGCAACTATTCCTGTAGGCGGACCTCAGCATGGAAACAATGTAGAACTGTGGAAAGCCCTGAAGACTGTGGGAGATAAAGAAGGATAGCAACAGAATCCTTTTTTGGTATAAACATGCTGTTTTCCAAAAGTGCTCACGGGTGGGGGCTGAGCTGAGGAATGCTAACCTTTTTTCAGGCAAGTCTATTGAAGAGGGAAAGCAGTGGCCATTTCCAGGAGAGGCTCTGCCCCAGTCAGTGGCTTAATGGAAAGGCTTCCCTCCATCCCATCCAGTATAACACAAGCTGGCACAGGAGTGTCTCCATCCCTGGCTCTCTGCATGGAGCTGCTACATTTCATTGTCCTCTTGTCCTCATTACAGAGGCCTAAAGGGATGCCCTGGAGCCTGTCACTCTGTCTTTAGGGTATAGAGGTCTACTGGTCATGGCGCTCTCTCACTCTCTCTCTACCTCTCAAAGGCAGGGCAAAACACTCCCTTGTTTTCACAGTGGCCTCCAGTCAATCTTCTGGCCTCTGTACTCATGGAAGATAATCAAATGCAGAGGGATTCTGCTACTCCAGCTTCCCAATGCAGCGCTCCATGACCCTGTCCCCAGGTATGCCACACACCTTCCTCCCTGCCTCTGAGGAGTCTCATGTAGTTGAGAGCAAGGCTTAGTTCCCAAACTCATCACCCATTAGGCTTTGTAAAAGTCACCTTCAATTTTTTTATTTGCTGAAACTGTCTTATCTTTTTGTCCACTTCAGAGCAGGGCTGGGTCTGGAGGTGGTGAGTACTTTGTGTCTTCCATAGAAAGGGATAGTTAGTCAACAGGAGCTGCCCTCTCCACACCCCTCTTCAGCACCATAGAATGCCCAGTCCCACTCCTGCTGTCCTCGCCAGCCTGGGAGCTAGCTGGAATTCCCAGCAACAAAGCTCTGATTCACTGGGTAGGCTCCGACATGGCCGCCCCCTCCAGATTCCTGGGGGGTCAGTAAACAAACAGGTTGGCAGCCCCTGCCTCCTGGCCTGGCTCAGCTCTGCTTGTCTCCCAGAGCGGGCTTGCTCAGAGCTCCTCAAGATTCTGCCTGTCTGCACTCACCAGACTCGGGGTCTAGATTCCTGCTGAGGGAAAACCATGGACCGCCCTGATCCTGCCATGGACTCCTCCGGCAGTACAGGTAGGGGCAGCACACAGACTGCAAGGACCGGCTGAATTCTCAGTCTGTCCCCCAGAATGTGGCAGACCCCTCACTTTCCTTTCACGTTGTGATTATGAGCTGCAGTTTTACTGGGATGCTTGGTGTCCTATTTGCCTGGAGACTCTTGTAAGAAGTATGATCTTAAGATGAAGAGGAGAATTGAGGAGTCCCAGCTGCTAGAAGGGCCTTATAGGTAGGCAAGCAGCGGGTAGACCTGTGGGCAGGCATGGAAGTCACCTTGGGTAGGGTGGACCAGCTCAGAAAGAGATTTCTTCCTTCAATTCCCCTCCCTCCACCCTCTACTGCCCCCTGGCTGGGTATTCCCAGCACTGTGTTCATAATGGGTGATT
Source organism: Uromys caudimaculatus (assembly GCA_028551405.1). NCBI lineage: Eukaryota > Metazoa > Chordata > Mammalia > Rodentia > Muridae > Uromys > Uromys caudimaculatus. The sequence goes on from CM052722.1 coordinate 71,187,642, forward strand.
TCATCAACTAGACCCTAGACCCTTACTAGGCCTTACCAGTGCCCAGGACAGCAATAGTAGAGAATGAGACTGAGAACCTAAGCTACACTTTGGCAAGCTTCAAGACTGGACCCCTTGACTGCCAACATTGGTCAGGGTATTTTTAATGCAAAATCCCGAATGTTCCTTTAGCTCTTTCTCAGTCCATGTTCACCTTCATGACCAGTGCCCTTTAGGAAGATTTCCGGGCTTCTTGACTGAGGTTTGAAGTGTGGGTTAAAACTAGGGGAGGGAGTGACCTCAAAGGCCTATATCCATCTGGAAAGTAGGGTGTAGGGAACTGGTCACTTTCTTTGGCTTATCTGTTGCTTCTCTGAATCTGTGCGGGGCAGCCCCTCAGCTTGGGTAAAGTGTGAGCCCCTGTGGATTGAGCCTGTAGCTCAGGTTGAATGCTGTGGTTGCTCATGTTTGGACAAATCCCACCTGGATTCTTACTGGATGCGGGAGCCCATTTGCATGGTCATCCTGGCACAGTGTCTAACAGGAGATAAATAATAGGAGATAAATAATAAATAAATAACTCTGCACATCTGTGTCTCACACCCGTCCCAAGAAAAGACCTGTCCATGTGTGAGCTCTAGAGTCCTTCTGCAGCTCACTCCCTTGAGTACATGCCTGCACAAAACAGGTCGGGACTTCAGGACCCTGGGACCAGGCTTTCTCTCATCTCGTTCACTCATGTCCCACACTTAGCTCAGCATAGAACAGGGCATGGAAAACTCCAGGAAATACAGAATATTTGTGTTTCTGTCCAGGTTAGAGCTGCGGTCACCATCCCTGCACCACCTTGGGATGGTGCTGGGGATCCCTGCCTAAGTCCAAAGCTCTTGAACGGGTCTGTTGGAGCCATTGGCCCCCTGGAACCATCAGCCATGAATCTGTGTTGGAACGAAATAAAAAAGAAGTCTCATAACCTCCGGTAAGAACTAAAACCTAGAAACAGTTGCTTTAGGAATTGGCTGGGACAGTATCGGGCTCCTTTTGTTGTTGCACTTTGTGTGCCCCCCCCCTCCCCCGAGCTTCACTCTCTGCCTCTCCCCATTTTTCTGTGGCACTAGGGTTAGAAGTCAGGTTATTTCTTTTCTAACCTGTTTTAAGTAGATGTGTCATCTTGGATAAGTTACTTGAGTTCTCAGAATTTTAGTGTCCCCTTGGTTTTATTCTGTTCTGAGATCTCACTGCAGGCTGGCTTGGAACTCTCTGTAGAGTGCAGGCTGGCCTTGAACCTTGAAATCATCTTTCCTTTGCCTCTTCAGTGCTAGGCTTATAGGCAAGCACCACCATGCCTGGCTTTGTTGGGGTTTTTTTGTTTTGTTTTGTTTGTTTGTTTTTTAAGAAGGGAGCCAGATGGCTGTCATCCCTAATGCACTTGTTCAGTTTCTTACCCTTCATGGCCTGATGCTGGGTATGCAGCCGAAGTGGCTACAATCCACAAAGTGATGTTTTTAAGCCATTTTAATATAGGATAGCTCCCAGCCACTGTTTTTAATACTGTACTCTATGCAGTGGGACCTCAGGAACATTCATCAAGAGATACAAGAAGGAAGGGCTCCTGGGCCTCCCAGCACTTCAGCTAGAGCAGTTCCTTTGAATCAAAGCTTCATATAAACATGGAAGGTTAGGGAAAATAGATTCTGCTACTTAAAAAGCAGATTGAATCACTGGTCTTACTGTTACATACAGTGCTCGCCTAGAGGCCTTCTCAGACCACAGTGGAAAACTTCAGCTCCCGCTCCAAGAGATCATTGACTGGCTCAGCCAAAAGGATGAGGAGTTGTCAGCTCAGCTACCCTTGCAAGGGGATGTGGCCCTGGTACAACAAGAGAAGGAGACACATGCGGTAAGTTAGACTCCTGGAAGTGTGATGTGGAGCCTCTCAGCAGGAAAAAGCCGTTCACAATACCCTGACAGACAGGCCCTCAGTTCTGCTCAGACATCTAGAGCGATACGTGATGGTATGCAGTCCTAGTCAGAGGCTTGCACTCCACAGTGAGTCAAGGCTTGTCCTCCAATTTAAAATTGCCTTAATTTATAAGGAGAACATGAACAAATGAATATAATATGGTGTTTAAAATGCAAAATATAAAACTCTGGATTTCAGCTACATAAACATGTATATAGATGTGTGCATATAGACAGTGGTGCCACAGGAGGGAAATCCAACAAAACATTAACAGTGTTTAACTCTAGGTGAGGAAACTGAAATTCTCTTTAATTTTGTGCTTCATAGTTTTCTGAACTTTGAAATATTTCTATGACATCATCTCTATAATCAGAAAATGACAACTATATCTAGGATTTTGGTTGAGGTTTTGTTCTTGTTGTTTTGTTTTGTTTTTGAGACAAGTTTTTATTGCATAGACCTGGTTGGCCTCACACTTCCCAGACAGCTCAGGCTGGCTTCAAGCTGGTCTCACACTGAGTCTTCTGGAAAGCTAAGCTCTACTCCACATTTCTTCTACTCAGTGGCATAACTAGACTCAATGCACACTAAATAGATTTTCTAGCATAAGAGTTATTTTCTACCTATAGGGAAGACTGATCTTTTTTTTTTTCTGGGTAAGCCTGAGACCCCTAATAAGGCCACAGGACCGAGTTACCGTGAGAAGAAAGGTTACTGATTGTGAAATAGAATTGAAGTGATTAAAAAGCTAACTTGGCTGCTAACTTCACAGGCCTTCATGGAAGAAGTGAAGTCTAAGGGCCCCTATATCTACTCTGTGCTGGAATCCGCTCAGGCCTTCCTGTCCCAGCATCCATTTGAGGAATTGGAGGAGTCTCATTCTGAGAGCAAAGGTAGGTGGCCTTCCTGTCCTCCTCCACTTCCTTTTGAGCTACTAAACAAACACCATTGTACCTTTCACACTTTCATGGGCTCCTTGTCTCAACTGTAACTCAGGAAGGTACTTTGTTCCTGTCAGTCCAAAGTCAGACAGGGGCAAGAGTCACAGCTGGGCTGTAACAAAAAGAAAAGCGCCAGCCGGGCAGTGGTGGTGCAGGCCTTTAATCCCAGCACTTGGGAGGCAGAGGCAGGTGGATTTCTGAGTTCGAGGCCAGCCTGGTCTACAGAGTGAGTTCCAGGACAGCCAGGGCTACACAGAGGAACCCTGTCTCAAAAAAACAAAAAACAAAAAAAAGAAAAAAGAAAAGAAAAAAAAAGAAAAGCGCCTGAAGCAGGGCTCACCAGCATGTGGCCTGAAGCTATGTGTGGCTCTTCGGAGTGTCATGTGTGTTCTTGTCATGAGGTATTAAGAAAGAAAGGAAGGAAGAAAGAAAGGAAGAGAGAGACAGTCAGAGAGTGAGACAGAGACACAGGGGGACAAAGACAGAGAGAAGGACACAAGTGAATTGAAGCACCTCAGAGAATGAGAGCTGCGTCCTTTTGGAATGTTACCTGAGTGACAACCCAGGGCTATACTTACTACCCATGTGATCTTTACCTTTGTTTTCATATTTGTTTGTGAAGATACTAATGAGTAAAAGTAGCATAAATTGAAATCATTAGAAAATAATCTGTTTTATTCCAAACTGGAGGGACGTTGGCAATACTGGTAACAGCCAGCAACTAAAAATAAATAAATAAATAAATAAATAAATAAATAAATAAATAAATAAATAAATAAATCCTAAAACCTACGAAGTTACCATTGGACTGAGCATGAGGTCCCAGATGGAGGAGTTGGAGAAGGGACTGAAGGAGCTGAGGGAGTTTGCAGCCCCATGAAGGGAGCAACAGTGTCAACTGGCCTGACCTCCCGGTGCTCCTAGAGACTGGACCACCAACCAAAGAATACACATGGAGTGACCCATGGTGTTGGCCACATATGTGGCAGAGGAGGGCCTTGTTGGCCATCAGGGGGAGGAGAGGCCCTTGGGCCTGAGGGTGTTAGATGCCCCAGTGTAGGGGAATGCCAGGGTGGGAAGATGAGAGTGGGTATGTGGGTGGGTGGGTGGGGGAATACCCTCATAGAGGCAGGTGAGTGGGGAGGGGATGGGGGGTTCCAACATGGAGACCTGAAAAGGGGGAAACATTGGAAATGTAAATAAAGTATCAAAAAATAAAAATTTAAAAAAAAAAACCTAAGAAGTTGGGTAGTGACTTTTGAGATGAAAATTGATTGTCGCTTGTCAACTCTGATCCTGGTGACATCTGGACCTGACTTCAAAGGAGGGCCACTTTCTGTTTAGATTCTAATAAACTGCCAGTGCGGCACCCATGGAAGTTAAGTCTGAGGTCTAGCAAAGCCTTCCAGAAAGAATCCTCAGCCCTGATACATGAAGTAAATGGACTAGAAAGAAGCCCTCATCAGCCGAGCCCTTTGTAGATTCCATTCAGTCTCGATTTATTTCAGGCCTCTCAGTAGGCCAGCTAGTACATCAATTGCTGCTCAGTGGGCCCTGAATAGGCCAAGCTCCAGAGGGAGCAAGGCAATTCCATGTAGCTTGGGACTATAGACTCTGAATCCCCTCTCAACAGGTAGTCTGAGGGACAAAGAGGAAACCTAAAAAGTGAGGAGTAGAAAAGCTGGGGATATCATACCAGACTCCTGGACTGGGGCTTCCAAAAAAAACAAAAACAAAAAACAAACAAACAAACAAACAAAACCCTTTCTTTCTTTGGATTTTAGCAGACACTAGTGCCTAAATCATTTCCTAGTGGTATATGGATAGGATTGGATGACTGGCTTTCACTACGCTTAAGATACTTTATTCACTGTTTACTTTACCATTTAATAATGAGAAGACTTGAATGTAAAAGTGGGGGGAACTAAATGGTCTTATGTAGCAGTAGATTTATGAACCAACATATGATAAAATTGCATAAAACTATATGTATATGTATATGTATATGCACATGCACAAAAGCGAATATAGGTAAAACTAGGGAACTCTGAACAAAATTGACAGATTACACCAATGCAAAAATCCCGCTTGGGATATGACACTATCAGTTTATAAGACATTACCATTTTAGAAAAGGGTGCAGGAAATATCGAGACTATTGCTTATATTGAAAAGCCAATCTATAATAATTTTAAGATAAACAGTTTTTTAAAAATCTCTGAATGTGGTACTAGTGAGATGCCTCAGACTCTGACATGAATTAAATCCCTGGGAGACACCTTGTAGAAAGAGAAAGCCAACTCCAGCACACTGTCTTTTGACTTCCACACAAACACTGTGGAACACCCCCCCCCCCCACACACACACACACACACACAGTATGTATAAATACATAAATAAATGTAATCGAATTTTAAATCTCTGAATGTGCAAAAGGAACACAACCATGGGAATATATATGTAATTATAAATCTATGTATACAACCAAGCACACACCAGTGTCCCCAAATCCACATTTACAGGCACGCATGTGCATTTTATAAGGGAATGAGTTTGCCTTGGTCTGCTGAGTTAGCTTGACTTCTCTTCCTGGTTGTCCTCACAGATACCTCCCCCAGACAAAGGATTCAAAACCTCAGTCGCTTTGTGTGGAAGCAGGCAACGGTGGCCAGCGAACTGTGGGAGAAGCTGACAGCCCGCTGTGTGGATCAGCATCGCCACATTGAGCATACTCTGGAACATCTATTGGAGATCCAAGGGGCAATGGAGGAATTGAGCAGTACTCTGACCCAAGCAGAGGGAGTCCGAGCCACATGGGAGCCCATAGGGGATCTCTTTATTGATTCCCTCCCAGAGCATATCCAAGCCATCAAGGTATGTAGGGATCCTTCCCTGACTGAGACCTGATGTCCTTTCACAGTGCCAGTGTTCTTTCTGCTGACACTTAATTGCTGGTCTGGGCCTCAGCTGAACCTCTTTTAGTCATGGGTTGGATTTGGGGCTGGTCTGTGTATAGTCTTCTCTATCCTACTGTTTTCTCTTTCTATGGTTTTCTGAAGTGAACAGAAGAAAAGGATAAGACTAGTGACCACTCATGTCTTAGTTTATTGCACAAATGGCCAAGTAGCTAGGTGTTGTTGAAACTAACCCTGTACATGGAAAGGGGAGTGTTCAGGTGTCTGAGTAACGTGTCCTCTTCCCTACTCTGTCTGCTGTGGCACTTGGGTTCTGGTTTTCTAGTTATTCAAAGAAGAATTCTCTCCCGTGAAAGATGGGGTGAAGTTAGTGAATGATCTGGCCCACCAGCTTGCCATCTCTGATGTCCACTTGTCCATGGAGAACTCAAGGGCTTTGGAACAGATCAACGTCCGGTGGAAACAGCTCCAGGTAGAGGACCGTGCTGAAATGAACTTTGTGAAGGCATCTTGTATGGCCAAACTTACAGGGCCGGGGGTAAGGCGAGGGTGTGCAGGCCCAAAGAATAGCAATGGTTTGGAAATGAAAGCTACACGGGAAAAGAATGGTAGAGAGTTAGGGGCCAGAGAGTAAGCTTCTCAACTTCTAAGCTGCAGGTAGTGGCTGAACCTGAAGAATGAGAGGGACTTGTCTAGATTGAAACACACTGATTAGACTGGAGAGACGAATTACTATGGCTTGGAACTAAGAAGGCTTTTCTCTGGTCCCTTTCAGTGCTAGAGGAGGGTGGGAGTTGGGTGACCAGAGATGATATTGGAAGAGGAGAAAGGCCACCTGATGAGAGAGCTCATAAAGACTCTTGGAGGCAATTGCAGCCTCCACACTAGGTGGCTCCAAGTAACCTGCTGTTCTCCCCATAGGTGTCAGCTGCTGAGAGGCTTAAGCAGCTCCAGGACGCACACCGGGACTTTGGGCCTGGGTCACAGCACTTCCTCTCCAGTATGTGAATCAAACTAGACTGCATGAAGCAGAACCTCAGCCATTTTTCCAAGAAAATCTACTGTCGTCTGCTAGGGGCCCGCTGGGAGCCCAGTATGTCTTGGCATCCAAGAGGCAATAAGGAAAAGGCTGTGTGGTGCGGTGGTTAATAGAGCAGAAGCAACTGGGCCTCAGTCTAAGGGCTGTGCGGATTTGCAAAGCTGATGTCACCTTTTGAGCCTCACCTTTCCCATCTGCAGGGGAGGGATTTCTAGCTCTTTAGGTTATAAAAATTAAATAAGCATATTTGTGCAACAGTATTAATTGTGAGCCAGGTACTTTCCCAGGCACTGGGGCCATGCTGGTGGAAAAAATCCTTAGATTTGGAAAGTTCATATTATAGTTGTGGAAACAGATCATTATCAAATAAGTGGCCAGGTATAGTAGACATTTGTGGCACGTGCCATGGAAAATATTAGAGCAAGGGAGGCATGCCTGGGGAGGACTAGACTTAAAGGAAAGAGACATTGCAGTTCTCACTGAGAGGGCGACAGTTTCACAGAGTCCTAAAGGCAAGGTGAGAATGGACCACATGTGGCTAGTGCAAAGAGATACTGCAGAGCTCCCGTTGAGAAGGTGGCAGTTTAGAAAGATCTAAAGGTAATGGAAGAAGGACCACATGGACAGCTGAGGGAGCACATTAGGCAGGAATTCTAGCCTTTAAAGAAGGGGCTCATGGATGTGTGATGTGGAATAGAGAAGAGACCTATAGAGAAGAAAGCAACAGAAAGAGCAGAGACATTAGACCACAGAAGGCCTTATGGGTAAAAGTGAGAACCTGAGATTTTACTCCAAACACAACAGAGGATTTTTGATACGGTTTGAGGAGTGGGGTGACCCGAACTGATTTACATATCAGCATGATGCTCAGAATAGATTGTTGGGAGCCAGAGTGGGAACAGAGAGACTTCTCAGAATTTACTGCACCATAATCCGTGTGAATGGGTGATGCTGGCCTAGACCAAGGAGGTAGGAGTGGTGATGTCAAAAATATGCAGAAAGGAAACTTAGATATGCACACAAGGCATGAGCATAGTATCTGGCACCTAGGAGGATCTCAATAAACATGCTTTGAAGTATCGCCTTCTAGGCAGTTCCACACAGCTAAATCTGCAGAGGAGTCTTACAGTCAGGAAGACTACAGTGAGTGAGCCAGGTAACCTGGGCCTCTCCTGTTAAGATCTCAGTGATAGAAACAGAGAGTTGAGAGAGTTTCCTTATAAGAGATAAATGGGCAGTATCCCCCCCCCCCTCTGCCCCACAGATCTGAGAAGGTTGGCATTCTAGGGGAAGGCTTTGAGCCTTGAGAGGAAATTGTATTTCATAGCCACAGGAGCAGTTCAGCTACCTGCAGCTGAATAGGTAAAAATGACAGCCTGCTTAGGGAAAATACTGGAGTTATGAAGTATTCCTGTTCATGTTCTAGCCCTGTTTCTGGTTTCATAGGCCATCAGTGGCAACCTCTTCCCCTGCTCTTGCATCAAGGAACAACATGTGTTTCTTGTAAAGGCCACTCCCTGGGAGCTGTTAACAGTTGGAAGTGAATGGTATTTCCTTTTGTGTTTAACCACCTTTGAGGAAGCATAGAGTGTAAGAATGACCAAGATGGACTGGAGAAGTGGCCCAGTGGTTGTTTCTCTTGCAGAGGACAGAGGTTCAATTACCAGCCCCCACATGGTGACTCCAAACCATCTCTAAGTCCAATTCCAGGATATATAATGCCCTCTTCTGACCTCTACAGGCACCAAGCACACATGTGGTGCACATGCATACATGCAGACAAAACACATAAAATGAAATGAATTAATCTAATTAAGAAATATAATTTAAGAATGGCTAGGATGCTTGAAAAATAGTAGTGGCCAGCTTTCTTTCTCTTCTTTTTTAACAGCTTCTGTCCAAGTTCCCTGGGAAAGAGCAATTTCTCCCAATAAAGTCCCCTACTACATCAAGTGAGTGGTCATCAGAATCAGAGGCTGGTCAGTCACCTGCCTAGTCCCTCCATCTCCTGTCTTTCTGCTACCTGTCGCTTCTTGTGCATTGAGATTCCCGATTAGTCTAATGCTTCCTCCAACTTGTAAGAAGCACTAAGATTCTGCCTGGGTGATGGTGAACTCTGGTGTATCAGCATCTTTAGAGTTTATTTTTGCATTGTGTAGCTTCTTACAACCTGCTTTTCACTAACTGATAGATGGGTATATGTGTCTGCAAAGGATGTTGGGAATGTGATGTTGGTGCTATTGATGCTTTTGTTTGTAGCCACCAGGCTCAGACCACATGCTGGGACCATCCCAAGATGACTGAGTTATACCAAACCCTAGGTGAGAATGCAAGATTCCTATATGGGGCAGAAATCTGTACCGTTGTCTTTGTTGTGTATTCCATCAGTGTATGGATGAATGAAGAGCATGTGCCATATGCACAAAATAGAATTATACTATTTAGCCTTAAAGCAATATCATTTAGACAATGTAGATAAACCCAAAGAATGATATGCTAACTGAAATAAGAGATATGATGGTCACAGGCCACCATTTCAATTATGCAACCAGAATAGGTCCTAGAGATCTGCTGTATGACATAGTGTGTATAGTTATAGTTAATGGTACTGTTTTTATATGTTGAGTTTTACTAAGAGAATAATGTTATATTAAGTGTTCTTACCAGCAGCATACTACTACTACTAATAGTAGTAATAAAAAATCAGAAGTTGGGAGGAACCTTTGGTAGCAGTGGATAGGGTCGTGATACAAGTTGTGGTAATGTATACTTATCGCCAAAATTATCAAGCTACACACACTAAATAATGGCTTCCTAACTGTCGCTTCACATATAGCTTCTTGCACGTCCATTGTACCTCAGTAAGGTGGTTTATAAAAGGCTAAACAGCCCCTCTGCATCTTCCTCAGCAGCATATTCTCCATTCCCCCCTGGACCATTTTAACATCATTAGGGAGCTATGCTTGAAGACATGAAGTCTAATGCGATTTGAAAGGCAGTCTCTGAGCTGCAGTGGGGGAGACTTTTTCGTGCCTTATCTTTGCCTACTAGGAGAAATATAGCATATGTCACAAGTTCATCCATATGAGCACGCTTACAACACTTCCACTGCTGGAGGGGATACCATTGAACATAGCCTTGCTTTACCTATTCTATTGCTGATAGGCACATGGGTCTCTAGTGTAGAGTGACTATGTGCGACACTGCCGAGGAGTTCCTGTACATGTGTGCAAGAGGTTTTCCAGGGCATACTTTTAGTATGTAGCTCATAATATTATTTCAGCATGCTATAACAATCTTCTTCAAAAGCTGAAAGACACTGGGAGCTATCAATACATACTTAGCAAGGGTCAGGTTTGCTATTAATTTTATGTTTTTATTTGTATTAAATCTAGTAAAGAATTGCTTTCTGAAATGTATATATATTGGATCATGATACCAAATACATTAATTACTTTGTAAAAAATGTGTGCACATCACTGCTGTGGACTGTCTAGCAGCTTGATGGCAGGATATATGTGTTCCACTTCATCCATACCAAGTTGTTTCCCTGTGTGGTCGCATCAGTGCACACTCCCACTGAGAGCCCTCATTCATACATGTCCTTGTTGGCACTTGTTCTACTTCACATTTCTCTGATCTAAGTGAGTCTCTTTCATTTTTTGCAGCCGATCTGAACAACATTAAGTTCTCAGCTTACCGCACTGCCATGAAGCTCCGCAGAGTCCAGAAGGCCCTGCGCCGTATGTCTCCAGTGGTTCTTTCCCACGGCTTTCACCCCCTTCCTCCTAGTCCCCACCTGTCTGCTTCTCCCCATTTGCATCCCGCCCTGGCCACAGCTATTGTTTTGATGGGAACATTATAAATGCTGGGACATCTTGGCTGAGAAAACTTGATATTGCCTTTCACCCCAAGCCCCAGACTTGTTTTCAAAGTAACTCCACAGCTATCCAATCCGTAGTTTCTTTCCCCCCTAGCGAGCTTGGATAATCAAGAAACTTTGCTTTGCAGTATCTGCTTCATGGTCTGCCATCTTGGGCTTATTAGATACAGCAACAGAACTGTTAAAGTCATCGGCATGCTGTAGATGAGTTATTGTCCCTTCTGGCCTTGCTTAGGAGTACTGTTTGTTTAATCTTTCTGTCCCAGGGCTCTAGCTAGACTGACTCAGCATCACAGGTGATTGTGTCTTCCTGGTTGATGTATGTCACATTCACCCAGCCATGCACCACCCTTGTGACTAAGCTTCCTAGAACAGGGCTCATGAACAAATCTGTTTTCAATTGGAACTGAGGGTTTGGCTTGGTGATAGAGTGCCTAGTAGGAGCAAGGCCCAGGGATCAGCCCTCTGTACCTCCAAAATTATTTTAAAAAGATGAAACCTGTGCAAACAGAGAAACTTCAAATGAGATATGATGCCTCAGGAGTCAATACAGCGCAGGAGGTGTGCTCCTTCACATCTCACTGTTTTCTCAAGATGGATGTGAAAGAACCTATGTATACAGAGACATGCTACATTAACTTGGGGGCCCTTGTTGCCTTGTTCTTCCATAGGATGGGGGTCATGGTAAAGGACAAGCTTATGGCAGACTGGCAAATGGTTGGTCTGGATTAAATACCAGATTTGGTGATACCGTAGCCTTGCCTCATCACATCCCTGGGCTTCTTCTTTGGGCTCCATCTTCCTTTTCATCTCTCCGTTCCAGTGGATCTGGTCACGTTGACTACCGCTCTGGAGATCTTCAATGAGCATGACTTGCAGGCCAGTGAGCATGTGATGGATGTGATGGAGGTCATTCACTGCTTGACTGCCTTGTATGAGCGGCTGGAGGAGGAAAGGGGCATCCTGGTCAATGTGCCTCTGTGTGTAGACATGAGCCTCAACTGGCTCCTCAACGTTTTTGATAGGTAAAAGCTTTCAGTCCTGGAAACCTTCAGATTAATCCAATGGGGCATCTCTATGGGCCATGGGGGGAATAGCACGCTCCCATGGGATACTTGGATCAGGACAGCTTAGAGCATGGGCCAGTGAGGAAAGACTGCCAAGACATTAACCTTTCACATACATTCATGTTTTCTATCTCTTCCTTTAAACCTAGTGGTCGCAGTGGAAAGATGCGAGCATTGTCCTTTAAGACGGGCATCGCATGCCTGTGTGGCACCGAAGTGAAAGAAAAACTCCAGTGTGAGTACAGCTCCTACATCTGCAGTGATGTTGGGTGGGGGAGGGCTGTTACAAGGGTTCTCCGTAGGATAAGCAGCATTTCTATCTTGTGACTCAGCAGAGGGGTACTTGGCCACCTTATGATGGTTTTCAGTCCCCTGCTGCATTTTTCTGGGACTTAGGTGAGCTTTGAAGCAATGGATTTTATGCCAAGGGGTTTGCTAAGGTTGCTGGCCTGGCCTTGAGGAGGTCCTAGAAGAGCTGCCCTCCCTTGAGGGTGGGGAAAGCTGCTCAATGTGTGTTTTCACACCACGGAAGCATCGGCTTTCTCAGTTCTGTAGCATCTGGCGCTACCCTTACTTAGTTCTGTCTGCTTGCTCTCTGTGCTCTCTCTCTCCCCTTCTCTGATCTTCTCTTTTCTTTCTCTCTTCCCTCCCCCTCTCTCTGTCCTTCTCTTGCCCCTGCCTCATGATTGATCTCCAGTATTCTTTATCCTGTGCCTGTCTCTTTATCACTCTCTCCTCTATTCTCTCCCTCCCTGCCCTTTCCCCTCCCTTCCTTTCTCATTGATGCCGTCCTCTTTGTGTCTGTCTCATTCCCCCACCCAAACTCAGGAATGTTCTTTTTCAAACCCTTGGGAGTTAAGATAGGGGATGAATTTCTGGATTTTCCACTTTCTTGTTATCAGTTCAACAGTGCAGTGTGCTCTTTCTCTGTCATCCTTTTCTGCTTCTTCCTCCACGTACCATTCTCTGGCCATTCGTAAATTGGGTCTGGCTATTGTTGATGATGGACCCAGCAGATCTCTTCAGCCAAGTGGCCAATTCAGGCAGCCAGTGCGACCAACGCCATCTCGGAGCCCTGCTTCATGAAGCCATTCAAGTGCCCCGTCAGCTGGGTGAAGTGGCAGCATTTGGGGGCAGCAATGTGGAGCCCAGTGTCCGTAGTTGCTTTCGTTTTGTAAGTATGGAGCTGTAGCTTCAAAGAGGGAGGGAAGGAAGATGGAAGGGATGGTGAGTGGGATGACGGAGACCAGCCTCGCAGCTTTGGGTACAATGTACTCAAAGGTACGGGAGCATTTTTTGAGACAGGACAACAGAATTAACAGTTCTCTGGAGTATAGAGCAGGAGTCCTGCAGGAAAGGGTGCTGATTCCCCTGCTTCACTAGATGCTGGCTGCCACTCAAGCAGCAAGATATTTGGCCTTCTCTTCACTGAATTTCTTATTTCTCTAGAGCACTGGCAAGCCAGTCATTGAAGCTTCCCAATTCCTGGAGTGGGTCAATTTGGAGCCCCAGTCTATGGTGTGGCTGGCTGTTCTGCATCGGGTAACCATCGCTGAGCAAGTGAAGCATCAGACCAAGTGCTCTATCTGTAGACAGTGCCCCATCAAAGGGTTCAGGTATGGGATGCAACACCTTCTGGGATAATAAAAATATAATGGAGCATAAAAATGGGTACAGAACAGCATTGTTTAATTATTATGCTTTATGATTTTTCTATGGATTAATTATTTTTGCTTTATCATTTTTATCTATGGTGTGTTATTGTAACCTTTTTATTGAAAATGTTTAACTTCTAAAAACTAGAAAGGAAATATTTTTGTTCTAGTTGTAATACAAAGTACTACAGGTTCTTAAAATAGATAGTAAATGTTACAAAATAATCTATAAACTAAATGTTGTATCATCATATGTATTTCACCATCAACTCCCCAGAGAGAAAGAAGAAAAACTGATTTATATTATATGTGATATAACCCCCGTCACACACAGCTGAGATCCCACACATGCTACACACGCAAGAGATCCCAGTACAGAGTTAGAAAGAGACACACTCCTGTGCAGTGTTTTAACATTTCCACCATGTAGTTCACATATCCCTAATCTAAAAACCTGAGGGGCTGGAGAGAAAGCTCCATGGCTAAGAGCACTGGCTGCACTTCCAGAGGTTCTGAGTTCAATTCCCAGCAACCACATGGTGGCTCACAACCATCTATGATGGGATCTAATGCCTTCTTCTGGTTTGCAGACATTCATGCAGACAGAGCACCCATATGCATAAAATACATCCATAAATGAATCTGTAAGCAATGCTCTATCAGGGATTTCTGGATTACCACATGCTCAGCCAGCAAAGCCTGAGCAAACATGGCGAGCATTTCTCATAAAGGAGACCCAAGCAGTCCCATCGATGTAAATAGCCTGAGAGGCATGAACAACCTGCAGCTATGCAGCTGAGAATGGCTATGAATGCAGCCTAACACACAATCAGCTTACATAGCACATGAGGGTTTTTTGTAAGTCACCTGCACATTCCTCTCTGCTATAAACCTCATAGATGGGGATATGTTACAGTGTCGACTGACTGCAGACACTGTGCAGACCCAGGGCCAAGCTTCAAGGATAAAACATTATTGGAATTCTTTTGAGGCCTTCCGGATTATAATCTGCCCCTTTCTCTACAAAGCTAACGCTCTCATAAAATGCCTAAAGTTTGTGAGTCTGCTGCAGAAAATCGAATATGATGGGTCTTGGGCATGCTAAGCAAGCACTGAATCGCACTCAGTCCAGTCAACCTTTTAGCTTTTTAGAGTACTAACATACAACTGTCCCTACAAACACTCTGCTTTTTATGATTTGAGTAAACTACACACCAAGGTGAAAATGTGACTGCCCAAGATAACGTGGCTATTAGCTGTAAACCCAGGGACAGATATTGGATTACCTAAGGCTAGGCATTTCACTCTTTTATGCTACCAGGTTTAGGAAAGTTTAGCTTGCCTTTAAAAGGAGATGAGGAGGACTGTTGTATATTCTGTAATAATATAAATACAGTTATTATGAAGAACCTTTGAAAACAGTCTTCAGTCAACTTAACCACAGCTAGTGAATAAATTGCCTTCATATGGGAGGTCTGACCCTCCAGAGTAGGGAGGGGGCCTTTGGGACCATCCGTGTTTAGAAAGCTCCCCGCAGTGAGGTGTATATTCCTACCTGCCCCCCTAAGACCTGGCTGACACAATGCCCTTTTCCATCCTTCCTGGGATCTGGGGCCTATGGTTTAATGCAGAATTTGTGCTCTGTACAATAAGGCTGCTCATCTGCTGAGGTGGAGCACCGCTCCCTTCTGTGTGTGTATTTGCATTGTGGAAATGGGGAGATCATTGTGGTACACTGGATTGTCTCCATGACCATGTCTTCTCTCCCCAAGGTACCGGAGTCTGAAACAGTTTAACGTGGATATCTGCCAGACCTGCTTCTTGACAGGCAGGGCCAGCAAAGGCAACAAGCTCCACTATCCCATCATGGAGTATTACACACCGGTACGGAGCCTGGGCTCCAGGTGGGCGGGGCGGGCATCTCTCAGACAGTAGGCTTTGATCCTCTTTGCACAGCATGGAGCATTACCCAAACAATAGGGGTTCACTGGTTTGGGGATTCAGGCCCCTCTACATTTCCATCACAGCTTTTCTGACACTGGGGCCATAGTTGCCTAGAACACTCTGGGCCCTAGTCCTTTAATTGGAATTAACTGTTTTGATGCAGAAAATATCCCGGGGGTGGGGGTGGGGGAGCAAGATGGTTCCAGGTACCTCCCTTTCTCTTGCTCATGTGAGTTTTCCTGGCTCTTTTCTTGTATAGCTTCTGTACTGAATCCCTGGGTTGCTTCCTTCTAGTTTGTCATTGTTTTCTACCCCTTCTTGCCAGTACAAGAGTCTGTGCTCAGGTTACAGAGCCCATTAAAAGGAGAAACATACGCTTTTAACCTGCACTCACAAATTGTACTTGGTTTCCATGGGCAGCCTTTCCTTCAAAGCGCCTGAACCCATCTTGGTCAATGTCCCTGAACTCAGCCACAGAGCTACTACATGTGTAGCATCCTGAGCTTGTCCCCTCAATATCTTTTAAGATTTATTCATTTTTTATTTTATGCATCTGGGTGTTTTAGCTACATGTATATCTGTGGACCACTTGCATGCCTGGTGCCTGAAGAGGCCAGAAGGGAGTGTCAGGTTCCTTGGAACTGGAGTAACAAATAGTTGTGGGCAGCCTTGTGGGTGCTGGGAATTGGACCCGAGTCCTCTGAAACATCGGAGCTCTTAACTGCCGAGCCGTCTTTCCTGCCCCTCCCCCAACATCTTTATACTTTTCTGTTCCCTTTGATTCTTGCAGAAGCCCAAGTACATTCCATCTGGCTTTCTCCCCTCCCCACCTTTCCATTTTAAAACTGTTTCTCTACAATCCACTTTTCTAAAGTATTATCTTCAAATTATGTTAGCACAGGGATGTGTGAGCCAGCGAGAGTATAGGCCATGTCCGTTATTTTCCTTTATTACCATTTACACAAAACATTATAAAGGGCAAACAGAAGAACCTAGCTGGAAGAGAAGCTGATAATCCTCTGCCTCCTGTTTATCTTCCCTGTCCCTAGAATTTATAGAAAAGGAGCAGCAGGGTGGCTTAGTGGGTAAGGTGCGCCAAGCTTCATGACCGCAGCTTGATTCCTAGAGCACACATGGTGAGAGACAACCAACCCCTCTGGAGTTGTCCTCTGACTGCCACTTGTGTATTATAGTGGGTCCATATGCACACACACAAAGTAAATAAAATTTCAAATTTTATAAAAAGAAATTCATAAAAGTGTTTTTATATGATAATTTTATTTTTGAGAACTTCATACATGAGCAGCACATCTACACACTGCTGTCCCCTCCAACTTTTGCTGGGTCCCCCTCCCAAATGCATGATCGCTTCTTTAATTATTGTTACTTATATATACATGTGTACATCCATATGTACACACACAGACACACACACACACATATATACACACACACACACACACACACACACACACACACACACCTATTTCTCCACAATCCACTGGGGCTGCAGAAATGGCTCTACAGTTAAGAGCACTGCTGTTCCTAAAGGATTCAGGTTCAATTCCCAGCACCCACAAAGCTGCCTACAACTGTTTGTCACTCCGGGCCCAACGGACAGAGATATACATGCAGGCAACACACCAAGATGCATAAAATACAAAATAAATAAATCATGAAAATATACATATCTACATATGTATGTACACATGTATTTACAACCTACTGTGTCCATTTAGCCTTTCAAGTATGTACATGTGTCCAAAGCTGACCACTTGGGATTGGATAACCTGTATGGGAACTTGTCCCTGGAGAAGAATGGTTCTTTCTCTCTCAGCAAACATTGACCCCTTGTAGCTCTTCCTCTAGGGGTGGGACTATGGAACTTCCTTGTCTGTGGTGGTATATCAGCTGCTGTTGTCTTAACGGATCCTATTAGAGAGATCCACAATTAGTCCAAATGTAGATAATAAGGGACCATGGGGCGCCCGATTCTCCCCGATGATGGGAAGATTGCAAGAGCCAGAAGCCACCTGCTTTGAGATGCTTTCTTCTATGTTTAGCAGAGAAGAACCCATGAGCTTTCAGCAATATGATTACCTGAACAATCCTAGTGTAACAACAAAAAAAGATATCTTAAAATGTAGCAATCACATGCTCTCTGTAAAAGATTCAAATTATGCAGACAGGGGTGTTCAAAGTTTAAAATGAAAGTCTTTTTTTCTCCTCACCCCTCCAGTCTACCTTCCCAGAAGCAACCAGTGTTGAGAGTTTAGGGTGTATTCTTTGAGACATTTTTTTTTAATTGGGAGGGTATGGTAGGTAGGCAGAGACAACGGCGGGATACCACACATTCTGTGCTCTAGTGGAAGAATTCCAACATCTCATGGTATCTAGAAGTCACTTGTGCAGCTCTCTCTGTCCTGTCTCCCCGCAGACCACATCTAGTGAAAACATGAGGGACTTTGCCACAACCTTAAAGAATAAATTCCGCTCCAAGCAGTATTTCAGCAAGCACCCTCAACGAGGTTATCTGCCTGTGCAGTCAGTACTAGAGAGCGACTGCAGTGAGACGTGAGTACTAGTAGCAGAGCAGAGGCTCTGGGTGACCTCATCCAGCTCACCTATGTGTCACCTATGTGTTGGGAAGGGGCTGAGTCACAGATGACCTGGACAGTGTTCACAGGTGAAAACCACCAGCAACAGGGTGGGTCAGCTTAAGTCTGGCCTAGATTCTGGCCTGAGCGATAGAGTAGGATCCACTCTTTGTATCTCGTTAGCATCCAGGCGGGGAGGGTGGGGAGGAGATGGGCTTTCAGTTGCCTTTGGTCCTCTGAATCTTTGCTACTTTCTTCCAGACCTGCTTCTTCCCCGATGTTGCCATATGCTGACACACACTCTCGAATTGAGCGTTTTGCCAGCAGGTACCACTGCCTTTCAGTGGGAGAGGGGACTATATGAAGTCCAAGGAGAAGTGGGTGGGAACTGTGGGAAGTCCAGGGAGAATTAGAATGAGCCAGGGGAGGTGCAAAGTGGAATGCTCATGGCCAGCAAGGCCCAATCCTTAGTGGTGGTGATGGGAGGCCGCTCCCTAAGCCACTGATCCTATTGTGACGTTGGAGTGCTGGGGATGGAAGCAGGCCCTGATGTGTTTATAAAAATGATATTAAAGATACATGTTCTATGGGTGTATGGGTGTGTGGGGAGGTAGGTGTGGGGAAAGGGTGTGCCTCAGCAGGCCCATGCCGAGACATCCCTTCCTCCAGAGGGACCAGTCACACGCGAAAATATAGTATAGAAATAGAGTTTATTCAGGGCATGGGGAGGGGAGTTAAGAGGGTAGTAGAGGCAGAGAAAGGCAGAAAGAGGGAGAGAGTAGAGAAGTGGAGAGGCCGGCCATGACCACGTGGAGAGAAGGGGAAGGGGATGGGGAGAGGTAAGAGATAAGAGATGCAAGAGGGGCAAGAGCAAGAGAGAGAGGAGGGGCAAGCAGCCCCTTTTATAGTGGGTTGGCCTACCTAGCTGTTGCCATGCAACTGTGGGGAGGACCATACCTGGCTGTTGCCAGGTAACTGTGGTGGAGTGTAGACAGAATGCTAACAGGCCCCACATCCTGCATTTCTCTCCTATTGTGCTTCTGTCTTTCTAGGCTTGCTGAGATGGAAAGTCAAAATTGTTCCTTTTTTAATGACAGCCTGTCCCCGGATGACAGCATGTGAGTTTTCACAGCTGCTAATTTTCCAGAAATAGCTGTCCTTAGGATCCTTCTGCCACTATTTGGGAATGGTATCTCATCAAGAGAATGGGAGGCTGGTAGTTAGGGTCCTTGATTCCCTGAAGAAGGAAGGCTGCTTCCTGACTACAGTGTTTAGAAAGAGAAGCAATTTCTCATCTGTCAACTGAGACATCTGCCAAGGCCCCTTCATATCACATGATACCATCCTTCCATGCCCAACTTTGAAGAAAGAAAAAAAAAGGTCCTGTCTAAAGCTGCAGAAAGGAGCCATTATCTTGTGCTCAAAGATACAACCCTATTAATGCTACAGAAACCCTAACCCTAAGAGAAAACAGACTTGACTCAAGTATGGCCTAAGGGAGGTCTGGTGCCATAGGACAGAGAGGGAGTCCTGGTCTTTCTAAGAGAGGTTCCTTGTCTGTAAAGAAGGCCTAGAAACTACTGGCATGGAACAGTCTGGTCCTGACTAGGACCAGATTCTTCTGGAAGGTGAGAAAGGAAAGACACATAGAGGGGGAAACAGCATGGGAAGGAAGGTGATTTTCTCATTAAACTCGAGAAGATCCCAGAAACCTCAGCACCCTGGAAATCTCTCCCAATCCTCAGACACAGTCTCCTCCAACATCCCAAAGCCTGAACTTGATGCCTGGCTTTCTTTATGTGACTTCAAAGTGAATGGGACAGCCTACATTTCCTGGGGTCTGAGCTAGGATCTGAGAGCTGGCTCCCTGACTTGTTTCTGGGTTCAACACCTGGTGACCTCCTTTCCCACACCCATGCAGAGATGAGGACCAGTACCTGCTGCGGCACTCCAGCCCCATCACAGACCGAGAGCCGGCCTTTGGACAGCAGGCTCCATGCAGCACGGCCACAGAAAGCAAGGGAGAACTAGAGAAGATCCTGGCCCATTTGGAAGATGAGAACCGGTAGGTACGGTCATGGCATAAATTAGTGTGGGTGCCAGAGGCAGGCAGCTTGAACTTCAGCCTTGGCACTTCGTGTGCTATGTAACCTGGATCAGGTCACTTACATCTCATGATCTTCCATTGTCTCAGCTGTTTCATAGGGATAATAATGATGCCAACTTGCCAGGCTTTGAAGACTGTATGAAATCAAGCATAGAATGTGGTAGTCCTTACAGTAAGGGTTAATCAGGGTTGATTCTTCTAATAATTGTGTGAGTCCTTGTAATATAAACCCTGAATTTTCTGAGTACCCACTAGATACAGGTAGAGAGAACACTTAGAAAAATGCAGATGAGAATACAGCCTGTCCTTGCTAACTTTTTGTACTAAAACTAGAAAGAGCTACTTGCTACTGAGTGAAATTATCCCAGGGGGTTGGGACCCTACATACAGCATTTCCGAAGCAGAAGAGACAAAGTGCCACAGATGGCATTAATTTCCACAGAAGTAGAGGTGGCTGCATGGGCCTAACTGAAGTTGAAGGCTCTTTGAGGGAGAGGAGGACCATCTGCAGAGCCTCTTAGGGCAGTGCATTTTAAGCATGAGTGTGCACAGGAGTCAATGGCAAAGCTTGGACAAGTGCAAGTCCTCACCTCAGTCCTGGGTACGGAGGGCCCGCGTTTCTGTTTCTAACCAGATGGCAGCGATGTTAGTATCACTAGCCCCCACACCGCCCTTGGAATGGCAAGTCTTAGAGCAGTGGTCCTCAGGTGCTGGGGTGCAGGTGAAGAGCACGTTTCAAAGTGTGTGTCGCCAGTCCTGCAAAGATAAATGCACAAACGTACGGTAAGCTTTGAGAAACCTTTCCAGCAAACGTGACAGTCAGGATAAAGCACACAATTAGTGTAAGTCCATCACATTGAATAGGAGAGAGATCAGTCTGAGTGTTGTTGAACTTGTGGGGCAGGGCATGGCAGTGGTGTGAACTATGGACTAGTTGTGAACGTTAGGACAAGCTATTGTTATACAATGGAATGAACCAGGATCGAAGCCCTGGTTTCTCCAGGGAAGGTCAGAGGACTGCTACATTGAAGCAGCAGAGAGCAGCCTCTGGGAAATGCTAGGAAGAACATGATTCTCTTTGTCTAAACAACAGAAAGTGATTATGCCTAAATTTGGAGTGTCTCCTTGATGACCCATTATGAACATTCAAAGCAGGTCAAATTGGAGGGGTGTAGACAGAGGCAGCAGGATAGGTGATCTCTTTATTTATGCTATGTCTTCGCTGAGAATCTAAAAATCTATAAGTAGCATAATAGGTAAGCCATTGACACTAATGCCTCTTTTATTTGCAGAACATGTTCTTACCTGCTTTTGAAGGTCAAAACTAATCCCCAAAGCATCAAAGCCCTAAGACATTTCTTATGTGAAATGTCAGTTCACTGCTCTCAGGCTTCAGGGTGGCAGTGTAAATGTCAAGCAGGCTGGAGAGGAAGTAGCCTTGGCCATTTCAAGCAGAGCATCTCCAGGGCCTGGGAGATCACAGAGACCCCTCACACATGAGAAACAGGGGACCCATGGAATCTGGATAGCTAATTGACCCTGTTAAAGCCTTAGATCTTGGTGTCTATGTCCATGGCAGGATTCTCCAGGGAGAGCTGAGGCGCCTGAAATGGCAGCACGAGGAAGCAGCCGAGGCACCTACCCTGGCTGAGGGCTCTGCTGAAGCAACCCCAGACCACCGCAATGAAGAACTTCTGGCTGAGGCCAGAATCCTGCGGCAGCACAAGAGCCGCCTAGAGACACGCATGCAGATCCTTGAGGACCACAACAAGCAGTTAGAGTCTCAGCTGCAACGCCTGAGGGAGCTGCTTCTGCAGGTGAGGCTGGAGTTACAGAACCAGGGCAGCTCTCTGATTCTGGAGGAGGGCACAAAGAGCTGGGGTTGGATCAGAGAGAAGAGAAAGTGCCACTTAGCTGTGACAGTCAGGTGACTTCTTGAGAAGAGCTGAGTGGCAATTGGGATGAAGGGATGAAGAAGGAAGTGGGCAGAATGGGTACATCCTTAACCAGTCCTCTTCCCATTCACTTCCATACCACCTCTGTGTGTCACTCTCAAGCTACCTATGGAGTTCAAAGGACTTTAAAGGAGGCTCTATTTCACAACTCATTGGAACCTGGTATTAAAAGAACAAACTTCAAAAACAATCTGAAACAAAGGGATTCAGTTACTGTAGTACCAAGCATGATGACCTGAGCTGCATCTGCAGAGACCATGGTTGTTTTGTTTAAAAAAAAAAAAAAAAAGCCAGGTGTGGTGACACACACTTGGAATTTCCATGCCAGGGACATGGATTTCTAGGGCTTGCTGGCCAGCCTAGCCTACTTGGTGAATTCCAGGCCCATGAAAGACCCTGTCTCTTAAAACAAAGAAATGAAAACAGAAAAGAAAGGTGGACAACACCTGAGGACTGATACCCAAGATGGTTCTCTAGTTTCCACACGCATGCCTGTACACGTACACTCAAATGTACACACATTCGTGCACACATATATACTAACCCATAATCCCAAATGTGGCATTTTCAGGTTTGGACATGTTTGGCAAGAGAAATATTTTTGCAATAAAGGGCTCTTTTGTTGCAATTTGCCATTTTTGTCTCTGGGAGGTCAGGCAGCTCTTGGGTTGGACAGCCTGAGTTTGAATATAGTGATGGTAGGGGCTCAGGAAGTTATTTAACCTTATTTGGCCCCAGTTCTTTTATCTGTAAAACAGAGGTAATGATCATACCAGCTTTAAATTTAAAACGAAACAAAAAAACAAATCAGTGGACATGAAGAGATGGCTCAGAAGAATGCTTGTCCAGAGGACCAGAGTTCAGTTGGCCGGTACCTATATAGGTCAGCTCATAACCATGAATAAGGGGTAAGAAATCTGGCACCTTCTTCCTGCCTCCAGAGGTACCCACGCACATGTGGCGTACACTTACAGATACACACATAAAAATTAAAAATAAATCTTTTTTAAAAGGGGCTAGCAAGATGGCCTAGCTGGTTATGTCCTTACCATGCAGACTTGACAAGCTGAGTTCAATCTCTGGGACCCACATAAAGGTAGAGAGAGAACCAACTCTATGAGTTGCCCTGTGACCTACATATATTCTCTACAGCATAAATGCATCTGCACATACCACACACATACACACGGTAATAATAATACACATTGCAAAAAGTAATGGTACAAACATCATAGTTTTGTAACCATCCTGAAATCAAATAATGTATGTGCAGAATTCAGTAAGATACCAGGAATATAGCACATAATCAGATAATCACAATTATCTGTCATTGACATCATATGCAACAGACAGTGTCCCCATTTTCTTTATTATCCAAGGAACAGCCTTTTTCCTTTCTTAACTGATTTTTAAGTTTGCGTTCAAAATACTATTTTCCTCCTGGCCTCTGTACATCTGTATCACCACGCTTTCTTCTCATCTGTGTCCTCCCCATTGCCTTCCTCTGGGTCCCCCCTTCTCCCCTAGCTCCTTTTCTTCTCTCTCAGTCAGCCCCCCATTCTGCTCTCTTATGGCATGTGTGTCATTGGCCTCTTTAGTTCTGGGGACAATCTTTAATGAATTCCTGGAGTTTTCTAACATACACTATGCCATGAACTGAGGATCAGGTGTGCAACGATGAAACTCCAGGAAAAAAATGAGCTCTACGTAGCCTAATTATAGTTGAAATAGCAGCAAAAGACCCTTAGGTGCCGAGCCATTCTCATAAGAACCAGGAACCTTTGACTCGTGTTGTTAAAAGAAGAATTTAATTGATAATTGAACAATCTAAGAGGTTTCGTACAGTTTATGGCACCAAGAAAAACTTCTTAAAGACCCAGGGCAAAAGGGTGGGCACAGAGTCCTTAAGATTCCCTTTTAAGCCGGGCAGTGGTGGCTCACGCCCTTAATCCCAGCACTTGGGAAGCAGAGGCAGGTGGATTTCTGAGTTCGAGGCCAGTCTGGTGTACAGAGTGAGTTCCAGGACAGTCAGGGCTACGCAGAGAAACCCTGTCTCAAAAAACCAAAAAAACAAAACAAAACAAAACAAAACAAAACAAAAACAAAAAAGCAAAACCAAAGATTCCCTTTTAAGCTCAGGGGTCTAAGAATGAGGTCATGAAGACAAAGCCACTTAAATCACATCTTACCTCTTGCCAGCCACCCACTGAATCAGATGGCAATGGCTCTGCAGACTCATCCCTAGCTTCGTCTCCACGCCAGTCAGAAGGCAGTCATCCCCGGGAGAAGGGACAGACTACTCCAGACACTGAGGTTGCAGGTAAGTTCCCCCATGTAACCTCCAGTGATTTCTCCTTCCCAGAATTTCACTAGAGCTGGGACTGGGGTTGTGTATAATTGATATGTTGACCGTTTCTCTCCTATGCTTCTTCTAAAACTGTCTAGTGAATGCCCCCTCCACACTCGTCATTTGAATGGGAGGGTATGAATATCTGAACCCACTATTCAGCTAATAGCAGCCTACCTCAGCCTCTTGCCTTCCTTCTTATGAAGGAAATCTCAAAATATCTTTCCAAATCTCTCTCTTCTAACTTAGATGATGTGGGGTCAAAGAGTCAGGATGTCAGCCTATGCTTAGAAGACATCATGGAGAAGCTCCGCCATGCCTTCCCCAGTGTGCGAAGCTCTGATGTGACTGCAAACACTCTGCTGGCCTCTTGATGGAGTCAGATCCCCATCCTGTAGTTCATAGTCCTTTCCTGATTCTTGTCAATGCCTTCCCTTAACCTTTGCCCGACCTTTCCAGTACCCACTGGCCCCACATTCCTCAGCCAGAGATATTTGGGCCCGGGGCAGCCGCAGGGATCTAATGGTATGTGAGATGGGAGGGGGGGGAGGAGAGGGGAGGTGTGCTTCCTCTGACTCTAGAAATGTACCCATTAACCCTGAAGGTTAAGCCTGTTCCTTATGTTATTCTGCTGTTGCAGCCCAGGAAAAGACACTTGGCACCCAGATAAGGAGCAGAAAGTTACCTTGCAGAGCTAAGCAGTGCTCACTGGGCCCTTTCGCTTCTCCATGGAATCAGAGAAGGGAGACCTAATGGCCCCAAGGTTCTGAATTACTGATCCCCTAAGGGTTATTCCTACTCTCTGGCCCAACTGAAAGAGACAAATGGGTATCCCTGAGACACTCCTCCAAAGTGCCCCTTGGGAAGTCTGGGCAGTTTATGTCCTATTACTTCAGCTCTAGAGCTCACGTGGAGGATTCTATCTACGTGTTTTCCCCTCACATATCTTTGATTCATCCTGCCACAGTACCTACCAGAGCTTCTCTGATGAAGGAACCATTCATTGTAGATGTGCGTCCACCCTATATTTAGAAACATTAAAGAAATACTTGACTCCTTCTACCCCCCCCCATGCTCCTGTTTCCTGATGGCCTTGGCATCCCAAGAGACTCATTGAGAAGCTCTGGAAACCCATCCGAAGCCACTCTTCGGTTTTCTGAGTCTACCCTCACTAATCTGCAGGCAGGAGTTGCAGCTTCTTCAACAAAGAGGCCTTGCGCTCTCTCTTGTATGAGAAAGGAAAAGAAACCCTCTATCCTAGGGGAGTATGGGCCTGATGCTCTCCAGGATATAACCATTTGATAGCACAAGTTGGACTGGGTGAGACGGCTGGTTGCCCCCAGATATTCACTGCAAAGTTCCAACTGACCAGCCTGAATAGCAGTTCCTGCTTAAAAGCTACTAGACTTGAATCAGAAAACTGGCCACATTCCACCCAAGGTGGAATAGCCAGGTCTTCCTGTGCATAAAACTGTTGCTAACACTGAAAGGTGAGCCCAGTCCTCAAAATGAATTAACTTTTCCTGGACTGTATATACTCTGACTCCTCTGTCCAGCAACTGTTCAAAATAAGAGTGTGGATGTGGAAAGAGTGGGTTGGGGAACTGGGAGCAGAGGCAGAGCCCACTTAGACTACTTTCTACCGAGGAGAGCTTTCACCCCAGAGCCTTGCAACGGACTAAATTTTGAATTTATATATACATATCTATTATACATATCTACTGTATATCAGTGCTCTCCGAGCCTTACTCACACATTAAATTCTAATAGTTCTTAAAGAATTAGTGTCCTGCCTTGCTCTTTGTTAGCCTTAGTCTCCAGCGGGAAGATAAAGGAAGGCATCCTGGCTGTGCCCTTAGGAAGTTTTTTTCTACACTGATATTTGAGGTAAATTGACCTTTAGACCAATCCAAGGAAAGTCTGTGGCCACAGAGTAATCTAACAGGAAGAGGCATTCTGTTCTCTTCACTAATTTCAAACTTTGTTCCACTGAGACTTTGACCCTGGGTAAAATTTTCTTACCACCTTTAAACAATGATTCAGGAACCAAAATAGAGCACATCCAAGCTCTATACTGCACACAGAAAAGAAGGACGAAAGGTATATGTTAGTCTTTGCCAGGCTAAGACACAGAACATATCCTATGGTCCCTATTAGGTCCTAAGGTCTGAATCATGGCCTTACAGAAGGCAGTGGTTGTCACCACGGTCAGCAGAGAGTGAGATGTTTAGAGTTCTGTATTATAAACCGAGCCACAGCAAACACGTAGACCTGCTAGGAACCTAGATTGATCTGTTCCAGGGAGGTAGAGCAGTTGCTTGGCTCCAGAAGCCAAGATTGCATTCTCCCCAACCAAGCCACAGATTCAAGGGTCAAATTTCATGCCTGGAGGTCTCCGGAAAGAACTGGATATCTGCTTGCATTGTGAGCATCTGGCAGGCAAGAATCAAACACAGAACCAGGTCATAAGTCAGAATGAGGCATCTTTGTAGGAGCCTAGGTCGTGTGCAGGATTCAGATAAATTTGTTGTGGAACAGGGGACTCAGAAACTATGAAGTATGTGCCCCCCCCCCAAGCCTTAAGAGCACAGATACTATAAAACAATCTAAGAGACCTTTATAAAACCTCTACTCCACTCAAGAGGTCTTAGGCCACCGAGGGTCTGTGACAATTTTATTGGACTGGACTTGGTAGAAAAGATGTTGATCTTGTTATGTAGGATTTGTGCTGGATGTAGACCGAAGCAGCAGGTCAAGATTGAAGTCTCACTAAGGGAGTCACTGGCACTTTGCCACCTTGTGTTCACCTGCAATGCCCCAGACGAGTATATTGTTCAGGGATCCAGTAGCAACTACTGATCCATATTTAGGCAAGTTGCCTGCAGTGATGAAAATGGCTCCTTGAACTGAGCAAAATGTGTTATTGGGTATGTTGTGCGTTGAAGCTCCTAAAGGAGTCTTGTGTAATGTATAACCCTAGAGTTGAAGGTAGTGAAGGAGTTGTTGGATTAGTAGTCTAAGAAAATCCTTCTGACTTATGAGATAGCATCAGTGATGGGGAATGAATTTACTGGATTTGTTATCAAATAGTGTAGGCAGTTTATTCTGGACAGAATTTGATAGAGAACAATAAGTCATTGGGAGGGTAGCTGTGCTTCTGGCTCAAGCAGAGTGGCTTCACATTGATTGGTAATTGTTAGGGAAGGCTGACTGGCTAGAAGACTGGTATATAGTTCCATAGAGAGTTTTCCACCTAGGAGGACATGTGCCCTTGTCTTCAGAATGCAAGGATCAGAATCAAGGTTCCCAATGTTTCTCGCAAGGTCCAGGCTCAGGCAGTACATCACAATGGAGAAACCTGATTGAGATCTCAGGTGTTTTATGAACTGTTCTGGCAGCCCACAGTAGTGAAAAACAGAGCAAGGGGCAAGGCAGAGGCAAAGCCTGGGAGATCTTTTACCATCAGATTCATTTTAAGGACTACCATTCCTTCCTGGGGTATGTGATTTGAAAGGGTTTGGGGGTTCAGTCCCCAGCTTCAGGCTACAGCATTTGTTTGAACTCACATTTTCAGTGGCAGAGTTGTGGCCTCTGGGACAATTTTCTGTTATTAATTCCATCCAATTTCCCTTGGTACTTTGACAAATAACCAACGAAGTTAGGAACAGTCCTGGGAGAGAACCTAGAGGCATTGCCCTAAGGCTGTGGAAATTTTGGGCCTCTCTGCAGAAACCTGGGACTTGGAACAAAGAAATACTTCAGCAATTCCTCACTGTTTTTTAACACTTGTGACTGTGGGAAGGGGAAACCCCAAGGCCAGGGCTCTTCTCCCAGTCCCTCTCCTCCTGTAGCTGCCATTTTTGGAAAGAGACCTGCTGAATGCCCTTGCTGTTCCCAAGGCAGTACTAAAGACAGCTGAAGTCTGCTATGCTGCTTGCTGGCTCCAAGAACGGATCACAAGGACAAAAATTAGGGGATTGGGGAGGTGTCAGGGGTGGCATGCAAATGTATAAAAGTTTGGTATGAAGGGGGCTAGGAACAAATGGGTTAACTTCAATTGCCACGCACTGTGGTGCTTTTCCCATTTTATCCTTGAATTCTGCTTTGAAGAATAAATTTGTATTTGTTTACTTTGGTTCCTCTTGTTATTCTCTCCAATCATGACATTCGGCCCTCTTCCAATATTTTGGAGTGGACAGAAAAAAGCGTAGGTCAAGAAGCCACAGGAATACTGCCAAACAGTTAAGCTCTGTCCTTTACTCTTTACTCTGACATTGTGTGTGTGTGTGTGTGTGTGTGTGTGTGTGTGTGTGTGTGTATGTGTTAAAATATTCCCATGAACTGATGGTGATTTTATTTACCACCATTTCATGCCAATAAAGCTTTGTTAGTCCTTCATCTGCACCAATTTTTTTTTCCTTGCCATTCCATAGCAATACTGTCCAGTACAAATGCGAATCACATCGATAGTTAACATTTTTAAAGCATGTCAAAGAAGTAAAAGGAAATTGTGGAAATTAAGTTTAATATTTTATCCCACCCAGCAAATACTATCCCTCCAGCTATTCATTTATGATTATTTATTATTAATTTAAACACTTATTGGTAATATTTTACATTTTTGCTGAGTCTTTGGAATTGTCAAAAACATCAGCTTGTGATTAGACAAGAAACCCAGATCTATACAGTTACTTACAGAGACACAACAAAAATGGAACAGTGCTATAAGTTCCCTGGGTCCTTTTGTCTCAAAGGATGATGCTGAAAGGGATCAGATGACATGTAAGATGGTGGACCCCTGTTGCTGAGTTGCCAATGCTATATTGTAGCTGAGCAGGCCAGTGGCCTATAGCTGGACCCCAGGAGCAGAAAGCCCTCCACCCTATAAGGATGGGAAAGGCAGATGAGACACTGCATCATGGTAGCCTCCACAGATTGGAAAGTGAGTAAATGGTCTTGTAGTCACCTTTACAAGTCACTTCATGCATTGTGGGAGAGTCACAAGGTGCTCCACCAAGACCTGAGCCAGCTTGCCACTGAGGTAACTTTCATGGCCCGTGTGGATGGTTTAAGATTTCAGGGTACCCAGCACCAAGCACTTCTATAGAAGTCCAGGATGTAATGTTTATTTACAGACACATCAATCATGGATAGCTATATATTAGGCATGGCTAGCAGATACCCTATTAGAGACCACAGGACTATAATGTGGCAAAGCTGTGGCAAAGAAAAACTTCCTAAGGTGTCAGTGTGTATACACATCTTAATACGTGTATACTCATGTTAAGGTTTGGAGAGTCATGACAGCAAGCACTTTGTGATGAAAGCAGTGATAAAGCAGTCTCCATGGGTGACACGGAGAAGTGTCACTAGAGAGAACAGAAGGGCACTCAAGATGTCCAAGCTTATCTTTGTCTGTCTGCCTTGTCTGACCTCCTTCCCTGCTTCTCCGCAGAGCTCTAGCTCCTCTCAAGCTACAGTATTGGACAGAGGCTTTGATAAGGGTCCCTTCCATGTGTCACTCCTGAATGTCACCTGTGGCACATGTGCCATCCTTACTGCCTCGGCGGTCTAGCAGTGTGACTTAGATGTTTCTGTGCAAGTCCTCCTCCTTGGCTGGGCTGGAAGGTCCATCTGTTTCAAACTCGGCCTCTTGGCCTATCCCGACACACAGTATCTTCTCCCCATTATCCTTCTCCTCCTTCCCATCTTTTCAGTTCTAGGTTTCTAGGAAACACTTTTGTATCATCTTTGCTTTTAAGATTTTCTCACTCTTCTATCCTAATCTTAGTGTCCTTTTTTTTTTGGACATGAATTGCCCTTAGCATTCCGGCTGTCTTTGACCCACTTTCCTAGGCTCCACCTATATACACCGATTTCCTCTTCTCTTCCCATTGTTTTCATTTGGGATAGAGCACTGACCTTTCTTAGAGCAGTGATCACTTTTTCAGTTGGAACCAGACTGGGGTCTAGCTGATAACTACTAGATGGACAAATGGTAGCGCTGCAACTGCAGCCATGTGTTCATTTCTACTATATATTTAATTCAAACTGTGGAGCTGCTAGTTTATATTCCTCTTTATCATTTTGCTCTCCTAATGTTACGATCAGATGATTTGCTTCCTTCTAAAGGACATAGTCTTGTTTTGTAACTCAAGGACGCTTTTAATAGACTTTCTATTATTGATGGCATCTTCTGTCATTTCCTATCAGAAAGTGTTACATTGTGAATGTGTCTACCCAACATTTTTACATTTAAAACATTACCTACCTACAATATACCTATAATAACATGTGGAGCTTTTGAGTGGTGATTATGTCAAGAAGGCCGAGTAATACTCTTTATAACAGGCCTGGAGGATTTTTTTTTGCTCCTTCTTCCATGTAAAGCTGCTTAGAAGCCATGATCTGTAAGTCAGGTTTTACGCCATCTGGCGTGGGACCACATCTGTTGATGCCTTAATATTACATTTCCCATCCTCCAGGAGTCAGAGCAATAAATTTTTACTTATAAATTAAGAAAACTATGGTATTTTGTTATGGTGGCTTAAATGGACCAAGGCAGAGTTTACTGTTGTGTTTTAATATGAGCCTGATTCTTCTAGAGCAATGGGGGTAGGAGCTTTCGCTTAGTGGCACGGTACTTGCCTAGCTTGTGCGGGCCTTGTGTTTGATTACAAGCACAGCCATTTGTTTAAAATAAACATTTTTTTTCCTTAAAGCACACAGGAGAATGCCATAATCACATAGCTTTTAAAAGCCCTTATGAAACCCAGAGTTGTTAAGGAAGTCTTCATAGGCATTACAAGAATCTAGATTTACTAAGCTTTTCTTATGGGAGTTACAATGGGAAGACTTAGAATAAGGGTAGTATCTTTCCTCTAACTCTTCTCTTAGCTAAAGAATAACAACCAGCTCCAGCCCTCAGTATCAACTCATAGAGCAAAGATAAGTAGCAAGAAGTTATCAGTGAGCAGGAAAGCAGCCTTCAACCCGAGAAAGAAAGGGAACAACCTGGTACTTCTTGCTGAGAGGCAGGCATTTGAATAATTGTGACAGGACCCAATCCTTGTTAGAAATTAGAGAGGCATTTTCATGTTTTTATTTTATTTTGAGACAGGGTCTTATATATAGTCCAGGCTGGCCTTCAATTTGACCTTCTGCTTCTGCCTTTTAAATTGTTGGGATTACCAGCTGACAAATTGATTATTTTCGATATTATAAGAAATACTTAAAACACGGTTTGAAAAGCCAAGTTATGTAAAACAGCTGTGCATCTTTCTAGGCTAACCCTTTGACAAAAATGGCTGAAAGATCTCATGGTACAATAGAGTAAAAGATAAAGAAATACATACATCTAATCTCAAATTGACAAAGAGAAACAATATCCCATGTTTAGTGGGGTCTCTAAGCCTAATATGCATCTATATAACTCCTTCTATATATGTATCCTTCTATATATCTACGATCCTTAAATTTACTTTAGCTAGAGAAAATTACTCAACAAATAACAGTTGGTCAGGATAAAGTAAGTAGAGGGACAGAGTATGTGAAGAAGTATGTCTTTATCTGGAAGGCAAATTCACTTTGTGTGCCAGGCTGGGGCTTCCCTTACTCCTTCAGGAAACATTTCAGTTGTTCCTGTAGGTGATAAATCTGGAAGGAGAGAGAGGCAGAGAAACATTATAAAAAACTGTGTGAGGTTTGTTTTTTTTTTCCTGGTATTCCAAACTTTATTTTTTTTTAAATATCCTTCATTTCAATTTCAAAAGTATGACAAAGCTCCTTCTTTACCATTTCAAAGCATGTACAAGCCCACATGAAGAATATTTAAAAGGTTAAAAAATAATATTCATAGGCATTTGTGTGACTTTTGAGATATAATACTCAGGTAGTTTGTTTCAAGGTTATTAAGGCTGCCTAAATCATCCACATTTATAACTTAATTTCTCCACTTCAAACCAAACTATCCATTTAAAACGGGTAGTTCAACAAAGGAAAAAACTGTTACTGACTAGTATTCTTGTCTGGACTCTCAAATATTCAACTTGCGATGGTGCTGAATCCCAGTGGTCCTTGAGCTGGGTCCCCACATGGTCTATTATTATTGTTTAACTCTTTTGTAAACATAAATCTAAGTGTTCTTTGAACAGAGCATATTATTGATATGTGGCCTCTGATACTAGAAATCCCTGGTTCATACGAAGTTGAACTTTCAATGACAATGTCCCAAATCTGAAAATAGGTTAAGGTAAAGGATTCTGGTTAGAGTGACCAGTCCCTAGATAAACTCATAAGCATAGGATTGCAGCTCATCCACAGACGGTGTTATAATTTTGACATGTATCCAGTATTCAGAAAACTCTCCAAAAAAAAAAAAATCCACAAACTGACACACAAAGAAAAAAAAACCTCTCAGCATGACAGAATTCCTCACTGTTTCAGATCACAAACCAGAGGAAAACAGGAAACAGGGTATCTACAATCTTAAAATGTATCACTTCGTGTAGTATTTATTTATATAGACCAAAAAGCAACTGTTACTGGGCATTTTAATGTCACAATGTTCCAAAGAACAGTCACACCATGGAGAACTGAAGCACAATGCTGTGACCATAATCTCTTTTAGTGTATCAGACTTATAAAGGGAAGGTTAAAATTGAATATGCTCAAAAACAATATGTTCTCTCTTAAGAATCTGGGCTTCTATGAAAAATATACAGAGGTCATAGCTCATGGTAAAAAGAAAAGAGACAATATCACTGTAGTCAGTTTGTAAGAGTCAGATGATAAAACAAGTAGAATAGTCTTTTCTCAAAATGAACTCACGCTAAGTTTTTTAATAAAATGTTTGTGATTATAATTTAAATCATTTACCCCCTTCCCTTTCCTCCTTCCAGACCCCTCCCATGTGTATCATGTAATACACACACACACACACACACACACACACACACACACACACACACACACACACTCCTAAATATCTAAGTGCAACCTGCATATATATATTTGTATGTATATGCTTTCAGGGCTGACCATTTAGTACTATGGTACTAAGATAATCAAATTAGTTGTCTGTAATTCTGTTTCTAGGGTTGAGACCCAAGAGCCTTTGCCAAATGTTTTTGGGGGTGGTTGTGTTGCTTTTTGTTTTATGTGTGGGTAGGGGATGCACACAAGCCATGGCAAACATGTGGAAGAGAGAGGACAACATGCTGGAGTCAGTTCTCTCCTTCCACCATGTGGTCCCTCACATGGTGGATCAAACGCAGGCTGTCAGGCTCAGTAAGAAGTGCCTTTAAAAGCTGAGCCATCTTGCTTCGAAAACTGTATTAGAATATATTAGTCTGACATCCGGTTGTATTTTCATAATGTACATGATATATTTGTGCCACCCCTTCTCATTGCCCTGCTCCTACTCCTCCATATTCCCAACTAGCACGGCTTCTATTTTCGCATGTTTTTGACCCAATGGGTTTCATTGGGGTTGTTTACAGCAGCATGTGTACCTCTCTCATCAAATCTTACCTACATCATGGAAGGGTGAGACCCTTCCGTGATAAGCTATTAACAGGCCCAATCTTGTGCATATTGTCAAAGCTACTGTGAGTTCAAAAGGGCAACAACTGTGCCATTGTCTAGGAGTCAGTATCCTATCCCAGCACCACCACCCCGTTTTCCCTCTGACTATCACACTCTTCTTGTCCTTTCTTCCATGATGCCTCCAGAGTCTGGAGGGTGTTATATATGCTCTGTTATGGTTAGACATTCAATAGTAATTCTTCTTTGCCCAGTTAATGCGACTCTGCCATCATCACTGACAACTAATGCCACAATCATCACTGACTGACTGCTAATGCCAAACTGTATTTGCTGCTCCTTACCAGATTACAAGACATTTGACAATCCGGAGTCCTGACCAATCAGCAGCTTACTATATTCTACTCTCTTAAGAATTAATTCAGCTGTGCCAGTCAATCACCTAGCAAAGATAACACTCCTCATGAAGGCTAATTCACCTAAGGCCATGTTAAGAAAGGGAGGAATAATTACCCCCTTAATGAAAGGACACGCTTGTGTTCCACCCCCACACACAATGTAGTCGCTTACAGAGCTACTGCCATGCAACATGGCGAAACCTGCCTAATTTCTGAGCTCTAATTCATAGTGTAACCTTTCTTTTTCCTTCAATTTTTTTCTAAATAGGCTAGTAGCCTAAGTATGCCTTCCTGGACACTCTGGGCTTCCACACTGTTCCTCTGAAGACATCCCTCAACCTTTTCTACAGTTGCTTGTTTTTGAGTTCTGTTTTGAACTTTCCACTAGTTCCTTGCTACTCTACTTATATTTTTGTAGCGCTGGCAGAAAATTTAAGAGCTCCTTCCCAGAATTAAAAAAAAAAAAAAAAAAAGATCTTTGATGGCTCGTTATGACCTATATCAAAACTTTAAACTCTAATTTCTAATTTCTTTCTTGTTATACATCCATTGTACATTGTTTTGTGGGGACATCTTTCAAGTATTCCATGTACTCTCCTTACATTTGCTGCCTCATACCTTCCCCTTTCTCCCCTGCCCTTTGGTCCTCTCTCCAAAACTGTATTTCTTACCCTTGCTCTCCTCGCCTCCGAGCCGTTGTGCATACTACAGTCACAGAACGGCCTCTTTTCCCTATCTAAAACCCTACATATATTTTAGGGTCCCGCTCAAATGCTAATTTTTTCCAAAAATCCTTCCTAATTCTCACAGAGAATAATGAGTCCTCATTCCTTTAAATCCTTCCTTCCTCCTCCACTCCAGTGAGAGGGGAGGGAGGCACCAGGCATTCTGATGTGTATGTATGTGTGTGTAAATGTCATACGAAGCTCATTATTCTGTATACTAAAACACTTTTTAAACTCCTTTTTAAAGATTAAAAGGAAAAAATCCCTAAACTCTCATGACTTTCCGCAGCTGAAGCCAGAGACAATAAACATTTCAAACTGCCTGCAGAACTTAGCTTAAATTGGGCACCAAAGAAATCTGTAGTAAGGTTTACAGCTAAATTTCTGTGGTGGAAATGGCAGTTCTCAATGCTAACCACTGAGCATGGGTGAAAGCAATTGTTTAGTGGGTACCAACATAATCTTGGAGTTGTAACTGGTTATCTGGTTTGCTAAGAAGGAAGACACAAAATATAACAGTGCCTCTGGCCTTGCAGAAGTAGGGACCATGAGCAGTGCCTGTCCCACAGGAGCTCCAGCCACAACCATCCTCATACATAAACTTCAGTCTCCTTAAAGCTGTTGCTGCACTGCTCTATGATGGGGACTGTGTGGCTACCTATATAGCTTTGTGAAGTGAGAGGATTTCACATGTCTTCCTTCGCTTCCTATTTTTATCTCCTCTGTGACTTTGAATAACAGCCATTCAAGTTAGAAACCTGGCATATCTCCTTTAATACTTTGTTTTCCTCCATCACTCTGTAACTGACCTAAGTCTCAGTCCTTTAAAACACATCCTCTCATATGTAAATGGTAACAGCATACTCAAAGAGTAGAAACAAATCAAATGTCCAGCAACAGAAAAATTATTAAGTAAAACTGGCTTATAAGTTCTTCTGAGTCAATTTTTAGGTCTGGTGTGGCCTGGGGCCTGGGACCTTGTGAGATATTTCAAAAACTCATTTAAAATGTCTAGGGCTTAAGCCAGCTATATGACTCAGATGTTAAAAGGTACTTGTTACACAAGCCTGAAAACTTGAGTTTGAGTTTAGAACCCATACGATGCAGACGGCTCATTCCCACCAGTTGTCCTATGTGTGTGTGTGCTCGCACGCACATGCGCACACGGACACACACACACACACACACACGTATAATAAATGTTTAAAATAAAAGCTTAAGCTAGATCTGATTCTCCCCCTTCATACTCAGAAAGGAGTTCCTTAAACACACTTAAGACTAAAACCTGCATTTCCTGCCCTACCCCACGTGTCACTCCACAGGTATTCAGTAACTGCTGAATGAAGAGACTTTCAAAAAGATCTTGACTACCCTGCTTTCTCACTCAGAATATACTGTTCTTGTGAGGCACACAGCCTGAAATTAGGTGAGTTCTTCATAGCAAAATATTTATTTAAAAATATCCTTCTTACCTGCTCACACTTCTCTTTTTCCATTAT
Organism: Uromys caudimaculatus; assembly: GCA_028551405.1. Classification (NCBI taxonomy): domain Eukaryota; kingdom Metazoa; phylum Chordata; class Mammalia; order Rodentia; family Muridae; genus Uromys; species Uromys caudimaculatus. The sequence goes on from CM052722.1 coordinate 71,224,199, forward strand.
GTTAAGCTTCTCCAAAACATTCTGGAAATGTCTCTGAAAAAAAAAATGTATCAGTGATGAAAGATGTATCTTAAGGGAAGAGAACCACAAAACAGTTTGTCACATATTGATAAGAAAGCTATTAATTATAGGAAGCACATTCTTTTTAGGAAAACTGGGGCAGAAAATTATCCCTAACTACCATGCAATCCTAAATTCTTTTATGTACTCTCTAAAGCATGTTTTCTTGTCCTATAATAAATGGGTGAAATGTCTACATGCTGCATCTTTCCTAGTATTGTACCCATCCTTTGGCTATGACTTACTAAAGAAGCAGACTTGGAATCTAGTGTAGATTCCTCTCCCATTTCTCCTCACTAGAACAGAACCTTACTAGCCCTAACATAATACTACATATCTGTAAACCACACATATACTATAATAGTACCAAATATGTGAACCTTTCAGAATATGTCCATAGATCTTATCTTTGGCTATTCTAAAGGACTACAGCCAAGATGGGGTTAGCTCTATGTCAAGCTGCTTTCCTTTGACAACTACTACTCCACACCAAAACGAAATCCAACAAAGGATTCTCTTACTGCTTTAGAATCACCTTACTACCAAGATGGGATCAAATGTGACATACCAATATATTTTCCTTTCAGTGAAACCCTGAAACTGTATCCATAAAAATAAAATAATTTGCTCCTGTTTCAGCCTACATGATAAAAATTTTAATTAATTTGGTTCTTTTTGCTGAAACAAACATATTTTGGTATAAACAACAGATTTAGTCTATATATTGCCAATTACTGTGGTTCTTCTTGAAGTTTTAATTCTATTTTCTCTTACTTTTGGGGGGGGGTGGGAATACAAGGTCTTACTCTATAGCCCTGGCTGATCTGGAACTCATCATCTAGACCAGGTTAGTCTCAAATTCAGAGCTCCACCTGCCTCTGCCTCCCAAATACTGGGGATAAAAGCCATGCACCACAGCACCCAGCTAGTTTGAATTTGTTATAAAGTGGGAATGGTGACAGTATCTATGTTTCAGACACCATAACACATAACTCTTACATGCACTGTTTGTATAGTAACTGTCCGATATTGGCCATTATCTCAGGTCACCCGGTCCCACTTCTCCCTCAAATTGCTTCAATTTTAAAAAGTACTCAGATAAAATCAAACAGGGATGTTTTAGTGGATGTTTCTAAGCTGTTTAGGTTGGCGAGTAAGCTACATAGCGATAGTGTGAGTGGAAACCCAGATGGGCCTGGGAAAGGAAGACATTAGGAGTCTGACAGCTGAAAAGAACTTACCTTGAGGGTCACGTTTTCCACATTCCTAAGGAGATCCTTCTGTCGCTGGGCTTTTTTATAAATCTGCTGGAGCTTTTTTTCTTTGATATAAATCAGTTTCTGAATTGACATGACTGAAAGAGGTAGAGAGAGGATTTTTGTATATAAATATAACTTTAAATAATGGATCATGTCCAAGTCCAAGGACCTTAAAACTAAGCATTGCACATAATGCATGTCCCAAGTTAGCATATTATAATACTGCCACCCACCCTATCCAGTTCCTTTGTATTTTCCTCTGACTTACTTATTGTAGTGTAATCTTGTTCGGTTTCATGGAAGCTAGATTGAATAAATTTGGCTTGCAGCTCCTTCTCTAACTCCTCTTCAGAATTGTCTGTCTCCTCCTCTTTTTCTTCATTTCCATCATCTTCATCATCATCCTCTTGATCATCATCATCCTCATCCTCAACTTTATTATTCTTATCTTCCACATCATTACTGTTGCTGCCAGAATCACCCATCATCTCCCGAAGCACATCATATTCTATTGATTTTAAGCAAGGGAAAATTGAACTGATCTGACACTTTGCAAATGACCACAACCTTATCATCAAATTCACTGGACAACCAGTGAATTTTATAAATTCTTGTTCCTATGGAAAGATCATTTCCTTTGTAAAATAAGTACAAGGAATATGAGACACTAATAGTCACCCATGTATTCCATTATCAAGATACCTAGAGAATCTAAGAGCTCATAGGAAATTGAATACCAGGGGCATATAGGAGATTAGAATTCCAACCTAAAACCCCGAAAGTCCAGGAGGGCCAATAAGGATGAAGGACAAAGGCATCTTTTGTGATTGGGTCTTTCACACAGTTCACACTGGCCCTATCTGAAGCTCCTTCTCTGTTTTCAATAAATTACCTGATGAGCTAGCACCGCCCATCTGTGGGGTTTCTGAAGTGGTTGGGATGCACTCTTGACTCTCTGTTTCCTTGGGATCATCATCAGCTACGACTTCCCAGCCTGAGAGATAACAGTCAAGGAAAAAGCAGGAAGAGAGAGAGAGAGCACACGGTAGAAAGGGACGCACTCTTTAACTAAAAGTGCTCTTAATATTTACTTTAGGCCAAATCTGGATCATTGTAGCTGCATTCCTAGTGTGGAGAACTGCCTTATATTAAATTACACACATAAATAAACTTTGGTTGTCTGTATTTACCATTTCTAGCTAGAAAATCACATTTCAAAAACCTTAAGTTATATACATCAAAACTGGTGCTCAAGCACTTGAAGTGAAGAGTACTCGTGCTGCTTAGTGGAACAGTGCTTACCTGGCATGCATATTAAAAGGCTCTGAATTTGATTCCCAGCATCACAAACAAAAGCAAAACCACCAACCTGAGGTGCAATTTGTCAGCACATTTACATGTGATGAAACAGATTGTAAGACAAGTATTTGCTATAAAGGATACGGACACTGACGGCTTCAGCATCTGAGGACAGCAGTCTCTTCAGTTCTTTCTCCACACTTGGAGACTGAGTGTACTGAAGCAAAGCAGAGGAGTAATGTCATTTAGCACACTGTTTTATGTATATACCCCTTTCCTATATATTAATGAATTAAAATGATTGGGCCTTGTTAGATGCTTATCCAATTCAAGTCCTACTTAAATAGTGCTATTTAACAGGGAATCTACTCGAAATCTGTTTTTTTGTAGAGTGAGTTCATTTTTCACAATTAAATCACTTAAGATGTTTAATCGTATCTTTCTACAACTATGTGGAAAAGATTTCAAGTACTTATGCTTTACTATTTACCTTGACTCATATTAGAAAAGAGCAATAATTCAATGTTAGTTACTTATAAATGATTTGGTTTAAAATCCAAACTCCCAGACTTCCTTGTCCCATCTTTATTATTAAAATGTTCCTGCAAAAACTAGATCCTGTCTACAAGTTCTCCACTGAATGCAGTTTTAAGCAATTACTCTACGGCAATTAATTCAGCATAACACAAATATAAACCAAGGCTTTTGATGACACATCCCATTAGTTCAGCCAATTGTTGGTCAGGCAAATCCTGAACTCCAAGGAATAGCTTTTGAAATGAAAATAAGGGTGAAAAAGCAGTCTGTGATTCACAGGATCACTAGCAACACTGGTTCTCTTTTCACCTAGAAGTTATTATTGAACATTAAATTATTACTCAATGAATAAAGTCCAGCAAGTGTATATGTGTGTGTGTATCATATTAAACAACAAAGATTATGACCAATGCTGTACCTCACTAAAGTTGATTTCATCCATTTGTTTGACATCTGGGAGCTATGTAGTAAAGCACAACAAAAAACAATGTTATATTTTGATTGTTCTATTTAAGTCGAGCTTAAAGCGCTCTACAGCTATATTTAACTACTTTATTTAGTAGACAATAAATTTCATTCACTGACAGGTTATTAAACCAAAATTAACAATAAATTAGAAAAGTTGATCTACAAATTTAACACACGTTCTTTCAGAATTCTAGC
>CM052722.1:71237563-71311527 GCA_028551405.1 Uromys caudimaculatus
GAGCCAAACTACCACCAGCGAGACTCTGGGGGTGCCCACAGATCCCAAACTACAACAGCAAGGCTATTGGGGTGCCCTCAGACCCCAAACTAGCACCAGTGAGGTTGCGGGGGTCCCTTAGGCCCCAAACTACCACCAGCGAGGCTATCGGGGCACCCCCAGACCCCAAACTACCACAGCGAGGTTATCGGGTTGCCCCCCAGACCCCAAACTAGCAGCAGTGAGGCTGTGGGGGGTGTCCCCAGACACAAACTACCATTAGCAAGGATATTGGGGTCCCTTAAGCCCGAACTACCACGGCAAGGCTATCGGGATTCCCTCAGGCCCCCAACTACCACCAGTGAGGCTGTGGGAGTCCTTTAGGCCCCAAACTACCACAGCGAGGCTATCGGGGTGCCCCCAGACCCCAAACTACCACAGCGAGGCTGTGGGGGTCCCTCAGGCTACAAACCACAGCGAGGCTATCGGGGTGTCCCCAAACCCCAAACTACCACCAGCAAGGCTGTGGGGGGTGTCCCCAGACCCCAAACTACCACTAGTGAGGCTGTGGGGGTGCCCCAGACCCCAAACTACCACCAGCGAGGCTACTGAGGTGTCCTCAGGCCCCAAACTACCACCAGCGAGGCTGTGGGGGTCCCTCAGGCTACAAACCACAGCGAGGCTATCGGGGTGTCCCCAGACCCCAAACTACCACCAGCAAGGCTGTGGGGGGTGTCCCCAGACCCCAAACTACCACCAGCGAGGCTATTGAGGTGTCCTCAGGCCCCAAACTACCACCAGCGAGGCTATTGAGGTGTCCTCAGGCCCCAAACTACCACCAGCGAGGCTATCGGGGTTCCGTCAGGCCCCCAACTACCACCAGTGAGACTGTGGGAGTCCCTTAGGCCCCAAACTACCTCAGCGAGGCTATCGGGATGCCCCCAGACCCCAAACTACCACCAGCGAGGCTGTGGGGGTCCCTCAGGCCACAAACTACCACCAGCGAAGCTATCGGGGTGCCCCAGACCCCAAACTACCACCAGTGAGGCTACGGGGGTCCCTTAGGCCCCAAACTACCACAACGAGGCTATCGGGGTGCCCCCAGACCCCAAACTACCACGAGGCTATCGGGGTGCCCCCCAGACCCCAAACTACCACCAGCAAGGCTGTGGGGGTGTCCCCAGACCCCAAACTACCACCAGCGAGGCTGTGGGGGTCCCTCAGGCCACAAACTACCACCAACGAAGCTATCGGGGTGTCCCCAGACCCATACTACCACCAGCGAGGCTGTGGGGGTCCCTCAGGCCTGATACTACCACGGCGAGGCTATCGGGGTGCCCCTGAACCCCAAACTACCACCAGCGAGGCTGTGGGGGTCCCTTAGGCCCCAAACTACCACAGCGAGGCTATCGGGGTGCCCCCAGACCCCAAACTACCACCAGCGAGGCTATTGGGGTGCCCTCAGGCCCCAAACTACCACCAGCGAAGCTATCGGGGTTCCATCAGGCCCCCAATTACCACCAGTGAGGCTGTGGGAGTCCGTTAGGCCCCAAACTACCTCAGCAAGGTTATCGGTGTGCCCCCGGACCCCCAAACTACCACCAGCGAGGCTGTGGGGGTCCCTTAGGCCCCAAACTACCACAGCGAGGCTATCGGGGTGCCCCCGGACCCCAAACTACCACCAGCGAGGCTGTGGGGGTCCCTCAGGCCCGACACTACCACGGCGAGGCTATCGGGGTGCCCCCAGACCCCAAACTACCACCAGCGAGACTACTGGGGTGTCCTCAGGCCCCAAACTACCACCAGCGAAGCTATCGGGGTTCCATCAGGCCCCTAATTACCACCAGTGAGGCTGTGGGAGTCCGTTAGGCCCCAAACTACCTCAGCAAGGTTATCGGTGTGCCCCCGGACCCCCAAACTACCACCAGCGAGGCTGTGGGGGTCCCTTAGGCCCCAAACTACTACCAGCGAGGCTATCGGGATGCCCCCAGACCCCAAACTACCACCAGCGAGGCTGTGGGGGTCCCTTAGGCCCCAAACTACCACAGCGAGGCTATCGGTTGCCCCCAGACCCCCAACTACCACCAGCGAGGCTGTGGGGGTCCCTTAGGCCCCAAACTACCTCAGCGAGGCTATCGGGGTTCCGTCAGGCCCCCAACTACCACCAGTGAGGCTGTAGGAGTCCCTTAGGCCCCAAGCTACCTCAGCGAGGCTATCGGGTGCCCCCAGACCCCCAACTACCACCAGTGAGGCTGTAGGAGTCCCTTAGGCCCCAAACTACCTCAGCGAGGCTATCGGGTGCCCCCAGACCCCCAACTACCACCAGTGAGGCTGTGGGAGTCCCATAGGCCCCAAACTACCTCAGCGAGGCTATCGGGGTGCTCCCGGACCCCAAACTACCACCAGCGAGGCTGTGGGGGTCCCTTAGACCCGAAACTACCACAGCGAGGCTATCGGGGTGCCCCTGGACCCCAAACTACCACCAGTGAGGCTGTGGGGGTCCCTGAGGCCCCAAACTACCACAGCGAGGCTATCGGGGTTCCGTCAGGCCCCAAACTACCACCAGCGAGGCTGTAGGAGTCCCTTAGGCCCCAAACTACCTCAGCGAGGCTATCGGGATGCCCCCGGACCCCAAACTAACACCAGCGAGGCTGTGGCTGTGCCATAATCCCTGTTACCCCCTCCATCCCCTGCCCCTGCCACTACTGCTCCTCCCTGTGCCCCTGTGTCCCTACCCCCTTCATCCCCACGCCCCCTGCTGCTGCCTCAGGCCCCAAACTGACTAGCCATTGCAGAGCCCTCCTCAGCAAGGCCAACTGACCTATGGCTCTGACACAGGCCAGGCTTCAGCCTGCACCTTCCCTGCAAAGGCCGCGCCTCAGAGGACCTTTGACCTCTCGAGGCTCACAGGTCCCTCCGTTTGTGGGGTGACAAACGTGCCACCGTGCCAAGGCCCAAAACTACCACCAGCGAGGCTGTGGGGGTGTCATCGTTCCAGACACCTCACCTATTTGTTCCCAGTCCCCCGCACCCCACGCCCCTCCCTGCCGCTCCAGGCCCGAGGTCAGGTCCAGGCCTTTCTCAGCAAGGCCAGCCATTACTTTCTGTCAGCGAGGCCAGGCTTCCTTCCCTACCTTGTCCCCATAGGTGTCACACCTCAGAGGACCTTTTCACACACACTTTCCCCTTTGTAAAAATAAGTTCAAAAGTCACTCACTTCGCATTGTCTTCTCAAGGGTTCTGCAGCGAGCAGTGCTCTGGCGGGTTCCCTGCGGCTCGGCCCGGCTGGGAGCAGGAACCGGTAGGCCTCGAGCACCTCCAGTGTCAGATGTGTCCCAAGCACTTTCAGCACCAAGGCTGATAGGAACTTGGGGCTCTTTGGGGCCCGTTTCTTCTGAGGTTGAAACATCTGTTGAGGGGACTTCAGGAATATCGGGTGGTGCCGCCTCAGAGACAGGCTCCGCAGCCTGAGCTCCCTCAACGGCTGCTTCTTCAACGCGCTCCATGACCCACAGTGCCTGTGGAGAGTCTGGTGGGGGGCTAAAATGGCGGCGCGTTTTGTCACGTGGTATAAGAGGGTTCTAGAACAATGCTCAAGAATTATGCAAAGATATGTTTCCCTTAAAGAGACAGTGACACTAAAAAGACATTTTGTTGCCTAACAAAGATTTTATAAACTCTCTACTGCTTAAACACTAGTCAATGCTTAATTTTAAAGGAAGGGTTTTTTTAACAGACTCGTACAATCATTTCCTCTAGATATATACTTGCTTTTTATGTTCAATGAAGCTACATTATCAGACCTTTAAAAGTTCAAAAGAAAGTTTTGACGGGTTTTAGAATCCACCAGTATACTTTATGGTGGCTGCTAGAACTCTCAAATCCTAATTTGCAACCTACCTTTAAAATACTGAACCTGGGGCTCGAGAGATGGCTTACCAATTAAGAGCAAAGATTGGTTTTGCAAAGGATATTTCAGCGCCCACATCAGGTTGTGCACAACTGTCTCTAACTCCAACTCCATGGTGGAATCTGATACCTCTGGCCTCTAGGGCACCTGCATTCATGTGCATACAGACATACAAAAATACACAATTAGTCTTAAAATTAAAGCATTGACCTTATTGCAGTATGTCAACCCTTCTCTTTACTTTCCTTATTCCTATTTTTATGTACACCAAATTATACTGAAAACTGCTCAAAACTTAAAAAAAAACAAAAAACAATTAGCTATAAATGTCAGATAAATAGTGCTCTAGCAAAAATGTCTGACAAAATAGTTTTAGGGTAGAGGAAGGGATTGTAGTAGCAGCTTCTTTAGAAGTTTAATACTCCAAAAAGCGTTGAGAATTTATTTTGGTCCCACAGTAATTGTCTATGTTGTAATGGGTTACATTCTAGCAGTTCAAACGTGCATTTCTCCACAAAGATCATATGCTCCCTCTCTAGGGTCCTTCTCATTGGTCTCACCTCTCCTGTTTTCCCCCCTTTACTTTTTTCAGAGAAGAATGTAAGCTTTATTAACTTTTAAAAAAAAATAAGTTTTAGGATGGCGTATGGACATTTCCATAAGTGTGTGTCACTGTGCATTGTTTCCATCTGCTCATTTCTGCTCTGACTTCCGCAATGCCCCACATCGGCTCCCGTCTTTTGCCCATACAGCCCCTCCCTCCATAAGTTCATCTGTTCCATTACTCTTTGTTCCCCTCTCTTAAGAGCTCTTCTTTCCCTCCTATGATCGCCTTGCCACTTTAATGACTCCCAACGTATCTCTAAACACAAAATACATGTATGTAATTTTAATTTTTTGACTTATTTATTTTATGTGTATATGACTGTTTTGTTTGCATGTGTGTACACCACGTGTATGTCTGGCGCCTACCAGATTCCCTGGAGCTGAAGTTCCAGACAGTTGTTAGTCATAATGTGAGTTCTGGAAACTGAACCAAGGTCCTATGCAAGTGCTCTTATCTGCTGAGCCATCTTTCCAGCCCTTGCATTTAAATCTAAGTATCTAAATTTAAATCTATGTTCTGCATATAAGAGAAAATGTGATATTTGTCTGAGTATGGATGATTTCACTTAATGATTTCCAGTCACATTCATTTTCCTGCAAATGTCGTGACTTCCTTTTGTTATCCCACGATCTTATTTTTATTAAAATATATTTCATAAATAATTATTTTGTAAATAATATATTTCATTATTTTATTTTATAAAATAATGATTAAATAAAATTCCATTCATGTGTATGTACCACATTTTTAGCCACTTATCTCTTGATGGGCATCTAGGTTGTTTTCATTTCTTGGCCATTTTGAATAATGCAACAATAACCATGGATGTGCAAGGGTCTCTATGATCGTTGACTTAGTCTTTCCGGTATAGATCCAAGAGGACTATAGTCAAATGATATGGCATTTCTGTTTTTAGTGTTTTGAGATACATCTTTACTGGTTTCCATAGTGACCAACGTAGTTTATCTCCCTAGCTGCAGTGAATCAAAGGGTTTCTCTGCAACGTTTGTTTCCTTGATGGCAGTCACTTGGAATGAGGTGAGATGGAATCTCAGAGCAGTCTTAATTTGTGTTTTTCTGATGACTAAGGATGTTGAACACTTTTTCAAATATTATTTGTATTTCTTCTTTTGAGAATTACCTATTCAATGCATTGACCCTTATTGATTGGATGATTTTATTTTTGGTATTTAATTTTTGCTGTTCTTTATGTATCCTAGATACTGGAGTATTTTGATTTTTTTTTTTTTACATTTATGTAATGGTCAGGTGGCATGTGTACCATGGTCCTCATATGGTCAGATGATAACTGGTGAGAACTGGTGGTCTTGCTCCATTGTGTGGGTTCAGGGATCAACTTCAGGTCATTGGACTTGGCAGCGAGTGCTTATACCTGCTGAGCCATCTTGCTAGCTCCATCCTAGAGACCTTTTTGAATAACTCCTTTCTTTTTTTTACAGTGTGCATGCCAAGCGCCACTGAGCTACTACCCCAGCCCTCTCCTGTTTCCTTCCACGTCCCGTTTCTCCCTTAAATCCCATATATGCAAACAACCACATAAACACTGGACACTTGCCTAGCGGGCTACGTTAGCTTCTACAACATGAGGCCGCCATTTCCGTGCATCTTTTTTATGTGAAAGATGTCATTTTGTTCTTTTTAAAAATGAACAAAAAGAATGAATAAAATTCTATATTGTGTTATACATTCTTTATGCATCCATCTGTTTATGGTCTGATTCTAACACTTGGATATTAATGAATAGCAGCAAACATGAGCATACAGGTAAATCTATATTAAAGTGACCTGAATTTAGGGGGTGTTTATCCCAAACTATATAGCTGGCTCATATGATGGTTGTATTTTGAATTTTTGATGAATCTATATAGTAAATTATATGTTGTAGGTCATACTAATTTACATGTCCACCAGCAGTATATAAGGGTTTGGGTTCATTTTTCCCTACATCATTTCTAACATTTGCTGTTTCTCTCTCTCTCTCTCTCTCTCTGTGTGTGTGTGTGTGTGTGTGTGTGTGTGTGTGTGTGTGTGTGTGTTCGTGTTCTCATTTTTGAGCCATAATTTCACTAACTATATAGCTCACATGGGCTTCAGACTTGCTATGAAACTCAGGCTGGCTTTGAATTCAGTCCTTTTACCTCTGCTCAGCAGAGCTGAGTCTTTTTGTTTTCTTGAGACAGGGTTCCTCTGTGTAACCCTGACTGCCCTGGAACTGTCTCTGTACAGCAGGCTGGCCTTGAACTCAGAGAGATCCACCAGCCTCTGCCTCCTGGGCACTAGCATTAAAGGTCTGTGTCACCACTGCCTGGCTTGAGGCTGAGTTTTTATTTTTCACTTTTTTATAGTTGCAGTGCAGGGGAATCGGACCTTATCCAGGCTGTTTTTACTTTCTACTTTGAGACAAGGTCTCACCAAGTTGCTAAGCTGATACTGAACTCACTCTGTGGTTTGGGAAAGCTTTGAACTTACAGTCTTATTGGCAGCCTCCTGAATAGGCCAGTTTGTATTTGCTTTTGTTGATAGGCACTCTCACTGAGATGAAATAGTATCTCAATGTAGTTTTGATTTCCTTGGCAATTAAAGTTGATGTGCTGTTTTCACGTATTTATTGGCAGGCCATTTCTAGGTATTCATTTTTAAAGTATTTATTTAGTTCCTTTGTCATTTATTGGTTTGTATTGTTGCTGTTCTTTTAGTATTTAATGTCTTGAGTTCCTTACACATTCTGGATAATAGCTGACAAACTTTTCTCCCATTTTAAGGCTATCATTTCACTTTACTAATTGTTTTGAGAAGGTTTTTATTTGTATGGTAGTCATTTGTCAGCTCTTGACATTCTTTCATTGGCTATTTGAGTCCTTTTCAGAAAGTCCTTGCCTGTGTCTATATTACAAAGCTCCCACTTCCCTCTAGTAGTTTCAAACTTTCAGGATTATGTGTGTGTGCATACATATGTGCCTGGTGCCAGTGGAGGTCAAAAGAGGGTGCAGACTCCCTTGAGACTGGAGTTACAGATGTTCGTGAGCCACCATCTGGGATTTGAACGTGGGCCCTCTAGAAGAGCATTCAGTGCTCTTAACCACTGACCCATCTCGCCAGGCTCCAGTCCGCATCTTTTAATTTTAACTAGAGAGTGAAGACATTTTACGTAGATTTAACTAAATGTTATGAACTAATCCCCCTTTATCCTAGTGGTTTATTTGATTCACTGAGTTGATAAAGTTTGGTTCTTTCTATTCTCATTTGCTATTCTAGTGAGATGTATTCTTTCTCAGGTGCTTGTGCGTCTGTATGCATTTCCCCATTCTCTGTGATGTTTCTTCAAGGTAATCTTGCAGTGCTAGGTTAGCCGTCCTGCACCACTTTACTTTGTGCTTATCCTATTTCTCAATCTATTTTAAAGGGTCACTTTCCTGGTTATAATATGATCGATTGACATTTATTTTCTGTCAGAAATTGAGATATATCATTCCCTGCTTTACCGGCTTTAAGGTTGAGAAGCCTGCTGTAATCCCTTTGTAAGGCACTTGCCATTTTTCTCTTGCTGCATTCAGTATAATGCTTTTTCCAACAGTCTCAACATTTTCAGCTATCATGTGAAGCAAGGAGGGTCTCTTCTGGTCATGCCATTTGGGGGTTCTAAATTCCTGCTATACTTTCTTGTCCTAGGTCTGGGGAATTTTCTTCTATGATTTTTTTATTGGATATTTTTTTTATTTACATTTCAAATGTTATCCCCTTTCCTGATTTCCCCCCCTCCCAGAAACCCCCTATCCCATCCCCCTCCCCCTGCTTCTATGAGGGTGTTCCCCCACCCACCCATTCCCACCTCTCTGCCCTTGATTCCCCTACACTGGGGCATCTATCGAGCCTTCATAGGACCAAAGACCTCTCCTCCCATTGATGTCTGGCAAGGCCATCTTCTGCTATATATGCAGCTGGAGCCATGAGTACCCTTTGGTTGATAGTTTAGTCCCTGGGAACTCTGGGGGGGGGGAGATCTGGTTGGTTGATATTGTTGTTCTTCCTATGGGGTTGTAAACCCTTCGGCTCCTTCAGTCCTTTCTCTAACTCCTCCATTGGAGACCCTGTGTTCAGTCCAATGGTTGGCTGGGAGCATCCGCCTCTGTATTTGTCAGGCTCTGGCAGAGCCTCTCAGGAGACAGCCATATCAGGCTCCTGTCAGCAAGCTTGAATCACTTTTCTATGCCTTTGGTCTGAACCCTGGCACCCTCTTGTGCACCACACATTCATGTCTGCTCTCTTGCATGCCAGGTGTTGGATGTTGGGATTGTAAATTGTTTTTTACTTTAGCTTGATGCTTTTTGTAGGGCATGTTGCTAGGGACTGCAACATTTCCTCCAAATTGCAACATTTGGTCCGGAAGATAAAGAGACTCACGAGTCTTACCTCAACAGGAAAACAGGAGATAAACCAAAGGTCACAAGTTTAGGTGAACAAAAGCTTGGAAGATTCTTGAGGAATCTTATCAACAATAGAAAAAGAGTAAACAGTTACTAGGGATGGAGACTCTGACCCGCCAAACTGCAGAAAGAAAAATAAAATGTTTAGATTGTAGAGGAGGTTTGCAAATTTTCCCAAGTGGTCATCTATGTCTGGGTGGGCTTTTCAGTGATGCAGCTGCTTTTGAACTATCCCTGATCCTTGTAAGTGATCCCTCACCTATACTCCTGGCATGCACGGGCGCCCGCATGTGCGCACGCGCGCTTGCACACACACACACACACACACACACACACACACACACACACACACACACACCCCTCATGGTTCACCAAACTGAACATTGGTACAATCCTAACTTTTGTCTGTGGTGGGCAGGATCCTTTTCTGGGTGAGTAGAGGGTGTGTGTGTGTGTGTGTGTGTGTGTGTGTGTGTGTGTGTGTGTTCTCCTCCAAAAGAGTTTGTCACAGGACACTGCCCTAAGAATCAAATAATTCAACTCTGTCTTCACTCACTGTTAATATTTTTCTCCTGCCTGGCTTGGCTTATTAGTAGTGATAAACATTAAGTTTTTTATTTGATATTTATGATTTCATTTCTTATATCCCCTATTTTATCAGCATCTATCTTTACTGAATTTCATGACTAACTCTCATCCAAATCTTCAACTGATAACTTCCCTTCATTCTCCTATTTATATGAATTCTGTGTGAAGCCACTGATCATTTTTATTTTTCAAAAGTTTTATTTGTTGTATGTCTAAGACTATTTTGCCTGAATCTATAGAAATGCACCACATACATGCAGGGCCCATGGAGACTAGAAGAAGGCATTAGATCCCCTGGAACTGAAGTTGCAGATGATTATGAGGTTCCTGTTGAGTGTTGGAAAACAAACCATGGTCTTCAGTAAGAGCAGCAAGTGCCTCTAACCAAATACCAAGACAGCTGTCTAGCCCCGCACTGGTCATTTGGAAGCCAGACTTTTCAGCTCTTTGTCTGTATCACAACTATTTCACTATCTTTGGACTCATCTCTCAAATAGTGATGAAAAGTGGGATGAGTCATAGTCTCCTGCTCTTGTATTTCTTGTTTATTTGCTCTAGTTTGTGCGTCTGTTGGAATGAATATTTCCCTGGTTTTATATGTGTATCTCCTTAGTGGTCATGTTTCTTTTTTGCATTCAATCCTCAATACTGCTCCAAGCATAAGAAGGAGACTTCTATAACACCACCATGACCACAAACACACACACACACACACACACACACACACACACACACACACACACACACGAACAAAAGGAACAAATATCCATTAAGGATAACTACTATCTCACTATTAGCCATAGAAAAGCAAGAAGCAGTAATTATATAGAATAAGCTAGAAATTTAAGATCAGCAAAGGTAAAGTACTGATAATTTTTGAAAGTGAGCTGAAGGAGGGACACACAGAGAGAACACAGGAAGAGGAAGGCAAGGTTAAGGGGAAAAGGGAAGAAAGGGGAAGCACGGAAGAGAAAACAGGACGAGATTTAAAAGTCTTCTTACAAAATAAGGAAAATTAGATAAAGGGAATAAGAGAATACAATTTTTAAAAGATTCCCTTATAATTAAAAATAAATTCTTTTTTCATACAATATATCATAATTACAGTTTCCTCTCCCAATTCCCCAAACTTCCCCTCCCATGCTAATCCACTCCCTTTCTGTCTCTCCTTTGAAAGGAACAGACTTCTAAGAGATCACAACAAAGGCATAACAAAATAAAATATAAAATAAGCCAAAAACCATCACATCAAAGCTGGACAAGGCAAGCAAGCAGAAGGAAAAGTGCCCCAAGAGTAGGCGCAAGAATCAGAGACTGGCTCCTCCATACAATTCAGAATCCCTTAAAAATATTAAGCTGAAAGTTATAATACATATGCAGAGGACCTGTTGCAGAGCTGTGTAGGCTCTGTTCTTGCTTCTTCAGTCTCTGTGAGTTTATGTAAACCTTGCTCCATTGCTTCAGAGGGCCATGTTCTCCTGGTGACCTCCAACACCTCTGACTCTTACACTCTATCTTTCTTTTCCATGGGGTTTTCTCTGAGCTCTCTGTGGAGAGATTTGATGGAGACATCCCATTTAGAGCTATGTTTTTAATATTTCTCTCTCTCTCCCTCTCCCTCTCTCTCTCTCTCTCTCTCTCTCTCTCTCTCTCTCTCTCTCTCTCTCTCAGCATGTCCAGCAAACCTTGATGTATGACTATAGCAGAATATCATTAGGAGTCATTTTACTGTTACTTTTTAAAAAAAGATCAATAGTATTTTATTTTTCCCTAGGTCTCTGGGCTATCAATTCTCTGGTTCTTGGCCACTCAAGCAGTGTCATGTATGGATTCCATCTCATGGAGTAAGCCTCCAGTCAAGTCAGACATTGGTTGGTTACCCCACAACCTTTGTTCCACCATTGTTCTAGTGTATTTTGCAGGCAGGACAGATTATATATTAAAGATTTTGTTCGAGTCCCATTGCTAAAGACAACACCCACACAACTCATTGAACATGGAAAAGACTCTCTGGGGCCTACATAGAACCTTTACTCCTACATTCTAATGTCTTTGGTATGGGACAGCACTCTGCAGGCTACCAAAAAAGAAACATAAAGGATTTTTTTAGAAAGTGAATAGAATACTAGAATGAGTGAATGAATGAAGAAAACCCCCAGAAGTCATTGAAGAAAGTTCTTTTTGAGTCTTCTTATGTTCAAGTCTATTAGCGGTGTACTGATTCATAGCTGAAATCCTTTGTATTTCTTTTGTTTTCCCACTACAAATGTTGATAATGTTTCCAGATTGAGTGCCTGAGCAGACAAAGATGTGTTCTCAGCGCCAGGGCTACAGTCAGTTTAGAAGCTTTTCTTTTATGGAAAACTAAAGCCACATCGGACACACACAGACTCAACTTTTTCCCCACTTGCTCAAGAAACCCCTCAGTTTGTGCTACCAGGAGTGGTTAATGTCAATGCTGCATGCTATAGGAGAAGAAACCAGCCCACCAGGCCCTGCAGAGAGTCCAAGCAACTGAGAACTCGATCTGCTGGTGTCCGTGCTCTCAGACTCAACAGTAAACCAGCCTCTAAGAGGCAGAGGAATGCAGAATCAAGCAATTGGTCTGGTCTGAGCTCATAATTCTCAGTGCTACCTAGCAGCAAATCACACATGACAGGGAGGACAGCTCTGCAGACAGCAGTCTTCCGGACCCAGGCTTATCCCCTCAGGCTCCACAGTCACTGATCAGGAGTTTGTCACCTTCCTTGTCTCCCACAGCCTGGGCTCCCTGCTGCTCAAACTTAACAAATCCCACATCTGGATGATCTCCTCATGACTTCTTGTGACCATCTCCCATCCAGACACCGGAAGAAGGATGTCCCCAGGCTCCCAGACTTGTGATCCATCCTTGCTTTTAGGTGCTCTGAGTAGTTCAGACAATAGATTCCCTCTCAAAATGGCCCAGGTTATAAAGCACTCCAAAATATAGGAAATCCTGTAATGGATTTTTTCCTTCATGCTGGCCTTGTGTACAATAAAAGTCACAGTTAGCAAACCCATCACATCCTGCTAGACGGAGTTTTAAAGGGTGCCCTCTTGGGGCACCTTTCTGTTCCATTGAATCTCTCTTTAGATTGATCTCCCCTTAGATCAGTCTCTTTGTTGTTGTCCTGTTTTAGTCCAAATCCCTGCCCTAAGATGTTTTTGTTTTGTTGAGACAAATTCTTGCTATGAGTCATCTACTAACTGGGAACTCACTCTGCAGACCAGGCTGGCCTCGAACTCACAGAGATCTGCCTACCTTGGCCTCCTTAGTGCTGGGATTAAAGGTATGTGCCACTACACTCATCCCAAGAATATGAATAAGAATACAAATATATACATACCATATTCTAGTCAGTTTCTGTTAAGCTAAATTAAAATAAAATCAGTTCAGTTGTTGTTGCTTGGCCTAGAGCTACAGTTGAGTTTTGCCCCTCAAGGAATGTTCTGTATGAAAGCAGTGTATTCATTCACTTGCTCACTAATTCCTTCTTTTCTATAAACCACATATGAAAGAATATGTGCTTTTGAGGTACGGGTATTTGATCCGTATTAAAACTCCAACACATGAAGTGGCTTCTTCAACTGTGTTTCTCAGGTTTTTATAAATGTTCACTGCAGCTATCGTTCACATCCTAAATATTTTGATGTGGTTGTGTTTTTTGTGAATAGAATCGCTTGCTTGATTTCATTCTCTCTGAAATCATTCTAGTGAATGGGAAAGCTTCTGCTCATTGTGCGACTGATCTTGCATTGTGCTACTTTAATCAAAATAGTATCAGTTCTAAAATTCTCTTAGTGGAGTCTTCCGGATTTTTAAGTATACTTCTTTAAGTAAATTCATATCATCTGAAACCAGGTAATTTTACTTTCCTTTTCCTATTTTAATGCTTTTTCTTTAATTTCATTTGCTAATTTCCCCTATCTACGGTTTCTCCTACTGTATTTGAGTAGGAGCTGACTAGTGACAGTGGCACATTTACTTTGTTCCTGATTAAGGGGAGATGTTTCCCATTTTCCGCCACTCAGTATAATACTGGCTAGGAACTTTTTGCTGTATGGCTGTATACTTTATTATGTTGATCTACAATCATTCTGTATGTAATTTGCCCAGAGTCTTTATCGTGAAAGAATATTAAATTTTACCAAATTCTTTTTCTGCATCTGTTATGACCGTGTGATTTTTCTCCTTGAATCTATTTATATGGTATGTATATTGATTTCTGTATGTTGAATTATCCTTGTGTGCCTGGAATGAAACCCACTTGATCATGTTGTATGATTCTTGTTTGGGGACAGTGTCTCGAACATACTAGGTAGACCAAACTGGCCTTAAATTTGTGACAATCCCCATGGCTCAGCCTATATAACACTGGAATTATAGGTGTGCACTCAAGTTCATTGTGTGATGTTTGAAATGTGTTAATTGAATTCTGTTTGCAAATATTTTGCGAGAATTTTTGCATCTATATTCATCAGATGTTCAGGTCCATAGTTTTTGTCTTTGTTCCTTGTCAGATTTTGGTAAGCCAGTAATGCTATGTTGACTTCATAAAATGAATTTTGAAGGACTATGCTCTCTCAATTCTACAAAGTAGATTGAAAAGCACCGGTCATAATTATCTCGTAAAAGTATGGAAAGGGAGCTGGAGAGATGGGTTAGTGGTTAACCCGTAAGAGATGGGTTTCTGCTCTTCCAGACAACTGGAGTTTAACCGGTGTACTCTTCTGGCCTGCATAGGTACCCAGACAAATGTGTGCACACCCACAGAGAGACACATGACCATACACATGCGTAATTTTTTTTAATTTGGTAAATTCAATAGTGGAGCCATCTGGTCCTGGATTTTGGTGGGGGGACGTTATTGCTTATTTAATCTTGCTGCTCTCTATTGATCTATTTAGTTTTTTGTTTGTTTGTTTGTTTGTTTGACCTTCTCACTCCGGCCCAAAGATTTATTTATTTATTATATGTGAGTACACTGTCGCTGTCTTCAGACACCAGAAGAGGGCATCAGATCCCATTACAGATGGTTGTGAGTCACCACGTGGTTGCTGGGATTTGAACTCAGGACCTCTGGAAGAGCAGTCAGTGCTCTTAACCGCTGAGCCATCTCTCCAGCCCCCCTATTTAGGTTTTGTAAACATCATCTTTTGGTTGAGTTCTAGCGACTTTTATGTGTGGCTTTGTGTGTCCAGTCATTTTTCCGTTTCTCCTAGGGGGGGGTCAGAGGAGCTGTCATTTGGGATGTCTCCTTTTCATCTCTAATCTTATTCATCTAGATCTTTCTTCTTGCTTTCTTGCGGTTACTCTAGAGAATAGTTTACCAACCTCATTTATCTTTTCAAATAACCAATATTTGTTTCACTGATCTTTTGTATTAATATTTTAGTCTCTACTTCATTTCTTTCTACTTATGTTTATTATCTGTTTTTTTTTTCTACTGACTTTGTGTTTGATTAGTTCCTTCTTTTCTAAGTCCATGAGACACATCATTAGGTTATTATTTGTATTTTAAATGTAGACATTCTTTGCTGTAAACTTCCCTTTTAGAACTGTTTTTACTCTACCCTGTAAGTTTGGATATATTGTGCCTATGTTTTTTAAATGACTCACTATTGCCTTAGGTGAGCTGGTCAGTTCCCAAGTATAAGGTACTGTTTCACTAATCTTTTTTTGTTAAAGCTTGGTTTGTGGCTAAGTATGTGTCTTATTACAGAACAAAATTTGTGAGCTGGTCATGAGGTTTTACTGAAAGAACAAGACCATGAGAGCCACACTGAGGATGAAAGGCAGAGCTTTATTGAGGGATGAATTGCCAGGCTGTCTCTAAGAGATGAAGAGCAATGCCACCACAATGGGAGTGTGAGGTTTTATAGGATGGTTTTAGTTAGGCAAGAGAGTGGTGGGAGAACATAAAGGAAAAAGGAACTGTCACAGGCAAAATGGACTGCTATAAGCAAAATTTTACAAGGAGAGGGCCTCTGGCTGTGCAAATAGCAGGTGGTCAAGCTGCTCTCCTGAAATAGTCAGCAGACTTCTTTTTAAAAAAACTTTTAGGGACTGCAAGCTGGTAAAACCACTTTGGAAATCAATATGGCAGTTCCTGGGGAAACTGGACATACTTCTACCTGAGGATGCAGCTATACCACTCCTGGGCGTATACCCAGAAGATGCTCCAACATATAACAAGGACACATGCTCCACTATGTTCATAGTGGCCTTATTTATAGTAGCCAGAAGCTGGAAACAACCCAGATGTCCCTCATCAGAGGAATGGATACAGAAAATGTGGTACATTTATACAGTGGAGTACTACTCAGCTATTAAAAACAATGAATTCATGAAATTTGCAGGCAAATGGATGGAACTTGAAAATGTCATCCTGAGTGAGGTAATCCAGTCACAAAAGAACACACATGGTTTGTACTCTCCGATAAGCAGATATTAGCCTGAAAGCTCCCAATGCCCACAATACAACCCACAGACCAGATGGAGCTTAAGAGGAAGGAAGACCAGGGGGTGGATGCTTTAGTCCTGCATTAAGGGTAAAACTGGATGACCAAGGAAGGTGGAGGGAGGGGGACCTGGGAGAGAGAGAGGAGGGGGAGGAAATAAGGAAGGCAGTATCAGGTACTGGAGAGAATGGGAGAGAGGTACAGAGGGTCAGGAAATCGAATAAAAATATGTAACAATGAGGGATGAAGAACTGGGATAGCCACTGGAGGGTCTCAGACACCAGGGAAAAGGGAGGCTCCCAGGACCCAACAGGGATGACTTTAGCCGAAATGTGTAGAGAAGGGGGAGATAGAGACCACCTCCAGTAGATAGGCACAGCCCCTGGACCAGGGATGGGGTCACCCACCCATCTCAAAGTTTTTAACCCAGACATGTTCCTGTCCAAAGGAAGAACGGGGACAAAAAATGGAACAGAGACTGAAGGAAGGGCCTGCCAGAGACTGCCTCACCTGGGGACACATCATGTCTGCGGACGCCAAACCCAACACTGTTGCCGTGGTCAACAAGAGGCGCTTGCTGACAGGAACCTGGTATGGCTGTTCTTTGGGAGGTTCTGCCAGCAACTGACCAAAGCAGATGTGGATGCTTGGAGCCAACCATCAGACTGAGCTCAGGGAACCTGGTGGGGGAGCTGGCGGAAGGACTGGAGGAGCAGAGGGGGATGGATTGCAACACTACAGGAAGAACAACATAGGCTGGCCGGACCACCCAGTGCTCCCAGAGTCTAGACCACCAACCAAGGAGTATACCTGGAGCGATCCATGGCTCCAGATACATATGTAGCAGAGGACGGCATTGCCTGACAGCAACGGGAGGGGAGGTCCTTGGTCCTGTGGAGGTTTGATGCCCCAGCATAGGGGGATACTGGAGTGGTGGGGCAGGAGAGTGTGGGTGGGTCTGGGAGCATCCTCATAGAGGCACAAGGGAGGGGGAGAGGGATGTTGTGGGGTGGGGGTTGTGGAGGGGTAACGAGGAAGTAGGATATCATTTGAGATGTAAACGAGTGGACTGGTTAATTTTAAAAAAAAAAACTTTTAATTGGTTCTTTGTGAATTTCACATCATGCACCTCACTCCTACTCATCTACCCATCTCCTTGAACCCACCCTCCAGTCTTGTGATACCCCCCAACAGAGAAAAACAAATCTCATTGTGGAAGCTGTAGCTATCAGTGTGTCCCACAGTAGACCCTTCTATCCATATTCCTCTGCTTGCAAATGGTCTTTGCAATGAGTCACTGATCTGGTATGAAGCCTCAGGCTTTTGTCTCTATCAATACTGGAACCTCACTGGGACACCTCTCAGATAGCCTGCTGTTGCCCTGTGTCATGGAGATCCAGTAGTTTTGAATCTGTAGGACCGACCCCTTCTTCATTCACTCCAGCAGTTCATAGATGGGGTACATCTTGGGGTGGACCACCTCAAAACCCAGGATCTGGGCCTCAGAGGTATCTGAGCTGTCAGCCCAAAGGCTATCATGCCCTCAGGGCAGTTTCACCAGAAACATCCCTGAAACCAGAGCTCACTCTAACTTGCTGCGCAGGAGAGGTAGAGGGCCAGCTCTCCCAAATGTTATACCCGGAGAGAGCCATGGCCAGTTCCCCTATTCTTCGGACCTCATCAGGACCAGCTCTCCCACCTGCCAAAGGTGGGAGGAGGGCAGCTCTCCCTTGTCTGCAACACTGCAAAGCAGACAAGAGGCAGGCATAACTCTCCTGCTCTCACACTCTTGGGGACATGCTTACCTTCAACCCCCCCTCCCATATCCAGGACCAGTTCTAGGGCCTGCTACCCCGCTTTCATGATCCCAGGGCTAGCCCTTTTGCCTGATGTAAGTGACAATGGAGTGCATCTCTTCCTCACCCACACTGATGCTGCCACAGGGCAGACAAGTGGTGGGGCCAGCTCTCCCATGCTCACACCCTCAGAAGTGCTATGGCCTGCTTATGCATTATGGCACCAGGCAGGGGTCATCTTGGGCATGGTCTGCTCCCCCACCCTGAGGCCTATAGGCTATCTGAGTGATGATCGTCTCAGGCTAGCCCTGTCCAGTCCCTAAGGTACCAATCTGGTGGTCATCTTGGGCTTGCTTCTAGCCTGGACCTACTTGAGTGGCCCCGTGTAAGGGTCACTCCCACTCAGGGTCTGTACAGTGGTGCATGTGCACAGCAGAACATCAATGTGGTGGTTCGAAGGTCAGTTCTCTTTTCTACCCTTATGTGGGTTTTGAGAATCCATCTCAGGTTTTCAGAGTTTACAGCATTGCTTTGATCTACTGAACTGTTTTGCCAGCCCCTAAACTGAATTTCTTATGTGACTTAATGAGTTCTTTATTTCCAAGATATCTCTTTCTCTTTATTTCGAAGATATCTCATCTGAGGAATGATGAATTCCTCATGCATTATCCTGCATTATCCTCCTGATGGATTTCCATTAGTTTTAAAATAATCATTCTTTTGACACTTGTATTAGGCACTTCAACTGCTTCAACATCTTTCAAGTCATTTACTAGAGAAGTGGAAACATTAGGAATTTTCATATAGCTTTCTTTTTCATATTTCTTGTGCTTATGTGTTGAAATCTGTGCACCAGTTGAGCTATCACTTCAGATATTATGCGGTGGCCTTTCTAGTAAGTGGTTTTCCCTTAGACAATGTATCTGGGATATTGGTTTGTTGTATAATACTGAGATTATTCCCATATGGGCAGTCTAGTATAATTCCCCATGACATCTTTGGTTGTGATTAGGGATTTGGGAATAATATATGCCATTCTGGAGTCTGCAAGACCATTTTCTATGTAGGTCTTGCAGGAATGGAGTGTTTGTGGGGTGCACACACTATGAGTTCTTTAATTACAGAAGTGGCAGCCTCTAACAGGTAATAGGAGTTTCCAAAGACAATATTGATATTGGCATTGATATTTGGAAGAGCTTCTGATATAAAATGCACTAGTTATGGTGAAGGGACTTAAGCACTTGTCTTCTAATGATGCACAGATACATATACAAGTATTCTGTGCAAAACTGGAAGTCTGGGGCCTGAATCCCAGACACCACCCTGGCACATACATCTACTCTTGTCAATAATACAATTGTATGGGATACAGGTTTAGCCAATTGAAATGCCCACACAAATATAGTGCAGTCAAAAGTTGCATAATCTGGACCAAGCTCCGTGGCACACATCTTTAATGCCAGCAGTGGAGAAGCAGCAGCCAGCAGATCTCTGCAAGTTCAAGCCCAACCAGAGCTACATAGTGAGAACCTATCTCAAACAAGCAAACAAACAAAAATAGGTACAATTTGAGCCTGCTTTGGTGGCACATATGCTAAAACTGGAATAACACAGAGAAGAATGACATGACCCCTGTGTGAGGATGACACACACACTTGTGAAGTGACCTTCCGGAATGACCATGGTGGCTTACTCAACCACTAACTTATTGCAGCTCTTGCCACTAGAGCTTGTGGACACGTGTATAGGATCAGGGATTCACACTGTGATGAAGAGTGGTAAAGAAATTAGCAGTACACGTCTAGGATTTGATGACCTTGTTAAAATGGTGCTAAAAGATGTCAGAGTTTGAAATGACACTAGAAGGAAGAAGGTCTAGTAAATTAGATCCAATTGTACTAAATGGGAGTAATGCAGCTATACAGTCCCAGAGGCAGAGAGCACGCAGTGGGAATGGATTTCCTTGACTTATGCTAGAGTCTGACTTTTAAAAAAATCTTCAGTGTTTTGATACTATAAAGGCAAATTTCTGTTAAAGAAATTGTTGATAGGTACCCATTTTTTCTAACTTAATCATGGCAATTTTTGGAAAAGACATGTTTGGATTTTTTTGAAGACTAAGAACTTAAAATATTTTTGTTTTAAAAAATGTAAAGTGAAGACGGCATTGGTGGTAATTGCCTTGAATCTCAGCACTCAGGAGGTAGAAGCAGGCAGATCTCTGAGTTCAAGGACAGCCTGGTATATAAAGCAAGCTCAAAGACAGCCAGGACTACACAGAGAAACCCTGTCTTGAAAAAAAAATCAAACAAACAAAAAAACAAAAAAACAAGAAAACAACTGTAAACTGTCCCATAGTTCAATATTATTACATATAATTAACATATACTAATTTAAAACCTTTGGAAAAAGAATATAAGGCATCACTGGAAAAAAACTTGTGCAATTTCTCTCTGCTGCTTAATGTTGATACCTGCTCTGGAGTTGCTAGGTTCCTCATAGTTGACCCTGCCTGTAAAAGAATCCGTGACTGAGGGAATTTGCCTTCCTGTTCTTTAAGCTGAAGTATCTACCAGTGTTTGAGTAGAAATGGGTTGAGTCTGGAGTTTGCTATAATTCCTCTCGACTGAACTAGTAGTGTACCTCATTAGAAGAAAACCTGTTCAGTGCACAGAAGGTCCTAGGCTTCATCTGTAACACCACAGAAAAGATGTAAATACGAAAGCAGGAGAATGACAGAAAGGGATGCGAATAAAATAAAATAAAATAAAATACACAAAAAAAAAACAATAGGGAGATGCTATTTTAAAAAAGAAAACCATCTTCTTCCCAGCCATGGTGGGAAGACAAGGGAAGGAGGGCAGACATGCATGGCGCATGCCCAGCACTGCTTCACAGTAGGTGGTTTGACAGTTTACAATGGCAATTCCTATTCAGTTTCAGAACTGCCTAGGATCCAGCAGTAAGGAATGTGGCTAAAGTTAGCTAAAATTCTATTTATCTGGATTGTACCAGACAGAGATTCTCTCTGGAGATTATTCAGCTGTGTAAACCAAAGACAGGGAAAACAAAAAGAGTTGCAGAGTGCTCCCAAAATACTTTTGAGGCTTTCCGTGTTGGGAGTGGTGCAATCTGAATACTGATCCTGGTTTCCTGCATGCTGGTACACCCAGGAAACCAGCTCACAGGTCACAACCCTTACAGCACAGAATTTCCAGCCAGTTTATACTAGTGTCACTTCCCAGAGACAAGATTGTTTCAAGAGGCAGTCAACCAACCACTGATGTCACTGCGGTATCCTGGAGATGGGACTGTGCAGAGATTTCTGGCCCTTGAAGCAGTACATATAATAGTAGCCTTCTCAACATGGGACTTGTGCCATATCCTGCCCTAAAGATCACCAGCTGAGTGACCCACATTCCCTAGCTGTGATGCCTGCTACTGTACTAGCAGAGCTTTCTGGGACCCTGTTCCCTCTGACTTTTACTACTGCCAATGGGAGCTATTTCCCCTTCCTACCCAGGATGCCAGATGACAAATCCTGTCATATTACATTCTCTTTCTCTTACTGCGTTGTGTCCCAAGAGCTTTGGAATTCACTGGGTCTCCATGTCTCCACTGTTGAATTCAATGGCTACAAACCCCTGCATGCAGCTGTTCCACTACTTGAATTTTGTGGAAGAGGTGATTCCTTGTTGCCTGTATTCAGATATTGTGTTGGATAGTTTTATGTCAATATCACACAAACTAGAGTCATTTGGGGAGAGGAACTCTCAATTGAGAGAATGCCTCCATAAGATCTGCCTTCAGGCAATGCTGGGGCTCATTTTCTTTCTTGTATTATTTCTTTCTTTCTTCCCCCTCCTCCTGGTACTCCTCCTCCTTGTTCTTCTTCTCTTTAAAATGTTCAAATACTCTCATGGGTCCGTTATTTCACAAACTTGTTTCCACAAAAAATATTTTTATATGCTAGGTTCACTATCATGCTAATTCTATGCAAAGTAACTGGCCATTAACAGATAATGCTTTGTAAGTCATCCTCCTGCCTTGAGATTGCCCGTTTGGGCAGCAGCTTCCAACTTTGGCTCTGAAAATTCCTAGTACTCCTATGTTAACCTCAGCTTAGCCTCACACTGGGCATTCACACCACAGGACATCTTAATCGTGTAGCCAACCTGGACAGAGGCTTGGCCTAACACTTCTCCTTGCCTATTCCTGACAGCTTGCTCTCTGAAACCCAATCTCCACAGAATAGCATGTACTTCCACTAGGAAGGACATGTGTTGAAGACAGTTTAAGGAAATGAAAAATGAGGGAAGCTTCCATGTCCCCACTCTCTGGTTCTGCTCACTACTTTGTGGCTTCATGTGGTTTTCCTGTCTGACAAGTGTTGGTCTTAACTTGCACTAGTCCCTCTCGGCTAGGTCAAGGAGTCCCCAACACTTAAGCTCCTTTGGGGTGGTCTAGCAGAAGTGTTGCACAGCTTCTGGAGCCTGCCTGGGCTTCTTCACTGTGCCCTGTCACATTTCGTTCCCAGGTGGCTGTTCAACATTTTTTAAGTCTCTTCCCCACCAACTTTTCTGCTGCCTTCTTGAATTTAAGGAATTTTTTGAGGATAAAGCCCAATTAGGTAATCCAGAGTCTGGTCTCCATTTCATCTGATAAGCAATCCCACTTCCCTTCTCCAAAGGGTACCCTGGGAGGCAGGTGTTCTGCTGGCCACAATCTGTGCAGGACTAATGGCTTCCAGACCTGAAGGGATATGGGAAACTATGTGTATTTGCTAGACTTTGGACAGGTTAGTCAGGTTGTGTAACGCTGGCCTCAGAACATGGCCTCAAGGGCTCAAGTGGAGACATTACAGAAATCCAGTCAACAACAAAATGATAGATTCCATGAAACTGGGGGGTGACTGTTGGAGGGTCATTACGACAGAGGATTTTGTTAGAGAATACCACCAGGCTGGTGAAAAATGCCCAAGAGAGAAATGACAAAGTTCAGTGACTGTGTTAAGTCACTCACCTCCCATGCCCCCATCTTCAAGGCCTTGGAGATGGCTGTGATTTACATGGGGGCATCCTGTAAAAGAGGGCAGATTTGTGGGCTGGGTAGAAGACATGGAGACAAAGGAAAGGGTGAATCAAGCCAGCAGTGTTACAACAGGAGCCTAGTTAACAGAAGTGTAGTGCATTGTCTTGATTAATGATTGATGTGAGAGGGACCAGCTCACAGGGGCCATACCACCCCTGGGTTGTATATGGAAACAGGTTGTAAAAGGTACAAAGTACAAGTACTCCTTCTTGGCCTCTGCATCAGTTCCCGCCTCCAGAGTCCTACTTTGATCTCCTGCCCTGAAATAAACCCTGTCTTCTACAAGTTGATTTTGGTCATGGGGTTTTATTACATGAAAAGAAACCTGTACTAAGACAACCATCTTCCTTCATGAGAGAAACTTTGTAGATACATGCAGGTGCCCAATAGCCACATGTGTCTAATGTCTACTATGTGAGACAGCAAAGCTACAGAATATTCCACTAGAACAGAGAATTCTGTAGGGCAATGCTGTTTTTGAAAAAGCAGATAATAGAATCTGCATAATAGGAGATCAGAGCTTATGATCTGTTACTTTTCTTTCATGTCCATTTGTATTTTCCTTCTCCTCCTCACATTCAGAGCTTCTCCACACACATTCCTTGAAGCTATCAAGTCACTTTGTGTTGGTACAGAACTATTTTATCTGTAAAACTTTTTTGGTATCAAAATATGACAGTGACCAGTGTTAAATGCATAAAATGCTTACACAACACAGCACATGAAGCTTTAGACATTTGTCAATTACAGCCCATAAGACTACAAGACATTCCCTCACCACCTCCACCCCCTGACTCTCTGCCTTTTTTAAATCAGGAGCTTTCTCATACCTATCTGGGTACTGTCCACTGGTTCAAAGAGCAGAGGCAGCGGTGAATTACTTTAGAGGACACTGGATGTTTTGATCTAGAAGCACATTATGATGCCACACCACCTCTTCCCAAGTTCGGCTGATACAAAATGGAAACAGACAGCACATTTATTCTGTGGAGATGGAGGTGCCCTACTTCTAAGCATGCATTGTGACTTTGAACACAACTCATCCCCAAAATGTGTCCTGTTCACTCTTTTTACAGGGTGAGGCCCATCAACTTTGTACTCAACTGTTATTGCTTGGTAACTCTAGATCCAAAAATGACCTGAAAGGCTACTGTAGGCTGACATCACCCCACTCTACTGAACATCCTATCTGTGGATCTCCTGGTTTTCATCTGATGGTGTGTTCATTTACACAGGATTGTCCTTTGGAAAAGCCCTAAAGCAATATCATCCACACCACTACATCCTTGAAAGAAATAGGAAGTTGACATGCAACATAAACTAGACCCTTCTTCACAAAAAGTCCTTCATTAGGACAGGCTGTGAGGCGCTTTGTTCTTTTTAACGATATGGCTTTAGGAATTCCCGAATGTCTTCAATGAACCTTGGATGTGTAAGTGCTTCAGAAATGCTATCTATATATTCCAAGGTGGTCAATGATTTTAGAAAACTCCTAAGTCTTGGACTAGGAATCTGTTCTCGATATTACAGAACTTCAACATTCAGAACCGGGAGCATGGGTCGACACTATGAAAGAGAAAAGTGTAATCAAATCCTACTGAAAGACAAAAATCTGGATAGAAGTGCAGGGTCAGAGCCTCCTCTTGACTTGTGTCCCTGGAACTCTCCATTGTGTGGGCTGTCGATGAAGAGCTGTGCTCCGCCAGGGTCTGCTGTCTCAGTCTTCACCATGACGGGCATCTGGACAGCAAGGTAATAGGAGGCCATGGTGCTGTGGGCATCAAGAAACTCGGTGGCACTTCCTAGCAGAGGACCACAAGGACGGGCACCCCCTCACTACAAGACAAGTTCAGGTGACTGGGCCATTGTCAAGGAGCACAGAAGCCTGTCATCTCCTCCTGCTATAGTCAATGGGAAGTGCCCCCCCCCGCCCAAAAAATGTTTATTTATTTTGTTTTTATTTTTGTCCAAAGAGTTGACGATTTTCTATTGAGAATTTTCATTTGTGGTTATACTATTCACTTCCCCTTGAAAATCACACTCAAAAAATCCTAGTCCTTGAGTTAAAGACCTTTAAAAAAAAATCCTGAGTTTTTTCTTAGAACTTAATCATGGTTTATTCATTCAATCAGATATTTTAGTCATAGTTTTGAACCCTAATGTACAAGATTCCTTTTTGATTTATTGTTCTTTACTGGTCACAAATATTTATTGTAATTAATAGTCAGGATTATTCAGACACAATATGCATTTAGTTCACACTTATCTTAAGAAGCAGCCTAGAGTTTGTGTTATCCCTGGTACAGATTCTGTTAAATTACTTAAGTACGTATCAAAATCAAGTTCACTTACTAGCCTGAATTGATGTCAGTCTGTCTGAGCAGAAGTCTTGGTAACCAACTAGACAGCAGCCAATGATGCCATCTGCTCAGCTCAACAATGATTGTACTTCATTTTAACCATTTTATCCTATCTCTTTTTAAACATTTTATTTATTTACATTCCAGCTGTTGCCCCCACCCCAACCCCCAATTCCTCATCCCATTCCTCCTCCCCCTTGCCTCCAAGAGAGTGCCCCCCACACCAGCTTCCCCCTTCCCTGGGGCCTCAAGTCTCTTCAGGACTAGGCACATCTCCCACTGAAGCCAGACCTCTGCTACATATGTGCTGGGGGCCTTAGACCAGCCTATGTATGCGTTGGCACAGGGAGAAATTTTCTGAATAGAACACCAATGGCTCAGGTTCTAAGATCAACAATTGATAAATGGGACCTCATGAAACTGAAAAGATTCTGTAAGACAAAGGACACTGTCAATAGGACAAATCAGCAGCCTACAGATTGGGAAAAGATCTTCACTAACCCTACATCCAATAGAGGGCTGATATCTAAAACATATAAAGAACTCAAATAAGTTAACCTCCAAAAAAACAAATAACCCAATTAAAAAATGGGGTATAGAGCTAAACAGAGAATTGACAACATTAGAATCTCAAATGGCTAAGAAAGGAAATACAGGGATAAAGAGTGGAGCGGAGACTGAAGGAAAGGCCATCCAGAGACTGTCCCACCTGGGGATCCATCCCATATACAGACACCAAACCCAGACACTATTGTGGATGCCAAGAAGCACTTGCTGACAGGAGCCTGATATGGCTGTCTCCTGAGAGGCTCTGCCAGAGCCTGACAAATACAGAGGTGGATGCACACAGCCAACCATTGGACTGAGCATGGGGTCCCCAATGGAGGAGTTAAAGGACTGACAGAGCTGAGGGGGTTTGCAACCCCATAGGAGGAACAACAATAACAACCAACCAGATCCCCAGAGCTCCCAGGGACTAAGCCACCAACCAAAGAGTACACAGGAGGGACCCATGGCTCCAGCTGCATATGTAGCAGAGGATGGCCTTATCTGGCATCAATGGGAGGGGAGGCCTTTGGTCCTTTGGAGGCTTGATGCCCCAGTGTAGAGGAACGCTAGGCTGCTGAGGCAGGAATGTGTAGGTGGGTGGGGGAGCACCCTCATAGAAGCAGGGGGAGAGGGGATGGGATAAAGGGTTTGGGGAGGGGAAACTGGGAAGGGGGATAACAATTGAAATGTAAATAAATAGAATAACCAATAAAAAGAAAACAGTAAAAAGTAATAATAAAATTAAATTGAATTTAAAAAAGGAAATGTTCAAAGTCCTTAGTCATCAGAGAAATGAAATCAAAACGACCCTGAGATTCCACCTCACACCAGTCAGAATGGCTAAGATCAAAAACTCAGCTGACAGCAGATGCTGGCGAGGATGTGGAGAAAGAGGAACACTTCTCCATTGTTGGTGGAATTGCATGCTGGTACAACCACTCTGGAAGTCAATCTCGAGGTGCCTCAGAAAATTAGAAATAGTTCTACCTGAAGACCCACCCATACCATGGGCATATACCCAAAAGACACCCCACCATACCACAAGGACATGTGCTCCACTATGTTCATAACAGCCATATTTGTAATAACCAGAAGCTGGAAACAACCCAGATGCCCCTCAAGAACGGATACAGAAAATGTGGTTCATTTACACAATGGAATACTATTCAGCCATGAAAAATGATAACTTCACGAATTTTGCAGGCAAATGGATGGAACTAGAAAATATACTGAATAAAGTAACCCAGACCCCAAAGGACATGCATGGTATGTACTCACTGATAAGTGGATATTAGCCAAAAGTACAGAATACCTAGGACACAATCCACAGCCCTTAAGTGTAACTAACAAGTAGGAAGGTCCAAGTGAGGATGTTTCAATCCCACTTAGAAGGGGGAAGGAAATAGTCAAGGGAGGCAGAAGGAGGGAAGGACCTGGGTAGGAGAGGGGAAGGGGAGGGGAACAGGATTAGGTCTTGGGGAGGAAAAGAAGAGAAGTTCAGAGGGCCAGGAAAACGAATGGAAATATGCAACCTCAGGGGTGGGAGGTGGGGGACCCTCTAGAATGTACCAGAGACTTGGGAGGTGACTCTCAGGACTTAATGGGGCAACCTTAGCCAAAATGCCCAAAAATGGGGAGAGGGAAATCAAAGAGTCCACCTCTAGTAGATAGACAGGGCCTCAAGTAGAGGGACATGATTACTAAGCCACAGTCAAAATTTCTAACCCAGAATTGTTCCTGTCTAAAAGAACTGCAGGGACAAAAAAGGAGAAGAGACTGAGGAAAAGGACGTCCAGTGATCCACCCAACTTGGGATCCATCTCATGGGGGGGGTCCCCAAGGCCTGACACTATTACTGAGGCCATGTTGTGCTTACAGACGGGACCCTGGCATGACTGTCCTCTCAGAGGCCCAACAAGCAGATGACTGAGACAGATGCAGACACTTACACTCAACCATTAGACTGAAGTCGGGGACCCCTGTGGTTGAATTAGGGGAAGGCTTGACGAAGCTGAGGAGGAGGACGACCCTGTAGGAGGACCAGCAGTCTCAACTAACCCAGACCCCTGGGAGTTCCCAGATACTTACCCACCAACCAGGCAAAATCCTGTTTTTTTTTTTTTTAAGAAAAAAAAAAAACTATTAAAATGTCTTTATCTTGGCAAATAGAAATAATGTGTTGTTCTGTTCTGATGAACATACAAGTATACCACTGCTTACTGGCTAGCCACAAGTGAGAATCCCCTCACACAGGTGCTGACTCATCACAGATCATGGTGTGACAGTGCCCCCTTCAGACAGACTCGAAAAAGAATGGTTATCGAGAATCTTCTGGGGCTGGAGAGAAGCAGGGGGAGAGGGGTTGGGATAGGAGGGTTCTGGGAAGGGGGGAAACCGGGAAAGGGGATGACATTTGAAATGTAAATAAAGAAAATATCCAATAAAAAAAAAGAAAAGTGGAGCTAGGAGAATGAAGAAAAAAAAAAAAAAAAAAAAAAGAGCACTGACTGCTCTTCCAGAGATCCTGAGTTCAATTCCCAGAAACCACATGGTGGCTCCCAGCCATCTGTAGTGTCTGAAGACAGCTACATTGTACTCATATACATAAAATAAAATAAATTTTAAAAAGGTGCTTGCTTTAAATAAATAAATAAATCTTTAAAATAATAATAATAATAATAATAATAATAATAATAATAATAATAATAAAAAGAATCTTCTGGCAAACCAACCAAGACTTTGGAATGGCAAAAACAAAAGTTTAGAAATCAATGTAGCTCCAGAAGGGATCAGCTTGAGTTCCTCACAGTTGATGGCTTCCCAGGAGGGAAAGGGGGACGGAAGCAGTGCACGATTCAAGTTTCTTTCTTTTTTTAAGGGGCTGACCACCGAAAGTTTGACCATGCTCCAACAAGTATATGGTCTTTATGGGATTTTTGAAGGGTGAGGAAGCACGAGGGTAGGAGAGTGGAGCTGGGAGGAATGGAAAGTGAGGGTGGTTTGGATGCACTCTATGAAATTCCCAAATAATTCATACAAACTTATTTGGGAGGGAAGACAGCACTTGGTGTGGCTTCATGTCAAACACCATCTGCCCCTGATTCTTCTGCATAACTGATGCACAGGCAGCATCGGTGGCCGAGTTGGAGGCCAGCTTCTTGTTGTTTAAGTTTGTCCTCTCACCTTTCCCCAGTAGCAACTAGACAATGTTTGTCTAATCCTCCCCGGCAGCCCCTTGCCGAGCTGTGTCTCCTGACTTGTTCTGTTGGTTCAGCTCAACATTTGGCTGAGTTAACGACATTCCCCCAGTATCTCTGTGACCCCTGTATCAGGCCTAATAGAGGGCAGTGTTTCCAGCGGCTTTGTGGAAACGTCCACACCCACGTGATGGTTCAAGCACTCTCTCAACAAGCTAAAGTCTTTTTGCAATTTCATGTCAATGGATCCTGCCTGCTGTTAAGAATAAGTCCTGTTCTGCCTTTGCAGGTCCTCCATCCAGTGTCATTCCTGTCAGAGATGTAGATAGTATCGCCTTCCCTAGATAAGAAGAACTCCCACCTCAAAGTACAATTCATCTGGAGTTTTGGGTTCAAAAGTATTCCGAACTCTGAAGACTTCCAATTGCCCTGGTTTGACCGGTATAGGAGGTGGCTTGGACTTAGCACTGTGCTGAGCAGCCACCCTCGTCCTCAGGAACAACACAATCTCTACAGAACTGGGCGCCAAGTCTGCATCTGGCCACAGCTGCTCCAGACCCACATGCAACCAGTGCGGGACACTGGAACTGTTGAGCTCCTACCTATTTCTGTTTAAGTTATGAATTCTGTACCATTTGATCGCTTGCATGCTTGGTGCACATGGAGGCCAAACGGGACTCAAGATCCTCTGGAACTGGAGGATATGTGCCACCTTATGGATCCTGGGTCCTCTGCAAGAACAAGTGTTCATAACTAATCCATCTCTAGTCCCTATTTCAATTTTGATTGGGTATATCTGTATACATAGAAAACCGAAGACACTTTAATAACAAAAATATGTACTTAATAAGAATAACTTGGATTCAAGACAAAAAAGTAGTCTTTGTATTAGAACTATTCTTATCTGCAACTTCCCAAACTACTACACTTATAAAGCAGCAAAAAAGGAATGCTTTGTCGGCGACTGGAGAAAGACCAGAGATTAAAATCAAGGTTATTCTTCCAGAGGACCCAAATTCAGTTCCTCGAACCTACCACTAGGTGGCTCACGACCACCTGTAGCTCCAGGAAGCCCAATACCTCACACTGGCCCTTAATACACACACACACACACACACACACACACACACACACACACGCATATAATTTAAAATATTTTTAGTTGTGAGCCTAGCCTTTAATAGCTGATCCATCTCTCCAGACATAACTTAAAAGTAATAAAATAAATATTTAAAAATAATAAAATAAAATGCCTTGTAGCTCGATATGGTAGAGCCAGAATATTCAAAATTGAATGACGTCCTTGGTTCTATAGAAAATTCAAGACAATCCTGGGCCATGTGACAACCTATCTCAAAAACAATTCAATTAAATGAATTGAGCTGAAAAGGGAGAAGCTTTTATATAGAAAATTATTTTTAAAATCTCATTATAAAATGTTTTATAAAATAAAAACAATCTCTAAACTCATGAAAAGAAATGTTCATTTTTACTTGGGTTTTGACTTTTTTGAAATAATGTCTCACTGTGTAGTCAGAGTTATGGGGTTGACTTGGAGTTACCTACATAGCCCAAGTTGGCCAGTATCCTGCTAATCCCCTGCCTCAGCTCCCGGAGTGCTGGAATTGCAGGTATTGCCTATCACATACCACTACAGTACTACTCTGAAATAAGAAGACACACCGTGATAAAATGCTGATTCTCCCCAAATTAAGGTATACATGTAATGCAATTTCAGCTAAAATCCCACCAGTCCTTTCCTCCCCCTTTCAGAATTGAGTAAAATGAGTAGACAAGAAATTTCTGAAAAAATATGAACACTGAAAAAGGATTTTCCTTGCTAAGTGATGAGAAAAGCAATTAAGTCATTGTGATCAAATCAAGTTCATATTAATATAAAATTAGATAAATAGATCAATGGAACAAAATAGCACGTCTGGGATGAGATCTCAGAATATGTGGAAAGGCAATGTATACTAACAGCAGTACTGACAGAAATTGGTTGTTTGGAAGACACAAAATGCATTCCTTTCTTACAGAATGTAGAATCATAAATTCCAAATATCTTAACACTTTATGTAAAAGTAAAATGGTCCCAGTGGAAACTTTGTAGACCTGTGGTTATTATAGTGCAGAGAACAAGGAAATCCAGTTACATTAAAGGAGAAATACATCTATACAAGCATAAGTTTTAAAATAAAGGCCACCAGGATGGCACAGTGGGTAGAACAGAGATGGTTTAAGGGGTAAAAGCACTTGCTCAGCAAGCCTAGTGACTTGGGTTTAATTCCCAGAACTCATGTAAAGGGGGAAGGAGAGAAGCACCTCGATGAGTTGGCCTTGACCTCTACATGTATTCCATGGCTCAAGTGGGCTATCTATTATTTATCTCTCTATCATATCTCTCTCTCTCTCTCTCTCTCTCTCTCTCTCTCTCTCTCTCTCTCTCACACACACACACACACACACACACACACACACACACACATCATACATGCACACACCTAAGTACACAAAATAATAAATAAAATTGTAAAAGAAAGAGAAACTAAACAGGCAGATGTGGTAGTACACATCTGTAATCCAATTGCCCTAGAGGCTGAGGCAGGAGGATTAAATCAGGTTCAAGACCAGACTGGCCTGTGTAACAAGACTGTCTCTAAAACCAAATAGATACAGAAAGAGAAAATGGGTAGGGAAGGTATGAGACAGTTCATAATGATATTTCTCTTTCAAAGTAAACTTATAGAATTTAATTTTTCCTATGTAGCCCATACTGTCCTCAAGATCTTCCTGGGTTTTCTCCACAGGTACTCAGATTACAAGCTGTAATTCTTGGCTTTAAAATTATACACTTTGATCCAACTCTTTTTGTGTGCTGGGATTAATATTATATTTGTATTTCTTCTTTTATGCTGAAAATATTAGTTACTAACGACACTAACCTATTTATTTCATCATAAGCATGCATTTACTTATTTTTAAATAACAATTTTAGTATTGCTACTAATACATATTATTAAATGTAACTTCAGATTTATGACTCTTTGTCTTGGAAGATGTATCTTACCAAGTTTAGTCAAACTCCTCTGCTTTAAAATAACATGGAAGTATTCATTGTGTTAGTCTCCCAACAACTGCCAGCACATTCATTTTTCATGATTTAATTCCAGAGGGCTCAACCATGACTGTCTGTATGTTAGGAAGTGCCAGAAGTATTCAGGCTAAGAAACTTGAAGTCTCAGGACAAGGAAACCAATCACACAGTCACAATCTGAGGCTGAAGGCTTGAAAACTCCCTAGGAATTATCACAGGCCCCCAGACATTAGCACAACTGACTCCATGATGGAAGTACCATTCAGGCTGTACAACTCAGCATGCAGAGAACACCACATGTCCTGTTCCCCCAATTGGTTCTTGATCAAGCAATAAAGATGCTAGCAGCCAGTGAGCAGGGCAGAATACGTGGGACTTCCAGTTTTCCTTCAGGCAGGCTAGAAATACAGAAAAAAAAGATTTGCCATACTTCAGAGGGAGAAAAAGTCAACAGTGATAAGAGATCAAGGGCTTAGGATAGTAGGCGGGAGGTTAGAAACATAACTAAACTGAGGGCAGATTTAGGGTGTAGAGCTGGGAGTGAAAAGAAGGGTGCAATAGCCAAGGAAGGCCATTGAGCTAAAGCATATTAAAAATAAGCTAATGTGTGGGCTGGAGGGATGGCTGAGCAGTTAAGAGCACTGACTGATCTTCCAGAGATCCTGAGTTCAATTCCCAGCAACCACATGGTGGCTCACAGCCATCTGTAATGAGATCTGATGCCCTCTTCTGGGGTGTCTGAAAACAGCTACAGTGTACTCATCATATATATAAAATAAATAAATAAAATCTTTTTATAAAAATAAGCTAATGCATGAGTGTGTGTTTCAACCATGGATCCGAGGGAACCTGGGCAGGGCTGGTAGTGCAGTCTGCCTGCAACTTAAAGCAGAGTAATAGAAACTACATGCCACACACCGCTAGCCAAAAAAAAAACCAAAAGCCCTAGTCTATCAAAGTTCTGGAAAAATATCTGAATGTTCAAACCTTGTTCTTCCAGCTTCTGTAGTTCTGCTTCGCAATAACTGTTCTTATTAACCGAAGTATGCCAATTTCAGAAAAGCTCACATTGAGAAAGGCTTGGGGCTATACTGGGGTCCCAGAAACTGGGAGCTAGCCAACTCATAAAGACTGTCTGTTGGTTTAACCTCATGTCCAAGCAGTCTTTTCTGGTGAACACCCCACATCAGGATTACCGCTGCACTGGGAAAGTCTGCAGTGAAAAGCTGAAGAAACTAGCATTTGATGCCCGTGGGCAATGGCAAAAACTATGATCCGGAACTCAGGATTGCTGGAACTTGTGTGCTACCTACCTTCCTCTTTCTTCCACGTTTGTGCCATCCAGGTCTCCAGCCTGTTAGGCACAGCTACCCACATTTAGGGTGAGTCTTCCCCCTCAGTTGCTGTCCCACATCTCTACAACACCCACACATATATACCCAGATGTGTGCTTTTCTAATATTGTAGTTATCCCTCAATCCAATCAACTTGATAGTCAAGATTAGCAATTGTATCACCACAAATGTCCTTTCTTCTTTAAATCGCAGTGCTGTGAATCTAACTTGGAACCTTGTACATGCTGAGCAAGGGCCATACCACTGAGCTACATCTCCAATATCTTCAATTTTTTTCTGCAGCTCTCAAGCTGTTTGAAAATAAAATCTTCATTTAAAATGTCTGTGATAAAACTAACATCCCCATATATGAATATAATATTGATGTCTCTATAAACATGCGTATAATGTGTCATATATAACATGACATATAATGTAACATCATATAGAACTGTGATACACAAAAAGAAAACCTAACATTTTTAATGAAAATAATGTGTAAAGGGAGCCGGGTGTCCTGACACATGCCTTTAATGATGCATGTGGATTTCTGAGTTCAAGGCCAGTCTGGTCTACAGAGCAAGTTCTGGAAGGGCCAGGGCTACACAGAGAAATTCCACTTGAAAAAGAAAACAAAAATGACGTGCAAAAGGTATAAAGAGGTGATTGTTTATAAAGAAAACATCAACCTACCTTTCAGACACTTCCAATTAGTAATTGAACTGTCACCATCATGGCAGCATCCAGGCAGACATGGTGCTGGAGAAGGAGCTGAGGGTTCTACATCTTGATCCTCAGGCAGCAGAAAGACAAAGTGACACTGGACCTGGCTTGAGCATTTGAAACCTCTAAGCCCATCCCCAGTGACACACTTCCTCCAACAAGGCCACATCTACTCTAACAAGGCCACATCTCCTAATAGTGCCCCTTCCTATGAGCCTCTGGAGACCATTTTCATTCAAGCCACCACACTTATATAATGGGGGAGGAGCAAAATACATTTTAATGTGGACTACAAAGAACAATGTTTC
Organism: Uromys caudimaculatus; assembly: GCA_028551405.1. Classification (NCBI taxonomy): domain Eukaryota; kingdom Metazoa; phylum Chordata; class Mammalia; order Rodentia; family Muridae; genus Uromys; species Uromys caudimaculatus. The sequence continues at coordinate 71,272,031 of CM052722.1, forward strand.
ACCAGTCCTCAGCATACTCCTGGTTGCACTAGCATGGCCAGCTCAACACTCATATACTCATCAGCCTTTATCATGGGAAATAAAAAATGTTAAGGAAGTAAGACAAGTTGATCAGGACCTGGTGGTATTAAGTTTCATTTGTGAATTAAAACAATGGCTAGATTCCTTTACAGAAATGGTCTTACAAATCATAGAGGCTTAGTCTTACTTCTTATGAGACAAAGGGGGACTATGTAGGGTTTTCTTGATCCCCCTGGCTAACTACGCTGCTATTGGCACTAGCTGGACCTTTAACTCTCATTCTGATTGGATTAATGGCAAGCCCTGCATCTTAAACTATACAACCAATTATGTATCAGTTCAGTAAAAAATAGTGGCCCTTAGAAACAACTACACCTCTTTAGAGCAGGATGAGTCCATGATTCGACACATTCCCTAAAACCTGTGGAGAATGTAATGGGGCCCCAGACCTTGGTAGGACCCCAGACCTTAGCACAACTGATTCCACCATTAAAGCACCATTTAGGTTGTACAACTCAGCATGTAGAGAGTACCATCAGCCAAAACTGAAACAAAGACCCAGTCTATCAAAATCCATAGTTTTGGGAATGTCTCTAAATGTACCAACATTGCTCTTTTGTTTCTGTAGTTCTGGTTTGGGCTGACTTTTCTTGTTAACTGAGGTGTGTCAATCCAGAGTATGTTTTTGTGCTTAAAAGCTCATCCTGAGAAAGGCTCAGGACTACACTGTTATCCAAAACACTCAGTGCAGTCACAGACAGGCTGGTTAGTAAAGACTTTCTATTGGCTTAAACCTAAGTCAGAGTAATGTTCTCTGGTGGATACCCCACTACAAGCCTGGCTGACAGAGCTAGTTCCAGGACAGCCAGAGCTATTCAGATATATGAGACTATTGGGAGCTCCTCATTTAAACCACCACAACCACGTTTGTGCTTATTGCCTCAAGGGGCCAGAAGAGGACATCAGATACCCTGGAACTGGATGGACTTACAGATAATTATGAGCCACCATGTATGTGGGTGCTGGAAAATAATCAGTAAGAGCAGTAAGTACTCTTAAGCACTCAGCCATCTCTCCAGCCCCTATTAAATGGTCACACTTCTTGACTTATTAAAGTCTAATTAAAAGTCACTGCCCTAAAGAGAGTATTTGACAGCCCTATGCTTGTAATCCCAATACTTGAAAGCCTGAGGCAAATTTGAGTTCCAGGACAGACTGGATACATAGTGAAATGCTATCTCAATTAATTAATTAATTTGAAGTCCGCATAATATTTTATGGACAAAGATATATACTTCACTGCATCATTTATGAGTAAATATAAGAGATCTGAATGTGCAACAACTGGGGGATCTTATGTTGAGGATTATGAATTGTGTGCTACAAAGACATTTCAATTGTATAGATTGATGGGCATGGTGGCCCACGACTTTAATCCCAGCACTTGGAAGGCAGGGCTAGGTGGATCTCTGTAAATTGGAGGCCAGCCTGGTCTACAGAGTGAGTTCCAGTACAGCCACAGCTATGTAGAGAGGCCCTGTTCCCAAATATATATATATAAAATAGTATATATTATATGCATATATAATATATATTAAACATATATATTGGGGCCGGCGAGATGCCACCTTCTGGCAATCTGTGAGCACTAAGCATGTATATGGTATAGACATACATTCAAACAAAAATGCTCATACATATAAATAAATAGTTTCATAAGTTTCTATTAATCAATTTGTTTGGTTTTGGCTGGCCTAGGACTGGAAATCCTCCCACTTCTGCCTAAGTACTGGAATAACAAGTGTGTGCTCTTATGCCCAACAATAACATAGATTTTAGAGACCAATCTGAAATCAAGATCATTGCTGTGGCCTAACAGTCTTTCTAAGACTCATATTTCTCATCTGTTAAATAAGGGCAAGAACACTTTTATTTTTAGCTTCTATGACAATTAAATGAGATTATATGTATATTTAGCAAAGTGCAAAAGAGATAATCTTTTGTAAATAGTGACGCACAATAACTTTAGGATGGAGTGATTTCCCATAGAGAAATGGAATCAGAGCAAGGGCAAGTCACTAGTCCAATTTTGTACATCTAGGAAGTGATGATCTGGGATTCAAACCAAGTTTAATATGAAATTCCAAGCTCATAATCACACTGCTCTGTTAGCTGTTATTTATGTTTATGTTTTTACTGTTGCTCCTGCTGAATATCATGAGAGAAATGCCTCTAATTAAAACAAGAAGTTAAACAAAAAAAGGACACAGGGTTGTATATATATTATTCTGCTTTTGCTTTGAAATTTTTGTGCTTTACATAAAATTAATAGATAAATATACTTTAAAAACTCACTGTCTTTTGGACTGGTGAGTTGGTTCACTGGGTGAAAGCACTTGCCACACAAGCCTGTCTAACTGAGTTTGAATCTAAGAACGCAGACTAAAAGGGAAGAACTGATTCCCAAAAGTTGTTTTCTGATCTCCACACACATAACACACACACACACACACACACACACACACACACACACACACACACACACACACCAAACTAACACACAATGAGAAATAATACTACTAGTAGTAATAATAACAATCTCTGAATAGTGGCACACAGACTATATTAATTATTATCCTGGATTTTACTATTTGCAAAGGATAACAGCCAATCTTCCATGAGCACAGACAATTGTACACCATATTCTGAGATTGTCTTATTACAAAAAAGCATGTTATGTTTCTTAGTAATGTAATCATCATTTTTATATAATAAATATTCCCCCTTGTTCATTTAATCCTTTATGAAATTTTGCTGTCTTAAGTTGTTAATAGAGACTAAACAATGACTGTGGTTTATTTCCTTTCTAGGAAATGAATACATAATGTAAAATGGAAATGAGCAGGTTGTATGTGAAGTTTCAGTGATTGGTCATTCTCGTTTGTTTTTTCTTAATACTTACATTTAGCCTCGAGAACCTACCCTATGTAACTGCAAATTGTATCTCTACAGGTTTAGTCCATTATCACCATGGCAGGAAGCATGGCAGCATGCAGGTAGGCATGGTGCTGGAGAAGGAACTGAGAGCTCTACATATTGATCCACAGGCAGCAGAAGGCAAGCAGCCAGGAAGAAGCTCTGATTCCACATTGGGTGGAGCTTGAGTATAGGAGACCTTAAACACCCCCCCTACACAGGGATGTACTTCCTCCAACAAGGCCACACCTACTCTAAGAAGACCACACCTCCTAATAGTGCCTCTCCCTATGGCCAAGCACTGCAGCCCTTAAACCTATGGGGGCCAAACCTATTCAAACGACCACCCATGCTCAACCCCTCATACAAAATAAATAAACATTAAAGGAAATTTTAATCTGCCAGCTCTCTGCCACATCTTGCCCTTTTTCAGTGATCAGAACCTATATAATTATAATCTTTCTAAAATAACACTTTAAATACTTTGATGTCTGATTTCCTATCTCCTTAAAAATAAAATCTAGAGCAGAGGGTATAGCTCAGTGGTAGAATACCTACCATGTATGAATTCACAAGCTTCAACTGCTAGCATAGCAAAAACTCCTTACCATGACATGATTGTATGGTCTGTGTCGACATGCTTCTATTGGCTCTCCATGTTGTATTTTTTCAGACCTCCATGTTGTATTTTTTTCAGACAGAGGCTTTCACCAAACCTTCCCATTTCAGCTAGGCTGGCTGGCTGGCTAGTGGTTAGTGAGTTCCTGGGACCCACCTGTCTCTCCCTACCCCACCCTCAACCCCATGATTCTCTAGATTCTCTGGAGTTCAGCTTGCATTAAAATTGTACCAGGCTGGATGTAGTTGTACATGCCTTTAACCCAACACCCCAGAGGCAAAGGTTAGCAGATTTCTCTGAATTCAAGGCCAGCCTAGTCTATATAGAGAGTTTCAGGCCAACTGGAGATACATAGCAAGAACTTATTTTAAAAAAAAAAAAAAAGGAGGAGGAGGAGGAGGAGGAGGAGGAGGAGGAAGAGGAGCAGGAGGAGGAGGAGGAGATGGCCCAGCAGTGAAAAGCCCTGCCTGGTGGTGCAGAGAAACTGTTAAATTCCCAGCACCCACATGGTGGCTCATAACTATCTGTAACCCCTGATCTAAGGGATCTAATGCCCTCTTCTGACCTCTGCAGCCATTAGGCACACACATGGTATACATACATGAAAGCAAAACACTCATACACATAAAAGAAATGTTTTTAAAATTGTACCAGATTGCTGGAATTTATCCTGAATTCTACCTAGACCTGTTTTTATATTCATAAAATATATTTGATGCCAGGCAGTGGTGGTGCACGCCTTTAATCCCAGCACTTGGGAGGCAGAGGCAGGTGGATTTCTGAGTTCGAGGCCAGCCTGGTCTACAGAGTGAATTCCAGGACAGCCAGGGCTACACAGAGAAACCCTGTCTCGAAAAAAAAATATATTTGATGTGTTTGTCCCCATTGAAGTCAGGAAAGTGAAATTTAATAAATTCTGAAGCAGGCATGGAGGTGCATATGTGTAACCTCAGTACTTGGGAGGTGGGAATGGGAAAAATCAAGATTTCAAGGCCAATCTGGACTCTGTGAGGGTGAGAGCCTCTCTCAAAAAATAAGTAAACAAATAAATAATAAAAAAAAGTCCAACTAGTTATAACTGACCCTTTTAAAGGTCATATAGATGTAATTTTGTCAGGATCCATCTAGGAAAGGCTAAAGGCATGCAAGTAAGTTTTCTGGAGATGACCCACTGCTTTGCATGGTTGTGACGGGTAAGCTCTGAATTGCAGGGCCTTCAGAGATTTCTATCCCAGGATTGCTTTGTGTTGCTGATATGCCTTTCTCTGCCACTATTACATAGCCTAATGACCCTGAGCATCAGTCCACCCTGTTGAGCAAATCTCCTGCAGATCGATATGAAGATGAACTTTCATGAATTAATACTGTTTAGATGAATTAATGATTTTATAGAATTTCTGAATTAATTCAAATAATTTCAGGAAGAAAGTTTTAAGAGATGGTTTTAGTTATTTTGCCAGAAAGGTATAATAAAGTTAAAATCAAAATAGAATATACCCACCCATCATACAATAGTTAAATAAAGGCTGCCTGATTTCCACAATTATACTAAAAAGGGAAATAGACTTGGGACAAATTTGTGATCAAGGAAAAACATTCACTCTAGGTCAGATCCAAGGATGAAGCCACAGGCGTGCACTATGATAAAGCAAGGCCATGTGAAACTGTTGATTTGAACTTATAATGAGCTTCTAGAATGAAACACTGCTTTGAACTTATTATCAACATCTTTTTGTAACTCCCCTTTTGTGTAAACATTTTATCTATGATGTAATTTTCTAAAGAACCTTGGTCTACAAAGGTCTGAGAAGGCCAGAGAGAAGGAATAAAGTGTGGCTTGGGGGCTCTGCCCCATTCACCCACCAAATGTATGTGTCTGTTTGTCTATACATACATGTGTAGGTATTATGTGTATGTATGTAGGTATGCATGAAGACACATGGAGTTGATGAGACAGGTGGTCAGGCCTGACCAGAGTGTGTGTGTGTGTGTGTGTGTGTGTGTGTGTGTGTGTGTGTGTGTGTGTGTGTGTGTCGCCTGTGTAAAGGATTTTAATGCTTTTCCGTTCTTTTCTCTCTGGTTCACAGAGTTAATGAATCCCAAGCCTCTTGCCTGGCCAGTGAGAGGTCCTTGAGCAAGAGAGAAATGAAACCTGTGCCTACTAGAACAAAATAATAAGAGTTACAAAGAACAAAACCAGCACTTATAAAAAGCCCAAAATAGTAAGAGAAAGGATAGCAGCACTTATACAAGCACAAATAGCTAAGATTATAAGGCCAGGGATCATCAGCCTTTGTCCTACTCGGTACTGTTCCTTCTAAAGGCCAGGGCAGTTTCTCAGCATGATTTTATTTTATTTTTACTTAAAATTTATTCTATTATTTCCCCTTCCTCTCCTCCATTCAACTCCTCTCCACCTTTTCCCCTCTCTCTCAAATTCATTGCCTCTTCTTCTTTAACTATTATTGTTACACACACACACACACACACACACACACACACGATTAAATGTATAAATACAACCTACTGAGTCTATGTGAATTTATATGCTTTTAGAGCTGATCTATGTTAAAACTAACATAATTTAACTTGAAAATATTTCATATAGTTGATAATTGAAATGTTTTAAAATTAAATTTTGTTAGTCCTAATATGTCTATTTTTCAATATTTTCAATTCCTCCTCCCCAGAGCAAATTATTTACCTATTTATTATATGTAAGACCACATGATCATAATACACAGCAGACTCTTTTTTTCATCAAACGTACACAGTAAGTCTGGACTGCTGCTTAAAGTCTGAACACAGCTACTTAGCCTGTTCCCTGGTATTTTTGCTTGCAATGCACAGAACTCCTGTAACCAAACTGTGTGACAAAGCACACAAAACTGATTTATATTATAACACAGTATTCAGAAGCATGAGATTTTTGTGATTCTATTTATAAGAATATTGGTTTAAAAACTGCTTTAATGGCCTGGCATGCTGTCTCTTACCTTTCATCCCAGCACCCAGGAGGTAGAGGCAGCTGGATCCCTCATCTTCTGAGACAAGAGCCTCTCACTGAAGTCAGTACTAACCTATTAACTAATGGTCTCCAGGGATCCATCTGCCTCCTCCCAACCTTGCTAGGGTTATAGATGTGCATGAGCACATCTGGGTTTTTATGGGGGTGGCAGGAACTGCAACTTAGGTCTTCATGCTTACACAGTAGGTACGTTACTGACTGAGTCACTTCCCCAGCCCTAATTTATACATTTTCATGGTCTTTGGGTGTAGTTTAGTGCTCAGTGTGTTCCTTGCATGGTGATTTCCCAGGTTTAATCCCAGTACCACAAATAATGAAAGTAAGAATAATTATTATATTATTTTGAATGGTTAAATCAATCACATTATTAAAAATTGAAGCATAACAAAAACCATATAATAAAAAATGTGCTTCACACTGCTACCTTCAACCAGCTAGGTTCCTTTCTCCACTTGCAAACAATATACCCTTCAAGAGCTCATTTATGATTATTCATGAAAATGGATATATATTGTAATCTTCATTTTTATACAAAATAGTAACTTACCAAGACATCAATCCTTAGCATTTTAATTTAAAATATGTACTGGTATACTAGAGCTTAGTCTATATTAATATATAAAGAGATTCCTCTTTATGTTTATTGCTGCATAGCATCTCAATATTTCAATACAGCATTGTCCTGGTTGGTTTTTGTCAATTCAACACAAGCTAGAGCCATCCAAGAATAGGGAATCTCAATTGAGACAATGTCCCCAACAGATTGGCCTATGAACAATTCTATGTAAAATTTCTTGATTAATGATTGATGTGGAAGGTCCCAACCCACTATGTATGGTGATATCCTTTGGCTGGTGGTCCTTCTCAAGTTTTCTGCCTCCAGGTTCTAGCCTTGAATTCCTGTCTTGGCTTTGTTCAATGGACCATGACTCAAGGTATATAAGCCAAATAAACCTCTTCCTACTGAAGTTTCTTTTGTTCAGGGTCCCTATCACAGCCACAGAAAGCAAACTAAGACAAGAATTATTGTACTACTTTATTGAGAGTCCCACGGGTTAGATACAGTTCCTTTTAAATATAAGCTTTACTATGTCAGTTTTCACACATGGGTACACTAACAGGATGAATTCCTAGAGGTCAGATTCTAGAATGGAAAGTGTACCTTTGCAACCTGTCGAATGTGGCTGATATACTGACCATGGAGATAGTACCAATTTACAATCCTACCAGTAACAGAAGAAAGTACCTGTTTCCTCACACCTGCACATAACAGGATGGTATCAAACTTTTGGTTGTATATTCCAATTGGTGAGAATAAAAAGTGACATATGACATTTTTATTTCTTTTAAATATAAATGACTTTTCTCCTTGTTATGGGAAACCAGGATTGGAAAAGGCCATACTCAGAACAGGCATCAGGGATTGAATGGATGCTTGAAGAAATGCATTCACTCTGACAGGGACTTAGGAGAACAACCTCGAAAACCCTGGGCACATGGTCCACGGTTTCTTGGACTAGGATAGTTGGCATCGCTTCTGACCTCTTTGGTCATTGGTGGGTTCAAATTATAGCCTACTTGACCAAGGACCATGAGTGAGAACTTCACCTATGGGACCAAAGATGAGGCGTGTCAACTTGCAGAAGCAAGCACATTGACAGCAAGGGAAAAACAGCCAGCATGGCAGGTCTTTTACAAGCAGCTGCAAATTTGAGATAAAGCAAGGCACTTTTACTTCCTGACTCCAGTCTTTTTTCAATGGTCAAGAACCACTTACATTTCCATGTCTTTGAACTGTTACGTCTGTTGTGATTAATTTTATGTTAACTTAAGTAGGTTAAAGAGTATCCAGAGCTTGAAAAAGCTGTTGAGGCCTGCTCCTTTTAACATAACTGTAGCCATTTTGTATTCAGACTCCATATTACTCACAAGGTGAAATTAAGTTCATAGTTATTACGCTGACACTGAAGAATACACCAAACAGTTATGGTTGAATTACTCTTCACCTGATATCTCAGTGTTCTGAAATCCCCGTTTACCACCTGTCCACTACCCTCTTACCTCACACAGGACCAATCAGCTTCACAGGTCGCTGACAATACTTGGTCTAGTTAGTCAAACATGTTGTACAACTTCCCTGCTTGCCTTCCAACTTTTGAACCTGGTATTTCATATAAAAAGCATGCCTTGAGGCAGACTGATGCCACAATAAGTTTTTCCTTCTTGTGGACCTGGACTTCCAGTATTACAGTGTGCATTCAATAAACTATTCTTTTTTAAATATTTATTTTATGTATGTGAGTACACTGAAGCTGTCTTCAGACACACCAGAAGAGAGCATCAGATACCATTACAGATGATTGTGAGCCACCATGTGGTTGCTGGGAATTGAACTCAGGACCTCTGGAAGAGCGGTTAGTGCTCTTAACCACTGAGCTATCTCTCCAGCCCTCAATAAACTATTCTTGCTTAACTGAGATTGGTGTACGTATGATTTGAGTGGCAATTCCCAGATCCCAGCAAACACTATTTCTGGATGTGCCTGTTGAGCATGTTTCCAGAAGAGATAACATTTCAACACAGGTGATGGAGCCAAAAAGACTCATTGTGAGCAGAAATTCTCTCAGTTTCTGACTTCTGAATTTAGTGGGAAATTCTAGTGAAAACCCACACAAAGAAAAAGACCGAGCAGGGTTTCTCAGGGTCTGGGTTCCTGTTGTTGTCTTGCTTTGCTTTTAAAATTCTTATTATTACTGTAAGGGATGTCATGCCTCAATGTGCACTTGGTGGTCAGAGGACAAATTTGTGGTGTCAGTTCTGTCTTTTCCCCTTTAAGTAGGATCCAGGGATTGAACTAGGATTGGCATGGCTGGCATGGCAAGTGTCTTTGCCCTCTGAGCCATCTAGCTTGCCCTGCTTTTCTTTTAAGAGACAGGGTCTCACTCTGTAGCCCAGCTGGCCATCAGAGCTGTGTGAGCCCAACTGGGCTTGACCTCCAGATCCTCTTGTCTCAGCCTCCTCAGTGTTTAGATTTCAGGGATGTGCCACCAAGCTTGGCTCCTCAGAAGGGTTCTTATCAGTGAGAAACTGAATATGAACCAGAGTTGTTTGAGAGAACTGTTTGTAAAACCTTGGAGATTTCCCTTATGAAGGGAAATGGACTTGGGACTAAAGAGCTAAGAGCCACTGACTCTTACAGAACAGGACGAAGCGTGAGTAGTGGTACAATGGGAAGAAGAACCTGAAAGCGCTGGCAGCTTTGAAGAAAAGCAAATGTCCTTTAGACCTGCCTGAAGGAAGGAAAAATCAGAAAGCACAAGGAAACAGATTAACCCTTAAAGACAGGGTGTGTCCTTCTACATGAGGATGGCAAAAAAAAAAAAAAAAAATAGCTGTTCCAAAGATAACTAGGTGGTATTGATAATCTTCGCTTTGTAGCAACAATGTATGTCTAGCAATGCCAGGCCACACTGGATTAAATTGGAACAGTACTCCATTAGTAAATCAGGCCAGACACAATGTGTATCAAGTAATCTAAAACTTTAAAAAATGTAACTACAAGGACTAGTTACAGCCAAACAAACAACTGCTGAATCCCTGAGGCAAGATGCGACAAATACAGCCTTCTTCTGAAGACAGAGTGATACAGGTTGAACATATGTATGTCGAAATTTGAGAATCTGAAATACTCTAAAACTTTCCGTGTGTTGCACTGAGAACCAAAGCCATGGTCTCATGTATACTAAGAACTGTTTATTTTTCTTTCTAATCTTTCTTCTTTATCAAAATAAAATGCTAAAAGTCAAATGAGCCAGGTGTGGTGATGCTGGCCTGTAATCCAAACACTTGAGCAGTTGACACAGAAGGATTAGGAAGTCATAGTTTTCCTTGGCCAGCCTGGGTCATAGAAGATCCAGTCTCAAAACAAAACAAAAATTCAGTGATTGATACTTCACCATTTTTGTTCTGGCTTATTTGTTAATTTTTCCAGTTAAAATTTTATAGACCACTGTGAGTTACCCTTTAAGTATTTCTCAATGGAGGTGTTTGCATATGTTTCTTAATTTAGAGGAGGCACTAAATAACTTCAGGGGCTACCCAGTGGGTGGAACAGAAGCTAGCTGAATGGGAAACGCCAAGTGGCCCATTCTATTTTCTTCCTGTCTAGCCATGTTTGTTGTCATTGTCATTGGCACATTATTCTCCAAAGTATCTCTTCCTCCGCTTTCTTTTTCACAGCAGTAGGGACTGGAACCAGCACTGTGCTCAAGCAAGGCAAGTGTCGGACCACTGAGCTATATGCACAGCCATTTTTAAATTGTTTATTTTGAGACAGGCTTAAGCTACATTGCTCAAGCTGACCTTGAACATGCAAACTTCCTGCTTCAGGTTCCTGAGTGGCTGCAATTACTTCCCAGCTCCTGTTTCCTTTTCTACCCCCTCCCCCCATTCTGTCTTACTCCAAGTGTCTCTCTCAGAACTTCTTTCTCTTCCTGGGATTTGCCCCCTCTTTCTCATCCCCACTTCTACCATAATCATTTCCTGCAGTGTCTTCCCTCAACTAGTGAAATACTCTTATTAGTAGTTCTTCTCCATTCCAACCTCTGTATTGCTGCTAAACCGATGTTTCTTAATGGATATATAAGGGTAACTGGAGGACTTTCCTTTATTTCAAGTTAGATATCTCTTGCAAGTTCTAAAAGTGCTCATGGAGCCAGGCACGGTGGCACCCACCTGTAATCTCAGCACTTGAGAGATAGAGAAAGGGAGATCTGGAATTCATGAGCAGCCTAGGGTGATAGGGCAAGTTTCTGGTCAGTCTAGAACTACATGAGACCTTGTCTCAAAAACAAAAAACAAGTAAAACAAGTCAAAGGCATGAATCACATTCATTAGTTTTTCAGGCCCCAGTGAACGGCCTCAAACCCATATTCATATGACCAGCACAAATTAGAGTAAAGGGGTTACTACTACTACTACCACTACTACTAATAATAATAATGGGAAAAAAGAGGTCATGAAGTTGGAAGTGGATTCAGCAGTAGCGAAGAAGGGATAAAAATGATATATATGTAATTATATATGACATTTATTATATATATAATTATTATATTATAAATATTTATAATAGAAATAATTAGTTATAAATAATAGAAATAATTATAGTTATATATAATAAACTATATAAATACATATAAATATAAATAACTATAATAATTATAAAAATCATATATGTGACAATTTGAATAATCATTAAAATGGAAATATTATGTAACCCACTGTCTAAATTCTTCCAATAACTTTCCATTGATTATAGGACAAAACTCCAAAGTGTGTTCATTATATATGTGTGGGGGTTTTGCCTGCATATAGGTATGTGCACTACCTATGTACCTGGTACCCACCAATGTAAATGTTAGTTTCATTACCTTACAGGAAGAGATTAATTGAGAGCTGTAGCCAAGCTTTATGAATACATGACTTGGGCTGAGCCCAGAGCATTTCTATCTAACTATCCCTAGGCTTAGGCCTGAATGCTTCTAGCCTCTGTACAACCTAATCGTCTGTAAGCCGGGACTTTGAAGGCTTCAGCTTCCAACCTCTGTCTGCTAACCTAGGCCTCCTAGATTTATTGCTGAATAAACTCACTCTTTCTGAACTCTGATTGGCTGGTTTTACTCAGCTGTTCTGGCTCAAACTCCTCTACTTTCTCTTGGCTTCTAACTGAAGTTCTCTGCTTGGAAAAACTGCCTCTGACCCCCACGGAACTGAACAGAACTGCACCGAACTCAACTGAACTGCATTCAACTGAATGGCACCAAACTCAACTGAACTCAATTGAACTCCACTGCATTCAACTAAACTGCACTGAACTCAACATAACTCATCAACTCCACCTCTGTTCTTTTTTTTTTTTTTTCTTTTTTTTGAGACAGGGTTTCTCTGTGTAGCCCTGACTGTCCTGGAACTCACTCTGTAGACCAGGCTGGCCTTGAACTCAGAAATCCACCTGCCTCTGCCTCCCAAGTGCTGGGATTAAAGGCGTACGCCACCACTACCTGGCTGCATGGCACTGCTCTTAAGTAGCCTCTCTTTCCTGTCCTCACGAGAGTTGAGCATATCCAATCTCTGGCTTATTCTGTCATATCTTTCTCTGATTTGTCACTTTGTCTGCCTCTCAGTTAGATTGGGATTAAGATGTATACTAAGGGTGTTGATATTCCAGCCAGAGGGATTAAAGGTGTGTCATTCCAGTTGGATCACATACACCTAGAGGGTCTTTGGATGTGATCCCTTGCCAGAGCAGCCATGTTGCTGAATCAAAATTCTTCTACACACTAAGGATGTTGGATTCCCTGGAACTGGAATTGTGGATAGTTGCAAGCCACCATGTGGGTACTTGAAATTGAATTTAGGTCCTGTGTAAGAACAAGAGGCCTTAACAACTGAGAAATCTCTCTAGTATCTCAAGATAATTTTTGTTTTGTTTTGCTTCAAGGCAGGATTTCTCTATATAACAGCCTCGGCTGTCCTGGAACTCACTGGCCTCAAATTTATGGATATCTGCTTGCTACATGGTGGCTACCAACCATCTGTAATGAGATCTGATGCCGTCTTGTGGTGTGTCTGAAGACAGTTACAGTGTACTCATATACATAAAATAAATAAGGACTCTTGTGTCCTCTGATCTACACACATACACACATATAGAGAAAGTGTTGGGGTTCAGGAGTTGCCCTGCAAACCAGACAAACACTGATCTAAGTCAGACAGGGATGGTTCATTGAACACACACCTAAAAGCTGATCAACCAGGGCCACAGCTTCAGACTCAAAAGCTGAAAGCTTCGCATTGGACATTTCTCAGGGATTATAAGGGCTAAAACTGCAAAAACCACAATGAGCTGTCTGGTGGTCAGTCCTGACTCAAGCCATTCTAAACAGAGCAGTTTTTATTGACCTTTAGTTTGATGGGTCCTACATGAAGCTTATAGTTATGGAATTTCTTAAGATCAACAACCCTCATAACATACAGAACATAACGGGATGTGGGCAGCATGAGTCTGAGTCAAGTTATTTTTCTACATCAATGACTGGCAGGCACATCACAGCAACAGTAAGAAATAGCTAGTGGGAATGGAACAAGATGGCTACAGCTATGCTAGGGAGGGACAAGCCTCAACAAGAGATGTGTATGTGCACACATACTCCTCTACACATATGTAATTTTAAGATGCTCTGTTCTGAACAACAGATAATAGTCAGCTAGAACTTACAGCATGCCAAGCGCTTTTTAAGCCATCTCATTTAACACTGAAGTGAGGTAGGTATAACTATCTCAGTTTTATAGGTGACAAAATTGATGATGAAAGAGGTTTAGGGAGGCGTGGGCAATAACTCAGTGGGCAAACTGCTTGCTGCACAACCATGAGGACCTGAGTTTGGATCCCTAGCATGAGCACAAATACCAAGCATGGAAGCGTGTGCCTGTTACCCCAATGATGGGGAACAGAGACATGCAAATCCCAGGGACTTGCTGGCCACCCAGTCTAGCCAATATGGTGGACTGGGTTCACTGAGAGACTCTGTCTCAAAAATAAGATAGAGAATGATACAGAAACATAGTTTTAAACTCTGACCTCAATATGTGTACACACACAAGAACACACACACATACATGCACATGCACACACACCTACCTGCATGCATGTTCTTGTGAAATAGGTTAAATGACTTACCTGAGGTCGCACAGATGTTGCATGAATTTGAACCTAGTTTTGCCTTACCATAAGATTTGTGGTTTTTTGTCTACCAGGCAGTGGTGGCACATGCCTTTAATCCCAGCACTTGGGAGGCAGAGGCAGGAGGATCTCTGAGGCCAGCCTGGTCTACAGAGTGAGTTCCAGAGCAGCCAGGGCTACACAGAGAAACCCTGTCTTGGAAAACAAAAAACAAAACACAATTGCACTTTTTCTAACATACAGATTGAGTATTATTTATCCGATGTCCTTGGAACCAGAAATGTTTCAAATTTCTTTCAGATGTTTCAATACCTGCATTTACATATAAGTATATACACAGAAATACTTATTTACACGATCCAGAAATCTCAAATCTGAAAATTTGGGGTACTAATATAAAGCTCAAAGTGTTTCAGATTACACACACCTTTTATCCCAGCACTCAGAGGCATAGGCAAGAGGATCTTTGTTGAGTTCAAGGCCAGCCTAGACTATATAGTGAGTTCCAGGATAGCCAAAGCCACACAGAAAGACTGTCTCAAAAACAACAAAGGACAGATTTCATATTAAGAGCTGAGAAAGAAAGTGCATGTTTGTGATCTGAGCACTCAGGGATTGAGGACAGAGGAGTGCCTTCAATTTAAAGCTAGACTGGGCTTCATAGTGAGCAGCAGGCCAGATACTATATAAAAAATTTTCAGGGGTTGGAGAGATGGTTCAGTAGTCAAGAGCACTGACTGTTCTTCCAGAGGTCCCAAGTTCAAATCCCAGCAACCACATGGTGGCTCACAACCATCTGTAAGGGGATCTGATGCCCTCTTCTGGTGTGTCTGAAGACAGCTACAATGTACTTATATAAATAATAAATAAATCTTTTAAAAATTCAAATTAATAGCTAGGAGTAAGTATTCATGAAGTACTGGGTTTGTTATACCAACACACACACACACACACACACACACACACACACACACACACCAACCAGAGTTAAGCTAATGATGTAGTCTTATAGAATCCTTGCCTTACATGCACAAAGTTCTTAGTTCCATTCCCAGCACTGGATAAGTCAGCTTTCATTTGTGAGTTTTTAAATATTTATTATTATTGTATTTTTATTATCATTAATAGTAATATTAGTGGTAGTGATAGTAGCAGTAGTAATAGTTGTGAGTGTGTATATGTGTAAGAGAGAGAGAACAGGCAAGAGAGCAGGCGCACACCTGCCATGGTGTCTTAGTGTTCTACAGTTGTAAACAGATACCCTGACCACAGCAACTCTCAAAAAGGCAAACATTTAATTGCAGCTTTCTTACAGTTTCAGATGTTTAGTCCATTCTCATCACAGTGGGAAGCATGGTACCACACAGGCAGACAAGGTGCTGGAGAAGTAGCCGAGTGTTCTCCATCAGGTTCTGCAGAGAGCAGAAAGAGAGACTCTGGGCTTAGAATGGGCTTTTTAAAACCTCAAAGTCCACCTCCAGTGACATACCTCCTCCAGTAGTGCCACTCCCTGGTGACCATTCAAACCTATAAACCTCTGGGGGCCATTCTCATTCAAACCACCACACAGGGTATGTGTGAAAGTCAGAGGACAGCTCCTAGGAGTCTGCCCTCTCCTTCCACCATGTAGGTCCTGGGGATCAAATTCAGGTCATTAGGATTGGTGGCAAGCGATTTTACCTACTGAGTCATCTCACCAGCCCTTTGTTTTGGGGTACTTGACTAGTATTTCAGAACCTTGATTTGCCATATCCTATTATTGTCCCTTCTGTAAATTTATGTACAGCAGAGACTGTCAGGGATATGCTGGATAGGCCTTCCACTTGTGAGACTGATTTTTGCAAGATAAAGGTTTAGTTTCGCAGGCTTTTCTCTTTTTAAATAAGTTCCTATGTGATGGTCTAAGTGTTGAAACAATGCTTATTGGTTAAGGCGCTAAGGAAGTGGCAGAATCACTTTAGATTTATTTAAGAATTAAAAGAGTAATTCAATCCCTTTATCCCAGGAGTCATCTTCTTGGCCCTGGGTACAGTAGTCACTTCTGTTATTACATGTCCTTAGACCTTCCTATGGCCAGAGTAACTAGCCCTTTGCATATTCTTGTCTTCGCTAGAGGACCCACTTTAGGTGTCAAAAAGTTGGACATCACCTTGAAAGTACTTGCTGTTTAGGAAAGCCAATTAGGTGCCCAGCCCTGGCCTGATGTGCTTGATTTGTCCTGTGATCTTTGTGACCATTAACATGAACTGTCCAAGCCAGGGCTTAACTATGTTCAGTAAGTCTATGGTCTTTCCTTTGCTGTTCTTTTCCCAACTCGGGCAATAGCAACCTATGGCCTTAGGGGTTTTATTGGTGCTATTGATGGTTTCTTTTGCATAATTTTAGCTTCCTTTTTTCTCTGTGCCTTTAGGTAATATAGTAATATAAGATAGATAATATACTCTAATGAAGTACCCGAAGCAGGGTGACTTTGTAAAATGTTGAGATGCATCCAGAGATTTGAAATCTGAGTGTTCAAATAACACATTGGCTGTGGCAAGGGATCCCCTTAAAGCTACCACTTTATGGCAGGTGGCAAAAGTGGGAACATGGTCTCCTGAGAACTCATTCTTTGAAGAACTCAGTGCCCTGTGAAAGGTACCTTAATGTCACCAATGACTTAATGCCTACCCTCAGGCCCTACCTGGAATATTTTTTGTGTGAGTGCTTTGTCTCCATTATGTCTTTGCCTCCTCACGTGTGTGCCTGGTACCCACAGAGGCCAGTGGGGGGAGTTGGATCCCCTGGAACTGGAGTTATAGTCAACTGAAACTGCCATGTGGGTCCTGGGAACTGAACCCAGGGCCTCCGCAAGAGCAGATGATCTTAACCACTAAACCATCTCTGCAACCTTAAGGTCCCAGCTCTTCATTTTTCCTTTTGTTATCACTACACTGTGCCAAGTTTTCAGTACATGAACCTATGGAGAATACATTTAACTCTATCCAAACCATACAGTTGAGAAAGGTAAATCTGAGTAAGGCCCATATGCCTACATAGACTGAAGATATGAAATACAAGACAGGCCTCCATCAGCCTTTGAGTCTATTATGTGCCAACAAAAAGCCTGGAGGCAGTTTTAAAAGAACTGTGCCAGTGGATACTCCTTGGAATAACCCCTCCTGATGAGGGAATGGAAATGAACAGAACTGCAGCCGTGGAACTGAGGACAGCTCAATGTGAAAGCCGAAGGCGGACAAAACCCTAGGGGTTGCTCTTAAACTTCTGGAAGCAGGAAAAAATGTTATACTTTTTCTTCTCCATTGTCTTGTACCTAGTACTTCTGAAGCCTGCGGTGCAAAAGCATAATGTACATACCTGACAGAACGCATGACCTTTCTCAATGTATTAGTTGAGGATGTGAAACAATTAACTTCCTGCATACATGCAATGAGAATGTTGTTATTGAACGAGAGGTCAGAAGGAATAATGCTACAGTAATAAAATATATTAAGAATGAAGAATAATTTCCAGCATAGTGGTGCATGTCTCTCATCCCAGCACTTAGGAGGCAGTCAGGATCTCTTAGTTTGAGGTCAATCTGGTCCACAGAGTGAACTCCAAGACAGCTAGGAAAGAGACTCTGACTGAAAACACAGAACTGGGAAAAAATGACTAAAGTACTCCCTGTGCCACTTAGGTTTTACCTTGACACATAAAAAGTTATATGCCAGTCAGATGTCTACCTCAAGTACTGTTAAACCAAGCAGCAAGTATCACACATTTGCTAAAATCAAATGGTTTTCCATCATGCTAGGTAAAGGCCTCACTCTGGCCTGTGCTCCTCCTTAGTCACTTTTGAGTTTTGTTAACTTCTCCGCTGAGACTCTTGGACTATTACCACTACCAAGCAATTCTCCTTAGGACTTGTAAGGCTTGGTCACTTGGTCCTTTCAGGTCTTGGCTACTATGTTAGAAACGAACAAAGCTCTACAAACATTTCCTAACCCCCTTACTGTGTTTCTTTCTTTCAGATTCTTTTCAGACTTACCTTTTGTTGCTTTTTAATGGAGCTTACTGCACTGAAATCTATGGCATTCTTACCGTCTCCCTTGGCTAGGACTAATCTCTTCAACCTTAGGGCTAGTTCTAGTCAATCCCCCGAGTCTAGCTTGGAAAAGGCACTTTACTTAGTCATATTTTTTTTTTCATCACAATTTGCCAAAACTTCCTGATGGTGCCCATGAGGATCTATTACAAGTGTGTATTTGTCCAGAATCATGGATTTGTACGAGGCACTTTTCCTTTAGTCTATGAGAATTTAAATACAAGAGGGGACGCAACTAAAGCTCCTCTATCAGGGACTTACGTGTTAGCACACAGTGTTTTCCTTTCTCATCTCCAAGTATTTTCTTCTCACAAAAACTTCAGGGACCTCTAGAATAGAAACTGACTACATTTCTGCCTTGGAGTGAGCCCACATAAAATCTGAGTTGCAGTGAAAATGCCAAAATAGAAAGCCTCTCCACCACAGAGTTGATCTTGCGAGCTTTTATTTCAGTGACCAAAAGAATGCAGTTAATGGAATTTATGACTACCATCCGGTGTGCACCTCTACCTGAGACTTGTTTTGAACTGGCCTAAATCGTTATTTCCTTAGGCACATCTGTGAATGTTTTGCATCCCGATATACAAAGTAAGTTAACTTCTTGGGGCTGTCTGGTAATAAGAATACTCATGAGCTAGATTCCTTTATGACTAAAGCCCTTTGGATTCCCAGGCTTCCTGTTCTACCTTGAGACTGTATTTTCAATTTGATATTTAAATAAGTCACCGTATCGGGGAGAGAAACAGTCTAAGAAGATGGATTGTGTGAACACTCCATGGGACTTTTTTTCAGCTCCAAGTCAAACTTGAAAGAAAGCTCACAGTTAAGCAGTGCCAGGGTAGTTCCCCACTGCCAATTTTTCTGACACAAAGATCTCCCTAAAAAATCAGAAATGAACCCATAGAAATGGAGATTTACCCTATGTGGTCCCACTATCAAATTCTAGAAAACAGTTCCACTATCAAAATTATATCAAGCAGTTAAAGGACCTTGAGAAAGCATAGTCCCATATACAGTAATATGCATCTCATACTTTCATTTATCTGTCAATTATTGTCACATAGTTAGCTTTAAAAACACAACCAAATACACATGACTCTCAACTCCCATACATAAAAATTGGTCTTTGTTCATTCTCAGGTGACAGGATGTCCCAAGAAAATTGGGAGTTAATCCCCCAGAGCCATTTCTCCAACCACCTCATCAGCAGCTCTTCGTTTCTTGAACTACTTTTCCAAAGAGGTAATGCTGAGATCAGTCAGAAAGGCTCTCTGAGAAGACAGGTTTGGACTTCTGGGTCTGTTCCAGGCGATTTAAGATGAACTGGCTCGTATCAATGAAGCGTTCAACGCAGTTCACAAAACAGGCCTCAGCCCGACTGTCCAACTTAGGCCCAGGCTTGTCCATGCACTTCTCCTGTTCAGAACAAGAAACAGAATCACAAAGGGAACTTGTGAATAAAGATCCTTTGCTTATAGAAATAATTCTGCCTACATCATCTGATTTGTTAATACATTTAGACCTGTTTTTCTCTTACCTGTGGCATCTAGTTTAAAATTGTATGTTTCTCTGTGTGTGTGTGTGTGTGTGTCTGTGTGTTTCTGTGTGTATGTGTGTGTAATGTAACTAGAAAGAAGACTACCAGGCAAGAAATATGTGTATTAAAAGATCACATATGCCATGATGAAGCCCACAGGTTTTTTTTTTAATGCTGACTGAAAAAAATTAATATAAAAATGTTCACATTTGGCCTCTTACCAATGTTAAGCAATTGGACACAGGCTTACATTTTGCTGTAAGGCAGTAGAATAGACACCATTATCAGTTCTCATTTGAGTAAGTGGGAACTCTGACAGAGTTTGCTCAAAGGGGCCAGAAAATGGCACACCTTAGGTATAAGAGTGAGAAGAGTAGCAAAAACACACGTGAAATAACCTTCTATTTGGGAGGGGGTAGAGGGTGGCACACATCTTTAGTCTTAGCACTTGGGAGGCAGAAGCAGGAGGATCTGAGTTCAAGGCCGTCAGGACTACAAAGACAAACCCTATTTCAGACCCCCCCCAACACACACACAAAAAACCACCATTTTCTGGATTGAGCTGTAACAATGCCTTTAAATGAACTCTGGAATAAAGTGAGTAAGAGATAAATCAGTTAGGCACCCTAAAACGAACAAAGAAAATCTACATACCAACATTCTGTAACCTTGTTTATTTAAAACAGTGTTGATTGTCTTTTGAGACAAGGTCTTAATATTCAGGGCTACATGGCCTGGAAACTGTGATCCCTTTGTCTCTGCTTCCAAAGTTCGGGGACTGATTATCCTACCCAACACACCAAAGGTTCTTGAATCCCCTCAGGAGAAATGAAAAGCTACTGTTTTCTAAAAAATGCTTCGACAATTTCCTACATGTATATGAATACTTTGATCGAATTCACCATTACAGTCTCAAGGCTCTCCCTCTCCTTCCCAACAATTCTGCATTCTACTGTGCGTCCTTTAGTAGCCACTGACTTTAATCTGGGCCTCTTACTTGAGCGTATAGAGTTCTTTCATCAGAGCATGAGAAACTTACTCGTGGCTTTGACATTGGAAAAAAATAAATCCTTCGCTTCTAGCTCATTCCTTTATGGTTTCTCAAGACAGGGTTTCTCTGTATAGCCCTGGCTGTCCTGAAACCCACTCTGTAGACCAGGCTGGCCAAAACCCAAGGGATCGACCTGATTAAAGACAAGTCCCACCACCAATCCTTAACAGTCATTAACCACACCTAACTCCCACCCAAATATAACGAACCAAAGACTTTTAGAAAAATAATCTATCCTATCTTGATGGAGGCAGAGGCAGGATCATCTCTAAATTGCAAGACAGCTAGGGGGTGAATAGTAAAGCCCTGTCTCTAAAGATTCATTTTTAAAAGGACTTTTAAAAAGCTGGAGGTGATGGTGAATGACTGTAAACTTGGTAGTTGAAAGGTGGGAGAAGCAGGAAGACCAGGAATTCAAGGTCATTTTCAGCTATTCTAAGCCATCCATTGGTTCAGTATGATGCCAGTCTGTAATACAGGAAGCCTTGTCTCAAAAGAGAGAGAGAGAGAGAGAGAGAGAGAGAGAGAGAGAGAGAGAGAGAAGAGAAGAGAAGAGAAGAGAAGAGAAGAGAAGAGAAGAGAAGAGAAGAGAAGAGGAGAAGAGAAGAAACCCTCTGATCCGAGGCAAACCAGAATTAATGAAGCATTTCTAAAGAGCACTGACTAGCAATATGTAAGTTTACAGAAAAAGGAACAAGTAAAGCAATGTCTGTACATAGCTTGAAGTTCTTAGAATACATTTTGTTCATGGTTCTGTGTTTTTATACACAACTCTTAAGTCTTTCCAATTCCAACGAATATTATCCTTGGCCTCTAAAATTCTTTAAGATTTTTATGTCAGTGGAGGGCAGTGTGCTGCCCTTGGCAGCCAGAACACTTTGATCTCAGCTACAAACAAACGCCTCTGCCCCTTTGCCAAAGTCCCCACTCCGAGCTAATTTCAATTTCTCAACCTTCAAACCTTAATGGCTTGGTATTACACAACGACTCAAGGCGAAGGCGAATAAATGTGTATGTTAGGAGAGATTTTGCCACTTTTATACTTAATGAGACAGAGCCGCTTCTCATTTCATCAGAAGGGGTTATAGCTGGGTAATCTAGGTAAACCCCGAGGAGTCGGGAAAGAAGTCACAGACTCTCTGGGATTCGGGCTCCCTAAAATTCCTGGACCTGGGACTCTGATCACTTCTAGTGGCCTGCACTAAACAACTTCACTCTCAGGTGCCTCAGAGTGCTGGGTGGGACAGCGGTGTAAGTGTGTGACTCCCAATCCTCGGCATCTATGGTCTCCCGAAGAGTCACCGTAGTTCCTCCCGGCTCGACGTAAGGAATCTGAGAACCCAGAGTACAGTCAAGACCTCCCACTCTGGAAACCCCGACATCCTAGCAAGTCCCATTGGGGCAAGGGCACGGGAAAAGTAGGCACAGCGTCCGGATCTGAGTCCCGATCTCCTCACCCAGCAAAGTTCCGTCATCTGGTGCACCAGCTGCTGGAAGCGCTGCTTCTGCGTCTCCACCTCGATGAAATGCTGCAACTGAGGGTCCACGGCGCCCAGAGCCGAGCCCGAAGAGGACGAGGCTGACTCCATCCCGGCACGACCACGCGGGCCGAAGCGAACCGGACTGAACCGACTCGCCGACCTTCACGTGTCTGGGTGACGGAACCGGAACTACAACCTCCCCCGCCCCCCCCCGCCCCCGCCTCGGGGACCGCCCTGTGAGCTCACCACGTCGGCGCGGGGCTGTTGTCCCCGCCGACTCTGCCCGCTCCCCTCGAGCCACTGCGCCCTGCAGTCCTCGCGAGCGGGATCCGCTTCCCACAGCAACACCGCGGTAGCGCCCAGCCGTGGGAGCGAAAATCCAAACAGAAAAGAGTAGCATAAAGGAAAAGAGGAAGTTGCTTCACACCACGTGGTCCAGCGACGGGCCCGCCCTACAACTCCACCCTGCCCACTTCCAAATTGGCCCGCGCTTTCTCAGCCCTGGCTCTACCCCCAAGCCAGAACTCTTTCTGCGACCTAACTAGCTACCCTCGGCCCCTGAGTCTCTTTCTTTGAGTGTTCTTCTTAATGTATGGAAATAAAGCTCAGGCTGACTTTGTTCCTAACTTTAAGATGTATTCAAATGACACTGTTTGTCTACTTTGTGCCAAGCACTGTGGAAAGTTTGTGAGGGCGTCCAGAATTAAGAGGCAGGCTTTAACAAGAGTAAGAGGGGTGAAATACGGGTTCTGTCGAGTTCTAGATTAGAATACGGTAGACTAATGATAGGATTTTCTGCAATTTCCAGGGATCTTCCAGGCGGTTGTGTAATGAATTAAAATAGATAACTTCACTCTTTCCAATTATTTTATTGTATCAAAACAACCCCTCTCATTTTAATGGCACCATTCCTACCCCCTACCCCCAAACTCTTAACACTTAACCAACAAGCTGTTGGACCAACTAGTGGAGCTATTTACATCTTTCCCTCCCTCAAAATGTTCCCGTCCCAAATTCAGTCTTTAGGAGTCTTGAAGTAATACCAGGCACAGAAATTCCTTGGCCTTTGCTCAGAGCATTATGCCGGGGAATGAGAGAAGAAAGGCCTTCCTAGATGTACAGGGGCCTTTATGTATTCAGTAGGAGCGTAGAAGGCTAGAGCCTTGATCCAGGAAGCTCCTCGGGAAAAATGGAATTAGGGTTTGTAGGAGAGAGGAGTAGATCCACGAAGCTTATCAGCCAGCTCAGGATTCTTCATCCATGACATCTAGAATGTTACTCAAGAGAATTTTGAAACTAGGACGTTCATCTGCTTTCTAAAACCAAAGAAAATGGACAGTGTTACAGTATAGAATCCAGAATTCACAAGGAACCCTGTGTAGTAAATCACAAAGTATTATGTTTATTAAGTATATACCAAATACCCAGCAGCAGCATCTTCTTGTTAACATGCAAAGAAGAAAAATGAAATTGCAGGTCTTCATAAAGTCCTTATGTGCTTTTTTTCAGCTTAGCAACTCATTTTTGTTATAATTTATTTTTATGTGCATTGGTGTTTTGCCTGTGCATTTGTCTGTGTGAGGATGTCAGATCCCTGGAACTGGAGGTATAGACAATTGTGAGCGAGCTGCCATGTGGGTACTGGGAATTGAAACTAGGTCCTCTGAAAGAGCAGCAAATGCTCTTAACTACTGAGCTATCTCTCTAGCCCATAATGCTAATGACTTTTGCCTTTACTTCTTTCTCCCTTGCATCTCTTCTCAGAAACCAGGCAAGGACTGCCTAGCTGAGCTTTCACCTAGCTGTTATACAAACGAGACTAGGGTTGCTCTTGTTTGTTTGTTTTTGTTGTTGTTGTTGTTTTGTATTTTGTTATTTGTTTGTTTTCAAGACAGGGTTGCTCTGTATAACCCTGGCTGTTAGGGGTCTTGCTCGGCTGACCAGGTTGGCCTGGAACTCGGAGATCCTCTTGTCTTTACTGGGATTAAAAACTTTTGCCTCCACTGCCTAGCACAACTCAAGTTACTTGTGTGATAAGAACAATTTGCAGGTCTCAGAGAGAGGGGAACCAAGATGGAAGCAGACAGACAGGAAGAAGAACCTGAACCTGAACTAGCATGGCTTTAAATAGCCACAGGTAGTTATGATATCATGAAGGTTAGAATAATTGGGATATTTTGTCTAATCTAGGTAGGCAGCTTTTATCGTTATCAATTAGTTCTGAAATTATTGTATTGGCATCTTATGAATTGAGAATTTATTGATACATAAATCTGACTTGTTAATTAAAAAAGAACAATTTTCAAATTAAGCTGACAGGCTGATTAAAACTGAGGATAAGTTCACTGCAAATTTATGCACACTACTTCATTATTTCAGAGCTTGAAATGAAAATGGCTATCAGGTGTGCTTAGCTGGTTGGCAGAACAGAACTTCTAAAGTCAGGAATAATGTTTAGCCAGGTTCCAAATGCACTTTCTGTGATTATAAAACTAAATGAACAGAGGACTTAACTTTGCAAAGCCACAGCCTTCCTGGAAGGGAGCCTGCGCAATCAGGGCCCTTTGTTAGTCTGTCTCACTTTAAGGTTACTACTATTTTGCTGATCCACAGTCAGATTAAGGCTCTTTAGATTTGTTCTTTTATTTTGAGACAGGGTTTCTTTACATAGCCCTGGAAGTCGTAGAACTCACTATGTAGACCAGACTGGCCTCAAATTCACAGAGATCCACCTGCCTCTGCCTCCTGAATGCTGAGATTAAAGGCATGTACTACCATGCCTGGCTGAGATTTGGGGTTTTATTAAAAAGAACTTTTATTTTAGATTTTTGTGTTTGTTTTGAGATAGGATGTCACTCTATATCCCAGGCTGTCCTGGAATACAAGAGGTAGCCCAGGCTAACCTGATGGCCAAATCTCTGGCCTCAAATTCCTGAGTGTTGGGACTAGATAGTTGTCCCTGGTGTGTCAGAACTGAAGGGTTATCAATTTCATAGTACTTAAATCAGTAGTTTTCAAGTATCAGCAGTTCCTGGGAAACTTACAAGATTTCAGTGTTTCATAGCAGATGTACCTATACAGAGTCTCTGGGAAAGAAGCCCAGTAATTTATATTTTTAAAAATTCTATAGGAGGCTGAGCATGGCGGCACATGCCTTGAATCCTGATACTTGAAAGACAGAGACAGGTTGATCTGTGTGAGATAGAGTTTGACCTGGTCTACATAGTATGTTCCAGGACAGCCGGGGCTATGTAGAGAGACTGTCTCTCAAAAAAAAAAAAAAAAAAAAAGCTATGCCGGGCAGTGGTGGTGCACGCCTTTAATCCCAGCACTTGGGAGGCAGAGGCAGGTGGATTTCTGAGTTTGAGGCCAGCCTGGTCTACAGAGGGAGTTCCAGGACAGCCAGGGCTACACAGAGAAACCCTGCCTCGAAAAACCAAAAAAAAAGTTAAAAAATTTTCCTTAGGAGTAGAACATAGAAATGCATGCCTCTGACTCCTGCAATTGGGTATGGAGACATTAGAACCAGAAGCTGAAAGTCAACTTTGGCTATATAAAGCGTTTTGAAGCCAGCCTGACATTCTGAGAGCTGGTCTCAAACAGATACCTGTAGCACACACCTGAGGTGCTGGAGACCAAGCAAAGGTGTCATTAATGCTAAATAAGCACTCTACCAAGTAAGCCACATTCCCCAGCCCCAGCAAAGCATTTTTAGAATAGTGAAACACGATCCTTATTTCCAGAATACTACAACGGCATCCCCTCAAAATCTATGATAAAAATCAAATGTTAAAAAATTAAATTAGAACCACAGTGAGCTAGAGAGATGGTGCAGGTATTTGGAGCACTGACTGCTCTTCCAGCAGACCCAGGTTCAATTCCCAGCACCCCACATGGTAGCTCACAGCTGTCTGTAACTCCAGTTCCAGGAGATCAGATGCCCTCTTCTGGCCTCCCTGAGCGCTATGTGTGTGTGTGTGTGTGTGTGTGTGTGTGTGTGTGTGTGTGTGTGTGCGCGCGCGTGCGCAAAACACCCATACATACAAAATAATAAAATAATTTTAAAATATTTTGAAAGCAAAACCCCAAAACCAAAGCAGACAAACAATACTATTTTAGGTCCTTCCTAGGTGACAGGGTTTTTAAAGTCTCACTTAGAACCTCGCCAGAAAAGTTTGGTAACTAGTAAAGTGGAAGAAGGGTGAGTCCCAGATAATGATTACAGACATTGTTTTCTTTTGATTTTGGGATCAGAGGCACACGCCACCGCCAACTGGGTGATTGCAGACTTTGTAACACCCACTCTCTTACCTGAGTGCCTTTGGTAGATAGCACAGTCTTCCAAACTCCCTACTCTTAAATCTGAAATAGGTATCAGGGTCTGCTAATACTACTCTAGTGAGGATTCGGGTGGATATGGAAAGGCCATCAGACGATTGGGATGTAGCCCGGAACGAGAAAGCACGTGCAGCTATAAGGCAGTACCCAGCTGACATGTGACCATGGAGCGCCGGACTGGGCAGCTAAATGAAACATTGAGTTCAAGGGAATAGTTTAAGAGGGAACCCTTACCTCATGCCAGCAGCTGTACATGATGGTGTATACCCTCTCTGATGCCAGATGAGGCCTGTAGAGGCGTAAGCCTTGAGCAATGTGTTCTGCTGTCTCACTGTTAGTAAATCTTTCATAGGGCATTTTCCCCAGGGAGTAAATCTCCCACATTAAAACCCCTACAAGATAGAAAGGAGAAGTGCATTCAGTCTTTTTGGAATACTTGGGGCCTAATCCTTCTTGACGAACCTCCAAGATTAGAATAAACTGTTTTCTCCCCTCTATGAATTTTGCATTTTGTCCCGACTTCTGCCACAGTCCTGGCTGCACTGGTGACTAGCAGAGCTGCACTATGCTAGCCCATTATTAGTTACTGTAGAAGAGAGACGCTGTGTCTTGTTTGTCTTGGTAGCTTCAGACTCTGGCAGAGTGCCTAGTACATAATCAGCATTCAGAAGCTGTTGAATAATGAATGGTTTGTTTCCTGGGATAGATTGTAATTTCTAAGAAGACAGAGATTATGTCCAGTTTGCTGTGTTCGTCCTCAGAAACCCCTGTGGTCCCTGACACAGAAGAAACACCCAAGGATCAGATGAATACTTTCCTGTTGTGTTCTTCTTTCAGCTGTATAATCTATATTCTCTGTTCTCCCCTCCCCCACCCCACCGTGTGTGTGTGTGTGTGTGTGTGTGTGTGTGTGTGTGTGTGTGTGTGTGTGTGTGTGTGTGTGTTTTCTGAGGACTGAACTCAGGCTGTCAGGGCTGCATGAGAAGCAGTTTACCCACTAAGCCATCTTGACACCCTAGTCTGTATGTTCTTATCTACTTACCAAAAGCCCAGATATCAGATTTGCTGCTGAACTTGCTATACATAAGCACTTCTGGTGGAGACCACCGGACTGGAAATTTGGAGCCTACGGAGCTTGTGTATTCATCATCAAGAACATACCTGTGAGAGATTCAAGACTTGTTGCCATTAAGATTTAGACAGCTTGATGTGTGCCCTTCCTCTCAGCACACACCACGAGGGTTGTCCAAATGCACATTTACTTTCTCAAAGTCTCTGCTGGCCAGCCAATGCCTTTTACAGATGTTACTTTTAACAAAACCTCTGTTTTCTTTCTCTTTAGAAAAGTATTTATTTACCTTCTATGTGGTTGAACCTAGGGCCTTGCACATGCTAGGCCAGAACCCTACTAATGATAAACACTTCTAATATTTTTTGTACTTTTGGAAAACAATCGAGACAGTGTCTCACTAAATTGCCTAGGCTGGCCTTGAGTTTTCAATCATGGTACTGTTTGAGCCTCCATAGTCGATGGAATTACAGGCCTGGGCAACCATTTTCAGCTCTCACCTTGATGTCTGACTTCGCTTTCCTGATTGACAATATGATTACAATAAGAATAAGCAGGAAAAAAACTAATAAAGACTCCTTTCCTCTTCTCTACTCCACCCCTTTCTTTCTCTGCCTTTCTTCTTCTGCACTTTCTTGCAGCCTGCAGGAGCCAATAAGGGTTAGACCAAGGAAGGAGTAATGGAGGAAAGTCATCGGGTTTAGCAGATCAAGATAAGATACTGGGGAAATAGGGGAAGGATGAGGAGGGGGAAAGGGTGCAGAGGAAAAAGAGAAAGGAGAAGAGGCATACTGCAGTGAAGCAAAGGATAAAGCTGGGGTGGTGGCTCAGGCCTGAAATCCCAGCAGTGGAGAAGCCGAGGCAAGATACAGTACTCACAAGTGAGGCCAGCAAGGACCACATAGCACTACCCCTTTGCCAAAATAAATAAGAAATGGGAAGATGAAAAAGCACACTCACCTAGACAGGCCAAAGTCAGATACCTTCACAACTCCTTGATCGTTTACCAAACAGTTTCGGGCTGCCTACAGTACAATAGATACGTGAGAGACTGCATCCTTGACCTTAATTAAAGACATAGTTTCTGCCCACCAGCATGGAATTGCATATGCATATGTATGTGTGAGTATGTAGAGGCCAGAGGTTGAGGTCAAGTGTCTTCTTTAATGACTCTCTACTTTGTTTCGTGAGACAGAGTCACTGAATCTAGAGCTCACTGATTGGGCCAGGCTGGTCAATGAGCTCCAGGGAACCACCTGTCTCTCCCCCAATGCCCTTGTGCTGGGATTACAGATATTTGCCACTATATCTGGCTTTTATATTGGTGCTAGGGATCTGAACTTAGTGTTATTTTTTTCTTCCTCTATAGGCCCTTCACCAGCAAAGTTAGCTCCCTTGCCTTTTTTTAAGGGGGGGGGGTCCTTATTCTGTACTCCAGGCTGACCAAGAACTTAGCTCAGGCTGTTCTCAAACTCATGGGAATCCTCCTGTTTCAGTCTCGAAAGTGCTGGGATTATTAGGGTGAGGCAGCAAATTTGACTGATCCTAAGAAATTTTGCTGCATCCCCATCATATGGAGAGCAACCTGATACAGAGTCCTAGACCAAGCATGCAGAACAATTTCGTTCATTGGACAACTCCTCTTCACTAAACTGCTAAGAGAATTCAGAAGAACCAGTCAGCATGTTTTCATTGTTTTGTGTCTTTCTGGCAGGAAGAATAGGGTAACTTGAGTCTCCATCTAGCTGAAAGAAACAGAGGCACAAACTGGTGCCTCCAGGAGCTAAGCGGGCAAGAACAGAGTGAAGTAGGTGGGTGGAGACTGCAGAAAATGGAGCACACAGGCTGGATATGAAGAGGAGAGCTACACCCCACCTCCAGGTGACTATTAGCATGGGCAGTGAGATTGTGGATCCTGTCTTCTCAGATGGTCCAGCCTTTCAAGAGAATCTGGAAAGTACAGTTGTTTGTCAAATGTAGAATATCCCTATTTAGGTATTTGTTAACTATAACAAAACAGTTTTTGTGGTCAGTTGGTAGAACGCTTGACTACCATACATGAAGCTCTTGGTTCAGTTCCAAGCACTGCACAAACCAGGGGGGTGCACACCTATAATACTAGCACTTGGGAGTAGAGAGAGAGGGATCGGAAGTCCAAAGCCACCCTGGCTACATAAAACACTGCTTTAAAAAATAAAATAGAAAGAAGAGAAAACATGGATCAAAATGTATCTATGGGTTATATTTGTAACTCTGACATATTCAAATAGTGGCTTTGTACCAGGAGCAGTCCCACTGGGAAACACAGAATTGCTCTTCTGCTCAAGATCTAGAGTGGGTACAGTTTCCTCATAGGTGGCAAGGATTCAGGGTAGGTGGCAGGCTTGTTGGAATTGAGGGTGAAGACAACTGATGGGCTCAACAGTGGGGCAGATGCACACTTAACCTGTAATGATTTCTAGAGACAATCTAAATGCTGGCATCTGTAACCTTCCTAGGCGGTGGATGCTATATCTTCCAATGCTCATTCCTCCCCTTGATCCCCACCCCAGTCCTTCTGAGGTCTCACCAGGTCTCTGTGAAGGAACTGCTTCGACTCCAAGTATTCCATTGCTTCACAGACATCTTTGCACATCTCGAGCAGCTGCTGTGTTTGGAAGCGCTGCCTCATCTCCCTCAGGTAGTTCAAGAGGCAGCCATTAGCCATGTACTCGGTGATGATGAAGATGGGACGCTGTTTGGTGCAGACTCCATACAACTGCACTAGCTTCTCATGGGAAAGATTCCTGCGGGAGAGGCAAGGAGCTAGCCCTCCCATCTTGCCCCTGCAGACTACTCATAAATGCACAGGGTAGGAAAGGGACTGTGCCTAGCATAGAACATCGAATAAGGTACCATAATAGCAAGGTTATTCTCTCCTTCCCATAACAAAACCCAAAAGTGCCTCAAATGTGGGGGTGGGCAGGGACTTGGAGTCCACCAAATGAACAAGAAACAAGCCCAAGTTTAGAAGAACAACGGGTAAAACTAGAGTCACCCTTTCTTTCGAAAGTCTAATATGGTACATACACCCCAAAACGCTACTGAGAGGGTCCATAAACATACCCAACACTATCCTCCACCAGTATCTAAGACAGAGACCTGACTACCTTAGCAGTTCTGTAAGGTAACCCGCCAAGAGCAAACCTCAGACACCTATCCTAAGCTCCTCACACTGTAAGTCACTTTAGACCACAGTGCGCTATCCGTGTAGTTCCCAGACTCCTTCTACAACTGGATTGAGAGTTGAATTTAGGATGTAACTCACATCATGACTTTGGCTTCTTCAATGAATTCATCCTCAGACATGGAACCTTCTCTGATCATCTTGATGGCCACATCATATTGACCCCTCCACTTCCCGTATTTCACGACACCGAATTGTCCAGTTCCAAGCTCCTTCAAGAAGGTCAGGTCCTTTGGATCAATTTCCCATGATCCTACCAACAAAGACTTGTTGTGATTCTTTGAGGGGGCATATGTATATATAATGACTGCAATAGATAAGATTCCCTACTAAGGAATAAATAGGAAAACCATTCAAGGAAATATCCTCAGGAGTAATAATCTACCTTTTTTTAATTCAAGTAAATCTCAGGGGAGTGGGGAAGATTACTGGTTGGAGGAATCTGGGAATTTTAAATACACATTGGCCAGGAGGCAAGAAGATAGACCAAACGACCTTCCAAAATTCAGTTATGACCAGGTTAATAATGACAGTTAATAAACTAATGAAGGGCTGGTGAGATGGCTCTGTAGTGTGTGCCACCAAGCCTGAAGACACAAGTTTGATCCCCTGAACCTTCATGTTAGAGAGAGCCAACTCCAGCTTGTCCTCTGACCTACACAAGTGTACTAATGCATATAAGTATTCACAAGCACAAATAAATAATGTAAAAATTTAAGCCATCAGCAATAAATCCTTTTAGGAATCTGTTTTTGCAGTCCCAGAAGGAACCACTAGAGGGAGAACATTTTTAAATATCTTGGCTCTGTCTAGCTTCCTAGAGACAGCTGCCGCAGAACAAGACATCTTAAGAGCATCTCAAAAGGCAAGGTCTACTGAGGTCATTCTTAGAACCGCCAGTCCATCCAACTCCACAGAAATAAGTAGTTACCATAGCCCAGGCCTGCAGTAGAAGGTGCGTTTTTGTTTTGTTTAGACACAGGATACTTCAGCCTGGATATGAGGCCTGAAACAGAGAGGTCACAATGTCAGCATAGGGGCTGGGAGTCCTTGCACAGGCCCATCATCTTAAACTCTCACAGTTCTAGTATGAATCTTTCTCATTCATTTTGAATCCAGAAGACCTCCACTAACCCAAAGTGCTTTCTAATGGTTTCTCCCATCACCAAAATTTTTGTGGCAAAAAAACAAAAACAAAAACAAGAAAAATAATAATTAAAATATATTCCCTATTGTTGGGTATAGTGGTTCACACTTGTAATTTCTTTAGTCTAGAGACTGGAGCACTGAGGCAGGAGGATTGCTGTGAGTTCAACGCCAGCCTGGGCTACATGACAAGATAGCAAGATCTTATCTCAAAAGAAAATAAAGGGGTTGGAGAGATGGCTCAGCAGTTAAGAGCATTGACTGCTCTTCCAGAGGTCCTGAGTTCAATTCCCAGCAACCACATGATGGCTCACAACCATCTGTGATAGGATCTGATGCCCTCTTCTGGTGTGTCTGAAGACAGCTACAGTGTACTCATATAAAAAAAAATTTTTTTTTAAAAAAGAAAATAAAAACAGAAACAAAATGTGGAAGCAAAAAATAGGAAGAAATACCATCCTTATTAAATATATCTCCATGTCCCAGCCTGGGCTCAGCTCATATCCTACATTCTCAGTGAAGCATTCCCAAGTGTTCTTGGCTTATCAATCTCCCCAGTTTTCATTGTCCTAGTCTGTGGGTACTTAAACTCAGTTCTGTTGTGATTTAACCTGTATGTTCTTTCAGGCCAAGGATCTTTTTTTTTTTTTTTTTTTTTTTGGTTTTTTGAGGCAGGGTTTCTCTGTTTAGCCCTGGCTGTTCTGGAACTCACTCTGTAGACCAGGCTGACCTCGAACTCAGAAATCCACCTGCCTCTGCCTCCCAAGTGCTGGGATTAAAGGCATGTGCCACCACTGCCCGACCAGGCCAAGGATCTTGACTCAGAATTTTATTCACTTCTAGAACTGAGTGAATTGCAAGAGTACATGGTACGAACATGAATAATTGCTAGTGAACACTCTCTGATTCATTAGTCACTGTATCATCATATCTATCTTTAGCACCAAATAAGAAATCAGTCCTCGGCTAGAGAAGTGGCTCAGTGGTTAAGAACACATACTGTTCTTGTACAGGACCTGAGTTCAGTTCCCAAGCACACACATAACAATAGTTCCAGGGAATCCAATGCCTCTGGCCTGCGCTGTGTCTCTCTCTCTCTCTCTCTCTCTCTCTCTCTCTCTCTCTCTCTCTCCTCTCTCCCTCACACACACACACACTTTAAAATAATAAAAATAAATGACAAATGAGGAAGAAAAATAGTCTTATCAGTTCCACTATGTAAGCCTGTAATCCCAACTCAGGAAGCTGAGACAGGAGAATCAGGAATTCAAGGATAGCCTGGGCTACAGAGTAAGTTCCATGCCAGCCTGAATAACATAGTAAGAGCCTGTGTAAAAATAAAAAGTAAACTTCCCCCTCCCACACACATTGCCTGGGCAGCACAGTAGTGCTGGTTCTGGTGGTGGGGATATGGGTGAGCCAGCCCCAAGGGTGTGAGACAGGAAAGCTGGCCCTGGTGATGCAGGTGCAGGAGAGCTGGCAGGCTGACCAGCTCAGATATTTCCCAGGCCCAGATCCAGGGCTCTTAGTTGGCCGACCCCAACATCCATCCCATCTATGGAGCTTGTAAAGGGGCCAGTCCTACAGACCCAAAGCTGCAGGATCTCCATGACCCAGGGTAACAACAGGATTTCCAAGAGGAGTCCTGGTGAGAATCCAATATCGATAGTGTAGCAGAAGCCAGGGGCCTTGAATCAGACCAAAGGCTCATTGCAATGAACATTTGCAAGCAAAGCTGCTTAGGAAAAGGGTGTACCATGGGACACACTGTGATATGCTGTAGCTCCCAGGGCCAGATTTTTTTGTTTGTTTGTTTGTCTTTAATTTCTATTTTTATTTTTTGCTTTCTTTTGGGAAAGGAGTTACAAAGGCAGAGGGTGGATATTGAAGGGATGGGGTGAGATTGGGGTGCATGATATGAAATTTATGAAGAATTAATAAAAAATTATAAAAAAAATTGAAAAGTAAAGCCAGTTGTGATGACACATGTTTTAATCCCAGCACTGGAAGGTAGAGACAGAGGTAGAGGCAGGCAGATTTCTGGTTTACAGAATGAGTTCCAGGATAGCCAGGGCTCCATAGAGAAACTATGTCCTGAAAAACCAAAAGAAAACAAAAGTAAAAACAAACAGGACTGAAAAGGTTGCTGGATGGTAGAAAACTTGTCTAGAATGGTAGGTTCAATTCCCTGGCACTACATAAAAAAAGAACCAATCCCTATTAGATGTGTGCTGTGACTACATCTTGATTAGACCCCTGTCCAGCATCACAGGGACTAACTTTCATAACTACTTCACACTGCTTGGTATGACTACTTTCCGTTTCATCATTTTCCTTGAATTGCTTCTCTGCATGTTTGCAGGCCTTCCTAGCTGCCTGTGGTACTCACCTGCAGAGTTATGTTGATGGTAGTTAATGAGCTCAGGGATGGTGCTGAAAAGGTGTTTCTCAGCCAGGTAATACTGGCTCTGTGGTGTGGAACACACAACATAATGGCGTATCACCCCTTGAGGATCCCTGAAAAAATTATATTCAGTCAGTAACTTGGGAACAAGATACAGGAGGACCTGGACAGTGAAGTGAGGTGAGTTTTAAGTTTAAGGCTGAGAAAGTGAGAGACGCAAACCATCAGGAAGTGTTGAGAGGCCACCCTTGATCTTTGTGCCCATGGCATTTAACAGTAACACTTACCCTGTAGATTTAGCAAACACAGACACAGTGTATTTTCCAGCTTTGCTGGAGTCTCTGACAATGAAACCTCCTTCTTTCCCCTGAAACAACAAAAAAGAAGTTCACTGTAAAAGAAAATGGTGTTTTGTTGGAATTGGTTCTAATGCTTTGTCTTATTTTGGCCCCCAAACGCAGCGCTTCCAGACCTGCCCCTAGCTGGTTTTGATTGGTAATAAAGAATTTGCCATACAGCCAATGGCAAGACAAGGAGATGGGGAGGGACTTTTAGATTAAGTGGGCAAGGGACCAAGAGGGAGGAGAACAGGAGAATCGCCATGACTTGGAGGCAGAGGGATCAGATTTAAGAGCTGCAGGAGAGAAACCATCCAGCAATGTAGGTATAAAGGGAATGCAGCCCCATGAGGGGAGGGGTCACTGCCTAGAAGGTAACAGGGCAGCAAAGATAAAATATAGATTTAGAAGATGTTAAGTCAGGACTACCGGAGGGAAGTGTGTGCTAGCCACGGGGAGGTTTAGAAGTACCCAACCACTGAGCTAGTCAAGGCATATCAAGGCATATCAAAATTAGCTGCCTCCAGGAGCCAAAGCAGTTTAACAGATTCACTATGGCAGTGTTTATATCTGCATTCTACTTGGCCAAACACAGGAGAGAGAAAATACAATCTCCCTGATTTTCTGTTCAAGGTCCATGCTGGAGATGCAACCTCTTTTAGTACATCAAAAGGTCAAACTGGGGCCCCAGTTTAAGGTTGGATCTAATTCTGGGTTTTGCTTACTATGCACAGAGAATGCATTTTGCTTGTGGCCTGAACTCACCTCTTGCTTTAGCAGTTGCTCAGCTTGACTTCGAGTCATGTGCTTGGAATACCACCTGTAAAGAGAGAGTGCTTGGTTGGCTTCTAGGCCATGTCCAAGGGTCCTGGAAGTTAGAGCATCCTCTAGGGCTCACTAGTACTATAATTCCATCACTTCATTCAAACGCTATCAAGGAGCATCAATCATCCATGCAGCCTACTCTACCCCTTCTGAAGCTCAAGTCGGCACCAAGAACTCATGGATACAGAGAATAGAAGGCAGACAGGGAGCAGGATTTATAGGGAAAATATTAGGGACTAGCTTGCTCAAGGGCAACCCACTTCAGTGATGAGGAAAGAAAGGACACTGGTTCAGTTTTGGTGTTTTCATGCTTTCAGATGTTTCCGGTGAGAGTTTCAGTTCTTTGAGTGAGATTCTTCTGAATTTGAGAGTCTGAGAATGTCTCCAGAATTCATTCATATATATAAGGGATTTGGTGGTGGGTATCCCAGCAAGATACAGACACTAATTTGGCGTGGTGGCATCATTTGCCTAAGTGGGTACTAATTTTGATATCAATCTTGAAATAAACAAAGCTTGTTAAAAAGCATATTAAAAAAAAAAAAAAAAGCCAGGCCATAGTGGTGTACACCTTTAATCCCAGCACTAAGAAGGCAGAGGTAGGTTGATTTCTTTGAGTTCAAGACCAATCTGGTCTACAGTGCAAGTTCCAGAACAGCCAAAACTACAAAGAGAAATCCTGGCTTGAAAAACAAGCAAACAAAAAGTATTAAAAAGTATATCCTGGGGGCTGGAGAGATGGCTCAGCAGTTAAGAGCACTGACTGCTCTTCTGAAGGTCCTGAGTTTAAATCCCAGCAACCACATGGTGGCTCACAACCATCTGTAATGAGATCTGATGTCTTCTTCTGGGGTGTCTGAAGACAGCGACAGTGAGTGGGGCTGGAGTGAGTGGGGCTGGAGCAAGAAGAAAAAGTTTCTGAAGACAGCTACAATGTACTTACATATAAATAAATAAATCTTTAAAAAAAGAAAGAAAACCAAAAATAAATAAATAAATAAAAATGAAATTTAATTTAAAAAGAATAATAAAAGACTCCACCAATTCAGTCCCTTTATAAAAAGAAAAAAAGTATATACTGTACTTTGCTTCTCCTGGAAGTTTGTGCACTGAGAACATAAACATACTCACTCATACATCTCTATGGAGTCCTCTGCTTCAGTGACATAGTTACTAGGGATGTAGCCTTCCTGTCTGTAGAGGAGACAATATGATCATACAGTGCTTCCCGGCAGACACATCCCTGTACCCGATTCCCTGA
This sequence comes from Uromys caudimaculatus, assembly GCA_028551405.1. NCBI lineage: Eukaryota > Metazoa > Chordata > Mammalia > Rodentia > Muridae > Uromys > Uromys caudimaculatus. The sequence continues at coordinate 71,309,179 of CM052722.1, forward strand.
GCTCAAATGAAATCTCAAATAGGGTTAGAAATATATCCATTAAAGAAGACCATGTCCCTAATGCATAAAGTGAAGTTCTCACCTGTGGCATTCCATGTATGTACATCCCCTCGGATGTTCTTAGAGGGGACAGCTCTACACTGGAAAATACTTGAAGGGAGAATGTATTCACTGTGTTGTGAGGAGAACAAACTCTGATCCAAACACAGGATAGGAGAATCATGGTGCAATATTTTGTGTGCAGGTCTAGCGGGCAGGCAAAGACTTAGGAGGGGCTGCACAAACTCACCCATTTTTATCTCGGGCTCGCCACCATGGTAGGTTGCTCTCCTCCAGGATAAAATACTCCTCCCCCTTTCGCAACTGTAAGTCATTTGCATTCATCGGCATATAATCATAAAGGGCAACAACCTTCTTCAGCTCACTTGTGGAGATTGCTGCTGCTGTTGGCTCAGGGGGGAGCGGTTTTTTCAAGATCTGTGTGGTTAGGAGGACAAGTAGTAGGGGAGAAGGTTGGCTAGTCGTCAAGTACTCTCCTCTCCTCCTTCCTTCCAACTTTACGATTTGCAGAAGGAGACCATTCTAACCCACATCAGACATAATCGATATTTTAGTCAACGTACGTTCCACAGCCATTTTTCCCTCAAGTAGGTGCTCCCAACTTGGGTACGCATGAAGATCACCTAAGGAGTGTTTCAACACTCTTATCTTCAGAATGTTTCCAACAGACCACCTATATCACATTTTCTGAGAGTAGGACCCAAACATTAGCATTCTTTATCTGATACCCGGAAACCTGTTTGGCACGTAAGTCATACATGAATCCAGTAACTGATTCAGAACCTCAGACTCCTTCTTTGCAAAATGATCATAATAAAACCTCCTAAAGTCAAAGTGGAGTCCCAAATCAAGATTTTTTTAAATTATATTTATTCTCTGTGTGTGTGTCTGTCTCTCTCCCCCACTGTGTGTGTGTGTGTGTGTGTGTGTGTGTCTCTCTCCCCCACTGTGTGTGTGTGTGTGTGTGTGTGTGTGTGTGTGTTCATGCATGTGTTTCACAATGTACACATGAAAGTCAGAGTACAACTTTCTGTTAAACATGTGTATTCCCAGAATCAAGCTCAGGTTGTCAGGCTTGGTGGCAATTGTCTTTACCTGACAACCCATCTCAACAGCCCCCCAAAAATCCAATTTTGGAATAAAATGTTAGCCAGGGATAATGAAACATGGATGTAATCCCAGCACTCAGGAGACAAAGGCAAGTAGATTAAGAGTTTGAGACAAGCTAAACATAATATCACACATCTGTAATGCCTACCCTTGGAAGAAGGATGAAGGAAAATTAGTATTTCCAGACCATCCTAAACTACATTTGAGTATATAATGAGACTCAATCTTAAAATGAAAAAGAGAATAAGAGAAACAAATGGGAAATAGTGATAGCATCTAAATGTGGCTCGGTGCTAAATTCTTTTCACCATACTGTATGTTGGGAAACACTTTTAATTGAAAAAAATAAGCTGGCCCTGGTGACCTTTAATCCCACTACTCTGGAGGAAGAGGCAGGCAGATCTCTATGAGTTTGAGGTCAGCCTATCTACAAGGTGAGTTCTAGGACAGCCTGTGTGTGTGTGTGTGTGTGATTACATTAAATAGCTGCCGAGAGCTACCGGACAGCCCTTATTGAAGAGGAAATCTAAGTAGATGGGCAGATCCTTTTGCTCAGCATAATACCAGTGAGTGTTCCCAAATTCTAGGCAAGCTAAGACTCTGATGTGTGCTCCTTGTTTGACAACATTTGTTGCTGTCATTTGAGACAGAGTTTTGGGGTTTTTTTATTTGTTTGTTTGTTTGTTTTGTTTTTTTCGAGACAGAGTTTCTCTGTGTAGCCCTGGCTGTTCTGGAACTCACTCTGTAGACCAGGCTGGCCTCGAACTCAGAAATCCACCTGCCTCTGCCTCCCAAGTGCTGGGATTAAAGGCGTGCGCCACCTCTGCCCGGCTTGAGACAGAGTTTATCCATGTAGCCCTAGCTGTCCTGGAACTCTGTAGACCAGGTTGGCTTCAAACTCAAGAGATCCACCTGCCTCTCCCTCCCAAGTATGTGCACCACCACCGTGTGTGTGGGGGAGGCGTGGGTGTGGGTGTGTGGGTGTGTTTGAGACAACATCTCTGGCTGTCCTGGAACTTACTCTGTAGATCAGACTGGCCTTGAACTCACAAAGATCCACCTGCCTCTGCCTCTGCCTCTGCCTCTGCCTCTGCCTCTGCCTCTGCCTCTGCCTCTGCCTCTGCCTCTGCCTCTGCCTCTGCCTCTGCCTCTGCCTCTGCCTCTGCCTCTGCCTCTGCC
>CM052722.1:71312027-71364307 GCA_028551405.1 Uromys caudimaculatus
AGAGAGAGAGAGAGAGAGAGAGAGAGAGAGAGAGAGAGAGAGAGAGAGAGAGAGAGAAAAGAATTATAGGTCCATTTCTGTAATCCCAGCACTTGGAAGTCTCAGGCAGGAGGATCAGTAGTAGTTCAAGGCCAACCTGAGTTCCAAAACAAGTCCCAGGCCAGCCTGGGATAAGTGGTAAGACTCTAGCCCCCAATAAACAACAAAAAAAAGAACTATTTACATTCCATAATAATGTCTGTTTCTTGAGAAGTCTCTTGGGGAGGGAGTGCTGGAGGGTTGGCCCAGCTGTTAAGAGCACTTGATGCTCTTGCAGAAGACTTGATTTTGATTCCCAGAATCCACATGGTAATGACAACCATATGTAACTCCATTTCTAGGAGAGCTCATGTCCTCTTCAGACCTCTGCAGCCACTAAGCATGCATGAGGTGCACATGGATACCACAGGCAAAACACTAACATACATAAAATGAAACAATTTAAAAAAAACTCTTGGGAATGGGTAGCTAAATGGTAGAATGGCTGCCTAAACTGTGTAGCCAGGCACGCTGCGTTATGCCTTGCAATCTCAGCACTTGGAAGTCTAAGTAGGAGAACTGCCATGAGTCTGAGACCAGTCTAAGATACACAGTGAGTTTTAAGTCAGCCTGATCTACATGGTGAGACCCTATCTCAAAACAAGACAAAACAAAACAGCACAACAACATTTTTCAAAGACGGCATCCTAACTTTTGTTGGCTATTTAGAGCTGGAATTTCCAGCTACTTAGAAGAGAATTATGAAAGCAGGGTGTTCCATCAGGAGAGCTTAAGGAGACCTCTTGCTTCAGCCATGCACAGACGGCCCATCAGGGAAGCGAAATGGTTGGTACTTTGTCTCAGAGGACTTGAAAGCCTGGTCTATTCACATTACCTAGAGACTGTTTGAAATTCTGTTTCAGACATGCCAGATTCACTATCCATATTCGTTGTTGAAGTTTTGTCTGTACCGTTAATTTTGGTGGGGTCAAGACGTTATATTTGAAGATCAATTCAGATAGACTTTATTGAGCTTGACCAAACAGATTCAGAAATAAATGTGAGACTGAAGTATATAGTTCAACAACAGATCATGTGCTTAGCATGAACAAGGCTCTGGTTTTTGGTTTTGGTTTTGGTTTTGGTTTTGGTTTTGGTTTTGGTTTTTCAAGACAGGGTTTCTCTGTGTAGCCCTGGCTGTCCTGGAACTCCCTCTGTAGACCAGGCTGGCCTCGAACTCAGAAATCCGCCTGCCTCTGCCTCCCAAGTGCTGGGATTAATGGTGTGTGCCACCACTGCCCAGTTTTCTCTCTCTCTCTCTCTCTCTCTCTCTCTCTCTCTCTCTCTCTCTCTCTCTCTCTCTTAAGGCTCTGGTTTTATGTATTAGCACTAAAGAGGAGGTGGAAAGGGATAGAAATATCTGTTATGTTTTAATGTAGAAGTATCTGTTGTGTTCAAGGAAATGGAATGAAAGAGCCCATGGCTAAGTCCTAGGGATATGGCCATGTTATGAAAATTGTCATTGAGAAAACTACAAATCAGGTGTTGTGACTCACACTTACAATCCTAGCACTGGTAAGGCTGAAGCAGAAGGATGGCAGAAGCATAAGTTCAATACCAGCCTGGGCTCCAATGTGAGATACTGTAATAAACAAAATAAAACAAAACTAGAAAGGGGGCAGTAGGATGGCTGAGGTAATGACACCTGCCACCAAATCTGATGACCTGCCTTCAATTCCCAGAATCCATGTGGCAGACAAAGAGAGCCGAATCCCACAAGGCAAGTTGCCCTCTGACTTCCAGAAGTACCATGGCACACATATGCACTCAAGCTAAATCAATAAGGGAAAAGAAGGAGGAGGAGGAGGAGAGGAAGAGGGAAAGGAGGAGGAAGACAGAAGGGAGAAGGAAGACGGAAAAAGAGGAGGGCAAGAAGGAAGTAGAGGAAGAGAAGGAAGAGGAAGAGGAGGAGAAGGAAGAGGAAGAAGAGGAGGAGGAGGAGGAAGGAGGAGGAGGAGAAAGAAGAAGAAGAAGAAGAAGAAATAATTAGGAAACAGAAAATACAATATACTTAGGATAATTGACACAGACCTATGGTGTATAGCAAGCCACTTTCATCACTCACTGCTTAACTTCACTTGGACCTAATACTTTGGAAGGCTCTTCCATGTCTCTTTATGATTAATACCACTCCAGTAATAATCAATTCTCAGATGCATGTTGGTGATTTCCACTTGATGCTTTTTAACCTCAGAGAAGGATAGTATCACTCTAATAAGACTTGAATGGTCCTAATAAAGATTTTTGGTTGCTGTTTTTGAGCCAGGGTCTCCCTATGTAGCCCTGGCTGGCCTAGAGCTCTTTATGTAGACCAAACTAGCGTGGAATTCACAAAGAACCTCCTGCCTCTGCTTCTGAGTGCTGGAATTAAAGGTATGTACCACAACAACAAGCAGAACAGCTCTTTTCTTTTTTCATTATTAGCACCTAGGTCTAACATGAGATTGTTAAGAGTTTCATCTAAATCTCTCAGCAACAATACTATTTGTTAGAATAGAAAGTTCCTGCTTTGTCTTCTGTGGCATGTCCAAACTGGTTTGCCAACGTATATTGGAGGTGTCTTTAGCAAAACAGAAGAGAATGCAAAATTGTCCCTAGACCATTAACAACGTAGCTGAAGTGGCAGTGTTTCTGCTATCTTAGCTTCATGTTTAGCCTATGGTCATTTTGGTTAATGATCTTGGTTTGGAAATGAGTGTTTGAAGTGTGAGAGAACTGCTAACTCACACGTTTCTCCCTAGCTTCTCCTCAGATAGTCTGCCCATGGTTTCCTGTTTCCTAACTAACTTGATGTCAGCCAGCGTTGCAGAACCTAGGTTGGTGGTAGGTACTTACTGCCATAGAAAATTCAATATGTGTGTCTTTTTTTTTAAAATCAATTGTTTTCCGTGTGCAAGACATTGAATGAAACACTGTCAATAAAACCAAAGAGGTACAAATATAGATAGATGCCCTCTCTTATATCAGTCTTTAGGAATACTTCTCTGGCTCGGAAATAGTATATTTATTTTGAGACTGGAGTCTCAAGCCTTTATCCAGGCTTCACCAAGATTATTGTGAGAATGAAACACAATAATAGATATAAGTTACTTAGCTTAATGTCTGGCACACAGTAAGAAATCAATAAATAAATGGTCCTTTTCTTCCTTTCCTCCTTTATTTTGAAAGAATTGGTGATTATAATTTGTGCTATTTATACTTTCAAGGAGTGAACAAGGCCAACCACCGAGTATCAGAATCTAAATGTTTGTGAAGACAAAGAGCTGTCATGCAATAACCCAACTGCGCCGTTATCAGTCTGCCCTCCTTCCTGTTTCTCTAGGCAGCCTTTCCTGATGTCAACTCAACCAATTAATCTCTCAGTCACTTGACATGGAGCTATATATACACACTAGAATATGTGCATGCATCCTGTGCTGCAAGCATTGACAGTGACTCTTATCTTAATTATCACTGTGTGGGGAAACACTGAGGAAATGTTCAAGTTTAGGTCTTCACAAAGCAATGACTACAAAGCTCCTTGGGAGATATTTACCCACAATAAGGAGATGGCTGCCTCTGTCTTATATAGTACCTTATGGTTTTTTTTTTTCTGGTCATACCTTCACATATGTAATTATTTGTTTGATTCTTAGGCAACTCTGGAGGTGGGTATGGCAGGTATTATCATCGTGGCCATTTGGGAGGAAAAAGCTGGACCACAAAGAAGTCCATGGGCTACTTGGCAAAAGTCAATGGTAGAAAGTGGCTCACAACTAAGCTCTTGGACTCTGACTTCAAGAACTCTCATGCCCCATCTAATTAATTTTTGGAGCTACACATCTCTTACCCAGAATGTTAAATATTGTATAATCATTGAGTCGTATACCACCTTTGTAAATGGTACAGCACTTTCATGATATTGTTATATAAATAAGAAAAGGAAGGTGTCCACAATTACAAAATTGCGTTAGAGAGGGCTGGTGAGATGGCTTCCTGGCTAAAGAACTTTCAATGCAAACCTAATGACACAAATTCCATTCTTGGAACCCACACTGGAAGGAGAGAACTGAATACTGAAAGTTGCCCGTTATTGCCAACACACACACACAAACACACCACCACCACCACCGCCACCACCACCACCAACAACAACAACAATTAGCAATATTTTAAAAGCACAAAATTGTGCTGGAGAGATGATGATGGAACTCAGTTAAAACTCTTTTATTCCTATGGTGGAATATTAATCTGTTAAGGCAAAACACGCTCTCCTTTTCTCCTCCCTCTCTTACCCCCTGCTGAGTCCTTTCCCTTTCATTAATTCCTTTTCCTTTATTCCTCCTTCTCTCTCTTTCTCTCTCCCTCCTCTCCTCTCTTTCTTACAACTTCCTTCTTTTGCTTTCTAAAACTAGTTTACTTTCAAAGTAATTCTCACCATTTTTGAGCTGGTGAATCCAGCGCTTTCTCAGCTCTTCAGTTGGGGAGAAAACATAGAGAGGCCCTTCATCGTGTACAACCTGGAGTGATGAACACAGCAAATTCCAGTTAGGGTTCGGAAAGCAAGAAAGGTCTCGGAGCAATGAGTGAGTCTTAAGGTACAGCACTGTATATTTATTGTATAAAAGAAAGAAAAAACGAACAAACAAACAGGGTATTCAGTTAGCCGTGGTTCAGGGGTCAGGTAAACCAGCTGAAGAATTCCTGAACTACTTGTGTCCAGGGATGTAAAACTTCAAAGCTCTTAGCTTTTGAATACTCTTAAGTCCCCTTAATGTATGTTTTAAGTTATGTGTCTAGTTAGTTTACAATGTTTCCCCTAGCTCTTAGTAGAATTTTTTCCTTTAGCAGAGGACATTTATGATCTCAGTATTAAATTTTGGTTTATATGGAAGAAAATTGAAGGGGTAATCTACTATATGACTTAAATTTTTATCAGTTTTTTTTTTTTTGGCTTGGATAAGAGGGAGTAAAATTTTAATTTGTGATGATTACACCTCTCTCCAGTGGCCTTTTCTCACTAATATTTGCCAAAAACAAAGCCAAACTGGAACTACAAATTTATTTCAAATTGAATAAGTATATATCAGGGATTATCATAAAATCTGTCAGCATTTTTCAAATACTATTTTCATTGTGTTAGGTATTACAGAGATGCATAAAATATGAAAGATTTGGTTCTAAAGTCAAGCATGGTGACATATACTTATAATCCCATTACTCAGGAAGTTGAGGCAGGAGGATGGTGAATGCTAGGCTAGCCTTGGGTACATAGTGAAAAAGTGTCTCAAAAAAAGTTTGGGGTCTAACTCTCATAACGTTAATAGATATCACACAACGAATTCTAAAGTCAAATACAGTTTTTTGAATTATGAATTATTCTTAATTATATAATGCTGTTCTTCATTATCTGCTCAGGCAGCCAAACAAGATCATGTTCAAAGACAGTGGTAATAAAAACAATGTCACCAACACCCTGCCTTCACAAGTTTCCTAACAGTCAGCGACATGAAAGAAATCATTTTACAGTTTTCTTTTTGTCTGTTGGTCTTGCTGTGCTCATAAATCCATGACAGAAAGCCCCCTCCCCTGAGACTTTCCACTTCCTTTTCTGACTTTCACTGCTTCAGAGGCTGCTACATTCACTGCATGTGACCTACACAGCTCTCAGGATACAAACAAGCCAACTGGAAGCCCGAATCGTACTCTCTTCTATGGCTTATGTTGCATCTATCAAAAAGACACTCTCCGTTTGTTTCAGAGTAGACCAGAATGTATATGAATGTCTAATAAGCCTTCCTCATACTGAATTTCCTAATACTATCTCTTCCCTCCCCTTTTCTGCCTTTTCAACCCACATGACCACCATTAAATAGACACGCAGAACTAGGAGGAAGTGAGACGAGCAGTCAATAAGCAGAGTGTCTTTCTCAACTCAGTCATCACAAACAAGATATAACAGAATAGGGCTCCTGCTGATTCATAACCTTTCTGAGGTGTAGGTGGAAAGAAATTTGTGGTAGATGGGAAAAACACAAACACAAAGATGCTTGTCAATTTCATATATTGTGTGTAAATTTTTTAATGTAAATAAATTAATTAATAAATAAGCCTTTGCTGGGTGCCCGGGAGGCTTCTGCTGCATATTTACTAAATGAAGGGCTTCTGATAGGAAATATATGTCATTTGCAGTTCAAAAAGGACCTGAGAGCTATTCTCATGAATGTTGGCATTCAAAGAATAAGATATAGAGATGTCTAAGACTTTAGAGAAGGACAGAATCCTAATTTATGTCATTTCTAGACAACAAACACAGCTAGGCTAATCTTATTTACACTAACGTACCTTTTGTTTGGTTTTATATTACTTCAAAAAAAAAACATTAATCCTGCAAATAACACAGCTGAGCTGTGTATTAGCCGGCCCCAGCTTTGCTGTAAAGACCTTTGACATAAGATTAATTATAATACTTGTTGCCTGGGTTACCTTTCAAGGACCTCCAAGGTGTCTTACCAACTAGTATTACCAGTTCTGACTGGGTGTGGTAGCAATAGTTAGTAAGCCTGTAATCCCAGCAGCTGGGAGGCTATGGTAGGAGGGTTATTGTAAGTTTGAGACCTGCCTTACATCTTGTGCAGAGATCTCATCGTTTTTTAAATGGGTGAAGATGAGAAGAGGAAGATTAAGATGGAGAGTTTAGGACAGAGAGGGAAAGGACTAAAAGGGAGGAGGGGTCAGGAGGGAAAGGAAGACAGGAGGGGGGCAGGTTACGAGAGGGGGATGGGAGGGACACAGAATGGGCTGAAAGAGAGGAAAAGTTAGAAGGGGTAGGATGGAGAGAGGAAATTAGGAGAAACCATTGGCTCTTCACTTGTGCCTGTGCAGATTCTCAAAGAATAGTCTAATAGATATGAAAACTCCACTCTCAGATTATACCATTTTTGAGTATGAGTTCCATGAAGAGCCATGACAATTGATTCTGCATTTGCCAACAACTGATTCTCTTTAACCACCTGTCTCCATACCTTCAGTTGCCCTGCTTACATTTTTCAATAGATGTCCTCTAACTCTAGCAGGGAAGACTATTTGAGACGTGCATCTCCTACTTCTACAACTGTCTGGCTTGTAAGTAAACTCTTTCTCTCTTGGAAACTCACCTTAGTGACTGCCATACTGTGCAGTGGGCCAAAAGGGCCTGGTTCTTTAATATTTCTTCCTTGACAACTTCAATTTCTGCTCACTGGGACCTAGTATCCTTCAACTCATTCCTAATGACTCATTACAGAGCCTTTTCCAGAGTGCGTTAGATAAAATAACTCACCTGGAATGGGTACGGGAACCTTTCAATGATTGAAATCTGTTCCATTTCACTAGACTCCTCACCCCTCCTCTGTAATGAAAAAGGAAGTAGGATTGGTTACCTATGGATGCTGTAGTGGTTTGGATGAGAATGGCCTCCACTGGCTCATGAATTTGAATACTTGGTCCCTGGTTGGTGGAACTTTTAGGGAAGTATTAGGAAGTGTGGTCTTCTTGGAGGAGGTGTGTCAAAAGACTCAGTTCCAACTTCTCAGCTTCTGAGGTATGGATCATGATGTAAGTGTAAGCTCTTAGCTGCTCCTCTGGACATGCCTTTGCCCTACCATCATAGACTCTATCCCTCTGAAACCATAAGCCCCAAATTAAACATTTTCTTTTCTTAATGTTTATTTATTTATGTATATAAGTGCTCTATCTGCATGTATGTTTGCATGCCAGAAGAGGGCATCAGATCCCATTATAGATGGTTATGAGCCACCATGTGGTTGCTGGGAATCGAACTCAGGACCTCTAGAAGAGCAGGCAATCCTCTTAACGGCAGAGCCATCTCTCCAGCCTCTAAACATATTCTTTTATAAGTTGTTTTGGCCATGGTGTTTACACAGTAATAGAAAAGTAACTAAGAGAGAATTGCTGCTCTTTTCCAGGTTCTTTTCAGTACTGGGAATCTTCTACCATGGCACCAAAAAACTCTAGCAAAAATATCAGACCTTTATTTTGTTTAAAAAATGTATTTTATATTTATTTATATGTCTATTCCATAGATGCCAAAAAATGGCATGCTTTGCCCTAGACCTGGAGTATGGCGACGGTGAGCCACCCACTGTGGACGCTAGGAACTGTACTTACACCTCTACAAGAGTAACAATTGCTTTTAACTATTGAGCCATCTCTCCAGGTGCCAAAATAATTTCTTAATGATTACTTCCATTCCAATAGACCCATAGACATTTCAAATCATGAGCAAAAATGTAGTTTCTTAACAATTGGTGCTAGGAATTTGATAGCTATTTCACAGCACACCCCAATGTAAAGTTCGGATGGATTTAAGCAAATAAGAGGAGAGGAGAACTATGACGGAGTGGGCTGGAGCTCAGTGCTAGAGTGCTTGCCTTCTATGCACGATGTTCTGGGCTCAGTCACCAGCACTGCAGACAAAACATTAGAGAGAAATGAGGATGTGGACATGATAGTACACAGCTGGAATCCCAAGGCTTGGGAGCCTGGGTACAGTGGGAGTTTAAGCCAACCTGGGCTACCTGGGCTACAGAGGGAGACTGTCAGACTGTCAAAAACACAAACAGAAAAAAAAAAGAGAAATAAAACAAAGAAAGAAAGAGCTGTGTTGCAGTGGCATATACATTTAATTTTACCATCTGGGAGGCAGAGGCTGCTTTCCATAAATTCAAGGCCAGCCTGGCATGCCAGAAATGTATAGTGAGAGCATTTCTAGAAGGAGAAGGAGAAGGAGGAGGAGGAGGAGGAGGAGGAGGAGGAGGAGGAGGAGGAGGAGGAGGAGAGAGTCTGTGAGCAGAATAAAATAAACCAAAATCAAATTTAAAGATTAACTGGAAGAGTATTTTCAACACAATAATATTAACAAAGGACTGATACTCTTATAGCAAGATGCCTTTGAAAGTGTTAGAAACTCAGTAGATACCTCAATAAAAATGGACCAAAAGATAAACATGAAATTCACAAATGAAAAAAATATAAGTGAGCAGTAGACACATTGTTGTTCAATCTTACAGATAAAAATAAGTCAACAATGAAATGTTCTTTCTTTCTCTGAAAAATTAACTATTATTTAAAATATTTCATGTTATAAAGAATAGGGAGAAATACATCCTACATAGTTTTCAATGTCTGGAAAATGAAATGGAATATAAAAATTAATAAGAGCATTATTGGGGTTGGAGAGATGGCTTAGCAGTTAAGAGTACTGGCTGAGCCGGGCAGTGGTGGTGCAAGCCTTTAATCCCAGCACTTGGGAGGCAGAGGCAGGTGGATTTCTGAGTTCGAGGCTAGCAATGATCTACAGAGTGAGTTCCAGGATAGACAGGGCTACACACACACACACACACACACACACACACACACACACACACACACACAAAATCAACCCTGCTCAAAAACCCAGAAAAAGCAAAGAGTACTTGCTAATCTTGCAAAGGACCCAGATTTGGTTCCCAGTACGTACATGAACTCTCACAACTGCCTGCAACTTTAGTTGCAGGGGGATCCATCCAACACCAAAACTGATGCAGTGTTTTGGCCTCTACTGGCAACAGGTACCAGGCATGCATGTGGTGCACACACATACATACAAACATTCACAAAGTAGTAAGCCTTAAAAAGGAGAATAGGGAGATAGTTCCAGAGGAGATGACTCAAAACTATGGCTGCTTTTTCCGAGAACCTGGATTTGAATCTCAACACCAACTTGGCAGTTTAAAAATGTCTGTAACTCCAGTTCCTGGGGCCCTGACTCCCCCTTCTGGCCTCCTCAGGCACTGCGCGCACACGCACACACACACACACACACACACACACACACACCCCACAGACATACAGTCAAAACACCTATACACATAAAATAGCAAAATAGTTTTTTAAAAATAAGGTGGAGAGGGCCACAAAATGGCTCAGAGAGTCAAGGCACTTGTCACCAAGCCTGCTGACCTGAGTTCAATCTCTAGGAACCTCATGGTGGAAGGCAAGAACTGATCTCCATGAGTTGTCCTCTGGCTTCCATAGTCCTGCTGTGGCAAGTTCGCAGCTACCCACTTACATGCAACAAACAAACAACTAAATGCAGCCGGGCATGCTAGCACATGCTTTTAATCCTAGCACTGAGGGGGCAGAGATAGGTGAATCTTAGAGTTTAAATTCAGCCTGGTCTACATAATGAATCCCTGGCTAGCAAGCGCTAAAAGGTGAGACTCTGTCTCAAGTAAATAATGAATACATACATACATACACACATACATACACACACAAATAAATATAAATTACAGGGAAAAGGAGGAGAGTGACAGAGAAAGGTGCCTGGCTCCCACATACACTTAAACAGGTGCACATGTATTTGCATACACTTATGCCACGCATACCCAAAGGAAAAATAAATCTAAAACACCAACTTCCTCCCAAAGAAAATAAATCAAGGCATATAGTAGTACTGTATTCTAATTATATAATGTATTTGAGTATAAATATATGTATATATATATAAAACACATGCATAACTACATATATACATACATATAAACACAATACACACATTTCAAAATAGCCAAAAAAGGAAAGCAATTTTTAAACTCTCTCTATGTATGTATGTATGTATGTATGTATGTGCAGGAGCATGCCTGTGGAGGTCAGAGGACAGCCTCAGGTATCAGCCCTCACCTCCCACCGTCTTTGAGACATGGTCACTTTTCAGCTGTTGCCTATGTCAGACTAGTTGGAGCTTGAGCTTCCAGGAAGTCCTGTCTCTGCCTCCCATCTTGCCACAGAAGTGCTGAGTTTGCAGGTGTGCATGCACTACCAGGTCCGGCTTTAGGTGAGTTCTCTGGATTCCCAAGCCCTTGGGCTTGCTATGGCAAGCACTTTACCATCTCCCTGAATGAAAAAAATTTTCTTGCATTCTTGCTTTCTATCTGTTTTGTGTGTGTGTGTGTGTGTGTGTGTGTGTGTGTGTGTGTGTGTGTGTGTGTGTGTTGTGTCCACATGTGAGGCACAGTTCTCATGTGGAGGGGAAAGGACAATTTTCACAGAACTCAAGTCATCAGGTTTGGTAGCAAGTTCCCCTCCCCACCGGGCAATCTTGATGGCTCCAGGCGAAGAATTTTCTAAGGAAACAAAACTGTGTTCCACAACGCACTACACCACCACCATTGTATTTGGAGTACTTGAGAGTTCCAAGTGCCTTACACTGTGTATCTCCCCCTCTGTGACACTGGCCTCATCTTACCGGAATCTGTCTTTCTGGTGGAGGATTTTTTTCAGGGACTACTGTTTCAACACAGGTGATCTTCTCGACATCTATTGAACCTTTCTTACTGCCTCTTCTCTGAAGGAAAGAATGAGGAAGAAAATGGAGAAAAATTATGAGTGATCAAGCAACCAGATGTTTACACACTGTTATCTAATTGCCCTCTGTGGTGAGGTGGCACTTGCGGCCTAACAGAACGTGGTTTTTGTTTTTGACACAAAGTCTCACTACATAGCCCTGGCTGGCCTAGAACACACTATGTAAAACCACAGTGCTGGGACTAAAAGTATGTGCCACTGTGCTTGGCAGAACTTGTTAGTTTAAAAAAAAATCCAACATTTTATCCAACCTTTAAATGCCAAATGGGAAGCAGATAACATAGAAGAATAAGTGATTATATGCATTTTTGTCACAGAAATAAAAAGGTAATGCCAAATTCTTGGATTTTATTCTCAACAAGCAAATAGTGAATTCTTACCAACCACACAATTCCGTGGTAAGACATTCTGAATAGCTTCTTAACACACTTGACTTTTTCCCCTGGCACGACTGTACCTACTCCTAGGCTTGGAAATATTTTTCAAGTTTGATGTACTTAGCTCTTCATAATTCCTACCCATCACCCCTTTCTACCATGGAAGACGTTATCTCGTGTCTCACAGAAGATCCAAGACTATGTCCTTGAAATGGTGAAATTCAGACTTCTCATTTGGGAAACTTACCCCACGTTCAAAGTCATATTCATAGTATGAAAGTTTGTGTACAGTCAAGAGAAATAGGCGCTTCTTAAAGTTTAAAGGTGATGTTTTCTTTTTCTGTTGGGAGCGCTTCAGAAAGATGCTCTCCAGTATCACGGCAGCCATGGCTTCCTCTCTCTCTGGAACTTGTTTGTGTGCTCTGGATAACGAAAGGTTTTAAGGTTTTAGCATAGTCATCTTTGGCCTACCTGGTTCCGCCTCAGCCCTGCTAGCTGTTGTAAATGAAACACACATACACAACACTAGCATGGAGCCTTGTTTCTGCCTGAACTCCTTCTTCCACAGTCCCCAATTTGGTCAAATTTCAAGTAGAGTGAACGCATACTATTTAACCCAAGGATTGATTCTACGTAATGAGTTTGCAAAACCGGGCTTCTTGTGTAAGAGAACTGAATGCTCTAGAGCCCAACAACATACCCCAGGGTGGCCAGTAATGTCTAGATATCACTTTACACTATTTACCCTTTTATGCCATATGTTCCTAATCTGTAAACAGCAAAATGTTCTGTGAAACTGTTGACCCCGATATGCTCAGTACCAGAAGTCACTAAGGCAGACACTGATCTTTCAGTTCCCAGGATCCTAAATGATGATGTAATTTTTCAAAAGTTGACCTACTCAGGTCTGTAGCTAAAAGGACATAAGTCATCACCTGTACTTATGAGCACACAATAGCTATCATCCAGGTGATTTAGCTCATTCCCTGCTAACCAGGGTACAAAGGAGAGAAGCTTTGTTTTCAAGCTGAGACCAGTTTTCCTACAGTACTTTAGCACTTTGGCCTCACTCTCCACTCCCCTTAGATGGTTTCTTTTAGATGGCACCAAGTAAAAGTGATGTGCCAATGGAGCAGTGGTTAAGAGCACTTGTTGCTCTTGTAGAAAACCAGGATTTGCTGGGCAGTGGTGGCACACGCCTTTAATCCCAGCACTTGGGAGGCAGAGACAGGTGGATTTCTGAGTTCAAGGCCAGCCTGGTCTACAGAGTGAGTTCCAGGACAGCCAGGGCTACACAGAGAAACCCTGTCTCAAAAAACAAACAAACAAAAAAACCAAACAAACGAAAACCAGGATTTGGCAGGGCAGTGGTGGCGCACGCCTTTAATCCTAGCACTTGGGAGGCAGAGGCAGGTGGATTTGTGAGTTCAAGGCCAGCCTGGTCTACAGAGTGAGTTCCAGGACAGCCAGGGCTACACAGAGAAACCCTGTCTCGAAAAGAAAAAAAAAAAAAAGGAAAGAAAACCAGGATTTGGACTGGAGAGATGGCTCAGCAGTTAAGAACACTGACTGCTCTTCCAGAGGTCCTGAGTTCAATTCCCAGCAACTACATGATGGCCCACAAGCATCTGAAATGTGATCCAATGCCCTCCTCTGGTGTGACTGAAGACAGCTACAATGTACTCATATAAATATAATAAATAAATCTTTTAAGTGATGTAGCTATGTTGCTGTTAAGGATGCCAGCTGTGCTTATTTAGGAAGAACAATATGCTTAGGATACTCTAGAAAATTCCACAAAACCATCAAATGCTTTTCTGTGGTGCTGAGGATTGAAACTTAGCCCAGACAGGCCCAGGCATCACGCCAATCCTGCTGCTTCAGCATCTACAATGCTATCTAGATTACAGGCCTGCCATGTCAGGCACAGCTCAACAATGACTTCTTCAGAGAGACAGAAAGACAGACAGACAGACAGACAGACAGACAGACAGACACACACACACACACACACACACACACACGCTCACTTCACTCGATCTCCCTAAAGTATATGCACAACTTTACCAATTTTAAACTTCTAAATGTTCATTAGAAACGTATGTGAAAAAATGATAGTCATAAAAATGGACCATAGAATAACAAAAAAAATCTTGTCTCCTTGGAGCCTTGTTTAGAATCAGGTTTTTTCCCTGCAAGGAGTGCGGAATTTTATTTTCATGAAATACCTTTTGCTTTTTGTGGCACTATAAAAGCCAAATAAGTAAAGTCAGCACTTTGACTTTTTTTTTCTCTGAAAAGGTGATTTTTTTTTTAATCAGGAAGAGCAAGGAGGGTTTTGGTTTGGTTTGGTTTGGTGGTTTTTAATTAAAATCTGGTGCTATGCACATTTGTTTTGCTCTTTCCTGTGGTGTAGACAGTTCTATTACCATGCTGAGAAGACAAAAATGGATTTGATGAGTGTCAGAATGATCTCTGCCTTCTGTCTATAGCACAGCTGCCACTTGCTGCCTTCTAGGTAGGTTGGGTTACTGTTTTGTTGGTGAGCTTTAGAAAGAAATGATGTAGAAATGCTAACTTTTCCCTTCACCTTGCTACATCCGTTCCCATTCTTGCCCTCTGCCTAAAATGGACTCCCACCAGAGTGACAAGCCATTAGTCCTACCTTCAGTTTCAGCTCAAAATCGAAATTTCCACTTAATAGCATGATTCTCCAATTGCTCACAAGAAGTGCTAACATAGCAAACCTTATACTCTAGTCTTATTAATTGCTATGTCATGGAGTAATAAGTCATTATTTATTATTTGGTTGCTACTTATTGTAATTATTATGCCATTATTACTTATTAATTATAATTAATAAGCCATTATTACTTATTATTGTCATTAATGAGCCATTATTATTTATTTATTGTACTTAATAAGTCATTATTACTTATTAATTGCTTCATGATGAATTACAATCAAGTACCTCTTCATAATCAAAGACCCAAATTATAGAAGGCAAAATAAAACCCTAAGGAAACTGAGTAGCATAAGCAGTAGAGAGTCAAAAGCATCCCAAAGAACCATATCCACTAGTGTGTGTGCTAGAGAATAAAGCACTCATGAGCCCTTTTACCTTCAATTATGTTGTGTGATCTTAGTGGACACATTCCCTGCTTAGACTTAGCATCGGTTTCCATGATACATGCTCTTATGTCCTGTAAGTCATGTGCTGCTGTTGCCCCTTCCTTCCTTCCTTCCTTCCTTGAACAAATCCAATTTGTCCAAGAGGAAGACTTCTGTCTCTCTCAAGTGCTTGTGTTGAGATAAGATTTAGTGCTGGTCTAAATATGAGGAAGTAAGCCACCATGGCCCTCTGAGTGAGGAGTGAGATGGCCTCTACCTCCAGACCACTGAACTGCATGCTGACTGGAACGGCCATGGTTTCTTATCCCCTGTTTTTCTTCCTTTCCTTAGAATGCAATCCAGACTCACACAACCTAAAAATGTGGTAGTTCGTTCGTAGGTACCTCTGGTCCACTAGCCAATAATATAAAAGAAGAAGCACCTATCTCTGTGACTTCCAGAAGGCTGGCACAGTGCAGTGGACTGCTCTTGGATAGCACGTAGAGCCTTGGAGCTACTTATTGTGGGAAGCTCTAATTTTGCCTCTAGTAATTTTATTGGCTAATAGAGGCCATCCAAGCACCAAAAAATATGCATGATGAGAGCTGACCTTGCACGTGTTAGTCAAGGGGTAAGAGTCTCTGGTGGAAATGGAAGTAACAGAAATGTCACACATACTGAGAGAGGTTCATACAGGTGATAAGAACGGGAGAAACTGAGTTGTTTGTGTGACATATAGTTTCAGTGTTATAACATTATTAAAATATTAAAAGCCACCTTTTTTGCAGCCCCTCAGCTCTATATGCAGCAGTAGAATTAAAAAAGAGGAAGTCTATTAGTAAGAGTTCAGTTATCATACAAAGTGCACTATGCCGAGGCATTAATATTAATAGCACTTGAAGAGTCGATAAATGAAAGCATTACTGGCAATTATCCTTGCTTATGATAAGATGAAACACTCCTAGAGACAACACTGGAGCAATATGCAGTAAATGATCCAGCTTGCCTATGATTGAAGAGAGTTGACGCGAGAATTGTGAATCGATAGTACTCCAAAAGGACTACTTAACCAGAATATCAAAGAAGTAGCATTTTCTCATTATTTCTCCTTTAAAGCTCTTTGTAATTGGCCATCAAGCATCTGGCTATTTTGATTTTTTCCGTAACGAAATGGAAAAGAACTCCTGTTCTAGTGTCGTCTACCTGTCAGGCACTTAATATTATTTTATCATTTATGTTTGTAGTGCTGGGAATGAAACTCGGGACCTTGTGCATGCTAGGCTAGAGTTCTGCCACTGAACCACACATCCCAGCTTCTGACTAACATCTTCCATGGGTTGTTTCACTTGTTCTTGACAACAAACACAATGCAAACTAATATGTGTAGACTGTGTACCTTGTCTGTCTTCATCCATCTATAGCTTCTGCTATATCGTGCAGTTTCTGTAGCATGCTATTACTTCCCAGGTTGATTTAGGTTGATAGACCTCCCCACACACACACACACAAGGTTCCATGAAGCCGAGGTTGTTATTAAACTTTCTATGTAGTCAAGGATGACCTTGGCCTTCTGGTCGTCTTCTTCCACCAACTGAGTGTTGGGATTATAGGCCTGCATCCCCACACCCAGTTTATGTGGTGATATTAAACCCAGTAGGTCTTTTCTTTTCTCTTCTTTTTTTCTTTTCCTATCTCTTTTCTTTGAGAAGGTCTTACTACATAGCCCTGGCTGTCCTGGAACTCACTATGTAGGCCAGGCTGTTTTTTTTTTTTTTTTTTTTTTTTTGGTTTTTCGAGACAGGGTTTCTCTATGTAGCCCTGGCTGTCCTGGAACTCACTCTGTAGACCAGCCTGGCCTCGAACTCAGAAATCCGCCTGTCTCTGCCTCCCAAGTGCTGGGATTAAAGGCGTGTGCCACCACTGCCTGGCTCAGGCTGTTTTTAAACTCTTTAAGAGTCTCCTGCCTCTGCCTCCCCAAGTGCTGGAATTAAAGGCATGTATCATCATGCCCAGGTAGAAGAAAGGTCTTTACAATGCTATGCCCATAGTATCAAAGCAACCCAGTTGTTAGCTATAAGTTCTCAGGGAACACTGCTCAGACTGCACTGAAACCTACTTATTTTGTCAGCACTATAGGTGACCAAATTCATGATGAAGACTTTCATTATACCAGGCTTATTTTTTAATTGAGTTTTTGTTTCCCTTTGGTTAAACACTCATTTTTCCCTATTATGTCAAAATAATGCAAATTCTTTGTAGAAAGTGTTTCAAGTTTAAGGATATTAAAAATAAAAAATCAATTACAAACTATATATATATGTATGTATATATGTGTGTGTGTGTGTGTGTGTGTGTGTTAGAATTTTGGCATCTTTTTCATTTTTTTTCTGTGCCCTTTTCTTATTATAGTTGGAATCCTATTGCACATATCATGTATAGTTTGCTTACATTCAAAATTATTCATATATCCATTCATCCATCCATTCAACATATTTCTTGCCAAAAAAGGTTCTAAGATTCTTGTTTACCATTATTCCTAGCCATGGCTGTGAAGTATGAGTGTCATCTCAGCACACAGGAGGCTGAGACAGGAGGATCACATAGTAAGTTTAAGGTCAGCCTGGGCTACGTAGCGAAACCCTGTCTCAAAATCTAAATAACAAGAAAAATAACAACAGCAATAATACTAATGAGGAGGAGGAGTTGGAGAGATGCTCGGCAGGTAAGAAGGGTACTTGCTGCTCTTCCAGAGGACCTGAGTTCAGTTCCCAGCATCCATATCAATCCACTTACAGTATCCTGTAACTCTGACACTCTCTGAAGGCATCAGCACACACTTGTGCATGCATACACACCATACAGACATCACACACACAGACATCCCAAATACAGACACATATGCCATAGATGTACTGCCAGATACACACAGATACATGTACACATATACACCATGAACATACACACATACACAGATACAAACAGACACACATACAAAAAACACACATACACACCACAATATATAAAGAAATGTGAAAAGTTGTGTGTGCAGTTTGCATTTTGCTACACATTGCCAAGCTACTCTCCAGAAATAGTGTGCCAATTTCTGCTTCTAACAGCAGGCTTTGAGAGACTGAGTTTTTCTCTACATCTTTACTTCATTTTCACATTACTTTCAGTCATTTTTTTAACTCTGGCTTTATTCAACACTAACTTTTTCACTAAGCCAGTTTATTTTAATCCTCCATTTGTTTAAAACTCAATTCCCCATAACTCTCTAAAATTTCTTTATAGGAGTGAGGCTTTATTTCACTTTGGCGAGGGTCAGCAGGGAGAAAAGCTGGGGTTCAAATAACGAATATCACCCGAAGTTTTTGCATGTCAAGACTTATATGAAGAGGGCTTTCAGAGAGTGGGCAGTGTGGAGGAATGCCTGTAGTTAGACATTCCAGGTTTTAAAAGGTCTGCGATGATGCTCAATTACTATACACAAACCTCCATAACAAACTGAAAGTTACACGTGGCCCAATTGTTTCAGGCTCCTCAGAGGTGTGTTCCCTCCCCCTCCCCTGATGGCTTCATGCATAACCAAGCAGGTTTGGAGTAAAAAAAAAAAAAGTCAATGTCTCCTCCATAACAACAACTACTTCCTCCTCCTCCTCCCCCCTCCTCCTTGAAACAAGGTCTTTCTCTGTAGTTCAGGTTGGTCTGGAACTCCAGGCAACCCTCCTGTCTCAGCCTTGTGAGTACTGGCATTACAAGTGTGTGCCACCACCTCCAGGTCTTCTTGCATTCTGTTATACTCTGAATTCTAGCCATCCCTTATCTTAAAGGGCTGGCAATGAGGCCTCAGCATTGCTGAAGGAAAAGTAGAGACATCGATGCAAATGACTGTTTGGAGGATGTCCAAACTTTGGGTTTTAGAAGACATATCTTCCCCCTTATATCTAGGTGACTTCCTGCTATGGCTCCAGACCACTGACAAGATACTTTATAGGAAATTTGCTCAGATGGAAACAACAAATCATAGAGCCTGTTTAAATTGCACCAAGATCCTACAAGTAGGATGGAAACTTACAATCGTTCTCCCCATAAGGCATTTTCAAAAATTCTAAGCAAAACATCAACAGCAATAAACAACAGCAATCTCAGTTTTTTTGTGCAAGCAAATAGATTAAACAGCCTAAATAAAATAGAAGTCAGGTGGATGTGGCAATGTCCTCATATCATCCCAGCATCCAGGTGAGTAAGGTAGAAGGACCACACGTTTGATATTGGTCTGGGCTACATAGCCTTGGCTAGGTAGGCAGGACCTTACTTCCAAATAAAAAGATAAATGGTCTACAGTGGATAAGGCAAGCCTTACGGAATACTGTGTAGCTGTAATACTTTAGGTTTCCATGATAATTTACATTTTGTGGCTTATTTCAAATAATTGAGAAAGGCAATATTGCCCTTGCTTCAGAAGTGTGGCATGCAAGATGTGGGAAGGAACAGAAATAAGGCATACACCTAACCTAACAACCAAGAGGATGGATAGGCCTTGAGCTGTGTACACCCGCCCCACACTCAGCCTCTGGGCAGCAGCTGCTCTGCCCCTGGAAATGCTTGGTATGGGTTAAACTTTCCAACCTTGAGATCTGGGTAGAGAGGAGGATATGATCCTATTTGGATGTCTGGGGGCTCATTTCAAAATGTCTCCAACAGCTTCCTCTGAGCAGAGTAACATTTCACTCTATTTGCCCCTAGGCCAACCCTACTGGGCTCAGGTGGAACTAAACTAGTAATGACTGCTGAGATCCAGCACTTACTCTTGCCAGGGGCCTTAATCACTTTACATTTATTTACACTTGAAGTCCTGGCAGTAACCTTCCAGAGCAAAGTAACAGGCAGGTGGGGGAGAGGGTAAGAGAAAAGACAATGGAGTTTGACGAGAAAGGAGCAAGACAAATTTGATGCCATTTAAAGGCTGTTAAGTGCTGATTCCGGGAACTGGGGATGCTGGCCAGGAAAGGAAGAGAACAGCGAGGGAGCAGGAAGGAAATGAGAGGAGAAATAACGCCCAAAGAAAAGGCAGCCATGCACATGGTAGGTAACTGTAAGAGGAAAAACCTTTCCGGAGACCTCACGGGTTGCCACATTGTCTCGGCTGAGGCAGAGGCTGTGTTCCGCTGGCTCTGTTTCCTACCCACTATTACCACGAGGCTGCCACAGCCTCCACACAATCTTTCCTATGAGCCAGCTCTCATCCTGGTACTGTTTGGCCTGTTGCAGGCCAAGACAGGTCGCCTCCACCCTATGTAGCACAGACCTTTCCTCAGTTAGCACTGCCGTTTGAGACACATTTTAGTTTTGGCAGATTAAGCGGCCTCTTAGAATTCCTGCTTCTAAAGTTCTCATTGATACAAGGATACACTTTGTGTTTGGTGAAAATGGCTGGCTTTTACCCTGCTGCTGCCTGTAGTGTCTCTTTCCCATCGAGAGCTACAGAGCTCCCTTTCCAACGTTTGCTACCTTTTCAGATGGTCACCTCAGGTCACACTTTCCTCTTCCTATAACCACCCCACCACACTTGCCATCTGCAGAAGACCTTTATATTCCCTCCATCATTAGAAGGGAATACCATGGCCTTCTGCTGGTGACACTCCCACTCTCCATGAGCCACCTCTACCAGTAGATATATGGAACCAGCCATGCTTCCTGTCTGACCTTTGAGGGTTCCAACAGAAGTGATTATGGCTGCTTCCCAGGCCCTGCCTCACCCCAGACCCACCTCAGTTCTGACTTAATGCAGGTAGCTCCCCAGACGTAGTGAGATGCCGGGACTTGGAAGGTGGGACTCGATCTCTGAAGACACTGACCCTGGAGACATATTCTTACAGTCCAGAGAGGAAGGACAGTCTGAGCAAACCCCACCCTTTCACAGCCACTCAGTTCCCTTTTTTTGTTTCCTGACTTAAACCAATGCCTTTTTTTTCTTCTTAGCAATATGGTATCTGGTTCCGAGCTGCTGTCCCTATTCCACGCCCCCCCCCAACTCTCCCCACCCCGCATTTGCCTGGGACCTCTTACACTCCAGCTCTGAAAGACTCTTTCTTCTCATTACTGTGGTGGCTGAGTCCCCTAAGATGATGGTGCTGGACTGAACAAACAGGTCAAAAGACTACCCTCCCTGGGACAAAGGGATGACATACCTAAAGGACTGTGGGGGCTGATCAGCACAGGAAGAAGAGAAACACCAGTGTCTTTAAGGTCTCCTGTTGCCTCAGTAGGGGAGAGTCAGGATCACACAATTCAACTTGGAGGACAAAGAAGGCTCACTCAGAGACCCTGAAATACATAGCCTGACAGAGGTAGAGACAAGACTTCCCTGCTGAGTCATTTTCTAAGAAAGCATTTTTCTCCTGCAGATAAAGATGCCTGAATATAAACCCACACAAAGACTTGTGCCCTTCCCCATTTTTTCGAATGTTCTTTTGTGAATATTCTACCTTCAAAATTCAGCCTTATGAACTGAGCCATGATGAAACACACTTATAATCCCAGCTACTGGAATGATGAGGGGGCAGGACCATCACCTGTTCAAAGCCTGGACAATGTAGGAGATTCTGTCTCATTTTTTTCCTCCAAGATAAACAAGGTACAATATTTTCTTTGATTCTGTCAACTAGTGAACAAGACTAGATGTGTTCTTTGAAGCCTGAATGTTCCCTCAGCAGGTCCTGAGTTTGTTTCCCAGCTTCCATCTTCTCCCTGAGGATTCTCTAAAGAAATGTAGCCAATATTTGCCACATGATGGTGCAGAGGCCCTGGTGACTGATCTCGTCCGTCTTCTCTCATGGGCCACTTTCCTATTGCCTTACAGAGACATCCTAATACAGAAACATATTACTGATCCCCAAAATTGGTCAGAATTTGAAAAGCACTGGGGTTTTTTTTAAAAAGCATTTGTAGAATGACAGATTGGTAAATCATTACATTGGTATAGATCAATGGTCACCAAGTGTTATATAGCTCTTCCTACTTTATTGACGAGTTATGACCTTTCCTTAGTCACACACAATAGCTGTTCTAGTCACCAATGGAGTGACCATAGACATTCACCATACCTCCCTTTTTCTTCAGTGAGATGCTTCTTGTCACATGCACCAGCATTTTGAAAGGTCCCTTTGGGGTGGGAATTGGGAGTTAATAACAGCACTGTGGGAAATTAGACAGGGAAGCAAAGGTGGAAGGCAGAATAAAGGTAGGAACTTTTCCCCCTTTGGTCACAACCCAGCATCCTCATTCATACCAAGAGGACTATTCCAAAATAGTGCAAAAAATTAGCTAGTAAATTCAAATTATCCCACATGGAGATGGGTCAGCAGGTAAAGCACTTGCTGCCAAGCCTGATGTCTTACATCCAATACTCAAGGAAGGAGAGAAGTGACTCCCATTAGTGGTCCTCCTGACCTCCATACTCATGTTATGGCATGCACACATGCATACACTTAAATACAATGTGATATAAGGTTCTGATGTTGGTGCCATCTGTAGTGAACAGCTGTGAGGAAGATAAAGTAGCCCAACAAATGTGTTGTATGGTGAAAGGCTGTGTACTTGATGAATCAGGGCAATTAATATTCAAAAAGGCCTTCATCATTTGGCTTAAGAGGTCAAACTCAACAATGTATTTTCCAAGGTGAAGAGATGTCTAACAACTAGGTTCCAACTTTGAAATTCAAATATCTCCAGGTGGGAAGTAGGGTGGGTGACTGTAACGCCTGTGAAAATGGTACCTGGGCTTTGCTGATAGCAACTAAAAGAAATGGCAAGTCAGAAGCAAAAGTGGCTGAGAGGAACGTTAAGGCAACACTGAACTTTTTTTTTTTTCTAGAAGTAAAATATCTAGAGGAAATTGAATCTCTTCTATTCTTGAAGTTCAGAGAACTTCAGACTCTAACTAGAGTCCTATCTTCAGTTCTTGATGCTTGATTTTAGGGGAAAGTAATGAGCACAGACATGTAGAAAACAGAAAAATAGTGCTAAACAAATTGTGAAATATAAGATGAGTAACTTCTGGAGATTTAATATATGTAACATGGAGACTGTATTAGTATTTGCGTACTTGAAGTTTAGGTAAGAGAGCAGATGTAAGTGTCTTCACTTTACACACACATACACACACACACATTGATGATGATGGATATGTTAATTTGATTGTGGCAGTTAATATACAAGACAAGTGTATATCATCACATTATATACTTTAAACACATGCAATTTTGTCAATTAAATATTTTAAAATTAAAAAATCCCCCCAACTACATCACTCGGGGAATGATAAAAAGAACCAAGTTTGATTAGACGAAGAGGGCTAGTTGTCTTCCTATCTCCAGATCACTTGCATATAAAACAAAAACAAATTAAAACTTGAGAAACTCCCTAAAGGCCAGTGAAACTTTTTAAGGGACTAGAGAGAGGACAATCCTGCTGGACCTCAGTTGGCAGGTTAGCAAAGAAATGCAGCAGACAATGGCATTATTATTATCTTAACCCCAGGAGATCATCCAACAAAAATGAGGGTGAACAGAGTTAGTTTCTTTCTGAAGCATTATGCAAGGAGGACACTTCAGGGTCTCCTACCATTCGCTCCTAGGCCACTGCTGCCCCCTTCTGCATTCTGGCCCATTTGTCTACTTGTACTTGCCTCTCCTTCCCTGGCTATATAGTATTAAATGGCTTAAGATCAAATTCCAGCTTCAAAATAACCATGCGTGTGACTTTTGGATATGTGCATTTAAGGCCTCACGTGCCTCAGTCTCCTCATTTGGTAAATACTAGTAATAGTAAGCAGCTCCTGAGATGGACAGGACTTAGAGGCAGGCATAAACATACACAGCTGCACGTGCCTGCGGCCTCCACCACTCAGGACAAGGTTCAGAAATTCACAACCATTTTCAGCTACGTAGGTGAGTTTAAGGGCGGCCTGGGATTAGTGAGGCCTTCTTTGTCACAAAGATAGCTGTCATAATACACAGGCCATGATAGTAATATTATATGATGTTAAAAAGACACTAGGTTCTGGAGTCATAGCACGTGGGGTGTGCATTCTGAATACACAGCTACTGACACTGAACAAATGGTTTCACATGCCACTGGAAAACACCACCGGTTTCCTCGCCTGAAAAATGGAAGTAGCATTACCATCTTTCTCCTAGAATTACTCTGAGAATCTAGTTTAAAACTCAGCACCCCTCAGCCTTTCTCTGCTAGACTACCTTGAAAGGTCATGCATGCCTGCTGCCACATATTCGGGGAAGCAAAGTGCTGAAGTATGTTTTCTTTGTTGATCCGAGTACCTCAGAAGCTGGGTAAATTCATTGCCAGTTTTCAGAACCAAATCAGCCAATTTAGTTCCTCAGCTAAAAGGCCGCTGCTTTTATTGTTCCTTTTCTTCAATGCACTTAGTCTGGAATTGGACTTTGATGAGCACATTCAATTACCTTGTTCCACCCCTACAACATTGCCAGAAACAGAATAGACATTAAATAAACATGTGGACCCACTGATCACATGAGAAAGGAACTGAAGCAATTAGCTCCGTCCCAGGGCTTCCTTGAGCCACACTTTGCTGCGAAAGATCATCCCAGTCTTCTTGAAGTGGAACAAGAATGTTATGCTGAGTCGAAGGTCCCCTCCACTTGATCCTAGTCCGGGTTCTAATCCAACACGGGTGATTAGAGTCTGGGAAGAGAACTGCTTTCTCCGCGTAAGCTACTAAATTGCAACGTCTGCCAACAGGGATAAAGCAGTTACTGGCGCTGGGCGGGAGGAAGTGGAACAGAGAGCTGCAGACCCTAGGCGGAGCCTCGGCTGAAACTCGCGTCTGCAGCTAAGACAAATCATCCATCCGTAAGAGGGCGCTGTGCTGAGATCCCTACAGACAGACTCTACAGTCGTGTCTCCCACGGCTCAGAGGAAGTGCACCCAGGCACCTCCTATAAACTTCCGTTGCTGCTCTAGCCTCTCTCTTTCTGAACTGATAGCGCTCCTGCGAACATGGTATGGTCGTCTGTTGGGCTTTGGTAGCATCCAGCTTAATCCTTGTACCCAGCGTGTACAGTACCATCCCAGGGTGCATCCGGGCTCTGGCATGACTTCGATGTACCCAAGAAACCTAGCATAGCAGAGAGCGACACAGAGGAAACCGAGTTATGGGTGGAGGAATTGACTTGATGGCGTGACTTAGCTGTGGTTTGATGGCGTGACTGTAACGGCTTTTAGAGCTACATAGTCGTTGTGTGTTAGTGAGTAGTTGTAGGGTAAATGCATTATTTGCATCCAGCGAGGACTCTAGGCCATCGTGGTCCGGTAACTGCGTTCTGAACACTTTATTTTTACTAGGTGAACGTTCCTAAGACCCGCCGGACATTCTGCAAGAAATGTGGGAAGCACCAGCCCCACAAGGTGACACAGTACAAGAAGGGCAAAGATTCTTTGTATGCCCAGGGTAAGCTACTTAGATGTAATTTGGTGGTGGTTGTGGGGTGGGGAGTTGTTGAGAGATAAACCCCAGAGCCTCCCCACTCCATGTAAAGCTGGCTGGCCTGGACTAAGCAAGCTTCCTGCCTCAGCCTCTGAAGGGTTAGGGTTCTATCTGTTCCCTGGCATGCCACACTCAATTTGGTTTTGATGTGACATGAAATGTACTATAAGTCTAGTTATCCTCTCCTTCGGTAGGACTATTTCTCAATGCAGGGCAGCCTCAAATTTAAACGTAAAACTTTTCCTTGTTACTTTTTTGACTTATGACCTGTAGTATACAGTAACGAATAACTTATATTCCAGGAAAGCGGCGTTATGACAGGAAACAGAGTGGCTATGGTGGGCAGACCAAGCCTATTTTCCGCAAAAAGGTTAGTGATTACTGACACGTTTCTCATGGTGCTAAGGACCTTTTTTTTTTCCATCCCTTGTTTGCAAGCATTACTTTAGTGTTGACCACAGTAAAGTTAGCCCACTTGGCGGCAGGGACATTTCCCAGATAGTGGAG
This sequence comes from Uromys caudimaculatus, assembly GCA_028551405.1. NCBI lineage: Eukaryota > Metazoa > Chordata > Mammalia > Rodentia > Muridae > Uromys > Uromys caudimaculatus. The sequence continues at coordinate 71,338,017 of CM052722.1, forward strand.
CTGACAGTCAACCCAGATCTGATTCTCTAGTTTCGAATCCTCAGTATTTGCAGTATTCCTTAAAGAGGCAAAAAGGAAGGGATGTGTGCTCCTAAGAATTATGTGTATACCAAGACCTTTCATTTGTTTATGGTTATGTCTGAAGCCTCAGCTCTGTGCTGCTGAGGCTCTGTGGTGGAGTTGTTACTCATTATGAAGGCAGGTTCAGTTCCCCTGTATTCCAGGGAAGGCTGGGGGGATTTCTCAGTCTTGTGAAGTCCTAGAACTTACAATGTGTAAGCTGCTTGAGTGTGTAGGGTAATGGAAGCATTCATTTAAATGTCCAGCCAACCTGTATGGGAAATTGATACATTTCAAATTGCAAAATTCTGGCCAAATTCGTTGACTCCGTTGATTATTAGTGGGGAGTGAGTGTACTCAACAGTCCAGGAAAGTGTACGTTAATCTTCCAGCTAAAGGAAGTTTTAAGAAATCAACCTTTTTGAATTCCAAGTTTTATTTCCTAGCATGGATTTGGCTGACAAAAATAAAAGTAGCCCCCCTTTTTTTGACACTATGTAGCACAGGCTGACTTCAAACTCCTGTACCTTGCCTCTGGGAGCCACGAGTGTGTACCACCAGGCACTGCTTTAGTTTCATTACTATTAGGTGTTCTCTAAAAATCACCGGCTTCTGGGTTTTTTTTAACTCCATAGCTAAATACAGATTGTGGTAAAATGTAATTTTGTGAGGGATTTGACTTTGTATCTTTTCTAGGCTAAAACTACAAAGAAGATTGTGCTGAGACTGGAGTGCGTGGAGCCCAACTGCAGATCTAAGAGGATGCTGGCTATCAAGAGATGCAAGCATTTTGAACTGGGAGGCGACAAAAAGAGAAAGGTACTCTCCTTTTTAATATAAAGCTTTATTTGTTAACTGTTTCAGGCCTCACTGTACCATAGGGCACACCCTCTAAGATAATTGTCCACAGCTGAGTTCCATATCCTGTATCTGAAATGCTTCGGACCAGAAGTATTTTATTTTTTTATGTTTTGTGAATCTGGCATATGCTTTATTAGTTGACAAATCCAAGATTATGAAAGAAATGGCCTCTAAGATTTTAGTGTTAAATTTGTTTCTGTGGCTAGGATTGAACCCAGGGCCATGGATTATGTAAATGTTCTCTTAAAATTACACATTTTGTTTTTCTGTTTACAGGGCCAAGTGATCCAGTTCTAAGCTGATCTTGTTATGAAGACAATAATAAAATCTTGACCTTTCACCCCTTTGATTGCAGTTGGTGGTCTTTTGGGAAGGGAAAGCTTTCAGAAATTACCATAAGTTTGTGCTTGGTACCTGAGCACTACTCTAGGATTGAACCTTGTTGAGTGGTGTGAAATGTGACTTGTCATTGGGATCCTACTTGGTGTTTAAAATCCAAAGTAGAGACTTTTGTTAAAAAAAGCTTTTAAAAATTATTTATTCTTTAAAAAAAGATTACAGTCCAGGCTTTATCCCCCTCTCCAAGGGGAAGCCTTCCAGCCCAAAGTAGAGACTTGAATTTCAAGGTATAGGAGGCCAGTAACACAACTGGAGTGATAGATGACTGTAAAGCTTTAATCTTAATTGCTTCAGGCAAAGGAGATCTGGGAGCGTAGTCCGAGTCATTCAATATATAACTTCTGTTAAGTTAGGTTTTTACTGTGTTGAAGTATCCCCCAGCCCCTCCCCCCAACCTGGGTTTCTCTGTAGGCTAGGCTGACCTCATCCTCCTAAGAGCTGGAACTAGAGACATAGAACACCACCATTGGCTTTTCTTTGTGTAAAGAATAACACACCCAAGGAGCGTCCTTTCTTCTAAATCTTTCCTCCTATGCCTGAATCCCCCAGTTTGTCACCAGGGCAGCTCATCCTTTGCTGTCCTGTCACCCTTGGTAGATACAAGTGACCCTATCTGCATTTGTTAGCTCTAGGGGATGACCTAGGCACAAGAGTTTGTTTCGAGCTGGCTGTAGTCCAGGCTGGCTTGAACTAAGTACTGGGATTAAAGACAGGCTACCACACCCAGTCTGTCACCTGGCAGTTTTTAATTGAGGAAGCCGAGTCTATGCCAAATAAGTACCCCCCGTATAGTGATGTGTCTAGTTGGCCTAGCTTTAAACCCTGGCTCTAGGTGCTAGAGAGCTGGCTCAGTGATGAAGAGCACTTGTTCAGTTCCAGAGGATCCCATACATATAGGCAAAACACTTGAACCACATAAATAAATCTGAAGGGTTTTTTAAAATGCCTGCTTCAGGGTTGTGAAGGTTAAAAAATCAACCAGTGTATGGGAAGCATCTGTTCCAGTGCCTGGCACAGGAGTACCCACTTAATTTCAAAAGCCTACCTTGAAAAGTAGTTTTTGAGGGTAGACTTTGGGATACTTTATTTAAAGGGCAGGAAATAGTTTGGTCTTTAGCAAAATCGGGCACTTACGCAGATCTTTAGACATAGTAGAGTTTATCTTTCTAACCGAAGCAAAACAGTACCTGAGGGATTTATTCGAGTTTTTAAGGTTACAGTCCATTCATAGAAGCCTAGATGTGCTTTTTCAGGGAGAAGCTGAGTGATGATACAGCCAGGATTGCAGGCTAATCCGTGACCTAGGGAAGAAACCTGGATGGTGTAAGAACGAGGTCCACCGATCTCCTGCAGGTTTCTCACTGCTACAGCCCAGGCTAAGTTTGAGAGTGGCCGTTCCCAAACCTCAATTTGGTTTTCCTGAAAAGCCAAGAAAAGAAGCGTGAACATGTGGTAACCTCATAACTAGCTATATTTGATATTCAGCCTTACTAGCAGAACTATCATGCACTTGGAGAAAAAGATTAAAGTTAGCCAGCAGTATATTTTAGAAATTTAAAAGTAATGTCTAGCTGGGTATGGTAGCACACACCTTTAATCCCAGCACTCAGGATGCACAGGCTGGTTCAAGGCCAGTCTGGTCTACAGAGTTTCCGTACAGTCAAGGCTAAGCGAGAAAAAAAAAGACCTCAGCAGCCAAAGTTCATATGCCTCTGGGAAAGTCTCTAAATGTGCTAACTTTGGCTTTTGTAGTTCTAATTCTGGCCATATGTTCTTATTAGTTGAACTATGTCCACCCAGAACATGGATTTTATGCTTAAAAGCTCATCCTGATAAAGGCTCCGGGATACACCGGGATTCCAAACACCCAGGTGTAGTTGTCAGCTGGCTAATAGAGACTTTCTATTGGCTTAAATCTCTGTCAAATTAGTCTTCTCTGGTGGATACCCCACAAGAAGCCTGGCCAACAGCTAGATCCAGGAGAGCCACGACTACAACAGAAAAAAAAAATCTGTCTTTTAAAAGTAGTAGCTCTGACAAACGCCTTATTAACCACTCCATTATCAAGCTCAAGGGAAACCTAACAGGAAAAGGTCACTTGTGTCCTCATTTAGCAGAGTTAGGCTTGAGTGTTAAAAGGCCATCACAAAATACTGTAAATCATACACTTAAATGCAGGATACTATGTTCCTGGCCGGCTTTCTCCCAAGAAGCATTACTTACCTTTCTAAAACAGTACCCCTGCTTGCCCAAGGGGTCTTGGTTGATGGCAATGACATCCTCATTCTGAAGTAGAGCTTTGGCTTGAGAGCTGATTTGTCGGAGATCGTTGGACATGAGCAGAGGAGCTGCCATGATAGCCCAGAGGGCCATCTGTGTTACCTGCTGGTCCCAACTGAGGCCAAAGTTGCCAATCACTAACTAGGACAAAGGGTAGACTAAGTCAGATGGGAGGATACTCAACTGATTAGATTTCTGTTATTTGCTGGGGACACAGAGGTCCTTGTCTGAAAACCAGGAATGTTAACCACACAGGGCCCTCTAATTCAATGGAGGAGATAAAACATCAGTTTTCTTGCCCAGAAGGCTGGAAATAGATTTTGTCAACATTCCTGGTGACCTTTTTGCTATCAGTGGAGGCAGACCTCACCCAAATTCCCCAGAATGATTATCTCACACCCTTCCCTAGACTATTATTACCCACCCTTAGGGGAGATGTCACATGTACTTTATGGCCTGCTGATCTCTGTGCTATTGGTCAGAGACCACACTAGATTCTAGGCCTCTTAGCTATAGAACCCACTCTCATGGTCACATACTCTGGGTTAAGAGTTTCTATGTAGCCACACCTTGAGTTTTACTGTGCACCTAGAATCAGACTGACTGTTGCCTGTTCCCAAATGGCACAGTGTTTTAAATATGCTGAACTACCTGGCTTTAGACTCCCCAAGGTCTGACCCAGGTTGACAAAGTCAATATGCACCAGGTTTTCATTCTTATCTCCTTGTGGGTTCGATTTCCCTGCTTGGATACCTGCAGGGACCCCTCAATAGTTGTTTTTCCTTTTCTTTTGCTGGAGATAAGATCCACGCTAACCTTTTGGCCTTGAATTTGGGGCTAACCTTTTGGCCTTGAATTTGGGGCAACTCTCCTGTCTTAACCTCTCAAGTTCTGAGACTCCAAGCAACTACACAATGCCTGCTGGAACATTTTTAAAATGTCCTAAATGACTGAGAGAAACCATTTTCTACAGCATGGTGATATAAGTACTCACAGAAGGCTTCTTCCCAGGGCTTGGCATATAGCTAGAAATCTTGCTTGCCTGTTCAAGGCCCTAGTTTCAGATCCAGACACCAACATAAAAAAGCTACCTCTTAAATGAGGAGGGTTCAGGTCTTTACCATGTCTGGGTCATTCCAGCCCCCTGGTCCAGCGACTTCAACGATGTCCTTCTGGTTAGTTACTGTCCAGGCCAAGATACTCTTTATGCTTTCCCAGGAATCATAAACATCATCAAAATTTCTCCAATGATTGCAGTAATATTGGATATCTGTATAATTGGGCTGTAAAAAGACAGAATTCTTTAGTCTTAACTTTCCTGTGGGATTCTGCTGATCTAGAGATCAAAAGTCTCCCATAACAAAGCCTGACCATCTTTTGGTTCTAAATGTAATGGAATTCACCAAAAGGGAATTTCACTTCATATAAGTAGGCCATATAATTTTAAGTATCTGTTTATAACGTGACTAATACTATTTATGTTGGACATGAACTGAACCGTGGTGTCTTAAGTACTGGCAATACAAACGATCTTTGTTTTTTCTGTAATGTGTAAACTTGCCTAAGATGGTCACATTGCTAATAAATCAATTACAATGACCTAAATGGTAAAAATAAGGTCTGTAAAGTTATATGGGATACTATCGCACAGGATAAATTAGGAATCTGAAACATGTGAATTGTGGAATGAACCAGTGTGTAGATTCTCGGTATGACATCCAAGGTCTAAAATGCTGAGGAAAAAGTTAGACTATCTAAAGTCGAAGAAAACAATATGGATTCATTTCATAAATACGTAAAGACCTCCCCTCCTGGAAAACCAGACAGTTAATGCCTAGATAGTGAATGGGCAGTAAAGTAGAGAAGACTCAAGCATGGAGCATCTGGTCAGATTTCAATGTTAATTAGCCAACCCTTTTTAAAATCTTGGGGGAAGACATGGAAGAAACAATAAGCAAGTTCATTATCATAGGCGTATATGAAAATGTCTTTGTGTGACCCATTACCGTCTATGCACAGTGAATATACAACAATGGTGTAAATATGGTATATGATGGACAGAAAGAAAAAGGGCCATGCTGGAAAGAGCTATTGGAGGCTAGAGGCAGGCAAGAGGCATGCTGATGGCGTTTGATCTTATTCCAAGTGCAATGCAAAGCCAGTTACATTCTAAGGAAACAGATGAGAGAGGCCCTTGACATTTTTCAGGAGACAGCTCTACTGTTGTCTGGAAAATGGTGGGGATAGGAAGGGGAGCGGAAGTAGAGGGATAGGGATGTCAGAGCAGGCTGGGTGAGATGAGAGTGGCCTGGAAGGCCAGTGTGGATGGAATGACAGCAAGTTAGTAAAGCCAAGAGACACTTCGGAGCGAACACTGGCAGGAATGCTGGTGGATGGGATGTGAACGGTGAAAGAAAAGGGAAAATCAAAGATGGTTTCCTAGTTGGTGGAAGCGTAGGCAATAATCACAAGCAGTGGGACAGTGAGAAGTGCAGCTTTGTACTCAAGCTCTGAAGTCCAGATTCTGGGCTCACTAGCTCACCTTATAAAAGGGTCTCAAATAAAGAGGCCACTCACAGGAGTAAACAATGCTTCTGCCAGTCTTGTTCAAGGCCAAGGACATGTATTTATAACCTGTATGAGGAAAACAATGGGTAAAATGAGGGAAATCAGGGGATTTCCAGCCAGGGTTGAGTATCTGAAGGGGCCACTTAGAAAGTCCATGTTTAGCCGGGCAGTGATGGCACATGCCTTTAATCCCAGCACTTGGGAGGCAGAGGCAGGCAGATTTCTGAGTTCAGGCCAGCCTGGTCTACAGAGTGAGTTCCAGGACAGCCAGGGCTACACGGAGGAACCCTGTCTCAGAAAAAAACAAAACAAAACCATGTTTAGCTGGGCGGTGGTGGCACACGCCTTTAATCCCAGCACTTGGGAGGCAGAGGCAGGTGGATTTCTGAGTTCGAGGGAGTTCCAGGACATCCAAGGGCTACACAGAGAAACCCTGTCTCAAAAAACAAACAAACAAACAAACAAACAAACAAAAAAACAAAGTCCATGTTTATATTGTAACTAGGGACAGGTTGCTCTCTGCTTAAAACTGCTTAAATTGTGACTACTGGGTTGCTTTGAGAAGGTGGTGCAGAGACACTAGGCACAGAGACGAAAGGTAGGGGTCAGATGCTTCTTTATCTGGGCTCTCACAAATGTCAGATCTAGTCATAATTAATAATTATGATGTATTCTCAAAGTCCTTGAATCAAAAGTGCACAGTAGATGTCATGTGCCATGACAGGCACGTAGGAATTCCACATAGATGAATAAATGACGGAGACAACTTCTTTGGTTGGCCAGTGGTGGCACACACTTTGAATTCCAGCACTCAGGAGGCAGAGGCATGACAATCTCTGTGAATTGTCAAGGCCAGCCTGATCTACAGAGCTGGTTCCAGGTGCACAGAGAAAGAAAGGAAAAAAATGAGAGGCAGGGAGAGATTAGCTCTTTGGAGGCTCAGCTTAACTATGGCCTCAAGTTCTTGTTTCTGGCTAGATCTTTTACTTGATGTTAACCAAAAGACCAAGACATAATTATGGCTAAATCTCTTGAAGAAACATACCATTTAGGCTAATGGTTCAGCTAGCAAAGGTATTTACCGCCAAGCCTGACGACCTGAATTTGATCCCTGGGACTCATACAGTTGGGAAGAAAGAATCAATCCCTGCAAGTTGTCCTCTGACTTCTCAATAGGCACCATAGCACATACACACCCCACAAATACAGTCACATGCACCATACATCATTTTTACTTTGTTGATTTTAACGTAATTTTTAAAATGCAATTACAAAAAAAAAGAAAAGAAACATACCATTCGCTAAGGATACCACACTGTCACAGTGACAACCATCAAATTTTAGCAGATCTATACCCCAGTCAGCAAATGTCTGGGCATCAATGTCATAGGATCCAAAACTCCCGGGGAAACCTGCACAGGTTTTATTCCCAACATCTGCATAAATCCCTAGTTTCAGTCCTTTGCTGTGGACCTAAAATGAGAAGAAAGATGGACCACAATAGGAAATCAACCAGGAAGTAGTAAAAAAAATGGTGGGAGGGCCACTTACTAAGACTAAGAGCAGAGATGTGTTCTTCTCCAGGTCTTGGGGACTTGATCCCTTACAGCACTACAGATTTTAAGGTGAGTTTGTTAGAAGCAGGGAACCAATCCTCCAATTTTGCTAAGGCAGTTCTAACTATGCGTGTGAACTGTAGCACAGACTCGAGGTAAAGGCTATGACCGCTTAAACGTTTCTCGGGAACCCTAAACAGTCTCTTTCCTAAACAGTGATAGGCTTGACTTGAGAAAGGGTGACAACATTTCTGTTAAGCCTCTCTGACTCTTCTCCAGTCTTGACCTTCCTGGCGTCTGTCTGGATGCACTCGGATAGAGCAAGGATTCCAGTAAGTGTTCCTATCCTCTGACTCTTGATGGCTCCTTTAGCAGTTTTCCAGCTACTGAACTCCCAGTATTTGCTCATTGGTTGTAGAATCTCCCTTGTCCATCTGGTTTGGAACGTGACCCTTTTTTCCTACAGTACTGAATACAATCTGCTTCATTGCCTTTAGCTAGTATCAGGCCTCATTTGTTTCCAATAGTCTCCAGAATATTTGCTTTTATCTTTTAAAATTCATTAAGTATATAGTTCAACTATATACTTAATAGTATAGTATAACTACAGTAGCCTCTCATGCTGATGTGCAAATACAAGCGTGCATGTCACAACCGTGCTCTCTTTTTCACCTAGAGGATTCAGTGGTTTCAGCAAAAAAAGTTTCACCAAGACAGCTCTAGGAGCTATTTCGAAATGTTTATAGGCTGATGTGATGATAATTCTACCTGGTAAGCACCATAATTTATTGTTCAGGCAACATTACAATTTCAAATTATCATGTGGTCTGTTTCACAATAAGCCTTCATAAAGCCATAAAAATAAACAATCAGCTCTAAACTCACGTAATTAGCTAGGTGTTTGATCCCACTAGGAAAGCGCTGGGGATCAGCCTGAAGCCGGCCCTTTGAATCCCTTTGGGGAGCCATCCAGCAGTCATCTATGCAGAGGTATTCATAACCTGCGTCCCTCCAACCATCAGAGACCATGAGCTCTGCCATCTGCATGAATAGTTGCTCACTGAAAAAGACATTTGAACAGTCATTCCAGCTCGTTAGATGAATACTTCAGCGCTCCCATTTTAAGGCACCTTGGGATTTCACAGTTTCTAAAAATGCAGTAACACTGTGGTAGTAATCACAACCCATATGAGGTAAAATGAACCATCTTTCCTGTTACTCCTCTCCCCCTCCTCCCACTACCTCTGATCCAGAACTCACAGAAGGGATGGGGCCTTCAGTTCCATCCCTAACCACAAAAGAAATAAACAAAAACCTCCAAATAATTAAGAATGCAACACATGACAAACCTGAAAAGCTATTGTACCTAACAAGCTGTGGTGACAGGCTTATAATCCTAGCTACTGAGGAAGCCCAAACAGGAGGATCTGGAGGAGAAAGGCCTGCCTGGCCTACATACAACTAGAGAAATCCCAGCTGAGAAGGGTTAGTATGGTAAACAGCTTCTTCTGGTATCAGCTTTACTTAGGTGGAGAAAACAATCTCATTCATAATAGTAACAGAACAAAAGAGCCAGAAAAGGCTAGATATCTAGAGATTAATATATTTATCAACCATATGTTAAAACTATTCTGTTCCTCAATGGCTTGAATAAATGGAGAAACATTATCTTACTCTTGGATCAGGAAACCTTGAACAAATCCCAAAAACACTTTTGAAGGAATTTGGCAAGATTTAAAGAGCTCACCTCAAAGATGAAATGCTTATGTTCTATAACAGAAATCAAGTGTGGCTTTTAGAATACAAAGATTACTGTGATTCAGGACTTCAGAAAGAGAACCGTCTATCCCACGCTGGGAGTCTTCTAGCGTCCCCAAAGAACACAAGGTTTCACAATCACCACCGCCACCACCCATTTTGTTTTGTTTTGTTTTTGTTTTTTTAAGATGCTTTCTCTTTGTAGCCCTGGATGTTCTGGAACTAGCTCTGCAGACCAGGTTGGCCCTTGAATTAACAGAGATCTACTTGCCTCTGCCTCTGCCTTTGGATTAAAGGTCTGTACCACCATGCCTGGCTCACAATCACATTCTTATAAAAACCCACCTTCCCTCTGGAATGCTATTTCAGTCAAACTGAGTCTTTGTTTCCTATTTGCAAACTTACTCTGCACTCAAATAAAATGCTATTTGCCTTTTGTTTTAACTTTGATTTCTTGGTATAAGACTTCAAAGCCAGAAGTGAAGAAAGAATTGATAGGGCCCATTATATGAATTTCAAAACAACTCATAGTCAAGAACTACCTGTATCTGCAATAGATGCTAGACCCAAAACAAATGGAATAAAAAAAAAACTCAGATGATAATACAATTAAATGCCATAAAAAAGGGGGAAATCTGCTGAAGAAACAGTTCAAGGAGCTGATTTAAAGTAGACAAAGACATTAAACCTCCTTAATAATTAATTACAATAATGGACATAAGAAGGGCTGCAGAGTAGGTCAGTGCTAGAGTATTTCCTAACATGTTAAATCGTGGATTCAATTCCCACAGGGGCAGACAAAATACTTAAAAGCAGATTGTCAAAAGTTCTAAAAGAATGACAAAGTTCGGGGTTGGCTACATTGCTGAAAAAAGAGGCAAGATGACACACTGTGGGTGTGCACATATGTCTGCAAAATCTTGGTTAATGACTGTTTAATATTATCAAAATAATCATACCTTTACACCCTAAAATTAGTGTTCTAAGAAAAGAATGAAGCCTGGCCCAGTGTGGTGGCTCATGACATCTCAGTGCTTGGGACCTGAGGCACTAAATCACACAGGCCCACAGAGTGACACCTTTCTCATTTAAAAAAAGAAGCATTAAAATAAAAAAAAAATCAGGTATAGGATGCACCAAAATTGAAGAATACTAATAGCTCATAACAGAGGACTGCACAAATGAATTATAACATGTACAGATACTTGAATTTATCAAGTTCTTACTCTGTACCAGGTATACTACTCTGCATTTTTGAGATCACTCACATGTATCCCAGGCTGGCCTCAAACTTGTATGACATAAGGTGGACTTGAACTCCTGATATTCCTGCTTCCACCTCCTGAACACTGGGACACCTCCATTTTCAGTTTACAAGAGGTATGCTAGGCCGGGCCGTGGTGGTGCACGCCTTTAATCTCAGCACTTGGGAGGCAGAGGCAGGCGGATTTCTGAGTTCGAGGCCAGTCTGGTCTACAGAGTGAGTTTCAGGACATCCAGGGCCACACAGAGAAACCCTGTCTCAAAAAACCGGTATGCTAGGCAAACACTGTGCCAACTAAGCTACATCCCCAGTTCAATTTAGACAAAAAGAATTATACTGGACATGGTTTGGCATGCTTGTAATCCCAGCAAGGTAGCAGAAGGGTCCCTAGTTCAAGATGACCTTGATCCACATCGGGTGACCATGTCCCCAAAATCCAAGGGCAAGGAATTCAGCCCAGTAATAGAACACTTTCTTAGCATGTGCAAGACCCTCAGACATGTCTCCAAACCTCAAGAGAAACAAAAGAAGATGAATACTTGCCTAAAGCTATAATGAAGTAGAATTTGAACCCAGGCAGGGCACTGGGATCTTGATGTTACTCATAAAAGTGATGCTGTTTTTCAGGAAGTCAGTTAGAAATCTGTTTTAATTTACATAATAAACAACTGCAGGGCTGGATATGGATGTTCACCATGATTATTTCTGGATGATGAAATAAGGCTTAATTTCCATTATATCATTTTTACCACTTACTTGTTTGCAGTGACCATCTATTAGTTTTATAACAATCCACCCCCACAAAAAAAATCTCAGCCACCATTAACAAAACAACAACAACAACAAAAAACCCATATTGTGAAATTACCACAAATTTTATCTCAGGAATACAATGGGCATAGTCTGAAACTCAGAAAGCCATTTTCTCTTGTGATGTCTGTCCAACATCTTGACTTTACCTTTATAGGCATTCATGAACACAGAGAGGAAGTTGTGGCATCTACCTTTAGAGGTGGTTTTGCACCAGTGGGTGACCTTATTATATTTTCAGTAATACTTATAAGGGAGCCATTCAATATCTAGTACTTGATTCTTAATCTTCTAGATCACAGATTCATTTAAGAATCTGAAGAGGCCAGGTGTGGTGGTGTACACCTTTAATCCCAGCACTCAGGAGGCAGAGGACACAGAGGAAAAAAAAGAGGAATTTGAAGAAAGGAAAACATATCTTTTCTAGAAAAATGCCCATATATTTGTATAAACTTATAATTCATTTTCTCATGCTAGGATAAAGACAACTGTTTTATTTGCCTAATTGAAGGGATCGGGGCATGAATAGCTGGTTTAAAAAGTGGGTTTATTTTAACTGAGATCATCTCTGTCAGATAACCGTTTTACAGCTTTCTTTTACAATGTCTCACTATGCAGCTCTGGCTGGCCTTGAACTCAAGACATCTGCCTGCCTCTGCTGCTGGAGTGCTGGGATTAAAGTCCTGCACCACGATGCCCAGCAATTTTACAGCTTTTTCTGTGTCAGCTCCTTAAGTTAAAACGGACATTTATCCTAGTTTGCAAACTAGGATTGTGCCTGGTCTCAACTCTCACCTTAGATATATAAAGTTCCTTCATGTCAACCTTCCAGCCTGGTGCTATGCTCAAGGGAAGGGGGTTCAGGAACATCTCAATTATCCCATGGTTTCTCTAACTCTAGCTTCATTACAGCCAAAGAACCCGTGATCCGAAAAGAAAAAAAATCACATTGGTCTTAGTCATCCTCCTGCCTCTTCCAACTGTACTTATGGCTATCTCAAGACTAGCACTAAACAAGGGCAGAATACAAACCCACACAAAGGGTCTGCATGGAACCAAATAATAAATGAAAATTTCCCAGTGAGGGAGAGATGGAGTGGGAGCGAAGCACTAGCTGCTGGCTATCTCCAATCTCAGGATAGCTCACATTAATAGTAGTTTAGAGACAGTCTATATCTCGGATGGGATATACAATTTTAAATTTAATTTAATATATAATATATAAAGTGCTGGGAATGAAAAAGCATCAATAGTAGGAGATCTACCCCTCCGGTTCAAATGTTCCATTCCTTGTACCAAATACACCCACACAAAAACACGGAAAGAGAAAGGATCATTCAATATCTCATACCTTATGCAGGCATCAGGCTCTTCTTGGCAGTCAAGGTTGCACATGAAACGTTCCCAGTGCAGCCAGCCCATAGTAGGAGTCCGCGCCAAGCCATTGTCCAATGCTCTGGCCCCAAGAATGCTCCAGAAAACTAAAGCCAGGGGGCGAAGCGCAAGCTCACAGACCAGCCGCGTACCTCCGCTCAAAAGCTTCATGGCCATAGAAACCCTTTGGTTCAGTTTCCTGAGTTAAGCTGAGTTAAGTTTACCCTTGGGGCGGACCAATCGGCAATGAACTACACAATAATGACATCATCGTTTCTCAGGCAACTGGGCCGTTATCGCCAAAAGTGAACCAATGAACAGTCACGTACGACATCATCAACCAATCATATTGGCTCTCTCTTTACCTTGGCCCACCCCATTTCCAAAGGAGGAGGAAGTGCGGCACCTCAGTGATCCGGAGTTTATGCCGAGAGCTGCTCACGTGACCGAGATCTCACATGACGTAGATGATCACGTGATCAATCGCTTACGTGAGCAGAAGTAGTTCTGGTCGTCGTCTATCGTCTCGCTATAGCCGTTTGAGGGAAGAAGGAGGAAAATCCCCTCGGTCTCGTTGGAGGTTGGTGTGCGGGTGGGAACTGGGGACCCCGGGGGGTGATAAGGAAGAGCAGAGTCGGGTCCGGGGTCGCCTCCGCCTTTTTCGTGCTCAGCTCCCCCCCCAACCCCGTCCTCCTCCCCCCTCCCCCTCCCCGAGTGCCGGGAAGCGGCCTGCGCTGCGCCTGGTGGGGAAATGGTGGACGGTCGTGACTGTGTGCGTGTTTTTGTAAATCAGTTCCTTTGGCCGGATCTCGGGGGACTTTTCCCCCTCTGCCCGCAAGAGGGACCCATAAGATGAAAAGCGTTTCAAACACGGTCCGGAGTTAGGGAAAAAAGAAAAGAAAAGAAAAAACAACAGAGTGAGACCCGCGGTCGGAGTACCGCTCCATCCATTCAGGCGCTCAACTATTCAAACTGCCGGATGGTCTTGAGGGGTCCCGAGGGAATTCCACCCTTAAAAGTGTGAGCTGGGCAAGTGATGCGTGCTCGAGAGGCGCCCAATAAATGCTTTTACTTAATTATTTGAACGTTTGTTTTTCTGCTTATCACGGGTCTACGAGTTGAATTTTGGTCATTCGAAAAGTAATAAATTCGTTTAAAAGGGACACAGTTCAGCACTACCCAATTCTTCTTACAGTTACAAAAAGCGTGCTGTAACATGGGTATAAGTACACAGATTCTTAACTCATAAATCCTGGTTACTACGTTAGGTAACAGAGTCCTGGTGGCCTTCTCAGGAAATGTGAGGAGGAAGCAAAACCTCTCAGCCACCGGGGAGGACCTATTGAGGCAGAATGCTGTAGAAATAAATCCCCATCGTCCCTGGGATGTTGTGTCAAATTATTCTTTAAGCAGACCGTTAAGCCTGCACAAAATAAAATTTAAAAAAAAAACCCATAAACTCAGTAGCCATTGTTAACATTTGAGGTCCAATCCCCATCCCTGCACACTCAAAGTTTTTAAAATTTTTTGTCATATTTCCCATGCTTATGTTTTTGTTAAGATTATTTTTGTCCCAATACAGTGAGCTTAAAGAATTAAAAAATTGAAAGTGTATAGTATTAAAAGGTATTTATTCCTTCCCTTGTGCTCATTTGTTCTTAGAAGTTTATCTTACATGAAGCTACTTTCAAACCATCTCTTAAAATTATACATTTCGTTTCATTCTTGAACATTTCAATAGAGGTAGGATTATACTATGAATGTTCATTCATTCATTCAATGTATTTTGGAAATCTTTACAGGTAGGGGGCAGATCACTTAGTAATTGCATAGAACTTCGTTTAAGATAGAAATATATTTCATCCATCTCTGTTGATGACCATTTAGTCTTCTGATTTTTTTTTTTTAACCATTACAGTCCTGCAGCAAACATTTTAAAAGTATTTCTGTCGACCAGATTCCTGGAAGAAACTGTAACAGGGTCAAAGGGTATGTGAATTCTTATTTTTTACATAATGGAGATAAATAAAATGGCTTTGATCTTGAGTCGTTTAAAATTTTGTAACTTTATATTAAATGTGTAATGTTCCACTTTTCTTCAAAACATGCCTTTCAAATGCTATGTAGTTCAATAAGTCCTGCTCTCAATTTCAGGTAATTCCTTAAGGCACATACCTGAAGTGGATTTTCTGTCAGAAGGTGTGGTAAATATTACCAACATGTTTTCCCAGAATAGTGCAGTTTTTAACTCTTCTGGTGAACCCTAGTTTGTGAACTGTCCGTAATGTTGACTTATTGTCACTGTTGAATTTCCACTATCTTTGATGAGTGTTTAAAATGTTTATTTTACTTTGAATTTCATTTTGAATGAAGTTTGAAAGTGTCCCATACTTTTTCCTATGCACTCCTTTCACCTCTGCATTTTAATTTGTTTTTGAAGTTATAATCACATCATTATACCCTTCCCTTTTCTCTCCCTCCAAACCTCCCCATGCTTAAACACCTCCCCACCTTGCTCTCTTTCAAATTCTTGGCCTCTTTTTCTCAGTTACATATGTATGTACATTCCTAAATCATAAATACCACCTGCTCAGCATATTTGTGTGCACGCTTTGAGGCCTGACCATTTGCTGTTAGATAACCAATTGATGTGCTTTGCTCTGGGGAAGACAGCATTCCCCACTATCGTCATTTCTTAGTTGCCTGCAGTTGTGTATCCTCCTTTGTTGTGATTTGTTCCTTTTTGGGATAGGGTCTCAACTATCCATCCCTTGCTGTCCTGGAACTCCCTCTGTCGGGCAGGCTGGCCTCAAACTCAGAGACCGGCCTGCCTCTGCTTCCAGAGTGCTGGGATTAAAGGCACATGCCAGCACACCCATCTCAATAGGTATTTTTTAAAAAATATTTGTTTATTTGAGTGTTCTATTTGCATGTATGCCTCCTGCATGACAAAAGAGGGCATCAGACATAACAGGGCATCAGATCTCATTAATGAATGATCATGAGCCACCATGTGGTTGATGGGAATTGAACTCAGGACCTCTGGAAGAGCAGCCAGTGCTCTTAACCAAGCTCCTCAATAGATCATTTTAAAATTTACTCATTTTACCTAGTCCCCCTTTCCTTCTGTTTGAATGCTACATTTATTTGCCTGGGTGATAGGTCTGAAACAGCTGTAATGACATCAAGTTTAAAATTCATAAGTGATATATATATATATATATATCTCCATCCAGAGCCATAATGGACCAGTGTCTTAAGGTTTGGGGGAGGTACATGTCACACAGTAGTGTGAATACTGAATCACCGTGCTTGTGAACCAAACAAGAGTTTAGTCTGCTTACATTAACTAGAACCCTCAGGACCTGCTCTCTTTCTTGAAAGTCTTGTCTTTAGAGTTTTGCCCCTTTCCATTTTGTGCTCCATTAAAATTTTTTATAGATAGATTCTGGATCCTGGAACAGAATCAGGATAGTTTGTTTCAATTAACCCTTTTGCCTCCAGTTGATACACTTCATAAACCAATCTTTCTATGTATTTGCCTTCTATGTAGTCTGTGTATTTGCACTTACCTTTGGTGAAGACACACAGTTCTGTAGAACTGTAAGCCTTCCCCAGGCTTATTGATTCTTCCATGGCAGAACTGAGTACTGACCTGCCACCTAAAACATGTTTGAATGTATAAATTCCCATTAATGCCTTCCATTTATCTCTTAGGCTTTAATAGTTCTGTATTTTATTGACTTGCATTCATTGTTTATATTCTTAGGCTATTAAGGGATTTGTTGTATCGTTTTATTTGTCTTTTGATTTAAAGAATATTTTCATTTTTATGTAATGGGGTGTGGTTACACTGTGTTATATTTAGTTTTAATTTTCTCTCTGTGATGTTAATACATTGGCTCAGTGTAGAAAATTCAGAATATTCGAAATTATCTAAAGGAAAAAAGTATCCATGGAAACAAAAAATTCCTATAGTACTTCTACCCAGAAATAACCACCATTAATTATACCTGATAAATAATAGAAATGGGATAAGCACTCACTAATTGAATGAATTAAAAGTTTTTTTGTTTTTTAGGTTTTCTTTTTTTCTTTTTTGGTTTTTCGAGACAGGATTTCTCTGTGTAGCACTGGCTGTCCTGGAACTCACTCTGTAGACCAGACTGACCTCGAACTCAGAAATCCACCTGCCTCTGCCTCCGGAGTGCTGGGATAAAAGGTGTGTGCCACCACTGCCCGGTTTTATGCAATCTTTGTTCATATGGCTCCTTTGAAAAACACACTGATGTGAACTTGTGAAGTAATAGGGTTTTTTTTTTGTTTCTCTTACTATATTGTATACACTTTTTCATGACAATAGTTTTCTAATTTTTTTAAAGCCACATTGAAATTGCATTGAGCCAAGCTTGCCACCAAGAGTCCATCAGTCACCATGATGCTGAGCACAGAGGGCAGGGAGGGGTTCGTGGTGAAGGTCAGGGGCCTACCCTGGTCCTGCTCAGCCGAGGAAGTGATGCGCTTCTTCTCTGATTGCAAAATCCAAAATGGCACATCAGGTGTTCGTTTCATCTACACCAGAGAAGGCAGACCGAGTGGTGAAGCATTTGTCGAACTTGAATCTGAAGATGAAGTGAAATTGGCTTTAAAGAAAGACAGAGAAACCATGGGACACAGATATGTTGAAGTATTCAAATCCAACAGTGTTGAAATGGATTGGGTGTTAAAGCATACAGGGCCAAATAGTCCTGATACTGCCAATGATGGTTTTGTACGGCTCAGAGGACTCCCATTTGGCTGTAGCAAGGAAGAAATTGTTCAGTTCTTTTCAGGGTTGGAAATTGTGCCAAATGGGATGACACTGCCAGTGGACTTTCAGGGGCGGAGCACAGGGGAAGCTTTTGTGCAGTTTGCTTCACAGGAGATAGCTGAAAAGGCCTTAAAGAAACACAAGGAAAGAATAGGGCATAGGTACATTGAAATCTTCAAGAGTAGCCGAGCTGAAGTCCGAACCCACTATGATCCACCTCGAAAGCTCATGACTATGCAGCGCCCGGGTCCTTATGATAGGCCAGGGACTGGAAGAGGGTATAATAGCATTGGCAGAGGGGCGGGGTTTGAGAGAATGAGGCGGGGTGCCTATGGTGGAGGGTACGGAGGCTATGATGACTATGGAGGTTATAACGACGGGTATGGTTTTGGGTCTGATAGATTTGGAAGAGACCTAAACTACTGTTTCTCAGGAATGTCTGATCATAGATATGGAGATGGTGGGTCCAGTTTCCAGAGCACCACAGGGCACTGTGTACACATGAGGGGGTTACCATACAGAGCCACTGAGAATGATATTTACAATTTTTTCTCACCCCTTAATCCCATGAGAGTACACATTGAAATAGGACCTGATGGAAGAGTTACTGGTGAGGCAGATGTTGAGTTTGCTACGCATGAAGACGCTGTGGCAGCTATGGCAAAAGATAAAGCAAATATGCAGCACAGATATGTGGAGCTTTTCTTGAATTCTACTGCAGGGACAAGTGGAGGAGCTTATGATCATAGCTATGTAGAGCTCTTTTTGAATTCTACAGCAGGGGCAAGCGGTGGCGCTTATGGTAGCCAGATGATGGGAGGGGTGGGCTTATCCAACCAGTCTGGTTACGGAGGTCCGGCCAGCCAGCAGCTGAGTGGTGGCTACGGAGGGGGTTATGGTGGTCAGAGCAGTATGAGTGGGTATGACCAAGTGCTTCAGGAAAACTCAAGTGACTATCAGTCAAACCTGGCTTAGGCTGAGAGGGAGCATCAAATAGCATCTACAGGAATACAAACTACATTCATAGGAACTGGGCAGAGTAGGGAGGATGTCCAGCATATCCTGTATTATTGGTAAATGGGAAATACAATTGCTTCTGATCACTACTGGTCAGCTTCTTTCTTCTTTTTTTTTTTTAAGAGAACAAAATTTAAGTTTAACAGTTTCGCATTACAAGCTTGTGATTCATGCTTACTGTAAAGTGAAAGTTAAGATTGTTTTCAAACTTTAAGCTCAGCCATTTTGAACACTGAAAATCTTCATCTAGGATGTAACAACAAGCTCAGTATTGACCATAACTGTCAAATCCACTTTCAGCTTTCCTCAAGTTAGTTACGTTGTAGGAGTGTACTTAAGCAGTAAGCATATTTCGGTTTAAAGCAGTTTCACTTATGTTAAATGTTGCTCTTCTACCACAATACATCGAAAACTTCAGACGCATGTTGAGAAACATGCTTTTCTGTAAAAAAAAAATATAGGAGCTGTGTCTATGATTCAAAGTGACAACATTTGGCATGTTTGTTAATTCTAGCTTTTTGGTTTAATATCCTGTAAGGCACGTGAGTGTACACTTTCACTTTTTTTTTTATTAAAGATCCGGGACAATTTTGAGATGTAATACCAATACATTAGGAGTTTAGTCATGTTATTTGTATGGAATTCTGGGGCTTTGATTTAAATCTTACCTTGTATTGTGAATTCCATTTAGATGTATTGTACTAAGTGAAACTTGTTAAATAAATCTTCCTTTTAAAAACTGGAAAAAAATCTTGCATAGTTTGATTTTTTTTAAAATCATGTTCTATTATATGGGCACACAGTAACTAGATTTTAAAGTTCTCTACTGTTGAAATTTTAATTTTTTTCTCAAATGTTCCAGGCTATGTATGAATGACTCAAGTTTTGATCCTCCTACCTCTACTTCCTAAGTATTAGAATTGTAGTCCCTGTCCAATTTATACAGTGCTGGGAACCCAGGGCTGCTTGCATACAGGACAAGAACTGTACCAACTGTACCAGCAAGGCTGCAGCCAGGAAGTTGCAGTGATCTGCCACTGCTGTACAGCACTGGACTCAGAGTCACACTGATCTTACTGGATCATACTTTGTGGATAACCATGGCTGCTGGAGATGTGAACTCAGCTTGTCGTGCTTGCTCAGCAAGCACTCATTTTTATTTGTTATTTTTATTTTTTGAGACAGGGTCTATGTCGTTCTGGGTGTCCTAGAACTCACACAGATCCACCTGCCTCAGCTTCCCAAGTGCTTGGATTAAAAGTGTACGTCAGCATGCCTGGCCTATTTTCCTTCCTTCTGTCTATCCTTCCACCTTTCCTTCCTTCCTTCCTTCCTTCCTTCCTTCCTTCCTTCCTTCCTTCCTTCCTTCCTTCCTTCCTTCCTTCCTGCCTTCCTTCCTTCCTTCCTGCCTTCCTTCCTTCCTTGCCTTGAACTCAACAACGATCCACCTGCTTCTGCCTCGTCAGTGCTGGGATTATGAGTACTGGGATTAGGGCTGGAGAGATGGCTCAGCAGTAAAGAGCACTGGCTGCTTTCCAGAGGACCCAGGTTTAATTCCCAGCACCTACATGGCAACTCGCAAGTATAAATGCAGCTCCAGGTGACATAGCACCCTCACACAGACAGGAATGCAGATAAAGCAAAGTGCTAGGATTAAAGGTATGCTGCCACTGCCCAGCCACAGCAAGCATTCTTACCCATTAAGATGCCTCTCCATTCCTGCAATATTCATTTATTTAAAGACAGGATTTCTCTGTTGTCCTGGAGTCTATAGACCAGGGTGGCTTCAAACTCAAAGATCCACCTGTCTCTGCCTCCCAAGAGCTGGGATTAAAGGTGTGTCCCACCACCACCCAGCTCTATGCTTTATTTCTTATAGGTTTGCTTTTAAACTACAGAATTCTTGAAGACTTTGTGCTTCATGAAGACAACATTCCCAAATCCAAAGAAATAGAAAGCAAGCAATTGCTTTCATTTTACCATAGATAATAATACTATGCCTTGGCTGGAAAAAATAAAGCAGGCTATAGGGGGGAAAAGCCCATTCTGCACAAATTATTTGATAAAGCCTTTAAGTGCCCTTTATTTTTTAGGGTTTTCAGACATCTAATGCTTGTGAGCCACTGGTCCTCTGATACTGTGTGTTAGTGTCACTGGACCATACTTAAAGGCCTTGATTGCTGGGCCCTGGCTTGGGAAGGTTTAGAGAGGATGCTGAATACTGTGCTAAGAGTACTTACAACCACATTTTGAAAACAGCTTAGGACTCTCACTGCTAAAGGTTTAACCCTAGAAGGAACTGTTAAGAAGCAGCTGCATTTATGATCACTTGTTCTCTCTCCTTATCCATAGCAAGTAGCTCAACATTTCTTCTGACGTGCAAGCCACAGTTGATTGTTTACCATACCGTGCACCTCCCATGGGTATTCTGAGCACCTGCAGCACTTGTCTTCTGGTACCTTACATGTCTGTATCCTGGCAGTTAGCACTTTCACCTCTCATTGACCTTCAGCTTGGACACCCTCAGATCAGTAAAAGCTGCACACTAACTGCATATTTCTGGATATGCGGCTGCTCAGGAACTGGATATTGTCTTTGAGCTGTCTATTTGTAGAGATAGCCTGTGATATAGGATGCAGCTACCAACTTCATATTAATTTGTACTTAGGGATACTTTATTAAGTATCATTTCTGGAACTTAAAAAATAATGGCAGTGAGATTTAATATTATTGGTTGGTTGGTTGATTTTTAAATTGTTTCTAATTTAGCTTACAGTTGACAGAGCAGGCCATCCATGTTGACTTGCACCACTCACTATCCTTTTCTCCTAAGCACATTTTAGAACCTTTCTCAGAGAAGTAAATAAATTCAAGGTATTTTTGCTTTCCACAGTGCTGAGTAATTTTTCCAGAAGTTTCTCAAAGTATGAGTGAAAAAGCTCCAGTTAGCCACTAGATGTCACCAAGTCCCCAAAAGAGAGCTGAATCCTGAGATACTAGGCCCTTTGAATACACATGAAGCTACCCATGGTGCTGGCCGCATATGTGACAGGGGAGGGCCTTGTTGGCCATCAGTGGGAGGAGAGGCCCTTGGGCCTGAGGGTGTTAGATGTCCCAGTGTAGGGGAATGCCAAGGAGGGAAGACGGGAGTGGGTGGGTGGGTGGGCACCCTCATAGAGGCAGGGGGAGAGGGGATGGGATAGGGGGTTTCCAAAGGGGAAAATATTTGAAATGTATATAAAGTAAATGTCAAAAAAAAGAAAGAAAGATTTTTTAAAAATGTGTTAGTTAAAAAAAAAAAAAAGGCTGCCTGCTGTGCCTCTCAAGGTTTGATCCCTGGGGACCCACACCAAAGAGACCCACACTGAGAGAACAGAGCTTAGTAAGTTGTCCTCTGACCAGTTTCCTCTCATGTATGCCCCCCCCCCAAGAAAATAGTAAGAAACTCAGGCTCTGGAGAACAGTCAAAGGAAAGAACCTAGTGAACATAAGTGGTCAGTACTAGGTGGCAAAAGGACAATAGTACCCATCAGGGCATCAACATTGATCTCTGTATACTATATGTGTGTCTACAGATGCCCCACACACATACCTCTAGTGACCCAGCATAAGTTACCCAGGGGAGTATTACAGAATGTAAAGTGGACATTCCACTCTATTGACTCAAGCTACTTGGCAAGAGCAGCAAAAAGTTGTATGGTACAATAATTATGGCTTAAAATTGTTGCCACAATAGCTTGTGTCGGTGTTCCGGTGTGGTTTGTGGAGCAGCTGCAGCACATCCTCAGGCTTTCTTAAGAATGTGGCTTTTCAGCCCAGATGAACTGGAATGATTGAAAAACTGACGGGGTGGATCCCAACAAGCTGTGTTTTAATAAGTACGTAATGCATTCTGCTAATCTGCTTATTTATGTGTGGCTTCTGTAAGCCATCGATTCATTCACTCATTCCGGAATTAATTCATCTGACCCTAAAATGGGTAACCAAATAGAGACAATCATATATGTAACCACAGAAGACTGTTGACTCATCCCCTTGCAAAATGGTAAGAAAATGTGATGCCAAATTTATTTGTAAATCAAACACCTTTTCCATCAAGAGGAATTTTAAAGAAAAATAAAGATTTATTTATTTAATGTATATGAGTGCTCTGTCTCCATGTACATCTGCATGCCAGAAGAGGGCATCAGATCCCATTACAGATGGTTGTGAGCCACCATGTGATTGCTGGGATTTGAACTCAGGATCTCTGGAAGAGCAGCCATTGCTCTTAACTGGTGAGCCATCTCTCCAGCCTCAACAGGAATTTTTAATGCTGTAAGTAAAAAATGATAATTTTTTAAAAAAAATGGGCCTTGAGGGCTATTGCCATACAACTGGTAATGAAGTGGAATTCCATTTGCTTGCCCAGTACCAGGCTGAGTGTCATGAGAGGCCTTTTGTAACCTGTTCCCACACTGCAATTCAGTCTTGAGAATGCATTGTCTTAACTCCTTATCCCTTATTTCCCTCCCTCTCTTCTTTTCTGCACATTAAAATAAAATTATTTTCTGTATGTAGGTGGGGAGTTGCTTGTATGTTTATCTGTGCACCGCTTGTGTACACAGGAGCAGTGGAAGCCAGAGGAGAGGGAACTGGAATGGGCCACCCTGTGGATGCTGGGAACAGAACCTGGGTGCTCTAGGAGAGAAGCCAGCACTCTTAACTGACAGTCGGCTTTCTCCAGCCTCCACCTTAAGCTTGAGGACAGTTTTATTAGAGTCTAAAAGAAAAATCCCAGGGTAGCGAGCTGTAAATCTTGGTAGCTGCCCGGAGTGGGAAGGTGTAGGAAAGAAAGAGAGGAAGTCATGCTATTTGGGTTAGAGAAAGAATGAAGCCCAGTTTGTTAGGGAAAGTAAGCATGCTTAGAAAGGAGATAGAAGAAAAGGATTTTTACATTTTTTTTTCTAAAAAGCCAGCCAGCTAACTGGTGCTCCATTAAGTGAGTGTCCCATTTATCTATTTATTTATCTTTGTTGTTGTTGTTGTTTTTTGAGACCGAGTTTTTCTGTGTAGCCCTGGCTGTCCTGGAGCTCACTCTGTTGACCAGGCTGGCCTTGAACTCAGAAATCCACCTGCCTCTGCCTCCCAAGTGCTGGGATTAAAGGCGTGCACCACCACTGCCTGGCTCTATTTATTTATCTAATGCTCTGTTTGACCCACCTGTTAAGACATCTAGTTGTTGCTTCTATTTTTCTTTCTTTCGCTTGTTTGTTTAGAGGTTAAGGGAAACTGGGGGTTGAACCTGGGACCTTGTCAATGATGGACAAACCTCCGAGTTTCATACCCAATCCTTTTTAAATAGTCTAACTGGCTATTGCCAGGACCCTTTCCCCAGGATCCTTTTACCCTCCTTCGTCTTGGGGCTACCCTTTGTGCTTCATCTGTTTCTCATACACAGGGTACTGTTAGGTTTCACTGACATCTCCACTTTAGAGATGAGGAAACTGAGTCTCAGAGACTCAACTATCTTGGGGAAAGACACTTGTGCTGGTGGAAAGCAGGAACTAATGCGGGCGGGGTAGTGAAGGACGTGCCTGGGTTTCACGTGGGATTGTGTAGCGGTTCCTGGGAACTTGTGGGTGAGGATATCCTTGAACAATGCTGGAAGCACTCTCAGCCTTCTCTTTCTCTGGTTCTCACTAGGGAGCTCACAATAAGCAGGGGGTGGGGGGGCTGGGGGCTGGGCTCGGGAGGGTCGAGAGAATTTGGCAGGAATTCATCTCTTCCTCTCTTTCCAGATGGCTGGAGGCCCTTAAACAATCCACTCCCCCCAGCACATTCCACTTCAGGGATGGAGCTTGGAAAAGGCTGCCAGAAAATGGCGGCTAAAACCTGGTGGGGGCTGGTACCGGTCACCGAAGCAAATGGGGGAGTGGTCAAGACGGATGAATGGCAGATGCTGGTGAGGGGAGGAAGACGTGGAAGGTGTCTGCGGAGCTAGGGGCAGGATAAATGCCACTTTTGTTAGCTATTGCTAAGCATCTGGGAAACCCAGGCAATCTCTCCCGCCTTCTCAGACCTCTTCCCCTTTCCCCAAGCCAGGCGGGAAAGCAGGCCAAAATGCAGCCTAACCAAAGACAGGGAAGTCTGGACAGCCACAGCCACCCTCCCGACTAACTGCCACTGTGTGATCACCTCCTCCTCCCACTCCCCCCACACCCCGCTCTCCCGGGTTATCAGAGGCTCATAGATTCCCCAGTCTGTCCCTTCAAGCGGGACTCCCTGCACCCAGGGTAGCTCCAGGGAGTGGGTGGGAGGGGGCACTGCAGCTACCTCCTTTAGAAGGTGTCACATTACTCTACACAGCACTCCTGTCTTGGCTTGCAGGAAGCAGCAGAATACAAGTTTATTTTCAGTTGAGTGTTGATCCAACGTTTATGGCTTGTGATTAATCTTTTTCCTTCTGTTCTATCGATGGTGGGATCAAGGACAACCAAACAGCTCAGCAACTGTCACAACACTATATTGGAACTTTGAAAAGTTCTGAAAACATGCTGTTTTCATTTTTCTACCCATTGTACTTTCCTTTCCTTCTTTTAGATTTTTTTCCGATGTAGCAAATTTTTTTTTTTTTTTTTTTTTTTTTTTGGTTTTTCGAGTCAGGGTTTCTCTGTGTAGCCCTGACTGTCCTAGAACTCACTCTGTAGTCCAGGCTGGCCTCGAACTCAGAAATCCACCTGCCTCTGCCTCCCAAGTGCTGGGATTAAAGGTGTGCGCCACCACTGCCTGGCATCTTAAAAGCCTGTTTCTTCCGGCCACCCTTCCCTCCTTAGGCCATACTTATTTGCTCCCATTTTGCTTTGCTTTGTCTGAACTGTGTAGCTTCTCATGACCTTAAATACACCATCTCCTGCCTCCTGCCTCCAAATGCTGACCTTTCAAGCCTGTGCTACCCGTGCAGAGGTGGTAGTCCACACAGATTTCTGTTCTCTAAATCTTTTTGAGCAAATAAACTGAGCACTTACTATTTATCATTTTCAAATTATTCGACTTGTGTTTTTTAAATTTTCCTCTTAAGCTGTACTCTTCCCCCTTTTGAGTATGGGGGCTGGTGCCTAGGGCTTTGCATAATCTAGGCATATAGGGTTATTGCTTGCTTATTTATTTATTTATTTATTTATTTATTTATTTACTTATTTACTTATTTATTTATTATTGGTTGACCATAGGCCATTTATCATTGAATTTGATGACTTCCAAAACTGCTTGTTGGGCAGAGACTGAGGAATAATGGACATTAAGCTTTTTTAGAGGTAATAAGAATGTCCTAAAACTTACATTGTAGTGATAATTTGAACAACTCTGTAAATTTACAAAGGACTGTTTTAGTAAGAATCCTCCGTTCCACTCCTCCATTGTTGGTGGGATTGCAAACTGGTACAACCACTCTGGAAATCAGTTTGATGGACCCTTAGAAAATTGGACATAATACTACCTGAGGACCCAGCTATACCTCTCCTGGGCATATACCCAGAAGATGCTCCAATATGTA
>CM052722.1:71364407-71409495 GCA_028551405.1 Uromys caudimaculatus
GGTCCCAGATGGAGGAGTTGGAGAAGGGACTGAAGGAGCTGAGGGAGTTTGCAGCCCCATGGAGGGAGCAACAGTGTCAACGGGCCTGACCCCCCCCTTCCCCGTCCTCCTGGAGTTTGGACCACCAACCAAAGAATACACATGGAGGGACCCATGGCTTGGACCACATATGTGGCAGAGGAGGGCCTTGTTGGCCATCAGGGAGGAGAGGCCCTTGGGCCTGAGGGTGTTAGAGGCCCCAGTATAGGGGAATGTCGAGGTGGGAATACGGAGTGGGTGGGCAGATGGGTGGGAGGTGGAATTCCCATATAGAGGCGGGGGAGAGGGAGGGGATAGGGGGTTTCCAAAGAGGAGACCTGGAAAGGGGAAACATTTGAAATGTAAATAAAGTATCAAAAAATTTAAACAAAAAAAAAAAAGGGAAAAGGGTAAGAGTATGAAGTCCCTTAAAATACCTCTAATTTGGAAATGAGACAGGATGATGATTTAATCATAAGGGGGCTATGTCTGTCTTTATCGAGAGATGAAATTATGTGAATAAAACTCCCGCCACCAGAAAAAAAAAAAACAACAAAACCCTCCGTTCCTTCATCAAGTAGTCTTCCAGCGAGTGACACCTTCACTCAGCACCTTAGCTGTAAATCTATGCTATCATTGTTATATTTGAAATCGAGTTGTTCTATACTGATATCCCTTTTCCTTTATTATAGGAGTTTGTATTCAAAAACCTATCTAGGGGGTGGAGAGATCGCTGCGTGGTTAAGAGGCCAAGTTGCTTTTTCAGAAGACTTGGGTTCAATTCCCAGAATCCACATGATGGCTCCCAAAATAACTCCAAGGAATATGTCGCCCTCTTCTGGCCTTCCTGGGAACTGTACACACATGGTACACAGGCATGCAGGCAAATCATCCTTTACATGTAAAATAATAAAATAATAAAAAAAGCTACTTAAAAATCTATCTTAAGTATTTTTTTCTTTTGTGCCCGATAAGGCCAGTGTGGTTGGATCAATTCTCCTGTGTTCCATTCTCTCAAGACAGATTCTCTCATTGAATGTGGGGTTCATCATTTCTCTTCAGCTAGGTTGGCTTGCCAGTAAGCCATGCAGCCATGCCTGTCTTTTTGTAACATGTGTTTCTGGGGATCCAGATTCAAGTTCTCATGTTTGTATACTAATTACTCTTGCTCACTGAGCTATTTTCCAGTTCATATCTTTACTACTTTTAACTAATATGTAGCTCTCTTTCTTTTGGGAAAAAGACACACCTAGATACATGTCTGATAATATATAGTCTGGCTTCCTGGAGGACAATTATTAACAGATTTAGTTTATCAGGGCATGGTGGCACATACCTTTAGGCCTAATACTTGGGAAGCAGAGAGGGTCAATGTCTGTGAATTTGAGGCCAGCTTGATGTACATAGTGAGTCTCAGGTCACCCAGAGCTTACATGTGTCAAAGCACACACCTAAAACTTCCTAAGATATTTATTTTATATTTAATTGCATGTGTGAGTGGAGGTGGGCATGTGGATGTGAGTTCAGATGCCTTTGGAAGCCAAAGGCCTTGTAGCCCCTTGAAACGGAAGTTATAAGCTGTTGTGAGCCATCAGATGAGGCTTCTAGGAACTTAATTTGGGCCATCTGCAAGAACAGTGTGCATGTATATGTGTGTGTATGAAAGAGACAGAGACAGACAGAGAGAGAGAGAGATGAGAGACAGAGATTCTGGCTGACCTAGAACTCACTATGTAGACCAGGGTGACCTTGAACGCACAGACATGTGCCTGCCTCTGTCTCCCAAGTTGTAGGGTTAAGAGCATATGATGCCAGACATCGATCTAGATCCTGCAATTTTTTTTAAAAAAACCCCATGCTTGTTGCCAGGTACTGTGCTGGGTGTCGAGGATATGTAAGCAAGGCACCTCTGAGGTCTCTGCCCTCAATGAACCCACAGTCAAATGGGGAGCCAAACAAAAAACAAAAGGCTGTGTGTGTGTGTGTGTGTGTGTGTGTGTGTGTGTGTGTGTGTGTGTGTAATAAGCATAAGTACTTGGTAGAAGAGGGTACATAGTGCTAGAAAAAACTGTAAAGAAGAAGCATTTGAGAGATGGCTCAGTGGTTTAGAGCACTTATTGCTGTTCAAAGAACCTGAGTTTGGTCCCCAACATCCTCATGGTAGTAAATAGCCTTATCTCTACTTCCAGTGGACCCAATACCCTCTTGTAGCCTTTATAGGCACCAGGCATGCATGTGATGTGCCTAACACATGCAGACAAAATAATAAGGGGGAATTTAGTAGTCATGGTAGTCAGGAATAGAGCCTAAGAAAGTCAATATCGACCTGACAACTATAGGAAGAGTTGAGACTAATTAGCTTGGAAACAGTTCAGGCTGTATGTTTGAAGACAGACTGGAGAAAAAAGACAGTAAATAATATATATGGACAGTTAGGAGAACATTAGACTGGTCGTTGGGGCTGTGCCAATGGGGAGGGTCAGGACAGACAAGGTTTTAGAAAGTAGCTTAAGTTGTTTTGTGCATATCCTAAGAGCTAGTGGAAACCCTGTGGAGTGGAGGCAATGAATCAGATATGCTTTTTGAAAATAATAACTCTGGCTACAGTGTGGGGAGAGGATTGGGAAGGGGTCAGAATCCCTATCAGGAATTTTTGTTTGTTTGTTTGAAATTAGGGAATTACTGTGTAGCCCAGATTAGCCTGGAACTCACTATGTACATCAGGCTGACCCCAAACTCTTAGAAATCCTCCTACTTCTGACTCTAGAGTGCTGGGATTAAAGGGGTGTACCATCATGTCTGGCTTCTCTTGGGGTTACAGACAGGGCACTACTGCACTGGGCTTTCATATGGGCTATGGAGATTCCAACTCAGGTTCTCATGCAAGTGCAGCAAGCTCTGCCCCACTGAACTATCTTCCCAACCCATGACCTCTTCTTAATGAATTATTATTATTGTTATTATTATTATTATTTTAATTGTACTTATATATGATTATGAGCTACATTATGACTTTTTAATACTTGTATATAATGGTATATGAAGGTAATTAATGTTCCTTACTTATGTATGGCACTTTCAAACTCCATTTCTCCAGCTCTTTTTTCCTTTACAAACTCTGTAATAGGTTATTGCAGACCACACTCACCGCACTGTGCTATGGAATCCCAGAACCGTTACTTCCTCCCCTCTCCCTTATATTGAAAATAGATGTCTTTCCTCATAGAATATGTCCTGATTACAATTTCACCTCCCTCTCCTCCTCCCAGTTCCTCCATGTTTCCTTCCATCTGGATTGACTCCCTTTCTGTCTCTCATTAGAAAATAAACAGGTTTCTGAGGGATAATAATAAAATAAAATAACTAACACATTGTAATAGGACAAAAGAAACTGAAGGAAACGTGTCCCCCAAAAGGGACAAAAAATATAGAGAGAGTCATTTGTACCTTCAGAAACTTCATAAAAACAGTAAACTGGAAGCCAATATATATATATGCAAAGAACCTTGGGGGGGGGGCTGACATAACGTTACGAGACAAGTAACCTCCCACAATGCTATTGAGTGTGTCTTCTGGTGCCATCGCTAGCTGCGCATGCAGCCTACCTTTAAGAGTAGTTCCTTTCCCCAGTGAGACTCTCTTGGCGAAAACTAAATTTTTATTTGCAATCCATTGGAGATAACTTCTGGGTTAGGGATAAAAGGATGTGTCCACTCCTCCTTTCGGCTCTAGGATTCCATCTGATGTAGACCCGTGCAAGACCTCTGCGTGCTGCCTCAGACTCTGAGTTCATAAGATGTGTGTTGCTCCTTAGAGGACCTTGTTTCCTTGGTGTCTTCCATTGCCTCTGGCTCTTACACTTTTTCTATTTCCTTTTTGGCAAGGTTCCCTGAACCCTGAGGGGAGGGATTTGATGGAGACATCCCATTTAGGGCTAAGTGTTTCAAGAACCAGAACTGGGTTACATCTAATTGAGTTGTTTGCCAAATGGATCCCGTGGGAACTCCCAAACAGCCCAGGCTGTTGTCAAGAATGTTACTTTCCACAAACTGACTCCAAAGTCCTATTGCTGAAGAGAACTCCAAAGCTCATTGAACATGGAAAAGTTGACCTGGTACCTATATAAAGCTTCACCCCTACGTGCTAGCATCCATGCTACCGGAAGGTGGTTCTAGTGCAGTGGAACAAAGCTTGTGGGAGTAACCAGCCAATATCTAATTTGACTTAAGGAGTCCTTAATTTGATGCCATGAGATGGAACCCATAGCAGATACTGCATAGGTGACCAAGAACCTGAAATTACACAGCACAGGGATCTAGGGTAAAAGCAAATATTAATGTTTTACTTAAGAAAACAATAGAATGACTCCTAATGTCATTCTGAAGAAAACAATAAAATGACTCTTCATTATTTTCTGCTATACTCCTACATCACTACCTGGCTCAGTCATCATCAGAGAAGCTTCCTCCTGCAGCAGATGAGAACACATACAGAGACCCACAGCTGGGCATTGTGCAGACAGTAGGAGACTTTGGAACACCCATTACTTTCATTTAACAGTTGTTGAGACGTGATTTATGTAGCCTAGTCTAGCTTCAAAGTCATGATTGCAGCTGAGACTGCCTTTGAACTTCCGATCCCCGGATACTTCTTTTTATGTTGTTGTCGTCTTTTTTGTTTTTGTTTTTTGTTTTTTGTTTGTTTTTTCGAGACAGGGTTTCTCTGTATAGCCCTGGCTTTCCTGGAACTCACTCTGTAGACCAGGCTGGCCTCGAACTCAGAAATCCACCTGTCTCTGCCTCCCAAGTGCCAGGATTAAAGGCCTGCGCCACCACTGCCCGGCTCCTGATACTTCTTTTATTGTTTGTTTGCTTCTCCAAGGCAGGGTTTCTCTGTGTAGCCCTGGCTATCCTGGAACTCACTATGTAGACCAAGGTGGCCTTGAACTATCACACCCAACTCCCCTGCTACTTAATACTATGAGAATGGCAGTTAAATTTTAACAGAAGTTTTAGAGAAGACAAATGGCAGTCTTCACTGTTGTTTTCTGACATACAACTCCTAAAACCCTTGAGATTTCTTAGAATGAATGTGTTGTGCTCACTAATGAGGAGGATTGGTATCTGGGGCTACATGATAGCTTCCTTCCTTCCTTTTTTAAAAAAATATTTATTTATTAATTTATGTATTATGTATTAATTATGTACACTGTCACTGTCTTCAGACACATCAGAAGAGTGCATCGGATCCCATTACAGATGGTTGTGAGCCACCATGTGGTGCTGGGAATTGAACTCAGGACCTCTGGAAGAGCAGTCAGTGCTCTTAACCACTGAGCCATCTCTCCAGCCTTCCTTCCTTCCTTCCTTCCTTCCTCTCTCTCTTTCTTTCTGTTTCTCTCTCTCTGTTTCTCTCTCTCTGTTTCTCTCTCTCTGTTTCTCTCTCTGTGTTTCTCTCTCTCTCTCTCTCTCTCTCTCTCTCTCTCTCTCTCTCTCTCTCTCTCTCCTTTCTTTGAGAAACAATCTTACTCTATAGTCCAAGCTGGCTTAGAGCTCATTATGTAGCCCAGGTTTGCCTGCACTTCCAGCAATCCTTCTCTGGTGCTGGGATTATAGGCGTGAGATACCATGCACAGTGCCAGGTCTATTTTTAGGAAATGATGGGTAGAAATCTAGGCTGGAATATATGGAGGCATGATAGGGGTACCCATCAAAATAGAAAAAAATGATTATAGGCAATTATTTGAAGCAGCATGCTCATAAAGGGAATGCTCATAAAGGAAATGTAGCAGGAATGAGATTAGGAGTCAATAGCTGCTATCAGCAGCAGCAGCAGCAGCAGCAGCAGCAACATCACCATCACCATCATCATCATCATTGCAGAATTCCATGTATGTCAGGCTGGCCTCAAACATACTAAGTAACCAGAGATGACCTGGAGCTCCTGATTGTTCTTCACCCCCCAAGTGCTAGAGAGGAGCCCTTTTTAATGGGGAGAAATTTTACGGCTGTGTAAAGATTACAATTAAGCATTTTTTTTAGGAGTGAGTAGCTGAGCAGAGAAAAGGATGACACCATAGTGTACATCTACTAAGAAAGAGGAGGATCTGGGACCTAAAATATAGGCGATGTGTAGGAGGCATGGGCAATCGTCGTAACTGAGAGACTGTTCATAAGGCGGTCTGAGCAGCTGTACTGTCCGTGCTTGCTTTGGGGAAGATGAGAGCGAGCTCTTTAGAGACACTGCACAGCCGTTCTTTTTTATGTAAATGGAGTGTGGTCACGTACACTGCACAGAGAGACAATAAGACAGCCAGCAGTTGGAAGTTGGAAGAAAAAAGAGAAGGTTCAGTGAGGTGAGGGGTGAAAGCTGGTTGTGGGGGGACTAGAGAAGTGGGGGACTGACGGGGTAAGTCTGATGGCCCATTTCAAGTTGCCAATGGCAGATTTACTGTGAACCACTCTTTACTTTTCCTAAGGGTTAAGGTGTTTTATTTCATCTTCTAAGCAGTGTAATAAGCGGGAGATTATTTTTACCTCCTTTTCAAGATGATAAAATGGAGGTATAGCAAAGCTGTCTCATTGGTTTAAGGTTAGAAAGCTAGGTCTGCAGCATCACTTCCAGGTTATCCTGACCACTAAGTGCACCTATGTCCTGAAATTAGGTCCTGATCATTACTTTACTGTTGTAAAATATAGGTCTACATAATCATATTTAATGGCTGCACCGTATTCCTTTGTGTGAACACAGCACCCATTATTATAATGTGATCTACACATTCTTTTCTTCCACTAGGTACACACTGAGTTGCCAGAGAAGAATAAATGCAGCATGCATTAGGATGTGATCTAAGCATTTTTTTTTCTCTTAATAGGCACGAGCTGAGTTGCCAGAGGAGAATAAACTGTTGTGTTCCTTTGTCTCCTGTGCTGTGTAGGAAGAAAGCTCAGAAAAGCTGCAGTTGTTTGCCTTTCTGGGCCTGATTAGAGGCTCTGTGTGAGCTGAGCCTCAAAGTATATTGAGCTCTGATTCTTCCATAGAGAGCATCTCCATGGATTTGCAAATTGATTTTATGCTTGACAGTCTGTTCAGTTAATTTCCCAGAAAATCTCTACCTAGGATTCTGCACTCTCAAGACAGCCAGTAATCAACAGTGAATCCCAGAAAGAAAGGAGAATTTTGAGCTCTGTTGTAGGAGTAGTCATTTTCTTTTTTCTTTTTTGTATTTTTCCCTTAGATTGTTCTTTTCTGGGCTTTTGTTTTGAGAGAGGGTTTTTTTGGTTTCAGCTGGCTTAAAACTCATTGTATAGTTGGCACTGATCCCACCTCTAATTCTCAAAAGTTAGGATTATAGGTGTGAACCATCATGCCCAATTATATGTATCTACTTATCTATCTATATTTATCTATTTATTTATTATTTATCTATCTATTTATCTATTTATTTATTTATCTATCTATGTATTTATTTATTTTGAGACAGCATCTCGCTATGTAGCCTTGTCCATCCTAGAAGTCACTAGATTGACCGACCAGGCCTTCTTCAAACTCACAGAAATCTGTTTGCTTTTGCCTCATGAGTGCAGATATTAAAGGAGTGTGCTACCGTGTTCAGTTTACATTTTGTTTTTTAAACTTCTCATTTATTTGTTCATTTACCTATTTATTTACTTATTGGAGGGAGCACTTGCGGGGCTCAGAAGACAAGTTGCAACAATTTGGTCTCTCCACCATGTGCTTTTCAAGCATCAAATCAAGGTCATCAAGCTTTATGGCAACTACCTTTACCTGCTGAACCTTCTCAAGCCCCTTCCTGATCCTTGTTATTTGAGACAGGGTTTCATATGTAGCTCCAGGTGACCTGGAACTCTGTAGCCTAGGCTGGACTCAAACTCATGACTTTTTCGTTTCAACCATCTGTGTGCCAGCAATACAGGTCTGTGCACCATATCTGCCTTGTATTTTCCAATGTTCTATAGAAAACATGTAAAGTTTCTGTTTTGTGGAGAAAATTAATTTACCTAAAGTCCAGGAAGGCAGGAGACCAAAGACTCAGTGTTTTGAGTCTATGAATCAGGCTGGCCTGGAACTTACAGAAATCCACCTACCTCTCCTTCCAAAGTGTTAGCTTACAGGCAATTCTAGGTTCCTCCCAGAGACCTAGCAATGGCTTACCTCATCATCTGCCTCCAGGGCCAAATGTACTTGGTGTGAGCAGCTTAGCAAAGGACTGCCCACCACCTCAGCTCTCTCTTCTCCAACATATCCTCCCTCCCTCCTCCCCTTCTTCCTCTTCCTCCTCCTCCTCTTCCTCCTCTCTTTCTGTCCCTCTCCCTCTCTCCCTCTCCCTTTTCCTCTTCCCTCTCTCCCTCCTTCCCCTGTTTCCAGCATTCTCTCTCCAGCCCTCTTCTCTCCTTCTCTGCCCTCATGGCTCTACTCCTGCCTGCCTGCCTGTCTATTTGTCCACTCATCTGCCTCTACCCTTTCCCAGGTCCTCACGCCTCTCCCTTTTCCCAGTAAACCCCCCTTTACTTACACCAGATCCATTGCATGGCATAATTACTTAGGGGTACACCTTGGCATGGGCCTGCCAGTACCCCTTCACAGCTTTATATTTCATAACATGAAGTGCTGGAAGGAAAGGTATGAGCCACTACACCCCAGCTGAAGACTCAGTTCTTTAAAATTAACTCTAGCTAAACATATGTTTGTTCTATAACCCTGCACTTCTATCTTCAGGGAAGATAAATGAAAGCTTATTGATAAATAAAAATTATATATAATTGTATATGATGTGTTTATAAAAAGATAAAGAGATATATATGTTCTATGGGTATGTGTGGTGAGGTGTGGGGGAAGGGTGTGCCTCACTGGGCCCATGCAGAGGCATCCCTTCCCCCTGAGGGACCAGACACATGACAGTATAGTATAGAATAGAGTTTATTCAGGGCATGGGGAGGGGAGTCAAGATGGTAGTAGAGGCAGAGAGAGGGAGAGTAGAGAAGTAGAGGCCGGCCATGACCACGTGGAGAGAGGGGAGGGAAGGAATGGGGAGAGGGAGAGGCAAGAGGGCAAGAAAGGCAAGAGAGGTAAGAGACAAGATTCAAGAGATAAGAGATAAGAGAGAGAGGAGGGGCAAGCAGCCCCTTTTATAGAGGGCCAGGCCCACCTGGCTGCTGCCAGGCAACTGAGGGGAGGAGCATACTTGGCTGTTGCCAGGTAACTGAGGGGTGGAGTTTGGACAGATCCGAGTCATGACACCAATGTTGTGATGGTTGCACTGCTCCAGAAACCACACCAGGCCAAACAGTTTCACGAAGGGTTTATTGAAAGAGAGGGAGGCAAGGTGGCAGTGAAAAGAGAAGGGGGGAAGAGAGAGAGAGAGAGAGAGAGAGAGAGAGAGAGATCAGAGGGGTCTTCCATTTATATATAGATAGTGACGTAGCCACAGGTAAAGGTGGGAGGTGGGCCAATTGGATTCTGGGAATATGGTGGCTGTTGCCTTGGCAACAGGTGTGCAGGTCGTGCTGTTGCCTGGATGTGATGTCACCAGTTTGGAGGTCCTGATGCCAACAGTATATTGATTGTCATTTATAATCGTCCGAAACTGAAAAGAACCAAAATGTGCAGGAGCAAGTGAGGGCATAAACAAACTGGCACAGCCATTCAATGCAATTAAACTCAGGAAGAAAATACTGTGTTTTACATAGAGGATTGGCCTCTTAGCAGTTATGTGACTTACCAAAGCTTTGGGAAAGGTTCAGCTTGGTGATCAGTAAAGATAGAATTCTGACTCTTCACAACAGTGTTGTTTGCATTGACTGGGAAGCCCTGGTGAGTGCCACTGAAGTCATTGGTCTGCTGAATCTACTTGTTTGTTTTGTTGTTGTTGTTGTTTGGTTGGTTTTTTTGTTTTGTTTTGTTTTGTTTTTGGCACAGGGTTTCTCTGTATAGTCCTGGCTGGCCTAGAACTCGCTTTGGAGACCAGGCTGGCCTTGAACTCATAAAGATCAGCCTGCCTCTCTCTCCCAAGTGCTGGGATTAAAGGCATGTGCCACCACTGCCCAGTTTAATGAAATGTCTTTTTTCTCTTTCTTTCTTTCTTTCTTTCTTTCTTTCTTTCTTTCTTTCTTTCTTTCTTTCTTTCTTTCTTTCTTTTTGCCACGGTTTCTCTTTGCGTAGCCCTTGCTGTCCTGGAACTCACTCTGTAGACCAGGCTGGCCTCAAACTCAGAGATCTGCCTGCCTCTGCCTCCCGAGTGCTGGGATTAAAGTTATGAGTCACCATTGGCCCTCAAATGCTTAAAGAATACCCTCAACTTGTTTACCTAGCATTCATGATGCCTTATGTCTGATCACCAGTATGACAATAAGCAAAATGATAAAAGAATGTCCAGTCCCAGTGTAGCTTAGTGGCAGAGTGCATACTTAGCATGTGTGAGGCCTTGGGTTCAAGCCTCTGCACCAAATAAAAAATAAAATACTGTAATGTAAAATATTTTCTGAGTTGAATTCAAGCCTAACTTGGTGTCTGCCCCATAGTCCAAAGTACATAAAACAAATAGATTCAGAAGACTGATGGTTTCAGTGACATGATTAATCAGTATTTCTAAACTTTGTCCTCATTCAATCCATATTCTCCTTCACGCAGGTCATTTCTCAGGCAAGTGTGAAACTTGCCTGATTCCATATATCAAGTACTGGGATAAGTTTATTGGTATTTTCTCACTTACCACGACAATCTAAGAAAGTGCTACTTTATAGATCCAGGTGATACATGAGGAAACTAGGGCTTAGGGAAATTAAATGCTTTTCCTAAAAGTGATTTTAAAGGCCCCTATTTGATTCAGACTGTTCTAGATGCAGGGAAGGGACTAGAGGGCAGGAATGGTCAGAGTGGGGTTCCTGGTTAAGGTGCTGTTGACTGAACCTGCTTGCGGCAATAAGTGAGAAAACATGCAAATATAAAAGCAAATGTTTATGAGACATTTAACTGAAACAGGAACACTGTCTTAAATAGGGTTACTATTGCTGA
Organism: Uromys caudimaculatus; assembly: GCA_028551405.1. NCBI lineage: Eukaryota > Metazoa > Chordata > Mammalia > Rodentia > Muridae > Uromys > Uromys caudimaculatus. Next base: position 71,375,460 of record CM052722.1, read on the forward strand.
GATGAAATATCATGACCAAAAGCAAGGTGGAGAGGAAAAGATGTATTTGACTTACATGTACACATCATTGTTCATCATTGAAGAAAGTCAGGACAGGAACTCACACAGGGCAGGAACCTGAAGGCAGGAGCTGATGCAGAGGCCATGGAGGGATGTAACTTATTGGCCTGCTTGCTTCTCCTGGCTTGCTCAGCCTGCTTTCTTATAGAGCCCAGGACCACATGCCCAGAGATGGCACTACCTGCAATGGGCTAGGCATGTCCATATCAATCACTAATTAAGAATGTCCTAGAGTCTGGCCTATAGCCCAGTCTTATGGAGGCATTTTTGTTATTGTTGTTCTTTCAAAGACAACATCTCACTATGTAGCTCTGGCTGTCCTTGAACTCACTACTTAGACCAAGCTGGCTTTAAACTCACACAGATCCTCCTGCCTCTGCCTCCTGGGTGCTGGGATTGAAGTCTTACACTACTATGCCTGGCTGGAGACCTGTCCTTAACTAATGCTCCCTCCTCCCTGATGACTTTAGCTTGTGCTAAGGTGACATTAAACTAGCCAGTATAAAAGCATACGTTATAATACCAATTTTTGAAAGAGAGATTTAAGATTGTGTAGTCAAGATTTGTTTTTGTTTTGTTTTTACAAACTAGAGAAAAATATGCCCAGATGTCAACAGCAATTTCCTCTAGTTCATTTTTATCTCTCTGTAGTCCTGTGCTTTCATAAATTGCTATAGAATACAGTGCTACTTAAAGATCAGAACAATACAACCTCTTAACAAAGCCAGGAAAAATGGCTATCTCGATATCTGCCTTAAAGGAATTTGCTATGTAAACTTTTCTAAGACCAGATATGGGCAATTCCTCAACGGCTTATCAGTGGTTTGGGAAGCACTTTGAACTTCTGGGAAGTATGGTGTGAAAAGGAGAGAAAATATGATGATCAAAACTCAATGCAGAACACACATTTTGAGAGACAAGCGCATGTTCAAACCTAGGTTATAAGGATTTATTTGTGCTTGCTTCACTATGCCTTATGCTAGGAAAGGAGCGGCAACCCTTTCCTTCTCCCAGTTTGTAGCCTGATAGCAGCTTTAAAGTGACAAAAAATCCAAGCCTGACCATCCTAAATGAACAAGATATCCGTACAGCAATGGAGAAAATTAGCATACACTGAATAGTACCTTTGGCTAGATAACATCATCACCACTGGAGGCATGCAGAGGATGAAGGGGACAAAGCTGGGCCTTAGTCCCTCAAAGTCCCACCTCCAAAGAAGTCCCTAAGATGCTGCTGCCTGAAGTTGAGAGTCAGCAATCCTTTTGTTAATGAGTTTTTTTAGGATCTCATGAATATGATACAATCTGTGTCCAATACATGTTTTTCTTCCTTCTCAAACTATCCTCCCTCTCCACCCCAACTACAAGGCTGTTCACTTATAAGAGGTCCCTAGAGGGGACTTGCTTCATTTGTGGAAGATAAATCCTGTTCCAATCTGAGGTCCCCACACCTCACCCCACGTGATACCTACCTAAAACCTGGTCCAAGGGCTCATAAATCTTTGTGAAATGAATGAACAAATGGATGGGTAGGTCGGTGGCTATGGGATCAAAGGGTCGTTTAGAGAAAGGGCTGGAGAGATGGCTTAACAGTTAAGAGCACTGGCTGCTCTTCCAGAGGACCAGGGTTCAATTCCACATGACAGCTCACATGACAGCTCACAACTGTCTGTAACTCCAGTCCCAACATCCTCACACAGACATACATGCAAACAAAACACCAAAGAACATGAAACAAAGGTTCCTTTAAAGATTAGGAGCCTTTGGTGATTTGATTACTTCTTTGGTTAAGCTGAATGGTTTTTTGGTTTCAGGAAAACACCTACACCGTTGACTGCAATGGAACTGAGATAGAGAAGGACTAGACTACTGACACCTCTTTATTAAATAGACAGAAAACCCAAACAAAAGCAACAAATGGAAATAGAGAACACTGCTTTTGCCACACAACCAACTGAGTGTCTAATAAGAAATTAGTTCTCTCTTTTAAAAGCAAGTCAACAGTGAGCTTTACTTTACAGGATGCTTTCCAGCCTCTCTATATGGAAGTAAACCCTAGACCCAAGACAGACACAGAACAGCCCGTTCTCTTTCCATGGAAGCTCCTCTAGACTAGACAACTCTGAGGTCAACTAAAATACTTTCCAAAATGGGTCAGCAAGGAGGGAACAAATAGGCGCTGTGTTCTGGTTGACTCTGCCTGCCATTTCTATGGGGTAGAAATGAGTCATCTGGTAAAGTCTGAAGGAAAACGAAAATCACAAGACATTTTCTTTGCTGTTTCTGCCATGTCTTAGTATATCTGTACAAGGTAAGATAGACAGGCTAGGCCTGTCAGTAAGTCTAAGAGCTTCATGATGGCACCACTCCTGTCTTCAATTTTGTAGTAGAATAGCAACAAATACCTGTCTCAAACTAACCACCCAGGACTCCTTATTTAGTATAAAAAAAAATGGTTGTGTACCAGGCATGGTAGTGTGTGCCTATAATCCCTGTACTCAAGAGGTAAACATAGGAAGATCAGGAATTCGAGGTGATCTTGGCTATGGTAAGTTCCAGGCCAGCCTGAGTTACATGAAACCCTATAAAAAACAGCCTCCCCCCAAAAAAATCAGAGAAAGGACGGAGGGGCTATGAGATGGTGGCTCACACCTCTAATTCCAGCACTCTGGAAGAATAGGCAGGCAGATCTCTGAGTTCGAGGCCAGCCTGGTCTAGAACAAGTTCCAGGACAACCAGAGCTACACAGAGAACCCTGTCTGGGAAAAAGAAGAGGAATGAGGGAGGGAAGGAGAAAGGAAGGAAGGGAATGATGGATGGAGGGAGGGAGGAAGGAAGGAAAGAAGGGGCTACGTTGTATATACTGCGAAGCATGGTGCTATGGGCCTGCAATCCCAGTACTAGGAGAGCAGAGGTAGGAGAGGAAGAAGTTCAAGGACATCTTTTATAAGGCTTCCTCTTAGCTGTAGTAGTCATTATAATAGCTATTTGATGTCCAATGGAGGAGGGCCAGATGCCAGCAAAGATTATAGATGGTTAACCACTCAGGAAAATAAAAGAGCCAATCAAAATAAAGTAGCTTCTCAGTAAACAAGTGTTTTTACTGTCTTGCTTAATTCTTAAAACAACCTTGGAAGTAGACATTGTAATACTTGTGCTCTGAATAAGGACCTTAGGGAACTCTGCAGAAGAGGGGGAGGAAGGATTGTAGAAGCCAAAGGGATCTAGGATAACAACGTGAGAACATGGCCCACAGAATCAACTAAGCAGAGCTCATAGGGGCTCACAAAGACTGAAGCAGCAATCATGGAGTCTGTATGGGTCTGCAATAGGTCCTCTGCATATGTTATGGTTATGTAGTTTGGTGTTCTTGTGGGATTCCAAACAGTGGGAATGGGGGTGTCTGTGACTTTGTCTGCTTTTGGGACCCCTTTTCCCCACTACTGGGTTGCCACATCCAGCCTTGATGTGAGGGGATGTGCCTAGTCTTATTGTAACTTGTTATGCAATATTTGGTTGACATCCCTAGAAGACCAGCACCTTCCCTTTTTTTGGAGGGAAACAAAGGAGAAATGGATCTGGGGGGAGAGGGAAGGTGGGGGAAAGTGGGAGGAGGAGAGGGAGGGAAAACTGTGGTTGGGATGTATTATAAAAGAGAAAAATAATTTTTTAAATTAAAGAAAAAACACCCAGGCGGTCCTGGTGCATTCCTTTAATCCCTGGAGAGTTCAAGGCCAGCCCATCTACAGAGGAATTTCCAGGACAGCCAGGGCTACATGGAGAAACCCTGTCTTGCAAAACCAATAAATAAATAGCTAATTAAATTTACTTACAATAAAATGATAAATAGGAAAAGAAAGAAGACGAAGAAGAAGCTTGTAGCATGCAAGTCTTTAATTCTAGCACTTACGAGGTAGAGGCAGGCAGATTTCTGTGAGTTCCAGGCCAGCCTGGGGTATATAGTGAGATCCTCAAAACAAAACAATAATGAAACCAAATGAAGATTAAGGCAGAAGTTAAGTCAGTTTTTCAGGATCAAGTGACTACTATATGGCACAGCAGGAACTCAGATGAAAATCTTTCTGAGCCCAGAGAGTGGGTTGTAAAGAATTACCACAAAAAAGTGAGGGCCCAGAGTGCAAGTGGAAAGATAAAGGCATAATGTTTCCTCCAGGAGTCATCCTTTGACCTATGCTCTTCCTTCATCCTATTTCCTGCAATAAAAGACTTCCGAATTTTTATGGTGAGGACTACGTGAGCACTGGATTTCCAAGGTAACAGATAAAATCAGTGCCTGGTACCTTATCAACTCTTCTCCTGCAAATATGTAAGAAATAGAAGGATGGAGAAAAGAATGCTGTAAGTGACCAAGGGAAAGATGAAAGGAGCCAACAAAAGCGGTTGAGTGAGTCACATGTGACACTACAAGTGTCTAATACCAAACACTCGGGAGGCTGAAGCAAAAGAGTCCCAACTTCAAAGCCTGCCTCATCTACAGTAAGTAACCATGGCAACTTAGAGAAATTCTGTCTCAAGATGCAGAAACAAAAGCCGGGCATGATGGTGCACAAATATAATCCTAGCACTTGAAAGGTGGAGACAGGAGGGTCAGGAACTCAAGGTCACCCTCTATGTAGCTCAAGATTAGTATGGGCTATGTGAGACCCTGTCTTCAAAAAATTTTTAAATAGAAATGTGAAAAAAACCCAAAGAGGAACGAGGATATAGCTCAGTGGTAGAATACTTGCCTAGCATGCCCAAGGCCCTAGGTAAAATCCCCAGTACAGTAAAAAAAAAAAAAAAAAAAGGTACAACACTAAAATTCATACAATAACATGCACAAAATTTAAATGTACAGGTTGATGAACTTTCTGTGATCATCTGGACCAATGTAACCAATGAAGATATAAAACATTTCTATTACATCATAATGCTTACTCCCCTTCCCAGTTAATCTTCACCCCAGAAGAAACTGCTATTCTGATTACTTATAAAATAGTATTCATGTGGAATAAAAAAGTATGCATTTTTGTTTGTTTTGTTGAGAGAGCAGCCTAGGTTGGCTTCAAACTCATGATCCTCAAGCTTCACTTCCTGACACATTTTTAGGGGGTTTTGTTTTGATTGAAAAAGAGTGCCACTCGGTAATCCAGGCAGGCCTGGAACTTACTACACAGCCCAGGCTGACCTCATAAAATTCTCCCTGGGTTGCTTCTATGAGGCCTGTACAAGACTGAGCCTGTCATTAGTCAGTATAGATTTGGGGGGGGGGGGGCTTACAAGACTCTCCCTCTCCTTGCTGAAATATTGGCTATTAATGGATTCTGGGAAATAGGCAGTCATTGTCTTCAGTTCAGTCCCCATAAGTGAACCTACCAGACTCCAATGGATAGTTTTATACTCATGGTCACACAGATGCCAGTTAAACTCAGAGGGTCATAAGACAAAGCCAAAAGTCATGACAGTAAGAAAGGCACTTACTTATAGGGAAGGAGGGATAGACGGGGTGGGGGGGGAATTGGAGAGGGTCAGTATGTTAATAACCAGAATATAGTATCTGATTTTTTCACAAAGCATAATTATTTTGAGATTTCCCATGTTGGTGTATATTATAAGAATGTATACCTTTTCAGCTAGATGTGGTGATACACTCCTATAATATTAGCATTTATGTATTATTGGTTATGATTTTGCATAATTGTGACAAAATGTCTGATAGAAACAGTTTAACGATGAAAAGATTTATTTTGACTCACGGTTTCAAAGTGTTCAGTCCATAGTCACTTCTCTATGTTTCTAGACGCTGGGTAAAACAGAATGCCGTGGCATCAGAAGTATGTCAAGGAGATTGTTCACCTCATGACAGATAGGAAGCAGAACATGAGAAGGGGACTGAAGACCAGGTATAACCTTCAAAGACAAGCCTTCCCCGGTGACATTTAAAAAACAACAACCCATGATTCACCTCTCCATGGTGATGAACTCACTGAATGGCACAGAGAAACAAGTAACCAAACATTTCTTTCATTTTCATCGATCCCTGATTTCAAGAAAGCAATAGAGAGAGAATGTGGGAAAGATCAGTGGTGAGCACTAGAGATGTACCAGGGGTCAATAGCCCCTGCTAGAGCAACATCAGAAATATATTCACAGGCTCTCTCATTAGAGGCCTGACACTCTCAATTTAATGCCACCTAGGAAAGTTGGATGGAAGAGAAAGTAGGCGACCCACCCACATCCCTAGATAATGAGTTTTGGATTGATTTTAATTTTTGTGTGGTGTTGAAGAGTGAATACAGGACCTTACACGTGCTAGGCAAGTACCCTATCACTGGCATACACCTTGAGCCCAGGAGGATTCATTTTAGATTGCACAGATGAGTTATTTGGTAGTATCATTAGTGTTGGAAGTCACACTAATCATAATCATGCCCTTAGCTTTTTGTGGCATCCACTTGTAATCACAACACTCTACTGGCAAGTTCCAGGTCAGCTTGGGTTACATAGACTTGGTTCCAAAAATCCTCAAAACAATACAAACCAAGGCCTAAGGCAGTCCCCAGCAATGGCCTGTATCACTGGGTCTAAGTGTGGTTTGTGGATCATTATCATCCAACAGCAGCAGCTACAACCATGTAAGCTAGGGCTTCCTTAGGAATGTGAATTTTCACTTCCTAGGAACTGATTCAGAAGCCTTGAGAAATGGGCCAATACATTATGTCTTGACAAGTGTCTAGGATAGTTTTGCTATAGGTTTATTCATGGTTTCTACAATGTACTCATTTCTTTATTTGGGTATTTATTTTCCTATCCTAAAGCAATTAAAAAAAGAACATCTTGTGTGAAAGCATACCATGTCTTTGTGTCACCTCCCCAAGCAAATTGTTATAAAAAAAAGTATGGCAAATTTGGTTATAAATTATTAAGCAGAAAAACTCATGAGACCATGGGCTTTTTGGAATAAAGGGGGCCACTACAGAATCTAGCTAGTTGCCCCAATCAGAAGCAAAGATTAGTAGCAAATGGAAAGCTCTTTCAGATCCAGGGCTAGGAGTATTTTTGGTAAACCTTGGTGAGTGTGCTGGTTAATTTTTGTCAACTCAACACACACGTAGGTATATCTGAGAAGAGGGAACCACAATTGAAAAAGTACTTCCATCAGCCTGTAGTCTACCCTGTGGGGCATTTTCTTAGTAACTGGTGTGGGAGGGCCCAGGTCATTGTGTATAAGAAAGCAGGCTGAGCTAGGTATGAAGAACAAGCTAGCAAGTAGCACTCCTCTGTGGAAGCTGCTTCAGTTACTGCCTCCAGGTTCCTGCTTTGAGTTCCTGCCCTGCCTTCTCTTCATGACGGACTGTAATGTTAAGCAGAAATAAACCCTAGCCTCTTTGAGTTGCTTTTGGCCATGGTGGGTGTTTATCACAGCAATAAAAGCCTAACTAGGATAGGGAGGGCAACCATTCTTTCCATCAGACTTGTATTTACCATAGCTAAAGCAGGAAGCAGTGGAACAGGAGGGCAGCTCATACAGAAAACTATTACTGCTTTTGAAATGGTTAAGGGATAGCAGCCTCAAAAGTTTCTGGATCCAGGGTTGGAGAGATGGCTCAGTGGTTAAGAGCACTGACTGCTCTTCCAGAGGTCCTGAGTTCAATTCCCAGTAACCACATGGTGGCTCACAACCATCTGTAATTGGGTCCAATGCCCCCGTCTGATGTGTCTGAAGATAGAGACAATGTACTCACATATATAAAAAAATGAATAAATCTTTAAAAAAGTTTCTGGATGCAATGGCCTTGATGGCCAGCTGCGATGGAATGTAGGTCAAATATTCCACATGAATAGTCTTTATGTTGATTTCACCTGCATCTATGAGATTATTAGCTTCTTTCATCCTCTTACCATCTATCTTCTGGCCCTTGTGTTTAAATTTAGAACATCTCTGGATTTTTTTTCTTAAAATCGAACTCTTTTATTTTTCTACAGAGATTCCTCCTACCTAAAGGAAGATTTCTCCAAGATGAGCCGAGAGGGATATTGGAAAGCAAACAGTTGCTGATGGAGTGAAATTCTGTCTGGCATCCGGTAGCTGAGAGTGTCATGAGAGCATTTCCTAACCTGCTCAGCCCTCATTCATGGAGTTCAGTCTTGTGAATGCAAAGCAGGCATGTCCCTGGGGTCCCCGGGTTAATGGGTGTGTCAGCCCTATGGTCAGCAACCTGAGGAGTTCCTCACTTAGGGATTTCATCCACTACACCACCTCAAAGGGTGAGTCAGAGTGAAGGAGCCTTGCTGCACTTGTGAAGGGCAGATAAGAAATCATACACACTTAATCTTTAAATGTGATTGTTTAGAGATAGGGATGCCTTTAGGAATCTTCGGCATGGTTCTTATGAGATTCTCTGGCTTTTTTGAGATATAGTTCTTATTTATTTATTTATCTATTTATTTATTTTATATGAGTACACTGTCCCCAGCAGTGGTTATTACAGAATACACCTGGCTGCAGCCGTCTGACAGAAATTAGGTTTTTGAAAGCAGAGATGGGTACAGAGAGACAACACCCAAGAGTTCCTGTTGATGTGTTTATAAAAAGATAAAGAGAAAAGAGATAAATTCTATGGAATGTGTAGTGAGGTATGGGGGAAGGGGACGTCTCAGTGGGCCTATGCCAAGGCCCTTCCCCCTGAGGGACCAGCCACATGACAGTATAGTATAGAATAGAGTTTATTCAGGGCATGGGGAGGGGAGTTAAGGGGGTAGTAGAGGCAAAGAGAGGAAGAGAGTAGAGAAGTAGAGGCCGGCCATGACCACGTGGAGAGAGGGGGAAGGGAATGGGGAAGGGAGGGGGGAAGAACCTAAGAGGGCAAGAGAGGGGCAAGAGGGAAACAAGAACAAGAGAGCAAGAGGGGGAGGAGGGACAAGCAGCCCCTTTTATAGTGGGTCAGGCCTACCTGGCGGTTGCCAGGCAACTGTGGGGCGGAGCTTAGACACAATGCTAACACCTGTGGTCTAGTCAGTGATGCATTTTTGAGCCATTTCCTTATACTCACCCCAGTGCTGCTTTTAGCATTGCTCTACTTCCCTAAAGACAAGGCATTCTGAGCTGAGCTCCATGTACTTACTTCTGTTTTCCTTTCAGTTGGACTCCTTCAGTTGGATGTTCCCCTACTGATGCGACCTGAAAAAAGTCAGGTCTCCAAAGCAGGTCTGTAGATATTGCCTGGATTGGCATCAGACACAGCTTGAGTCCTTTCCTGGAGGCTCTTCAATGTCTACTGCAAGGAGACTTTTAGTAGGTCTGCTTCGTGCATCATTCCAGGGGTGTCTGCCAACCATCACATTTCTCAGCTCTTCTCAAGGACTGCAATTGTGAACATCTTCCAGAAGACTCCCCAGCCAACCCACAACTGGACTTGTTCAAGTCTTTTCTCGTGGTCTTTCAAACTTGCCCAGTCTTAGTAGTTTCCTAATAGGCACAACAGTCAGCTGCCAAAGAGTCTCGGGTCCATGTGATCAAAGCAAATCCCCCTCCAAGCTATGCTGTAGTATTAACTGAGATTGCTTGGTCAACGCCTTGGTCCTTGAAGGCTCAACAACTAGACTCTGGTACAAGTCCTCAGTAGGCCAATTAAAAAGACAGGTATCCCCGCACTTGAGAGGCAGAGGCAGCCAGATCTCTGAGTTCAAGGCCAGCCTGGTCTACCTAATGAACTCCAGGACAACCAGTTTAAAAATTATCAAATTATTAATTAAATGTGTATGGGGGTTTTGCATACATATATGTCTGTGTACCATGCGCATGCCTGGTGACCACAGAGGCCAGAAGAGGGTGTCAGTTCTCCCTGGAACTGGAGTTACAGATGGATGTGAACCACTGTGTAGGTGCTGGGAATTGAACCCAGATCCTCTGGAGGAGCAACCTTCTTATTTATTTTTATGTGTATGAGTGCTTTGCTTGCATAAATGTATGTGTATCATGACCATGCCTGGTGCCTATAGGAGTAGGAAGAGAATGACAGGTCCCCTGGAACTGGATAGTTGTGACCTACCATACGGTTTCTGGGAGTTGGACTCAGATCCTCTGCAAGAACAAGTACTCTTAACCACTGAGCCACTTCTCCCACCCTTGTGAAGTGGTTCAGGCTGTTTGTTTTGAGGCATTGTATTCCAGCCTGACCTCAAATTAGGTAGTGAAGGATTACAGAGATCTGCCACTATGTTAGATTTATGCAGTGCTAGAGATGGAACCCAGGACTTCATGCATGCTAGACAATCACTCTACCAACTGAGATACATACAAAATCTTTCTGCTCCTCCCCCCTTGAGATACTATGTCACACAGCTCAGCCTGGCTTTGAACGCACTATGTAACCTGAACTTCTGATCTTCCTATCTCTACCTCCTAAGTGCTGGTATTACAGATGTGCACCCCCATGGCTGGTTTGTGCAGTGTTGGCTTTATACGTGCTAAGCAAGAAGTCTATAACCTAGTTATATTCCGACAGAGGATAAGAAGTATGCATAACTAAGCAATTCCAGTCAAGGTATGGTTTTGCCCTTCATGGACATATCATTGTCATCTGTTGTTCTGTCCTGCAAGGTGGTCTGATAAGTGTAGGGCTGTGTGAACTCTCTTTCCTGGAAAATAACACCCCTTTCCATTTCTCCCCACACACTGGGCCCTAACCTTTTCCTTTGGGAGAAATTCCAATTTCTTGAGGTCCATTGCCTCTGTTGTCTAATAGGTGAAGGGAGAAGTGCCAGTGTGTGTGTGTGTGTGTGTGTGTGTGTGTGTGTGTGTGTGTGTGTGAAGTTTGTATTCTTTTTTTTAAAAAATTGTTTTATTTATTTACATTCCAAATGTTGCCCTCTTCCTGGTCTCCCTTCCAAGGTTCTTTACCATATCCCCCTCCCCTTTGCCTCTGAGAGGGTGCTCCCACACCCACCCACCCCCCCTCCCCCAGCCACCAACGCCCTTCTCACCCACATCCCCCTTCCCTGGGACATCAAGTCTCTACAGGATTAGGTGCATATTGGTTTCATCTTCCAAGGGTGGCAAATGAAGTTGGAGCAGTATAATTATAAAACTCATGCAATTTTAACTTATTAAATGTACTTTAGCAGTTCATAGCAGTTATTTTTCTTAAGGATACCGAGACTGGCTTGTATAACCCATTTCAAGTTTCTCCGTTTTGTTTTTTGTTTTTTTGTTTTTTGTTTTTTCTTTACTATCTCGGAGGTCTCACTATGTTGCTGTGGTGTTTTGAATGGCAATGTCCCCTAGAAGCTCATATATTTAAATACTGAGTCAGTTAATGGGTCTATTCTGTCAGTGGTATGACCTTGTTGGAGGAAGTAAGTCACTGCAGGTGACTCTAGGTATTCCCAGGTCTCTCTTTCTCTGCTTCCTGTACATGATTTCATGCCTCTACAAACCACTTACATCTACTAAAAACATTTTTAAACGACATGGGATTTTTTTCCCATTCTTATAAATGTGTTCTGTGCTGGAGATACAACTCAGTGGCAGAGTATTTCCTCATAATTTCTAAGGCCATTAGTTGAGTACCTATCACTGCCAGAGAAACAAACAAACACTCTATTCAGAATGAATTAATGACTAAGTGTGGTGGCTCACACTTATAATCTCAGCACCCAAGAGGATGAGGCAAGAGGGTTGCTGGCCCAAGAGGACAGCCTGACTGTGAGTTCCCGGTCAGTCTGTGACACTCTGTCTCATAGAAAACAATCTTGACAAGAGCTTCATTTTCAGTTGGCATTGTGACCCACTTATAATCCCATCACACAGAAGATGGCAACTAAAGAATCAGCAATTCAAGTCTAGTGGTTATATAGTGAGTTTGAGGCTAACCTGGGCTACATGAGATCATGCCTCAAAAAAATGTGTTCCTGGAACTATTAAATACTGAAACCCTTTCATTTCTGAGGGTAGCAGCCATTACACTGTGCTACAGGAGAGAATCACTGGGATCAGCAATGAAGCTTGTTTAGAAAGACAGCTGTTGTTCCTGACTTCTTCTGTCCAGTTGCAGCAGGGGTGCGGCTGACTTTCCTTGTTTTCATTTCCTGCAGTCTTTGCTAGCCACTGCCTTGCGTGTTTTAATTTTGCCTCTCCTTTCCTGAATGTTTGCACTTTTTCCTCAAGGCTTATCTTCTTCCTGTTGACCTTTGCTTTGGGCGTTGTTTCAACTTTTACAGCAGTAGGTTTAACCTGGAGGTTGCAGCCCTCCCAACCTCTCTATTTATTGCCTCTTTAGCTGAATTAACTTTCTTTGTAGAAATCTTGGTATTGGCCACAATGGGGAAAGGTGGGTTTCTAGGTGCCTGTGGGTTGTCCTGAGGTTTATGTATCCACACACTCCCCAGCCTGACTACTGGGGTTCCCAATAAAGAAAATTTTCTCTTCATCTATCTACTTATATCTGTCTGTCTGTGTGCATCTGTTTATATATCTATCTGCTTCTCTCTCTCTAATCTATCTGTCTTATATCTTATATGTATGCAACACCCCTCTTTTTTCTCAGACAAATAGAAGCATACATGTCATATTTTTCTCCCATCTTGCTTTTTTCACCCAGCAATATATCAAAAGATCACTTCCAAGTGTATGGAATGCATGATCTTCATTTTTTTTTTATTGCTGCAATGTATGTCATCTAACAAGAATACTGAAATTGGTCCAAACAGTTCTGCTGATAGACATTTTAGTTCAGTTTTGTTTAACCATCCCGCTATTGCATATAGAGCCTTTAGGAATGATCTCATACATATGTCCTAGTGAGGTGGTTTTTTTTTTTTCTTTTTTTTTTTTGTCGCTGTTTGGGATGGATTTCAAGAAGTGGGATTGTTAGATGAAAGGGGAGTTGTGCAGGATATCAACCATCTCCCATTCAACGAGGTGGTGCAGTTTTATGTTTCCGCCATCAAAATGATACAAGAGTGCTTGTTCATAGCTTCCCCAGAACACTATATATACAAAACTTCAAATTTTTCCCAATCTGGTAAAGGATAAATCATATCATAGTTTACTTATAATATATATTCTTATGATTAATACTTTTCATATGATTGTATTTTTTCCTGCACTTTGACTTTTTTTTAATTACTTAGAAAAACTTTATGTGTGTGGGTGTCTTGCCAGTATGTAGTCTGTGTGCCACATGCATGCTGATGCATATAGAGGCCAGAACTGAAGGAGTCAGCTCCCCTGGAACTGGAGGTACAAATGGTTGTTTTTATGTACGTGTTGGAAATGGAATCCGGGTCTTCTGTAAGAGCAACTAGTGCTGTTAACTGATGAGAAATTCCTCTAGCCCCAAGAAGTACTGTCCTGACAGTTTAAAATATATTTAATGGGGGTTGGAGAGATGGCTCAGCGGTTAAGAGAACTGACTGCTCTTCCAGAGGCCCCGAGCTCAATTCCCAGCAACCACATGGTGGATCACAACCATCTGTAATGGGATCCGATGCCCTCTTCAGTTGTGTCTGGAGACAGCAATAGTGTACTCACGTACATACAATAAATAAATCCTTAAAAATATATTTAATGTATTTCAAACTATTATATATTTTTAATTGCTCAATTATTATCTTTTAGATATCGGGGATCTTGCTTAATTGGTAGAGCACTTGCTTAGCATGCTGGACTTGTCTTACATCTGTGATACCAGGATTCTGTAGGTGGAGGCAAGAGGATCAGGGATTCAAAGTCAAATTCAAAGATAACCCAGGATACAGACGATGGGGTATCAAAAAAGAGAGGTATTGCAGGGACTCACCTTTGAATAAAGAGCTATAGGTGGTTAATGGAGCTGAAAGAGGGAGAATTAGTTTCCTCCCCAGAATAGGTTACCTAATCTCGAGTGGTCATCCCTGGACATAGATACAAACAAACAAGGCTAATGCACACAGGTATGGATCTTTATACATATATATGTAACAATAATAACTAAGGAACCGCTCATGAATATGAGAGGAAATGATTGGATACAGGAAGACTAGGAGGGGAGGAGAAAGTGGAGGGAGGTAATGTAGGCAGATTTGTTGTTCATGTGTGAAGTGTACACACACACACACACACACACACACACACCTAAAGAAGAAAATTACTGTCTTTGGTCAGTAAAAGCTTTTAAACATTTTCTATCATGTCCTTTTGCCATTGACCTTTTGAGAGTTTCTTTGGTATATTGTGTAACAAGGTATTGGTTTTTCGAGACAGGGTTTCCCTGTGTAGCCCTGGCTGTCCTGGAACTCACTCTGTAGACCAGGCTGGCCTCAAAGTCAGAAATCCACCTGCCTCTGCCTCCCAAGTGCTGGGATTAAAGGTGTGCGCCACCACTGCCCAGCGTGTACCAAGGTATTTTTAAGCTTATTTTTTTCACATTAAGTACGCCAGAACTGGCATCAACCATTTTTTACAGTGTTGGTAGAGCACTAACTGCATATCTATAAAACCTCATATCCATAACATATCACTATCTGACATTATATTCATATGGCATTTCATTGCTTATGATCTACTTCATACTTTAAGAGCATAAGTCCTTGGTGTCTGAAGGGTAGGAACTTTGTTTTCTTCATTCACGCATCCTGAACACAGATCAGCACCTGACCCGATGGCAGGGTCAGAAGCTGCTTCTTTTCATTCATCAGACGTTGTGATTACAGCCTGTGGCACAAGGACAGTAGTGGTCTTCCAGAGATAGAGTCCTAGTCATTCAGTGAGTGACTGGGCAGTTGTAGACATTATTCTGGTCATATAACTATGTTTCCTTAAACTGAAGTTCAGATTTCCCGCCCAGATCTGCAATCTGGATTATACAGGTGGGAACGCTCCTTCTCCAATGTCTGACATGGTCAAGTGAGCACTTGGAATAGAGGGAAAGTGGAGCACTGCCTCCCTTCTGGGAGACAGCATTATGCAACAGTGTATATGCGCTTAATTCCTTGCTACAGTAGCAGTCACATGCAGTTTATGTCAAAGTCATACCTTTAACATTTTAAAATGTATTTTTAGTGTGAGTGCATGTTTCTGCACACACACTCCATGTATGTCAGAGGGCAGAAGACCACTTTATGGAGTGGGATCTCTCTTTTCTACATTTGCATGGGTTCCAGGGATTGAATATGGGTTGCCAGACTGGTGTAGCTAGTGCCTTATGAACTGAGCCAGCTCCCTGGCTCCTAGAAGTCACATCTTTTCTGTGTGGGAGAAAGCAGACTGGGTGAAGCTAACAGTTGTTCGAGTCCTACTGGATGCCAGACATTCTCTGCAGACTTGCTCATGTTTTTCCCTTACTGCCATGCAGAAGATAAAGGAGGAAAAGAAAGCATATTTTAGAAGCAGGAAATCAAATAGAGATCTTCCATTCTTTTCTGAAGCCTGGAAGTAATTAGTCTCATAGCCCTGCATTATCTCCAGATACCATCTGCACAGGATTTCCTGTTTACTCCTTACACCATTATTACAACGGGCCTGTTTGGCTGACTCACATTATGTCAATCACTGAGATGCCTTTTTTTTTTTTTTTCACAACAGAATTTACAGGACATTCAAGGGTGGAAGAAAAAACCTACATTCTCAAATTTGCCTCCCCAAGTGTACGGTTTGGGGATATTAATGGGAAAAAAGGGATTGAGCTGATTTAAGGTGTGAGGGAAAAGTAATGAGAAATGAAGTCATCAGTGGCCTGAACATTTATAATCAGTCCCACGATCCTTCACAGGGCACATGGTCAGAAAACGACAGTGTGATCTGAGGGTGGAGTTCTGAGGTTCTTGATACCAAAGGTCACAAGCTCAATGCTATTGCAGGTCCAGGTAAAGTGCCCATTGTTTCTACAAAAGTAATCTAGATTAAAAAGTAATCTAGGTAACTGTTTCTACCATAGCCAATACTTCAGCTCTTCAGCATGTATGTGGAGACAACGTGTAAGAGACAGTTCTTTCCTTCTACCATGTGGTTCCCAGGAATAAAACTCAGGCTTGGCAGCAAACTTCTTTACCCGAGGAACCATCTTGCTAGGCCAGAATTAGTGATTTTTTATAAGACAGTTTTTTTTAAGTGTTTCATTTTACTTTTTTATGTGTACCTGTGTTTTGCCTAACTGTTTGTCTGTGCACCACATGTGCACAGTACCCGAGGAGGTCAGAAGAGGTTGTGTTATTTCCTGGAGCTGGCGTTACGGGTGGTTGTTAGCCACAATGTGGGTACTAGGAATGAAACTCAGGTCCTCTGGAGCTCAGCCAGTGCTCTTAACGGCTGAGCTATCTCTCTAGCCCCAGAATTAGTGATTTCTAAAATCAAGGAAAAGCAAGCAACTAAAAGAAAGCAAAGCCAGAGAATTTATTTAGGTTTTCTCTTCATTTCAAGTCACTTTGGTGAAGAGGGGAGTTTGATAGTTCCACCAAGGAGACTCAGGCTTAGGAAAGTATAATGTATAAAACACTATCAGTCATTAATTAATTTAGAACAGAGGGGCTAAAACTTCAGTGTAAGTCATTTGCAGAGCATATAAACACCAAGTGCCGGGCCTTACCTTTAGAACATCTCATTCTGATGATTTTGGTCAAACCCAAGGACTGCATGTGGGCCTATAAGACCACAGTTTATAAATCAGTGATTTGTGGGCTGAGGAGATGGCTCAGTGGTGAAGATCATCAGCTGCTCTTCTGGAGGACCCAAGTTCGACTCCCAGAACACACATTCTTCTATAACACCAATCCCGGGGAATCTGACACCTTTTATGGGAACCACGTGCACATGGGGCATAGACATACATGCTGACAAAACATCCATACACATAAAATAAAAATAAAAAGGCAAAACAATTGAAAAATCAGTAATATGGATAATAAACAAACCACAAAAGCCAGAAATGGTAGTTTGAATAAGAACGGCATCTGTGGGCTCATAGATTAGATTGCTTGGTCACCGGGGAGTGGCACTATTAGGAGATGTGGCCTTGTTTGAGGAAGTGTGTCACTGGGAGTAGGCTTTGAGGTTTCAAATGCTCAAGCCATGCCTAGTCTCCCCACCGCCCTCACTTCTGCCGCTTGCCAATCCAGATGTAGAACTCTCAGCTCCTTCTCCAGCACCTTGTCTGCCTGAGCTCCCCACCATGATGACAGTGGACTAAAGCTCTGAACCTGTAAGTGAGCCCCGGTTACATGTTTCCCTTTATAAGAGTTGCTGTGGTCTTGGTGTTTCTTCACAGCAATAGAAACCTTAACTACAGCACTGGGCATCTAGAAAGTGACCATTCAGGGGGAGAACCAAAAGAGCTCTAAAGAAGAGGCTAGTAAACCCCAAGTGCTATAAAAAGGGAAAGACGAAAAACACAGGGACGAGACTTGAGCAGGGAGGTGGGGATGAGAGGGTAAAGTCTAAAGAAAGTTGGTGGGAGGAATAAGCAGCACTGAAGATGGTTTAACTGGAATCATCTTCTATGGAGAGATTATGCTCTCCTCGACGCCGTAAAAACCCAGCTCCAGGTAGCAATATCTTCCCTTGAGTTGTTGACCAGGAGCATTCAAGATACTCTCAAAATGAATAGGCTACCTTTATTACTCTTGGTTGCCCGCCAGAACTTAAGACACTTCTGTGGAAGACACCCCATTGTTTGGACACAGGACTTGGTCAAATCAAGTTGGTACTGACTGGGAAGCCTCCTCCTAGATCGGTAGCTCTTATATTATCAGAGGCTGCTATGCAAGCTGCTTGGGAAGAAAAGTTATCAGCAGTCCTACCTGGCTATAGATCCTGTGAACAACAATAATGACTGGGCCAGTGAGATATGTTCAATGGTACAATAGTGACACCGATAGCTTGGAGGTAACCAACGGCTGTATGATTGGACATAAGGACCACTCAATAGGAAGTAACTCATGATGGAAACACATCTAAGAAACTGTGGCTGGAGAGCCCATGGATTCTAGAGAACCAACTACTACCAGTTTACTAAACTGGTATAGTTTCCAATGGCCTTCTAAATACTTATCCTTATACTCATGGGTAAATGCTGCTTACCCATTATCAAAGAAGATTCCTTCAAAATCCATCAGCCCCTGTATCCAAGGGTCAGGAAACACCTTGAAAGCACGGTTTGAAAGGTTGTCAGTGTCAGACAACCAGGGGGACTGCTGTAAAATAATGTCTTCTGAACACAGTAGGGATGTTGTACCCATGAACTCTCAACAATATGGTTACATTCACAAGAACATATCAAGGCTTTTTACCCCTGGTTGAAGAACTATAGGCAGTTGATGGCTGCTGATGGGAGAGAATGTTTTTTGTCAGGGGCATGTCCCCAAGAGTTTGCCCATGTCCAAATGGTCATCCCTATATCCAAGTAAATATGAGCAACACTAATTGGACTAATCAGACTTATTATGCTATATATATATGTATATATACATATATATATGTGTGTGTGTGTATATATATATATAGGATATATATATATACACACACACACATATATGTGGGAATAGAGAGAGAGGAGAGAGAGAGTTGAGGGGGAGAAGTGGATATGGTGAAAATACATTGTATTCATGTGTGAAATTCACAAACTTTCTAATTAAAATAATAATTAAAAAACAGTAAAACCTCCCACAGAACTACTTAGTTAATGTGTACACATGTACATAATTTTACTAAGCATTGCCAAAGTCCTTTTTGTAAGGGTTATATATGTATTCTCTCTCTGTCTCTCTGTCTCTCTCTCTCTCTCTGTCTCTGTCTCTGTCTCTCTCTCTCTGTCTCTCTCTCTCTCTGTCTCTCTGTCTCTCTGTCTCTCTGTCTCTCTCTCTCTCTCTCTCTGTCTCTCTCTCCTTATTCACTTTACATTCTGCTTACTCCTGCTCCTCCCACCCACCTGCTCTCACAATCCTTTCCCCCATCCCCTCTTCTCCTCTGATCTGGTGGGGGCCCCTGGGTATCCCCCAACCCTGACACATCAAGTCTCTGTGGGGCTAGGTGCATCCTCTCCCACTGAGGCCAGACAAGGCAGCCCAGCTAGAAGAACATATCCCACATACAGGCAACAACTTTTGGGATGGCCCCCACTCCAGTTGTTCAGAACCCACATGAAGACCAAGCTGCACATCTGCTACATATGTGTAGGGAGGCCTAGGTCCAGCCTGTGTATGCTATGTATGTGTATGTTGGTGGTTCAGTCTCTGAGAGCCTCAAGGTTAGTTGACTCTGTTGGTCTTCCTGTGGCTTTTATATCTCCGTCTCTTTTGGAGACAGTTTCTTGCTATGTAGCCCTAGCTGGCCTGGTACACAGGAATTAATGTTCATGTATGCATCTGCATGCACATACTAACTTTCTTCCTATACTTGCAATTTTCTGTCTAAAATGTTACAGATTATGACAGATACAATGTATATAGCAACACAAAAGCATTTAGATGATGGTGTCAGTGTTTTGGGCAAACCCAACCGAACAAGCCTCTCTACTGTGGTTGAAGTAGAATTAACTGCTGTCTTTTTAGCCACATCAGTAGGGCATTGAACCCAGATAAAACCAGTGCTTTAACTCTAGCCCTGCTAGTTGTTGGCTATATCACTTTTGAAGCCCAATATCTGTTAAGAATAAAAAAGGAACCATATCACTAGTTGTGCAGGATTATTGCTCAATGAGTGACATTTATAGGATATGATACCAAGCACTTAGCATGTTGCCAATTCAAAAAGAGTGGTGGTCATTGGTGTATGGGCACACTGAGAAATGGTACTTTGTTCAATTAACTACTAAGATTTTGTGCTTCAGTGAGTGACTTGCCAGCAATTGTTTTATACTCTTTTGGACTCTGTATGTTTATGTGTTTGTACCCAAAGAAAGATTTCATTTCTTGAAGTCAGAAAAAATTGCTGATATGCTGATATGGATAATAAACAAACAAACAAACCCAGCACTTACTCTTTAGAGAGTACCCGAAAGATCACACTAAGCTAAGAGGGCTGCAGGAAATACCTGTCCTGAGGTCAAAACCAAAGGGATCATGGAATGTAGTATTCCCATGTGACCCATGCTCATGACCTGGCTCACATACTCAGAGAGTGGTGACTCTATGTCATTCTCCTGAACTGTAAGAAGACTGTAAGAAGATCAGGCAAATGAACCTAAGAACAGCTCATGTGAGTTCTTGGCAGTTAATCATGTCTTTTACTGTGGGGAGTCTCATTGCTGAAGACGTCCTGGTGCCCAAGGTCTCACTTGATTTTCAAAGCTATCAGTTACTTATTACTAAATTCTTAAACACTTTTTATTTATTACTTTATATGTATGGGTGTTTTGTCTGCACTATGTACAGCATCTGTGGAGGCAAGAAGAGGGAATCAGATTCCCTGGGCCTGAAGTTATAGACAGTTGTTAGCAGTCATGTGGGTGCTGGGAATCAAACCTGGGTCTTTTGGATGAGCAGCGAGTGCTCTTAACTGCTGCGCCATCTCTCCAGTTCACTTACTACTGCATTTGTAATGAAGATCAGGGTATAGAAAGGTTAAGGAAATCAGGGAAACTGCTTTGCAGAGGCTGCCTTATAGGAAAAATTGCAATTATTCTAAAGCTTCTCCCTTATGCCAGGAAGTTTCCAGGGTCCTGACTGCTTAATCTCAGTGCACAGTTGATGCTGGCCAGGACATTGCCTAATTTAAAAAAACAAACAAACAGCAAAACAGTGTATTATTTTTAATACTAATACTATTGAAAAGTTAGCTGGTAAATGGTGGTGTGCACCTTTAATTCCAGCACCCAAGAGTCACAGGTAGGTGTATTGCTGAGTTTGAGGCCAGCCTGGCCTATAGAGCTAACTCTAGGACAGCCAAGGCTACACAGAGAAACCCTGTCTTGGAAAAAAAAAAAAAGAAAGAAAAGAAAAGAAAAAATGGACATGGTAGTGCACTCCTGTATTCTTGGTACTTGTGAGTTCAAGACCAGTTTGATCAAAATTTAGACATAATACATAGACAATGTTCAGCGAAAACTGTCTATGATGTTTTCAGCAAACAGTTGCGATCGCCTGTGGTTATTTCTTATGATCAATGATGCATTCTCAGTAATCAATGCAGAGAAGTAGGTAAATGGGATAGATAAATAGTTATCTGGAAGACTGCCTCTGACTATCTGCCCATGCATTTGTGATGTTCCCATCCTTGAGTGCGGGAGGAGTCAAGAGAGGCTATGGACAGTCATTAAAGTTGGAATCACTTGAACTTTGTGTATGCAGTGCTGGCATGGGATGCTCCAGGGGAAAGCTCAATTTCTGATATGATGAACAATTGTATTCATTTCTTATTTATGAATTATAAATACCTTAGAAGTTCCCATTTTAGTCATTTCCAAGAGTACCCTTCAGTGGCATTACATACATTCACATTGACCTGGAGATGTGTGTCCGTAGGAAAGGAAAAAGCCCTGAATTCAATCCTCAATATGTATACACAAACACATTCGCATTGCTGTGCAGTTGTCATCACCGTTTGTCTCCAGAACTTGCCTTGTATCACTGGACCTTTGTACTCATACGATAATGAGTCCTAATTTCCCTCCTATAGACCCTGAAACCCACTGTTCTACTTTCCATCTTGTATGAATTTGGGTACTGAGTACATAATAAAAGTGGAGTCATAGTGTGTTTGTCCTTCGCTGTCTTGCTTCTTTCGTGTAGTCTGTTTTCAAGAGGTTTATCTGTGTATTACAGCACTTAGCAGACATATCTTAATTGTGAAGGCCAAATAGCAGTCCAAACTGTAGATATGTCATATTTTGCTTGTCTGCCCATGGACATGATTGTTTCAATGAATCATTTAGCCATTTTGGATAATGCTACTATGATCATGGACGGGAAACTATCCTGTCTGAGTCTCTGGTCTCATTTCTTTGCTGTATATGCCTAGAAGGCGAATTACTGGATCATGTGTTAGTTCCATGTCAAGGACTGCTAATACTGTTTTTCTTCATATCACTATCAACACATTGTGTTCTGTATTTTGATAATAGCTATCTTAGTGGATGTGATACATTATGCATCTTAAGATAAACTTTATTTTATTGGTTATTTTATATGTAAAAGTTTCATATTAATATTATAGAAGAAATGAAAACCAGATATAGTGATGCACGCCTGTATACTCTGCCCTTAGGATCAGGAGATCAGGGTCATCCGTGAGTTCAAGGCCAGTTTGATCGACACGAGACACTGAAAGGTAATCATTTAAATTAGATATTGAAAACAGTAAGTACTGTGGCTGTCAGGAAAACAGTCAAAGGTTAGGTGAAAAACTGAGTGTCACAGACTGTATGGGGTTCATTCTGCAGTATGGTAGGCAAACTGGCTCACTAAGGGATGGGTTTGTTAAAGCAATGTCTGGAGCTGGGCAAGGAAATGCGTATTTGTTATCTCTGCACTCGAAATATGGAAGCAGGAGGATTCGGATTCCAAGGCCATCTTCAACAACACAGCCAGTTCAAGGCCATCCTGGGCTACAAGAGGTCCTGCCTTTAATACAGAAAACAGTATTATTTGTGCCTATTGAGCACTAGTTATTTAATGTCAGTGGAAAGGGGAGCAACAATGGTAAGTGAAATAGGCAGAAGGTAAAAGAGTACACATGTAGTAATTATGATTCTGTATAATATATATTTTAGGTAAATGTTTTCTTTTGTATTTAAACTGTACTCCCAGAAACACATCCATTTTCAGGGAATATATTTGAGTCAGGGAGTCAAGGTCAGGCAGATGACACACAGGATTCGGTTTATACATATACCTCTTTTTGTCTAGTTTGGAAACCTATAATTAGGAAAATATATTAAAAAAGAACTGTGGAGCTAGGGAGATGGCTAAGCAGGTAAAGGGGGCCAGGCAGTATGACATTTGACCTCTGGAACCTTGCAGAGGTGGTGTGAGGATATGGTGTGTAGAGGAGAGGTCTCTGTGACCACCAGAGCCAGCAGAGGAGTTCAACATGACTAAGTAGCCAGTGTTGATTCAAAATTCAGGTTCTGTAGACTGAGAAAAATCCAGCTTACGATCAGGCCCTGCAGGAAGATCTGGTGTGGTCTCTGCCACACAGACAGTGCAAAGGTCACCAAACTGTTAACTGAATCCATTCCCAGACTTCTGGGAGGATAACAGGATATGCATTCCTTCGCTTGAAGGAACAACCCTGCCTGTTTAACATTTCCGTTTACTCTAGTGCTAATCTGAGACCTCCTTGCTTCCTATGGAACCCATAGGGTGAAAGGAGAGAAGCAAGCGACCCCTACAAGTTCTCTGACCTCTACACTCATACACTGAGACACAAGTACGTCTATGTGTGCACGTGTGTGCTCTCCCTCTCTCCCCCCTCTCTCTGTCACACACACACAGAGAATAAATAAATATAAAAAAGATTTAAAATGTAAAAAAAGTAACCTGACTGACAAAATTATGAAATTATGTACATATATTATGCTTTAGAAATGTTTATATAATATATTGACTTGTTGGGCAAGTATGTCTAGATTAAAAAGAATATTTTGGTAGTATATCTTTGGGTGTGTTTCTGTCTCAAACTTCGTCTAAAATAGTCATTCAGTTTTCTCTTCAGTTCAGGCAGGAAGTGGATACTACTTTGGGGCTTAGAGACCGTGGAAAATCTTGCGTTTAGAGAATCGCTGCCAGTGGGTTGTAAATTCTAGACAGATCTGGTTTAAGTCAAGAAGTCTAAGCCCCTCCCTCTCCTCTCAGGTTCTGTTTGAGAAGCGTCTTTCAGAACTGCAATTTTGATTCTGACCACCAGGTGGCATCTGTCCTCATTGTCCCTAATTAAAGAACACAGGACTGACTCTCTCTCTCTCTCTCTCTCTCTCTCTCTCTCTCTCTCTCTCTCTCTCTCTCTCATTCAAAAGCAATTACTTGTTGCAATATTTAAATAAAATTACATATGGTTAAAACAAATTAAAACCTCAACACTCCTTCCCAACCCAAAATAAAAAAATCCCTAGCAAAATAGTTTTGGTAACAGAAGACAATGCAACAATGGATCCAGGTGGAACTGAGGACCAGTGTATAGTTTCTAACATCTAAACAAGCACACTGCAAACTTATTGATCTCAAAAGCATTTTGATAATAAGCTATATTGACAGGATAAATTCTTTACTGTAAACAGAAAGAACAAGATTCCAATGACGATTAGAAGCTGAAGACTGTTCTCGGCTACACGTAATAGCTGGAGCCTGCCTGCTGTCCCTGGACCGGGAGAGAAGCTCCACACTAGACGGATAAATCCCTCTACAGAAGCCGTATCTGTGATCTGATATTGCAGCCCGTTTGCTTACACGAAAAGAACCAGCCTTATGGAACCGGGGTTAGTGGAAGACTTAGGTCGATGGGCAGAGAGAGCCTTGCGGCTTCTGGATTGAACTGCCATTACTGATTCGTGAATAGTATTTGCAAGTGGATGAAGCTACCATGCTGATTTGTGTGAACTGAACTGCTGATATCCTGACAATGAAGATTGGAATAGCCCAAAAGAACTATTTGTAAACAGGATCTGAGGTAACCTAACCTGACCTTGAACTCAGTTTGACCTTCAGGACTTCCTGCTTTTGCCTCTCCAGTGAAGATAAAAATAAAGATTAAGACATCTGCCTGCACCATTGAACATGCTTTTACTGTTTACTCTTGAACCAAGAGCTTCTCAAATGCTAGGGTCCTGCTGTGCAGTCCAGCATGGTCTTGAACCTGTGACAGTCAGTCCTCTTGTCTTCGCCTCGTGAGTGGTAGAATTGCAGACAAGTGCCACCATGCAAGGCTAAAAGTTGATTCTTTTTTGTTTTCATAGAAGCATTATGTTCTGAAAACACAGTTCTCAAGCACCCTCTGAAAACACGGACACAGCAAATCCATTGGCAGGATTAAACAATTTGGAGCTGGATTGCAGACGAACGTGTTGCTGCCTGCATATCAATGCCAGCCACAAATCAGCACCAACAATTGTTCCCGTCATTAGCAAAGCCTGCGAACAGGAGTGGTCTCAATCTTCAGCCTGCTGGTGCTCTCCTCGGATTTCTTTGACTAGATTGCATCCTGTTACCTTCACAATCTGTTCTGCCTTATCGGCACACAGACTGACAGATTTTAAATTCACATTTAGAAAATCTGAAAGCAGGCTGGAAACAAAACAAAACAAAACAAACCCAACCCCACTGCTGGAAAGAGTAATGCATTAGCCACATTGATTTATACTACCAATAAACAATGTTTAGACACTGGGAGCAAATAATATGATCCACTTAATTTGAGGAGTCCTGGAAAAGAGACCTGGATTCTGTTTGGTTTAAGCATGCGGAGTTAGCACTCTCTATCATACTTCTGTTAAATGCCTAGGCATTATATGAGCTCCCTCCTATACTCAGAGGAATAAAGAAAAGGGTTAATATTTGGCAGGGCTTTGGTCCTCTGAGATGAAGGGTGCTGTGGGGATTCAAAGGCCATTAAAATGATATGCATGGCAAATGCTGTTATCATTCAGTTCAGACACATGAAGCAGCTAGCTGCATGCACAGTAAAAAGTAACAGTGAGAATGAATTTCTGTTTAATGAGTATTTATCACATGCTGGCCACGTGTGAGCTACTTTATAGTAGCTTTTGCTTTTAATTTCCACAACACCGTGATTATCTCTGTTTTCCATGCCCAGAAGGACTTGGGGAGGTTAGGTGACTTGTGTAAGACCACATAGCTTAGGGTCATGTATTTAAGCCAATGCCCACTTGTCTCCAAAGCCTGTGCTCTACACTATGGTATAATTTGAAGGCTACTGTCAAGGTCACATTTTCTGCAGCCATCTATAATAATCTGTGCCCTAAGTCACATGGGTTCCACATGGATGCTTTTGATTGGTCATTTCTTGCCCAGTAAGAAAACCTGGGACTCCTTGTTGATCTCGATAACTGCATCTATGCTTGGTTCAAAACAAAACAAAGAAGACCTTAACATTTTTGGGTTTTTACAGACATCTGGAAATCAATCTGGTGGTTCCTCAGAAAATTAGAAATAGTTCTACCTGAAGACCCAGCTATACCACTCTTGGAGATATACCCAAAAGATGCCCTACCATGCCATAGGGGCACATGCTCCACTATGTTCATAGCCGCCATATTTATAATAGCCAGAAGCTGGAAACAACCCAGATGTCCCTCATCAGTGGAATGGGTACAGAAAATGTGGTACATCTACACAATGGAGTACTACTCAGCTATTAAAAACAATGACTTCATGAAATTTGCAGGCAAATGGATGGAACTTGAAAATATCATCCTGAGTGAGGTAACTCAATCACAAAAGAACGAACATGGTATGTACTCACTGATAAGCGGATATTAGCCCAAAAGTTTGGAATGCCCATGATACAACCCACAGACCATAAGAAGTTTAATAAGAAGGAAGGTCCAAGTGTGGAACTCATATCCGCCTCTGCTTCTTGAACGCTTGCACCTCCTCCTACCTGTTATTCTCAGACAAGGTTAGTTGACCTGTCTATACTGTAGAGAAGGCTCTCAGGGAGGAAAATATAGCTTGAGCTGCCTGTGTGCCACAACCTTCTCAGTCTTAGTTTGCCTCTTGATAAGCCTTGGGTAATGTCCTACCTAAATTAAGTTAGAAGATTGAGATTGGACACTGGAACAATGTTTTTAAACAGGTCATTTTAACTGACAGCTGTAAGCTGAATCATCAAAGTAAAGAAAATTAGCTGGGCTGGAGAGATGGCTCAGCAGTTAAGAGCACTGACTGCTCTTTTAGAGGTCCTGAGTTCAGTTCCCAGCAACCACATGGTGGCTCACAATCATCTGTAATGAGATCCAATGCTCTCTTCTGGTGTGTGTCTGAAGACAGCTACACTGTACTCATATAAATAAAAATAAATATTTTTAAAAAAGAAAGAAAATTAGCTGATCTACATTCCTTTCTTGGGTGTTGAGGGTTACTGATTGAGGCTACACCATGTTTGTTCTGTTTTTAGAACTAACCAACCAAGAAGTAGTAGAAACCTCTTTATGGACTAGCCTCCTATAAAGGAGGCCACTGCCAGCTTCTCAATTCCTCTTTGTATACAGCCAAGGTGGATCCACTGTAAACAGTTTGTGGTCACCCAGACCAGATTTTATTATAGAACATTCTAGCCCCTTAGGTCCAATAGACAATATTTTTCAATTGCTAACTGGCCATGCTGCTAGTGGCTTAAGGAATTTATTCCAAGAGAAAGCCTTCACTTTTTGTCTGCAATCTGAATAGCTCAATACTCCTGTTTGCAGAGACCTTTTTATTATCAGAGGCCTGATGTAACTCTGTCTCCCTCTCTTCCCTCTGCTTTTCCTTCTTCCTCATGTTCTCCTGCTATCCCTACCCATTCTCTTTCTTGTTCTTTTACTTTCACTGGAGAGCAGATTTCCCTGGAAATAACGTAATTCCAGCCATCATCTCCCAAGTACCATTCCTCTGTAAGGCCATTCTAACCCATAATTTTCCAGAGTAGTATCTCTGAAGCAAGCGCTGCTACAATTACATAAACAGGAACTCTACTTCCTAATAAGGGACTCCTGACTTTTCCCAAGGAGCATTCAAGGTCCTTGAACACATGGACCCAGGTTATGTTTACAGTTCGTCTCCCATGTGCACTGTGCTTTTGGAAAAGTGCATATTGTCCTGATTCTTTAAGGGTCTCCAGTGTTCTGTGTGTGCCTCTTTAGCAGGCTGGAATGAAATGGACAGATTTGAACACTTTGTACATATGTGATGACAGTTTGCACTTGTATTATCACCATCTCTTTAAAAGATGTAGAAATGAAGTCTCAGGAAGGCTATGGATCAATTTTTGTCTTTGGGAAAGACACTGGGCTTATAGAATGAAAAGACCCGATGAGCGCTTGGTAGTGACCATGAGTGGAATTAGTTTGTTCTATGACAATGAGGAATGGATGAAGAGCTCTCTTAGTATGTGCAGTGCTATTTTCTCCTTGAGATTTAAATGACACAGTTTGTAGAACTGTTGGAAAATACATGATAACAGAAAGTTATAGGAATAAACACTCAGAACTCATGAATTAGAGTGGCCTACCCCTTTCTGAGATTTGCTGACACCCACATAGTAGTGGGTGAATTAAAACAGGTCAAGATAGGGCAACTGTTTTTCAGGTTCCATCTTACTTTAGCTTCAGTGGGCACCTCCAATCTCAGTTTGCAAATGCTACCATGGACTACCATGTCTAGGTTGACTTTTAAAATGCTATCAAAAGTTCACAAGTTATAAATATATACCTTGATAACTTTCCAAAGCAAACACATTTGTCCGGCTAGAAACCAAATTATGAAAGAAAACATTCCTAGTGTCCTATAACCCACATTGATGTCCTCTTCCCCAGCCAGGTGCAGTCATTGTTGGGACTTATAAAACCATAGATGAGTTTTGTCTGTTTTTTGAAATTTATCTAAATAGAATCATCCAGAGAGTACTCCTTTGTGTTTGCCTCCCCCCCCACTCGGCATTATCAGTTCATTAATCATCCATCTGGTTGCATGAGAATGTAAATTATTCACTACTATTGCTGTATAATGATTTATTGCCTAAATATAATTGGGAATAAAAAATTTTCATCATTGGTAAAATAATAAGACAAAATTAGTGATAATATAAAATTCTTGACTAGCATAATTCATCATGTTAATATAACTAATGAATATACAAATCTCCACTTTAAAAGTAGATCATTTACTTTTCCATTAGAAAAGGAAAAAAAATCTACAAAATTGATTACACAAAGGATGTAAAGCAAGTCTGGACAAACTGCAAAGATTGAAACAGCACAGACTATGGTCTCTGACCATTATGAAATAAAGTTAGAAATGATGCAAAAAAAACCACTAGAATTCACTGTATGCTTTGAAATTAAGAACTATTCTATTTCATTTTATTTTTTATGATATGAGTGTTTTGCCTATGTGTATGTTTGTGTGCATGCTAGATACCTGGAGAGGCATAAGAGTGTAATGGACCCCCCTGGGACTGGAGTTAGAGTTGTTGGTCAGCATGTGGGTGCTGGGAACCAAACCTGGATTCTCTGGAAGAGCAGTATGTGCTCTTAACCTCTGAGCCCCAAGAAATGTATTTCTAAATAACTTGCTGTTCAAAGAAGAAATAAAACAGATATTTGAAAACATTTTGAGCCGAGTGATAAATGAAATCATGATATAAGAACATTTGTGGGATATGAAATCCAAGTAGGCCTATTTTTGTGGGGTAAAAATTGACAAGCTGATTCTAAAATAGCCTTGAATACCAAAAGCATTTAGGAAAGAACAAAATTGAAGAATTCACAGTATCTGATACTTACTGTAAAGCACAGATATCAAGAATGTGGTTTGGACTAGATGGGTACACAGATCAATGAGCCAGAATAGAAAGTACAGAATTAGATCCACACACATTTGGCCAACTGATTTTAAATAAAAGCGTCAAGATAACTCAGCAGAGGAAGAAAAAAATCTCTTCAACATATGGTGGTGGAACAAACAATTGG
The DNA here is from genome assembly GCA_028551405.1 of Uromys caudimaculatus. NCBI lineage: Eukaryota > Metazoa > Chordata > Mammalia > Rodentia > Muridae > Uromys > Uromys caudimaculatus. The sequence continues at coordinate 71,405,116 of CM052722.1, forward strand.
ACAGAGATATGGAGATGAATGAACTGTGATTCACAGCTTCTATGAAATTAGCTGAAATGTATCACCAATTTACATGTATGAGCTTAAATGATAAAATGATAAAAAAAAATCTTTTTGATCTTTTGTTAGGACACAAACAGCCCAAACCATGAAGAACCAATAAACTGGATTTATCAAAATTAAAATCTTCTTCTCAAGATACTGTTTTAAAAAATGAAGAGCAAAACCATAGCCTCGAGTAAGGTATTTGCAAAGCAACAAAGCTAGTGAAGGACCTATGTTCACAATATATAAATGAACTGGGCCTGGGGATGGAGTTGAGCTGCTACAGCAGTCGCCTAGCACACCCAAAGCCCTGCTTCAGTCCTCAGCACTGTGTAAACTAGGTGTGCTGCTTTATATCTGTAAGCCCGGGACAGTGAGTTGGAAGCAGGAGGACCAGAAATTATTATCCTTATATACAGGAGGAGGATGCCAACCTAGGCTACTTAAGACCCAATCTCAAAAAAAAAGACAAAACCAAGTGCAGAATAAAACTGGATAAAGCAAAACTCTCATATAATTCTGATGGAAATGTGAGATGGTACAGACACATTAAAAATAGCTTTTAAATTAGGATCAAATATGTCTTTTTAAATGCCTAACAACCCAAATTGTAAGTATTTATACAATAGAAATAAAAACATGGATTAACACAAAGACTTGTATGCAGATCTGCATAACAGCTTTCTTTGTAATGGGGTAAACCTGGAAAAGATCCAAGTGTCCATCAACTGATGTGAATGGGCAAATTTTACTATTTATACAAATGTAATAAGGAAGTACTAGTATATTCAACCAGTCCATAATATGAAATATGAATGAAACTCAAAAGCATTATATTGAGTGAAACTTGGGTGGTTACAAATGACTGGCATATTTTATACATTTCAAAAGAGGCAAAATTGTAGCAGTCATTTCCAGGTTGAGGAGAGAGGATACATGGGACTCAAGAGAATGTTGTGGGGGTGATTAAATTATTGTCTATCATGATTGTGGTAGTAGATACGTGATTATATACAGTTGTCAATATTCGTACAACTTAGGTGTGGAGAGAATGCCTGTAACCCCTGCACTAAGGAGGCTGCGGAATATCACCAGCTGAGTTCCTGGGCTACATGGTGAAACTGTTTCTTAAAGACAAAACCAAAAGATCCCAAACTACAAATCATACATACAAAACAAAAGCACACAGAACTAAACCACTAAAAAAATTAAATAAACCGAATCCCTCCCCCAACAACGGGCAAAGAGGCATCTTGGTGGTGGTGGTGTTCTTACATCAGTCGGGGCAGAGCAGACGACAGTCCTTTGTTCATCCCAGCTTGATGCCTGACTTGTGGCCACAGCTGTTTTCTGCCTAAGACCCAGAAAAACCAAATCAAATCAAATCCAGGCAGTGCAGGGCAGGGGGAGGAAGACAGAGACCTGTATTCCACCTGCCACATGATGCAGGTGGGGAAAGACACCCACAGGCCTGCCCTTTGCACCATTGTACAGGTGGGCCTCAGACACACAGAGCCCCCCGCCCCCCAGCCTATCACCATGCAGTGCAGTGAGGAAGAAGGAGACAGAGCTGCAGACCACCATGCCAAGCACAGACCTTCCCTCCAGTGCACAGCACAGACAGACCATAGACGTTCACCCTGGGGCCTGCCAGCCACATGCCCAACCTGCCGCAGGAGATACCACAGTATGTGAGCATGCGGTAGACAGATGGGAGAGAGGGAGAAGTGGAGCAGCTTGAACACTCTGAAGAGAGATGGAAACTGGAGACTCTAGGGTGGAGAGGAGTAGCCTGTTGTGAGTGGTCAGCCCCAGCATGTGGGGACATAGTGAAGTCCTAGCCTGAGCTTCTGCTGCTGAGGGCCATGTCTGGGGCTGCGGCTATGCAGCAGTAGGGGTCCATGTCGATGCCCGTGGTTTACATTACCACTATAGAACATGGGGATATCCCTGGGTGGGGCAGCAGCTAGGGACCATGTAGATGGCTAGGGGCTGTGTCAAACTGGCCCCACCCCTTGCTGGCTGCAGCTCTGGAGAGCTGGCTCCACTTCTCAACAGCAGCAACACTAGGGAGAGCAGGCCCTGAGCCTCGCCCAGGCAGCACAGTGGGGCTGGCCCTGATGGTGATGGTGGTGGTGGTGGTGGTGGTGGTGGTGGTGGTGGTGTGTGTGTGTGTGTGTGTGTGTGTGTGTGTGTGTGTGTGTGTGTGTGTGCTGGCACTAAGGGTGTGAGTGTGGAAGAGCTGAGTCTGGCAATGGGGAAAACTGCCCACAGGGTCATAAGTGAGAGACAGCTGGCCCTGCAACTTGCCTGGACAGTATAGCAGGGCTGACCCTGCTGGTGTAGATGCAGGTGAGGCTGCCCGAAGGCTGTGAGCACAAGAGAGCTGGCCCCACCACTCCTCTGCCATGAAGTGGTTTAGGCAGGGGGAGATGCCTTCTGATTCCTTACCCCTTACCCTATGAGGCAGTCGGGAGAGCTGACCCTAGGGTCATGAGAACAGGTGAGCTGGCCCTGTCCCTCACTGGCTGCAGTACTAGAGAGTGTGAGCCCTGCACCTTGCCTGGGCAGCACAGTAGACCTGGCTCTGGCAGAAGGGGCACAGGAGAGGCAGCCTTGAAGGCAAGAGTGCAGTAGATCTTGTCCCATCACCTGTCTGCTGTGAGGTGGTGTGACTGTGGGGGTGCTGTCTTCCCCCACCTCACCACCTGCAGTGATTGGAAGAGTTGGCCCTGAGGGCATGAGAATAGGAGAGGTAGCCCTGCCCCTTCACTGGCTGCAGCACTCCAGTAAGTAAGCCCTGCACTTTGCCTAGGCATCTCATTGGAGCTGGCCCTGGTGGCAAAGTCACAGGTGAGCCTGCCCCAAGGGTGTGAGAGCAGGAGAGCTGGCCCAGCCCCTCACAGGTTGCAGCACTTGGAAGAGTGGGTCCTGTGCCTTGACTAGGCAGCACAGTGAAGCTGGCTCTGGAGGCCTGAGTGCAGGTAAGCTGGCCCTGAGGGCATGAGAGCAGGAGAGCTGGCCCAGCTCCTCACAGGCTGCAGCACTTGGGAGAGTGTGTCCTGTGCCTTGACTGGGCAGCACAGTGAAGCTGGCTCTGGAGGCCTGAGTGCAGGTGAGCTGACCCTGACGGCATGAGAGCAGGAGAGCTGACCCTGCCTCCTGCTGATGGCAACAGTGGGTGGCCTAGCTGGAGCTGTGATGGAGAGCTCACCATAATGATTCAGATAAGGGAGAGCTGGTGGGCTGACCAGCTCAGCTACCACCCAGACCTAGATCCAGGGCTCTGAGCTGGCCCACCCCAAAATCTATATAATCTACAATCAGTTGGTATGCATGAAAGGGTTAGTCCTGCAGTTTCAAAGCTCCAGGTTCTCTGTGACACAGGGTAAAAACAGGATAATAAGGAGGAGTCCCAGTGAGGATCCACTATAGATGGTGTCACAGGAGCCAGAGACCTTGAACCAGACCAATGAGTCATTACAATGAACATTTGCAAGTGAAGATGTGGCTGGAGGGTAGACTGTGGGAGACACTGACATACTGCAGCTTCCACGATGAGATGATTGTCTATGCTTTCTTTTTGCTTGTGTGTGTGTGTGTGTGTGTGTGTGTGTGTGTGTGTGTGTGTGTATGTGTTATTTTGGGGGGTGGATTGCAAAAGCAAAAGGGTAGATATGAGGGGATGGGGAGATAACAGGACTGGGTGCATGATGTGAAACAAAGAATCAATAAAAAGTTTTTAAAAAGAAAAACATGAATTTTAAGGCCTGTGAAAACTATACCTCAATAGACCCAATTTGGAAACAAGAATAGATGGGAATAAGCCATCAAATCATCTGTCTCAAGAAGCTGGAAAGAGAGATGTTTCAGCAGTTAAGAGCACTTGTTCTTATAGAAGACCTGGGCTCTGTTCTAGGATCTGTGTGGTTTACAACTCTCTGTGACTCCAGTTGCAGAGGATTTAACACTCTCTTGTGACCTCTGTGGGCACCATCCATGCATGTGGTTCATGTACATGCTTTCAGGCAAAACACTAAATAAATAAATAAATAAATAAATCTAAATTTTAAAGAGACTAGAAAAACCCTGCTAAATCACAATGTGCTAAGTTGTTGGTTATGATGACTTTTCTTGGTTGTCAACTTCAGTACATCTGGAATTAAGTGGGATAACCCATTTCTAATTTGGATCTTTGAGGTAGGAAAATCCACCTTTAATCAGGACCACACCTTCAGCTGGAAGCCTATATAAAATACATGGAAGAAGGAAGCTTTCTCCTCTCCTCCCCTCCCCTCCCCTCCCTTCCCCTCCCCTCCCCTCCCCTCCTCTCTC
>CM052722.1:71409995-71466733 GCA_028551405.1 Uromys caudimaculatus
CTTGCCAGAAATAAAGTAGACCTTGACAAGAATCTGCTTGGTCTCGCTCCTTTCTTTCTCTCGCCCATTTCTATTAAAGGTTGGGATTCACCTCGACCCACGAATAACCAGGTCCTGCGGGTCGGGACAGCTGGAGACCCCCCCTGACTCAAATAGTGGAATGTTTTTCCAATTGGGAGCTTCGGGTACTCAGTTGTCTTTTGACTTGTACATATCTGTGTTTCTGTTTCAGGTTTAAATCTGTTTTGGGTTTAATCTGGAGGCTGAGAGGGACAAAGTAGACTCATATTTTGTCACCCAGCATGGGACAATGGAGGACATTCCTAACCCCCTATAGAAGCTGGAGAACTTGCTAATTCTCATCTGGACTCTGAACTAGCTGTGGACCTATGGGCTTCCTATGAGCAGGAGGAAGACCATCTGAGACAGGCTTTCGGTTTGTTTTTGTTTTCCCAAGAATGTCCTTCTGTGTCTGTGTGTATTCTGTTTGTTCTTTTTGTCCTCTTGTACAAATTTTTCTTTGATTCCTAGGATGGGACAGGCACAAAGCACCCCACTGGGCTTGGTCCTGAACCATTTTCAGGACTTTCCCCGAGTCAGAGAAGACTTGGGTCTGGTTGTTCATTCCTGAAAAACTAACCATCTTTGCAGGAATGATGGCCCACCTATAAAGTAGGATGACCTGAGGAGGAAACTTTCCATTTCCCCATCATTTACAGGGTAAAGGTTTAGTTTATGAGGCCTAGGGCCACCCGGACCAAATGCAATGTGCCTAGATGCTCCCCACCTCTCTTCCTCTAAAGGAGAATCAGCCTCTGCTCCCTGCCTTGCTCCCCCTTTCTGCTCCTGAAGAGGATCTCTGTTCCTCTCCTTATGTTCATGCTTCTGCCCAACTAGCACAGGTGGAGGGAGCAACCCCTGACTCACCTGACTCCACTTGGAGCCCACCTCACATTTGGGCCATAGTGCCCAGAGGACTCTACTATGGCTTTACCCCTCTGGGATACAGGACTCCCCAGATGCTCAGGGGAGAGAGTTCATGACATATGTGCCATTTGCCAATAATGGTCTGTACAATTGGAAGTTACAGAACTCATTTTTAGAAAGACCATCAGCTCTCCCAGGTCTTCTAGACTCAATCATGCTGACTAACCTGCCTACCTGGGATGACTGTCAGCAATTGGGAGGATCGTGGGAGCCTCCTGGAAATTGGTTCCGAGAGCAAATGGGCTGCCCACTCAAGTTCAGACTGATATCCATGCAGCCTTTCCTTTGACTCGACCCGAATGGGATTTGAACACTGCTGAAGGTAAGGAGAGACTCTGAAGTCTACCACCAGATTCTGATGGGGGTGGGCCTCCAATAGACCACCAGATGGCCCACAGATTTATCTAAGGTGAGCGGGGTGATGCAGGGAAAAAATGAGAGCCCTAAGGAACATCCAGAAAGACTTTTTGAAGCCTGAAGGACCTACACTCCTTTTGACCCAGAAGCCAGAGAGCACCAGTCAGCTGTGAACATGGCTTTTGTTAACCAAGCTGCCCTTGACATCAGTTGGAAGCTTCAGCCACTGAATGGCTTTGCAACCTGCCTCTGGCACACAAAAGCCAGCCTCTATTTGCCTTTGAATGGCAAGACTTGGAGAGAGGCTTCAAGGGACAACTGACTTGGATAAAAATGCCTCAAGGATTCAAAAACTCACCCATCACCTTTGAGGAGGCCCTGAATTAGGACTTGAGTGAGAACTGGCAGGCCCACTCCCAAATAACTGTGCTCCAGTATCTATTGCGGGCCCCCAAATTGGAGACATGCCAAGGTGCCACAGGAGACCTGCTACACGAGCTGAGTCAACTTAGCTACTGAGTGCCTGCTAAGTAGGCCCAGCTTTGTCAACTTGAAGGGAAAGGGGTGGCCAACGCATGCTGTCAGATGCCCAGAAGCAAACCATCTTTAGCATCCCAGTCCCATTAACTTGAAGGCAAGTATGGGAATTTCTGGGATCTGCTGGGTTCTGTAGACTTTGGGTGCCAGGGTTCACTGATATAACCAAACCATTATATGAGACCACCAAGGGCCAAGAAGAGACTGGATCCCTGAGATGGACATGGCTTTTAAGACTTTAGGAAGAGTCTTATTTGAGGTGCTGGCCTTGGCCCTCCTGGGCATTCACAAACCTTTCCACCTGTATGTGGATCAGAGAAAGAGGATAGCAAAGGGGGTACTCATCCAAACTTTGGGACCATGGAAAAGACCTGTGGCTTATTTATCTAAGAAGCTAGACCTGGTGGCCCAAGGATGGCCAGCCTGCCTCTGTATCATAGCTGCTACTGTCCTGCTAGTCAAGGATGCTGACAAAATAACCACAGGGCAGGAACTTGTTATTCCCCACCCCGTTCTATTGAGGGGACCTCCAAGGATCCACCCAGCCAGTGGTTGTCCACACCAGACTGGGACATTTTTAGGCTCTACTTTTGAATCCCCCTCGCATAAGAGATAACCCACCATCTGCCCTAAACCCAGCCACACTTCTACCTGACCCGTCCCTCAGACATGCAGCATGATTGCTTTACAGTTCTGGGCACATCCAGAACATCACGCTGGACTTGACTGACATACCCTGGCCAGTTGCGGTACGTATCTGCTTCACAGATGGGAGCAGTTTCATCCAAAATGGAATCAAGTATGCAAGGGGCAGCAGTAATGGACCTGGACTCTGTTATATGGGCAACTGCTTTGCTGCTGAGACCTTCATCCCAGAAAGCTGAACTAAAGGCTCTAATACAGGCTTTAAAACTGGCCAAAGGAGCCAGAGCTACAGCAGATATGCCTTGATATGGCTCATGTATATAGGGTCCATGTACCAAGAGAGGGGATTATTGACTGGGAAAGGAAAAAAACATCAAAAATAAGGAAGGAATACTTGTTTTATTGAAGGCATTATGGATTCCTCTCAAAGTGGCCATAATTCATTACCCTGGGTATTAGAAAGGGACATATCAGAAATAGCCCGAGGGAACAGGCCAGCTGATAAAGCCAAAAGGGAGGCATCTCGAGCTTCTACTGCCAACATCCTGGTAGCTTTGCTTGGCCCTGAGCTCCCAGCCATCCGTGAATATATTGCTGAAGATAAGGACATCAGGAAAAATGCCAAGGACTTTACAGAAGAGAAGGATGGTAGCTGACCTCTGAAGGCTGCACCATCCTACCTAAGAAGTTTGCTAACCAACTCATCCATCAGATTCAGCAAGCTTCACACCTGTCACCAAAAACTGGAGGAACTCCTATGAGGGGCATGGTACAAAATATTTGACTTAGAACACTTGGTTGATCAAGTAATCTTAAACTGTGCCACTTGCCAAGATGTGAACTACTTAGGCCCCAATCAAGAAGAATCAGGGGTCAATGGCCAAGGGCTAATTGGGAAATAGACTACACAGAAATAAAACCAGGAACATATGAATATAAGTATTTGCTAGTGTTTATAGATACCTTTTCAGGATGGGTAGAAGCCTACCCAACAAAGAAGGAGAATGCCAATGTAGTGGCAAAGAAGCATCTGGAAGATATCATATCCAGGTACAGATGGTTTGCCTAACCTGCTTGGGTCTGACAATGGACCAGCATTTATTTCTGAGGTAACTTAATCTCCAGCACAAGTTCTGGGAACCAATTGGTAATTACATTGTGTATACAGACCTCAGAGTTCAGGGCAAGTAGAGAGGATGAATCAGACCCTGAAGGAGGCCTTTGTAGTGGTAGTTTGGCTAACTCACTCTGCTACGGACGGGTTACACTCATATACCCACTCTCCCAAGAAGTATGTGGATTCTCAAATGAAACACACACACACACACACACACAAGTTAATTTTAAATATGCTTTGACTAGCTCAAAGGCTGAGCAGTTCTGATCTTCTGCCGGGCTAACATACATTTCTCTCCAGCACTGGCTCAACACATTCTAAATCTGTTTTATCTTTGCTGCCCTATTACCTTCAGGCAGCCCCTCCCATAGGGTCGGTTTCCCTTTCCATCTACATTTTGGATGGATTTTCTTCTGCAGCTCTAAATCTGATCAGTCTCCCTCTGAGATATGGCGATCTCCCTCCTTTCTCTCTCCGAGTCCCTAGCCCTCGAAAATCTAAAGGTCCCGCCTCAGTCTACCTGCCCAACCATTAGCCGTTGGCTCTTTATTGATTAATCAAAAACCAATTGGGTACAAGGACCTTCAGCATTTGGAAATGTAGATTCCCAATTTTGGGGGCCAAAATAATTCAAAGCATTAGAACCAATTCTCAGCAGGCCTTGACCAAATTAACCCTTGAAACTGGCAGTGACTGAGTGTCTCTCCTGCCTTATGCCTTATATAGGACTAGGAACACCCCCAATGCTTTAGGTCCTCCTGCCTTTTTTTTGAGATCCTATATGGGAGGCCCCCTCCCATGCTGCCTAACCTCCAGTCTAATATCTTAACTGAATATGACCAACATAAGTTTTTAAAATCCTTGGAAGCCCTCCATAGGGTCCAGAAGCAACTCTGGCCTGCCATCCTCCAGGTTTATGAGTCTGCTTCTCACCCTAAACCCCATTGCTTTGAACCAAGTGACAAGTATGGATTAAGAGACATAACCACAGGCTGGGCAGTGGTGGTGCACGCCTTTAATCCCAGCACTTGGGAGGCAGAGGTAGGCGGATTCCTGAGTTCGAGGCCAGCCTGGTCTACAGAGTGAGTTCCAGGACAGCCAGGGCTACACAGAGAAACCCTGTCTCGAAAAAAAACAGAGAGAGAGAGAGAGAGAGAGAGAGAGAGAGAGAGAGAGAGAGAGAGAGAGAGAGAACCACAAGACTCCGGAACGTCCCTGGAAAGAGCCTCACAATGTGATCCTGACTACGCCTATGGCTGTTAAAGTGGACAGGATCAGAACGGGATCCCACATTAAGCCTGCCAGCAGAGCCTATCCATCAGTTGAAGTCTGGAGACTACCAGGCGAACTGCCACAGGAAAGATGGAAGGTCACCTCACACCTTGTTTATCTGCTGAAACTGCTACTCCAGTTTCAGCTTGCTGCTTATGCTTTGCTGCACCAGCCACTGGCCCCCTTACTATCTGGGTACCCCCAGGGGGCGATGCAATAACCCTGTCATCAAGTTCACAGTGGCAGGCAAGAAGACTGATTGGACTGCTGCTGGTTCTTAACTCTTCTCGCCCAGGATGTAACAAAAAAAAAAAAAAAAAAAAAAAAAAACCTATTGGTTACCAGATAGGGACTCTGCATTGAAAATAAGGTACCCTCAGTCCTTTCTCACCTCTGCAACCACACTGTAACCCCTACTGTTGCAGAATACATGCTGTCCCCAGTAAATGCTTGGTGGGTTTGCACCTCGGGGTTTTCTCCATGCATTCATGACCTGGTTGTAAATACTACTGAAGATTTTTATGTTCTAGTGCAGCTTGTACCCAGAGTGACTTATTTCTCTAGGGAGGATGTTTTCAACCAGCTAGCATCTCCAAACAATCAAGTTAAAAGGGTGGGCATTTCCACAGTCTTACTAGGTTCTCTCCTTGACACAGGGCTAGCTGGAGCTGCTAGTGTAGGGCTTCAGAAACATCTCAAGGATTCCAGATGGCCAATTACTAAAAGGGAGGAATGAGAAAGCTAGGCTGACTCCATGACAGGCTTCCAATTGGCAGTTCAGGAGACAAGGCCTAAATCTTTGTTTCCAAGAACTGGGCGATTCCAGGCAAGTCCAGGCCTCAGAAGCTGCCCACCCACCTGGCCTGAGGCAAGGACAATGGGTCAGCAGCAGTTTCCAGACTTCCTCAGCTACTTCCTCAGGAACAGTTTCCAGACCTCCCCAGCAAGTTTCCAGCTCCCACACCCCAGTAATGGAAGGTCCATAGCAATGGACCCAACAGATTAACATAGAGGTCACCTACCCTGGAATTCCCTAATGTGCTTTAAATCAGGCCTGCAAGCTCACTTGGTTGTCTCTCTATTCTGGTAATCAAAAACCCCAGCATGCTGGACTTCTGCAGAATAAAACACTTTTGCATTTACATACTATTTGAGTCTGGAATATCATTCTTCAGTGAATCATGGACCCTTACATCCCATTATAATCAGGATTTAGATTGATTATAAGGATGTCTATAATCACCTTACTACTTGACATTTTTCTAGAGGTTTTGGTCCATGCAGTAAGATAAAAGGAATAAAAGAACAGTATGAAGTATGTAAAAAGCTATGTGACTCCAGGAATATGAATAAAATAAAAATAAAATATCAAAAAGGAAAAGTACTAGAGTGTCATTGATACACATTGTAATGTCTCTTAAAAATTCAGAGAGTCAGTAGACAAACTTTTAATTTTGGTGTTTTAGACATTATCTACTGATGTGTTTATAAAAAGATAAAGAGATATATGTTCTATGGAGGGATAGTCAGATATGGGGAAGGGTGTGTCTGAGCGGGCCCATGCCAAGGCATCCCTTCCCCCTGAGGGAGCAGCCACACCATGGTATAGTATAGAATAGAGTTTATTCAGGGCATGGGGAGGGGAGCTAAGAGGGTAGTAGAGGCAGAGAAAGGCAGAGAGAGTAGAGAGAGTAGAGCCATGGAGAGACCGGCCATAACCACATGGGGGGGGGGAGAGGGAGAGGCAAGAAAGAGAGGCAAAAGAGAGAGGAGGGGGCAAGCAGTCCCTTTTATAGTGGGCCAGGTCCACCTGGTTGTTGCCAGGCAACTGTAGAGAGGAACATACCTGGCTGTTGCCAGGTAACTATGGGGCGGAGTTTAAGCAGAATGCTAACATTTTCTGTAACCCAGGCTGTTCTCAAACTCACTATTTAGTCGAGGAAGACCTTGAATACCTCATCCTTCTACCTCTGCCCTCAAGAGTTGGGATTAAACGAATATACCAACATGCATGAAAAACTTTTAGAACTAATGAAAAATATTTGTGTGGCTTGCTACAACATCACAGTTTAGAAAGCATAGCATATACCAGTTATAAACAACTAGAAAATACATTAAAAGAAGCTTTTGTGTTATAATAGAGGAAAGAGGCCACCTCGGAGAACCTCTCCTATTATTTAAAACAAAAAAGCCGGGTGGGGGTGGGGGAGGGGAAAACTCAACAACAACAATAAAGCCCTAAGACAGAACAAAACACTCCAGGAGTGGAGTGGAGGTCAGCAACTAGGAAACAAAGAGCATCCTGCTGGCATCCTTAAAAAGGCCCAAAGCAGAAACAGAAAGGATCGAGAGTGCAGGGTCTGAACTTTGCTTTCACTTCTCAGAAGCTCTGGATTTAATTTAACAGGTAAAAAGTAAAAGACAAAGAATCCAGGGAAGAAGAAAATACCCCAAAGAGCAGATGTACTGTCCAGCATGTACTGAGCTATAGAGCAATTTGCAATGAATGTGGACTTAAAAACAAGAGCTCAAAGACAAGATGTAAAAATCACAGAATTAGGTGACGAGTAAGAACCAGTCTGAAAAACACCTTTATAGAAACAACAAATGACCTAACACTGCCTAAACACAGAAAAAAGCTTCAGAAATAATAATTCATAAGCAGCATACAATTTAAATATGTGACTAGCAATTGAGTTATGGGCAGGTAGAGGCTGAAAATAATCACATTGATTGGACATGAAAACGTGAAAGAAATGAAAAGAAACAATTATATGTCTACTATACCCACACACATAAACACAGGCACATGCATATATAGCCAGAGCACTCCTACAGATGGTCATGTCTGTGGGAGATGATGTATTATTTCATATAACCTGCACACAGATTTCTTTGTTGCATTTTGTCACCATGAAGTCATGCATGGAATCTCTTTAAAAATCATTTTGTTTGTGTTTATGCCACGGTGTGGATATGGAGATCAGAAGACAACGTTGAATATATTGAGATACAATTTACACAAAGTCTACAGCACAGAGTGTTCAGTTTGAAGGGGTTTTTTGTGTGTTAGGAGGATGGGCAGGGGATGTTATTACATGCATGTTGCAATCACAGAACAATTTTGTGCAGGCGGTTATCTCCTTCCACTTTTATGAAGGGTCTGAAAATGGAACTCAGGTCACCAGGTTGCCATGGCAACTGCCTTTACTCACTAAACCACCTCATCAGACTTCATGCATGGATTCTTATTTTATGCAATGAGTTGCATTCCATTATTACAATTACTTATTTTTATAATGTTTCTATTCTTAATCCCATCTACTTTAAATTGTATCTCATTATTTATAATACAAAATAGAAAGTAAATATCATGGACATAGTTCGATAATAATGGCAAGAAAAATCTGTAATGTTTTGTGTGGATACATTTAAAAACATGTATTCTTATTATTTTTAATTATGTGTATATGTGTGTGTGTGTCAATACTCAAAGGCCAGAGGTGCCAGACCTCCACCTCCCTGGAGCTGAAGTTACAAGAGGTTGTAGATTTGGGGAACTAATCTCAGGTCCTCTAAAAAAGGACTACATGCTCTTAACCACTGAACCATCTCTTCAGCCCCTAGATACAATTTTTTAATAGATGTTTTCTATCTGAGGGTGGTTGAATACGCATATATGGAACCAATGCATATGGAGAGCTGATTATATACATATATTTATATAATCAACATTATTAAGAAAGGAAGACTGAAATGTTTTGGCTTAAAAAAACAGGTGGTCGCATACACCTTCAATCCCAGCATTCAAGAGGCAGAGGCATGTGGGTGGTTCTCTGTAATTTCAAAGTCAGCCTGGTCTACAGTATTGAGTTTCAGGCCAGCTAGAACTACGTAGTGAGACCCTGTGTTAAAAACCAAACCAAAATAAAATATAATGCAAACACATATTGTGTTCCTGGGAAGCTTGACTCATGCTTGAGAATTTAGTTATTTCACATTGTTAGTTAGGTTCCAAGAGATATTATATCTTTTATCCTGGAATTATATCACATTGCACTGCCTTTTTAGAATAAGCCAGAATCATTTTTCTTTTTTAAAAGAGTAAAATTAGTTTCCTAAAGAACAAAAAGAGAAGACAGGATACAAAAATTGTCATATTTCACAATCTTATAAACCATAAAATATCTGGGATCATTGCTAAATAAGAAATGTGTCAAATCAATATGAAGAAGACCATATAATTTCCCTGAGGGAAACAAAAGAGGTTGTGAATAAATTTTAGGCAAAGACTCTTATTGCTGAGACACGTTTCCAGTTTCATGAATAAATTTTAGAAATACTGCATGACCATGGATCAAAATAGCTTGTTACTAATATTTCAAGTATTCCCCAAGCTAATCAACAAATTCAGTGAAATCACTTGGGCTATTAGTACTTTGAATTCCTTATCAATTCTGAATATTAACCCTTTGTTAGATGTATAATTTGAAAATATTTTCTGACGTCCTCTGTGCATTGTCTTTTCACTGTGTTGATAGTTCTTTGTTATATAGTAGCTTTTTAGATAGCACAATCCCATTTGATTTATTTTTGCTTTTCTTTCTTGTGCGTTTTGAGATCTTGTCTAAAACAGTCCTAGACTAGAATGATGTCTTCTAATATCCTCCTCGGCCTATTCCAACAATTTCATAATTTTAGCCTTTACATTTAAATAATTAGTCAATCTCAGTTTTTTCATTCTTTTTTGTATGGATCGTGCTTTTCTTTTATTAAACACTTTCCCCCTTGTCCTGTGACCTTGACTTTTTTTGTTAAGAAATTCATTGACTGTAAATATATAGGCTTGTTTTTCAATTCTCCAGTCTGATCCATTAGTCTATCTTTCTATGCAATTTCCATGCTATTTTGCTTACTATGTCTATGCACAAAATTATTTTGAACTTACTGTGATGTTACTAGCTTTGTTCTTTTTGCTTAGGATTATTTTAGCAATTAGGAGTCTGTGATGGCTAGTCTTGATTACCAACTGGACTACATCTGGAATTAAGTAACACTCAAGTTGCTGGTACACTAGTGAGGGTTTTTTTTTCCTAATTAAGTTATCTGTAGTGGGGGAGTTCCAATTTAACTTGTATTTTTTTGGAGTGGGAAAATATATCTCTAACCTGAGCCACAGCTTCTGATGGCAGCCTATATAGTGAACACTGAAGAAGGAAGCTTGTTCTCTTTATCTGCTTGCTCTCTCCTTGCTAGCAAGTCCATTTTTTCACTGGCATTAGCATTCAGTTCTCTGGGTTTCTGGGATATAGTGAAGATCAGCTGAGACTTCTGGCCTCATTGGCTGAGCAACTCCTAGATTCTTGGACTTTCTGTTGGTAGACATCCATTATTGAACTAGCTGCACCACAGTCTGTAAGCCATATATATACTCTGCACCTTGAAAGAACTCTGATTAAGGTGCAAATTAAAGCCTAAACCTCAATTAAATGTCACCTGATTTTAGGTAGAATAGGATGATGGCTAATACTGTTTTTCAACTTTGATTACATCTGGAATCAACTCAAACCTAATTTGAATAGTTTTATGAGTGATTGTATTGATTAGATCATTTGATGTGGGAAGACTCACCACAAATTTGGCCACACCTTCTAGTGGCAGCCCACATAAAAGGACATGTTGCTTTTTGCCTGCTTGCTCTCAGTCTCACTGGTTCATCTATCCTGTTGCTGAGGCATTCCTTCTCTGATATTAAAACCTAACTATTTGAGATTCCAAAACAGACTGAAGACCAGAAGTTTTCTAGGAATTCCCTGTGACTCTAGCGCAGATTGGAACTTCTGAGATGTGGTGGGTTGAATTAGAATGGCCCCCACAGGCTCATATGTTTCCATGCTTAGTCCCAGTTCTGATGAACTGTATGAGAAGGATTAGAAGGTGTGGCCTTATTGGAAGAAGTGTGTAACTAGGGATGACATTTGAGGTTTCAGGCCCATTCTATCTCTCTGCTTGCTGTCTGCAGATCAGGATGTAAAGCTCTCAGCTGCTGTTCCAGTCCCTTGCCTTCCTGCTTGCTGCCAGGCGGTTCTCCACCATGATGATAATGGGCTAGCAATTCTTGCAAAAGAAACTATTTAATTAGGGGCTTTGCTTACAGTTTCAGAGGGTTAGTGTAAACTTGTATATTATTTTGGAAATTTTTTAAAGATTTATTTATTTTAAGTGTGCATAAAAGTGTTGTCTGTAGGTATGTATGTGTACATTTGCATGTCTGATACATGAGGAGGTGGGAAGAAGACACATGATTTTCTAGAAATTAGTTTACAGATCATTGGAAGCAACCATGTGGGTTCTGGGTCCTCTTCAAGAGCAATAGGTGCTCTTAATCACTAAGCCATCTCTCTAGTCCTACATTTATCTATCTATCTATCTATCTATCTATCTATCTATCTATCTATCTACCTATCTATTTTTTTTTTGTTGAGGTGTGATCTGTTGCTATGTATTGTAATGTTAAATACTGGTCCTGGTTGCACCAAGTAATGCTATGTGACCTTGTCCCCCAAGTTATCCCTGATTGGTCAATAAAGGTACCTAGAGCTTGTAGCCAGGCAGAAGATACATAGGTGAGATTTCAGTTCCTGGGCTTGAGGACTGAGGCAGAACCCCCAAAAGAGAGAGAGAGAGAAGATGGAGAAAGGAGAATACACCATGGGGTAAGTGAATCATGAAATTGGCCAATTGGAGTAAGAGAAGCCCAGGCAGAAAATAGCAAGTTATAACTCAGAGTTATTGATAGGTAAGTAGATATTAATAGCTTAGAGGAAGTATTTCTGCCCATCTCTAGTGTTTTTTTTTTTTTCTTTTCTTTTTTCTTTTCGAGACAGGGTTTCTCTGTGTAGCCGTGGCTGTCCTGGAACTCACTCTGTAGACCAGGCTGGCCTCGAACTCAGAAATCCACCTGCCTCTGCCTCCCAAGTGCTGGGATTAAAGCCATACGCCACCACTGCCCAGCTATCTCTAGTGTTTTAAAGACTTATAAATATAAAGATTTTGTATCTTTTATCTAAGAACTATATGATCTAAGGTAGGATTATATATCTACTACAACATATTTATGTTTGTTTTTTTTGTTGTTGTTGTTGTTGTTGTTGTTTTTGTTTTTCGAGACAGGGTTTCTCTGTGTAGCCCTGGCTGTCCTGGAACTCATTCTGTAGACCAGGCTGGCTTTGAACTCAGAAATTCGCCTGTCTCTAACTCCCAAGTGCTGGAATTAAAAGCGTGTGCCACCACTGCCCGGCCGTATTTATGTTTTTATTTAGTTATTTTTTGAGACAACTTTGGCTGTCCTGGAACTCACTCTGTAGATCAGGCTAGCCTCGACCTCACAGAGATCCAACTGCTGGGATGAAAGACATGTACCACTACTACCCAGCTCCCTACATTTATTTTTATGTGTATGTGTATATGTGTGTATGTATGTATGTATGTATGTATGTATGTATGTATGTATGTTGGTGTGAGGATGCCTTGGCACATTTGTAGATGTCAAAGCACAGCCTGCAGGAGTTGTTTTCCTCTACTACTATGTGGCTTCCAACAATGAAACTCAAGTCAGCAGATTTGGCAGTAAGTGCCTTCTTACTCTATTTTGAAAGGTAAGACACAGGCTATGGGTTGAGACTGCATTAAGAAAAACTGATCATCTGAAGTAATGATGTTTCAATCAAGATACTACTTGTAGAGCAGGAGAAATGGCTCAGCAGTACAGAGCAGTGGCAGTTCTTCCAGAAGACCCAAGTTCAGTTCCTAGCATCCACATGGCACCTCACAACTGTCTAATCCAGCTCCATGTGATTTGACATCTTTACCCAGACATATATGCAAGCAGAACACTAATGCACATAAAACAAAAATAAATAAACCATTTTAAAAGGTATTACTTCTATTGTTTTGTCCATAAGTTGTAAATAATTTTATGCACGATATACTAAATGTTCTAAAAAGTTTTTTTAAGTAAGGGCGGGAGGACGGAGAGGTGGCTCAGTACATAGGAGTATTGGCTGCTCAATTCCCAACACCCACATGACGATTCACAACCATGTTCAACTCGAGTCTCAGGGCCTCAAGCACCCTCCTCTGGTTTCCACCAGGACCAGGCATGCTCATGGAGCATAGTCATACAGACAAAACACCCACCCCCATAAAACAAACAAACAAGTAAATAAATAAAATTAGAGTATAAAAGAGAAGCTGGCAAAAACTAGAATTACATTATAATACAAAATTCCAACCATTGGGTGTATATTCTGCACCTCCCCATGAAAATAGTGTATAAAAGAGCCTACCTCTATGTTTGTTGCAGAACTACTCATAATAGTGAAGATATGAAATCAAGCTAAACACCCAGCAATGGATAGATAAAAATGTGATAAACACGTGCCATGCATTATTATTCAATGATTGAAAAGGATCTTATCAGTTGTGATAATATGGATGAATCTGGAAAACAGTGCTGTAATTAAAATACGCCAGACATCTAAAGAAAAATACTACATGTTTTCATGTATTTGAGGAACTCTAAAGCTGAATTCATGGAAGTTGAGAGTAAAATAATGTTTACGAGAGGCTGAGGAGCAAATAGACAGGGCAGGGTTGGAAGATAGACAGAGGTCGGTCAAGTGGTACAGTGTTACAGTTAGACAGGAGAACTAAACCCTGGTGTGCTTGCATAGTAGAGGAACTGTAGGTAACAGGAAAGCATTGTATGTTTCAAATAGGTAAAAGAGAAGACTTTAGCTCTTTGATTTATCAAAGAAGACTTCTTTGATAAATGTTTAAGGTGGTGACTGTACTAATTACCTATGCTGGGCATTGTGGCTTAGACCTTTAGTTTCAGAACTTGGGAGGCAAAGGATGTCAGATCCTGTAAGTTTGAGGTCAGCCAGAGGCATATGGTAAGACTCTGTCTCAAAAAAAAAAAAAAAAAAAAAAAAAAAAAGCAGAACATTGAGGACTTTTTCCTTCCAGATACCTAAACTTGCTAGGAATCTACACCACTTATAAGGTAGGAAGAGATACATATATCAGTGAAACACAAATCCCAGTGAAACAGATCTAACCACAAATAATGACTTCACATGTGAGATATCATCTTTGTAAGTTAGTTGGGAGAGTAATGGACTACTTTCGTGAATGATGCTGAGGAGATGTCGCTGAACACAAGGATATGAGTAGCATTTTTGGACAGGAAATGTAAGTGGTCATTTAGCATACGAAGTGAAGGTCAGGACAGTAGATAATAAATGTGGATTGAGAATGCCTGTAAATCCAGATCAGGAAGTTGAGGCAGAGGAGTCATGAATTTGAGGCTACCTTGACATACATGGTAGGAGCTTGTCTAAAAGATTAAATAGAGCTAGGAATAGTAGTACAACCTGTAATTTTAACATTTGGAAGACCGAGGAAGGAGGATTGATGAGTTTGTGGCTAGCCTGGCCTAAAGAGTGAGATCCTGTCTCAAGAGAAATAAAAGAAAACAAATAAGGGAAAATTATTTACATGTACTTGTAGAAAATAAACAGTAAATAATAGAATTAGTCCAATTGTCCTCTCAGGATACAAGACTTAATTCTTTTAAAAAAATCATTCACAATGTAAAAATATATCAAAAGTTCTTAATCTCTCCCCTATTGATACTTCTTTTTTAAAAAAAGTATTTATTTATTTTTATGAGAATTAATTGGTATTTTGCCCGCATATATGTCTATGTAAGGGTGTCAGATACCCAAGAACTAGAGTTACTGACAGTTATAACCTGCTATGTAGGTGCTGGGGATTAAGCCCAGGTCCTCTTGAAGAGTAGCCAATGCTCTTAACCACTGAGCCATCTCTCCAGCCCCTAATACTTTTTAAACTTGTGTGTGTCTATGTGGAGGCATGCCATGTGTGTATGCATGCCCTCAGAGGCCAGAAGCAAACAGCAAGTCTCCTGGAGATGTGAGTCACATGATGTGGGTGCTGGAAACCAAACTCAGGACCTCTGGAAGAGCAGTAAGTGCTCTTAACTGCTGAGCCATCTCTCTAGCCTGTTACAACATTTAAAAAACCCTTTAATAGTACTGCAAGAAATATCATAGTTGGGTGTGGCAGTATATATCTATGTCATTCTTTAAGAGTATGTTTAACTAAATATCAAAGAATAGAATTACCACAGGAAAGAATCATAAGCTGTTATATTTATTGTTTAATAGATTTTGCCCAATTGCTCTTCATAAAAAGATTGAATTAAAATAGCCGTCTCCAATAGAGTGTAGGCATGTCCATATTCCCACAAATAGTCAAAAATATTATTGAATTTGCAAACTTTGATGTCATAGCTGAAACACAGTTGTTTTGATTTGCATGTTTTTAAAATCAAGCATTTTTATATGTTTATTGGACATTTGAATCTTTTGTTTCTCCTTTTTGAATAAATCCGTTTATATCTTTGGCACTTTTTTTCTATTTGTTATTTTATTAATAATATGTACAGATATTTAAATTTCAATCAGTTCTCTGGCATCCAAAGTTTATGTTTCTTTTAAAAGATGAACACAGATTTAAATTTTTATGTTAATCAATCGATGAGTTATTTTCTTTGGTAGAGAAAGTACAGTTTGAATTCTGAAAATCCATTAGTAATGTTTTCAAGCATTATGGGTTTCTTGGCTCACCTCCTGAAAGGACCTCCTTCACGTGGGGCCCCTCACCAGGGAGGGCCTCAAGCTGGGGTGTCATATTTCAACATTCTAAGGAGGACTGCCTGGGCAGTTTATATTTGGAGCATGATTCCCCAGTGGAAACAGGTGGGTGCCTAGGGGCGCTTCTGCATATTTTTTGTTCCTGAATTCTGGGTTTTGTGAAGGTGGTGCACTAAAGTTATTAAGGAAGGCAGGGAGTAAAAAGGCATTTCTTCTGGGGACCGCTTGGAATCCTGGACCTTATTCTTCCATTTCTAAGGCGGAAAGATCACTGATGGCTGTGCTGTTCCACCATGTCTATTGCTGCTGAAAAATGCTCGCCACCGACAGGGTGACAGACAGAACAGAAATGGCAGAACCTGGGGAGACATCACCCATGCCATGATAGGATGAAAATTCCACCTGTTAAGCCTCCTTTCTTTTGTGGGTGTGATGAGATTGATGTAAAAATCCAAAAGAACAAACAAACGAACAAAAGAGCACACCGTTGGAGACTAACCCTTGAAGTCACTAGTTTGTAAAGTACTAGGTTCATTTCGGTTTGGTCTTCATTAAACTATCTAGAGTCTCCTGTGAAGAAGTACTCAGGCACCTGGCAGGCAAAGGTAAGTACAGCCAAAACCTCAAAGGCTTTCAATTATTTCTATAAAACTATCAAGTTTTCAAATCTGAATGTTTTCCCAAAGATTAACTTGTCAATTGCATTAAAAAATGGGCTGGCTTTGTTTAGGAAAAAAATGTATTTAAAATGTCAGCAATTACATCTGTTTACAGCGCTCAGGAGCAGTTTATAGTAGCTAGAAAACGTTTTTGTTTGTTTTTTTTTTTAAGTGTCATAAAATTGTGTAAACAAACGAGTCTTTAAAATTTTTACAACCTGGACATTTTCATGGCGAATGAAAATGTCTTTACTGCATTTTCTCCTTACTGGGGGCGAAAATGATGTTAACAGAAAAGGGAATACAGACAAAGAAAGTGAAGGCTTTGATTGTATGGTTTTCCTCTTTCTCTAGCTGATTTGATGGAGGAATTGTTGCTAAGGGAAGGCAGGTTGTATAGAGAGCCAGTGGGGAGCGTTAGTATTGTAGCCTAAGAGGAAAAGAAAGGATTCTTCAAAGATGCAGAAAAGGCTACAGCCAAGGCCTGGAGTGGGTGGGGGTACAGACCCTTCCTAGTAACCAGGGACCGGTAAACTCCAACCGCTAGATGGTGATGACACTTGTGGGCGCTCAGATTGGAGAGCGCAGAGATGAGTGACAGGGCGGGGCACGCTGGGGCTTTGCGCACGGACGCGAGGAGGGGGTTGCCTGTGCGTACAGAAGGGGGTCCTGTTGACTGCCTTCCGACCAGTGGGGGGTTGTGAGGAGGAGGGGGAGCGATGACGCGGGCCCCTCACGTGACCCGGAGCTGCAGAGCGACGCAGCCTTGGGTGCAGTCGTCACTCTCATCTGGCCACCAACTCCCCACTGCCCTGCTCTCGGCGGGCTGGCATCCAGCCCGGGGCGAGTGGAGCAGGTAAGGGCCCCCCCGGCGGCTGCACCGCGGCCCTGCTAGCCACAGCCCCTTGATCCCGCAGCGCAATGGAGATGGATTGGGGAGGGGGTGTCCATGCTGGATCAAGTTCAGGGAGCCTTCCCCTCCGATTCTCCCGCGTCCCCCAGCCCCTAGCTGAATCTGGGCTGGGGAACCCCGTGCTTTGACAGGGCCGCTGGTAGGGAGAGTCTCTAGAGGGAAATACAGAGGGAAATCTCCATCCTCTTTAATTAACTCCATCAATGGGCGTCCGCACATGTCCGCGGGCTTCCTGCTCCTTTCAGAGGAGGGACGCGCGCCACCGTGGCATTTGCTGAGAAAATGGTGGGCCTTAGTGCCTGGACGGCGGGCTCGGTAGGGGTGGTGTCTCAGAAGGAGGGGAGGGACCTTTGGCAACCGGATTCCATAAAGGAGAGTGTTGGGATGTGTGGCCTTGGTGCTGGCAGAAGCACTCAGTGCCTTTACTCTCTCCTTTTGGACAATAGTTCGATGTGGCTCTATTTGTGGTGAGGCGAGGGAAAAACGGAGACAGACAAGAGAACTGCACAGGATCTATGGAGGTTAGTGTGAGTACCAATACCGAACCGTTGAAGTTCTGTATGGATTCTATGCAGCCACGTAGGCACTGCTATATTTGTATGTGTGTATGATATATATATTTGTGTATGTATATATCTATATATCTATATATATTTGTATATACTGTATTTATATGTAATTAGGATGTGGGGTGGGGCTAACCTAGGAACTTTACCTAAGCTTTGTTTCCTTATCAGGCTTCGGACTTTTCACTTAAATTCTATGGTGAACACCAACAAAGACAAAACTTAATTACAGATTATTTTGATTTATGTCAGATGATATTGAAAAATACAAATTATAGTGTAAAAAATGATACTATTGTTTAATATAGCCTTTGGGGGATGGGCTAATGATTTTGCAGAAGCGAAAGCCCTTCTCCATACCTTGTATCTTGCGTGGAGACTCCTAGAGATGGCTTTCAGAGGAAGCAGATGGCAGGCTCTGATTGAAGAATCATGGGATCTGGGCCTCCATCTCTTCCGCCATCCTCCAGTTTCCAGACAGTCATGTCTACCTGACCATCTTAATAAAGGAAATGGTGGACTTTTGAGGAAAGACCTAGAATCCTACAGGTGGTTTAAAAATACATTTTCTCTTTTTCTCCCTTCTTACTTTTCCTCTCCCCCGCTCTGTTTTTTCCATTTCAGCGTAGGTGAAGCCCTAGGTTATTACTGTGTCTCTTAATCTCAAAAGGCAGGGCTGAGGAACACAGATGTTTGGTGCTAGGCTATCACGAGCACTCAGCATTCACCCTCTCCCTTTTCTTTGTCTGTTCCCAGGGCTTTTCACGTTTGAAGTAGGGCTTTTACCCCTGGAAGCAAGGGAAAGAGAGGAGACTGGTTTGGAACTGTGAAGGTTGGTATGAAGGTGGGTAGTGGCTAGGGATGACAAAAGAGGGTGGGTTGAGCTTGAAAGGACTCCAGTGGATGGCACTTCTGCCTTGTCTATACACGGCCGATTTGCACAATGCTGCCACACAACCTGTCAGTTTCCGTGCAGGAAACAGTGGGAATATTTGAGGGAGGGTGGACTGGGCTGGACAAAGAAGGCTTGAGATGGGATCATAAGATAGGAATACAGTGTTAAAATGGATCAAGACTCTGGCAATGCAAACATTGGAACCAAGAATTGGGGTGTTTGTTCTACTAAGGGCACGGTCCCCACTATCTCCTGTTTATCTATGTGTTTGTAGATCCTCCTGCATGTCTGCTTCAGAGTCTGAGATTTTTGGAAGCAAGGAAGCAAAGAGGAAATTATCTCTGATCAGAATAACTGGTAAGAGGGTGGGAAGTGTCTGATATGTCTCTACTGTGGGTTAGTGGAGAGCAGTGTGCATTCCGTAAGGGACAGTCAGGAGGAGCTTTTTATTCTCTTTCACAGACTTTTTTTCACTATTCCTGATATTTACCCCAAGCCTTTACCTTGATTCTGGTATATGGAAAAGAGTGTTATAGCATCTAAGGAAATTTGATGAATTGAGAGACTAAATTGCTGATAATATGACTGCTCTATCAAGAAAAAACTCCTCTCTGTCTCTCCCGTTGTCTGCATTTCTCTAGGTCTAAAGGTCTCATGACTCTACATACTTTAAGAGTGCTTCACCAAGCAAAAGGACAGAAGCGGGAACGTCATTCATTCCAGGTTCGTATGAGTGGGGACCTGGAATAATAGTAACCATAGGAGATCCCTTTCAAATCTAGTTCTGAGAGTTTCTGTTCCTCGTCCATTTGTTATCAGCCCTCCTGCCATCCTTGAAACAATTCATTTGGCATTTGAAAATGGCTGGGCATTGGGGAGGATAGGAAGAAATGAAATAAGGGGTGAAAACTTGCCAGTCATCCTCTTCTAACAAACTCATCATTCCTACCCTTTCCGGTTCCTGTTTGTATCTATTTGAATAATGCCGGAGAGTTAGAAGAGACGGTTAAATTCATTTCCTTCTTCCACTTCTAGGTCTACTTCCAGGGGCAGCTCTGCTGGCCTTTAAGTGGTTAAACACCATTGCCCAGACACACCATCCTCTTTCCTAGCCCAAGTGAGCCCTCCTATATATTGTCCGTGCCTTCAGCAGGGGTGATTACATGGGCCGTGTTCAGGATGTGGGCTGGGCGACTGCAGGACTGGTGATCTGGGCTGGTACCTGCTACTGCATTTACAGATTAACCAAGGGAAGATCTCAGAGTGTGAGCGGACTTGCCAGAAATGGGTCCAGAATCGAGACGGAGACTGTGGTTGGGGAACAGAACCAGACCTTGGCCACAAGTGAAGCCATGGCTGGAAGAGAGGCTGAGACTAGAGTCAAGACTGAACCAGAAACTGGAGAAGGAGGTGAGCCTGTGGCTGAAGTAGACTCCAAGGTCCCTGTTCTATTTAGGTCCAGTGGCAACTGTCAGGCCACATTGCTTGAGGAAGAGATAGAGACCCAATCTGAGACCAGTTCATTGATGGAAGCAGTGGTCATGGCAGAGGCAGTGGCTTTGACTGAATCCACATCCCAAGCCAAGGAAGTAACCATGAAAGAGGCAGTTACACAAACTGAGGCTGAGGCTGAGACAGTAGGCAAGAAAGAGGCAGTGACTCAGACCAAAGCTAAAGCTTGGGCAATGGCTGGCAGGGCAGAGGTCAAGAAAGAAGCAATGACCCAGACCAAAGCAGAAGCTCGTACATTGGCTGAAAAAGAGACAGAGATTAACAGAGTAACAGTGACACAGAGTGAGGTCTTGGCAATGACCAAGGAAGTAGTCAAGATTGCAACCATGGATGAGACTGGAATTGTGGCTGAAGCCACGATAAAACCACTGGAAGAGACTGTGAGTGTGGCTAGGACTCAATCTGAGGCTAGGCTTGATGCCACAGTTGATACTAAGGAGAATTCTAATGATATGTCTGTCGTAGTGGCTGGAGTGGACATGAAGTCCTATGCACAGTCTCAGGCTGTGGCCATAATCCAAAATGATGATATGGCTGGTGCTGAGGCTGACAGCAAGGAGGATCTCAAAAACATGTCTAAGACAGGGTCTGGGGTAGATACGAAGGCTTCTGGTCAGCCTCATATTACTGCCAACATTCTGGCTGAAGCTGTGCCAGGGGCAAAGAATGATGCTGAGGACAATGCAAATGACATTTGTGAAGCAGAGGCAGAGGCAGATATAAGAACTTGTATAATACAACCTGAGACTGTGACCAAGATAGAGACTAAGGAAACATCCGGTACCATGGTGGATGGTGGGAAAGATGCCAATGTTAAGCCAATGACTGATGCTGATGTAACGGATACCCAGCCTCAAGCTGTAACCTGTGATCAGACTGAAGCCATGACTGATGCCAAGGGTAAGGGTAAAGGTAATGCCAACGCCATGGCTAAAGCAGGGGCCAAGGCAAACACCAAAACCAATTTACAGGCTGATGCTGTGCCTGATACTGGGGATAAAAACAGAAGTGATAACCATGTCACAGCTAAGGCAGAGGCTGCTATAGACATGGTTTCCTGTACCCAGACTGAGCCTATGGCCAATGTCCAGGATGATGACTTGCCAGATGGCAAAATCAAGGCTAAGGACAATGCCAATACCACATCTAAGGAAGGAGCTCAGGCTATGGCCCAGAGCCAGGGTGAAGCCTTACCTAATACTAAAGGTAAGGCTAGAGGTAAAGCCAAAGCCAAGTGTAAGGCGGCGGCTGGGACAGACGTGAAAACTTGTGCGCAGCCTCAGGCTGGGACCAAAACTCAAGCAGAGGCCTTGTCTGATTCCAAGGTGGATAGCAAAAGTGACTCTAATGCTGTTTCTAAAGCAGGGGCAAAGGCAGACCAGAAAGCCTGTGGTCAGCCACAGCCTGTGGTCAATTGCCAGAATGAGGCTTTGCCTGGTACTAAGAATAAGGCCAAGGGCAATCCGAATCCTATGCCTAAGACAGAGGCTGGGACAGCTACAACAAGCTCTGCCCAGACTAATGTGACCAGTTCCCAGGGTGAGACCACATCTGGAGCCAAGAATAAGGCCAAGGGGAATCGAAATTCTGTGCCTAAAGCAGGGGCTGGGCCAGATACGACGGGTTCTGCCCAGCCCCAGACTGTAGCCAGTTCCCAGAGTGAGGCCTTACCAGGTGCCAAGAATAAAGTTAAGAGCAATCCCAATGTTGTGCCTAAGGCAGAGGCTGCGGTGGGTGCCTGTCCCCAATCTGTGGCCGTTTCCCAGGGTAGTGCCTTGACTGGTACCAAGACGAAGGTCAAGGGCAATTCTAGTGCTGTGTCTAAACCAGATGCTGGGGCAGGTACAACGGGTTCTACCCATGCCAAGAATGTGGCAAATTCCCAGAGTGAGACCTTACCTAGTTCCAAGAATAAGGTCAAGGGTAATTCCAATGCTGTGCCTAAGGCAGAAGCTGGGGCAGGTACAACAGATTCTATTCAGCCCCAGGCTGAGGCCTTGCTTGGTGCCAGAAATAAGGTCAGGGGTAATTCCAATTCTGCGCCTAAGGCAGAGTCTGGGGCAAGTACAATACTGGCTTTGGCTTCTTCCCAGGCTGAGGCCTTGCTTGGTGCCAGAAATAAGGTCAGGGGCAGTTCCAATGCTGCGCCTAAGGCAGACGCTGGGGTAGGTGCAAGGGGCTCTGCCCAGTCCCAGCCTGTGGTCAGTTCCCAGAATGAAACCTTGCTTGGTGCCAGGAATAAGATTAGGTCCAATGCTGGTACTAAATCAGGAGCAAGAACAGGTACAAGGAGCTCTGCTCAGCCCCAGGCTGTGGTCAGTTCTCAGAATGAAGCCTTGCTTGGGGCAAGGGATAAGGCTCTGTCCAGTACACAGGTAGAAGCCACTGCAGACAATAGGGTCTATGCAAAGCCTGTGGTAGGGGCTGTGCCCACTTCTGAAATGGTGACTGTGGCAGGTGCTCAGCCTAATGTTCATGATTATTACTGGAATGGGATTGGTGTTGAGGACTGGATTGCTGCTGAACGGTGGATCAAATTTAGGTTTCAGACTATAGATGGAGACTGGGAGAATAGTGTATCCTGGACTGATGATGAGAGTGGAGCCAGTATTGGGCCCTGGAATGGGGCGGCTAATGACAAGGCTGGCATTGTTAGCTCCTGGGCTGTGGCTTGTGATGAAACTAGCATTAAGTCCTGGACTGGGGCTAGGCCTGAGAATGAGGTTGCTCTTGGGTCCTGGGTAAGTGCTGGTGACCAGGCAAGTGGAGGACTCTGGGCAGGAGCTCAGACTAGTGACGGGACCTGGGTTGGAGACAAAGCCAGTGGAGGTTCCTGGACTGGGGCCGAGAATCAGATCAGTGCAGGTTCTTGGGTTGTCTCTGGAAACCAGGCCATTGCTGGGCCCTGGGCTGTGAGTCAGGTTGCTGATGGGTCGTGGCCTGCAGTCCAGGCCAGTGGAGTGTCCTGGGTTGTGGACCAGGCTACTGGGACCTGGACTGTGGCTGAGAACCAGACTGGTGCAGTGTCTTGGACTGGAGGCAACATAGTTAGTATTGGATACTGGACTGGGGCTGTAGACCAGACCAATGCAGTGTCCTGGACAGGGACTAGTGATCAGGTTGCTGTTGAGGCTAAGCCAAGTTTTGAAGACCAGGCCAGTGAAAAGGGCTCTTGGGTTGTAGCTGGTGTCCAGACTAGTGGAGAGTCCAGGTTGGGATCTGAAGATCAGTCCAGTGGAAGGTCTTGGACAGAGACTGTAGACCAAGCCAGTGCAGCATCCAGGCTTGGAGCTGTAGATCCAGCTGGTGGTACATCCTGGGTTGGAACTGGGGACCAGGCTGGTGGAGGATCTACATCAGGGTCTGCAGACCAGTCCAGCAGTGGATCATGGGCTGGCACTAGGAATGTAACTGGGGAAAGATCTTGGACTGGGGCTGGTGATCAGTCAGACAGTGCAGCCAAACCTGGTTTTGATAGTCAGGCCAGTAATGAGGGGTCTTGGGCTGGAACTATTGGCCAGCCTAGTGGAGGTTCCAAGTCAGTGTCTGAGGATCAGTCTGCTGGAAGATCCTGGGCAGATTCTGGAGACCAACTCAGTGGAGGGTTCTTGGTTGGGCCTTTGGACCAGGCCAGTGGAGAGTCTCAGCCTGTGTCTGGAGAACTGGCTACCAGTGGAGTAGATCAGACTAGTGGAGGAGGATGCTGGACTGGTTCTGGGAACCAGTCTGGTGGAGAATCTAGGCTGGGTCCCAGAGACCAATCGAATGGAGAGTCTTGGCCTGGCACTGGAGATCAGACCAGTGGATGGTACTGTACTTACACTGGGGCTCAGACTATTGGAGGAGGTTCTTGGGTTGCGGCCAGTGGTCAGGATGTTGGAGGGTCAAAGCCAGTGCACATGAATCAGTCTAGTGGTGGGGCCTGGCTTGGCACTGGAACTCAGGTCAGTGCAGTGTCCTGGACTGGTGATCAAGTTGTTGGTTGTTCCAAACCTGGATTTGAAGATCAGGCCATTGGAGGAGGATTCTGGGCTGGTGCTGGGGACCAGACTACTGGAGGGTCCAGGCCAGCTGTGTCTGAGGATCAGTCTAGCGGAGGAGTTTCCTGGGTTGGTGCTGGTGGTCATGTTATTGGAGGGTCTAGAACATGTCCCACTGATCAGCCCAGTGGCGGATCCTGGCCTGGCATGGGGAGTCAGGTCAGTGGAGGGTCTTGGATTGGGCCTGTGGATCAGACTAGTGGTTGTACTAAATCTGGATTTGAAGATCAGACATGTGGAGGAGGCTCCTGGGCTGGTACTGGGGACCAGACTAGTGGAGAATCCTGGCCTGGGTCTAGGGCTAGTAATGAAGCCAGTGGAGGATCTAGGTTAGACCCTCAAGACCAGGCTAGTGGAGGGTCCTGGATTAGGTCTGAGGATCAGGCCAGTGGAAGATTCCTTGTCAGTGCTGAGGTGGAGGCTAATGAAGGATTTTGGTTTGGGCCTGGGAGTGAGGCCTTTATAGGGTCTTGGTGCTGGACAGAAGAGGCTACTATTCTGCCAGTAGCGGAGATGAAAGATGAGGCCAGTACTGAATCCACATCAGGAACTAGGGAAGAAACCATCATTAGTTCTGGCTTAGGGGATGAAAAGAAGACCAGTACTGAATCCTGGACTAGATCTGAAGAGGCAGGCACCCATGCTGGGGGTGGAGCTGAGACTGTGGCTGCAGCTGAGGCTGAAGTTGAGCCTGAATCTAAGACTAGAGCTGAGGCTGAGGCTGAGGCTGAAGCTGAGACCAAGGTTGAGGCTGAGGTGCGAGTGGGGACTAGGGCTGAGGCTGGGGCAGCAGCTGCAACTGATTCTGAAGCCGGAGCTGAGACAGGGGCTAGAGTTGAGGCAGGGGTTGGGGCTGAAGCTGGAATGGGGTTTTGGCCCTGGAATGGAGATGGCACCACTAAAGGGTCTAGGCTTGGAGCTGAGGCTGAGGCTGGAGTTGGGGGAGGGGCAGAGGCTGAAGCTGAGAATAGCATGGGATTTTGGTTCTGGAATGGAGATGCAGCTACTAAAGGGTCTAAGCTTGGAACAGAGGCTGAAGCTGAGGCTGGAATTGGGACAGGGACAGGGACAGGGGCAGGAGTGGGAGCAGGGGCAGAGGCCGAAGCTGTGACTGAGACCAGCATGGGATTTTGGTTCTGGGATGGAGATGGAGCCACTAAAGGGTCTAGGCTTGGGACTCAGGTTGAGGCTGGAGTTGGGGCAGCAGCTCAGGCTGGGGCTGAAGCTGTGGCTGGGACCAGCATGGAATTTTGGTCCTGGGATGGAGATGAAGCTACTAAAGGGTCTAGGCTTGGGGCTGAGGCTGAGCCTGGGGCTGGAGTTGTGGCTAAGGCTGGGGCTGAGACCAGTATGGGGTTTTGGTTTTGGAATGAAGACTCAACCACTAAAGGGTCTGGGCTTGGGGCTGAGACTGGGGCTGGCTTAGGGTCTTGGACTTTTTCTACAAATGTAAATGATGGTGAAGATGAGGAGGAGGATGAACTAAGTAGAGAATCCAGCCCTGGTATTGAAGAGATCAGTCTAAGAACCCTATTTGGGGCCGAGAGTGAGGAGAGTAATGAGCTCAGATCTACAAATGAGAAAGATGTCAATTCTGAATCTGGGACTGGGGATAAGGCTGATGACACGAAAGCTCAGTTTGATGCTGCTAATGGAGTTGACATACGGTCTTGGTTCTATACTGGTAATGAAAACAGATGTGAGGATGACTCTTCATCTCAGGTGAAAGCCAAAAAGTCAACGGAATCAAGGGGCATATACCCATCCATGGTCCCTGGAGCAGGAATGGGTGTATGGGATGGAGCCATTGTTTGTTCAGAAAGCAAGTTATCAAACAAAACCAGCTTTCCAGGTGAAGATGGCTTCAGAAGGCAAGTCAATACTGGAGTCAAGGTGCATTCCTGCAACTGCCGCTGTAAGCGTACTGTTAACCTGGATCCACATGATCTTGAAAAACTCATTTGCATGATTGAAATGACTGAAGATCCTTCTGTTCATGAAATAGCCACTAATGCTCTATATAACAGTGCTGACTATCCTTATCCCCAGGAAATTGATCGGAATATAGGTGGAATTTCAGTTATCCAAAGCTTATTGAGCAATCCCTATCCCAATGTCCGGCAGAAGGCTTTAAATGCACTGAATAACCTCTCAGTTGCTGCTGAAAACCATAGAAAGGTTAAGACATATTTAAGTCAAGTGTGTGAAGATACTGTCACCTATCCCTTGAATTCAAATGTGCAAGTGGCTGGACTAAGATTGATAAGGCACCTGACTATTACTAGTGAATATCAGCATATGGTTACCAATTATATTTCAGAATTTCTCCGTTTGTTGGCTCTGGGAAGTGGAGAAACTAAAGACCATGTTTTAGGAATGCTTGTGAATTTCTCTAAAAATCCATCCATGACAAGAGACTTGCTAATTGCCAATGCACCAACAGCATTGATCAACATTTTTAGCAAGAAAGAGACAAAAGAAAATATCCTTAATGCCCTTTTACTTTTTGAAAATATAAATCGTCATTTTAAAAAAAGAGGGAAAACATATCCCCAAGACCGGTTCAGTAAAACTTCCCTTTATTTCCTGTTTCAACGACCTAAAGCCTGTGCCAAGAAACTTAGAGCCTTAGCAGCAGATTGTAGTGACCCAGAGGTGAAAGAAAGAGTTGAGGTATTAATAAATAAACTCTGACTGGCTATCTGTTTCCCCCAACGTTTGAGTAACATTTTGGTTTTACATCCTGGACACAATGCGCATTGTAAATTGCATTAGAACTTTGAAACTGATGTTTCCTATGAGGCTCTATAGCTGGATAATTTTAGGAACACCAAATGAGTTCAAGCTTGTACTGAAAATACATGTGTCAATTTTTATCTTGTCTGGATTGAGATATTTTTAGTATGCTTCATGAGCAAAAACCAACCGATTCTTCATAAGTAAGGTAATCTTTGGTCCTTTGTGTGGACTTATGTTTATACATTTGAAACTTTATTTTTATGTCATCAATAAAGTTGTGTGTTTTAAGAAGCAAAAGAAGAGATACTGTCGTCATTCTTGGGTTTATGATCTGTTTAGAAAGCTAAGATATATGGAAATAAAATCAGGAGTCTTTTGGTGAAGGACAGCTGTTTCCTATTTGTGCTTAGAGGCAGCAGAAAATGCAGCACAATGTATCAGTACCCAGGCAATGCTTTATGGAAGGGAAGTCTTTTTAAGCAAGCTGTGTGGAAGGTCAAAAAGGCCATTTGAGGAAGCAAGGCAAGGAAGTGGGAATCCAGTTCTGGCTAGTCTTGGGTAGAATGTTTGAGCGGAAATAAAAGAGAAGAAATTAGCCTGAATTCTGGCTAGAGAACAGCTCTGATTGCTAATCTAGAGTGTTTGAATATTATATCTATCTCTTAGGAACATCAGGGACTTCCTGACCAGAGGTTGAAAGGAAAATAATATGGTTGGTTTGTGTTCAGGATGTGTCCAAGTTGGAGTGAGGACAGAAATGGTGACTAGAGATAAGCAAGCAAGCCAGGAAGCTACCACCATAGCCGAGGCATGAGATGATAAATATGTGAAATGTCATTCGTTCTTGTGGCATTATAAGGATAGCAAATACGTGAGCTATCTCTCCTTTGTGAATTACTATGTAGGCAAGGTTGACCTTGAACTCCTGTCAATCCTGTAACCTCAGCTTTCCAAGCATTGGAAGGGTAGGCCTGAGTCACTGTGCCTGGAGTCAGAAAGCCTTGTAATGAGTAGGTGCTGCAGCCTATTCTGGAGACATATAAAGGGAATCAGTTTTATTTTAGGGTTGTGGAGTCTATGGGAACATGTCCTCTTTCACAGCCAACTCTGGTGTCTATAAAAGTGTATAATAAAATAGTTTTGACTTAATGCGAAAATATAGTTGAAAGAAAAATAAAATTTAGTATTTGCATCAGAATTTCTTTAGTAAGATTGGTTGGAGTGGGTTTTCACAGAACCAACAAGAATGATGCTGAAATCCACAGGGACAACGATCCAAATTTCTTTCACTTCACAGTGTTGGCAAGGGTACCTGTGTGTATGTGCGTGCGTGCGTGCGTGTGTGTGTGTGTGTGTGTGTGTTTGTGTGAGAGAGACAGAGAGACAGAGACAGAGAGACAGAGAGAGAGAATTCAGACTTTGTGGCTGGCAGCATACAAGGTCTGTTTCTGAACCTTGTACCCCTTATCTATGGACTTAGTTTCTCTGTATTCAAAAGGAAACTAGTAAAGGAAAAAATAAAAATTTTTAACAGTTTGGCCTAGTTTGTGGGTGGAGAGTACATGGGGGATTCTTACAGTTTATACAAAACTTTATAGCAATACACATACAAATTTATAGAAATACAGGTTCCAGAAAAGGGGCTGGAGAGATGGCTTAGCAATTAAGAGTAATGGCTGTTCTTCCAGAGGACCTGGGTTCAATTCCCAGTACCTACATGGCAGCTTACAACTGTATAATTCCAGTTCTAGGGGATTTGGTATCCTTGCACAGACATACATGCAGGCAATGCACATAAATCTCTCTCTCTCTCTCTCTCTCTCTCTCTCTCTCTCTCTCTGTGTGCGTGTGTGTGCGCGCGCGCATGTGCACACAAGCGCATGCATTTAACTAGTCCTTTCCTAAGGACTAGTTTACCTCCATTGTCACTGTTCTCAGCAAGTTGTCTCCATTTTCAGCATAGAATACGGGACACACACATCATTCTTTAGAATTTGTAGTACTTCTGTCTTATCAGAGCTGCAGCCCATTCTTACTTAGAGTCTTAGTTACAGGTACATGGTCAATTGGCATATTTCAAAGCCTTTACAAAATGCAAGTCTTTTTTTCATTTTGTGTATTTTATTTGTGTGTGTGTGTGTGTGTGTGTGTGTGTCTGTGTGTGTGTGTGTGTGTTAGGTGAAGGAGCTTGCCATGGTCACACATGCAGAGGTCAGAGGACCAATTGTAAGAGTGAGTTCTCTCCTTTTACCATGTAGGCTCTGGGTATTTAACTCAGGTTGTCAGGCTTGACATCTACCTTTATGACAGAATTCAGCGTACAGTCCTCAGTAGGAAAATAGACTATAAAAGCATGTACTCACTGATAACTGGATATTAGCCCCAAAAGTTCAGAATACCCAAGTTTCACTTCACAGTAACTGTTGGACTGAGAGTGAGGTCCCAGATGGAGGAGTTGGAGAAGGGACTGAAGGAGCTGAGGGAATTTGCAGCCCCATGGAGGGAGCAACAGTGTCAACTGGCCTGACCCCCCTACCGTGTCCTCCTGGTGGCTGGACCACCAACCAAAGAATACACATGGAGGGACCCATGGTTCGGACCACATATGTGGCAGAGGAGGGCCTTGTTGGCCATCAGGGGGAGGAGAGGCCCCAGTAAAGGGGAATGTCAAGGTGGGAATACGGGAGTGGGTGGGCGGGTGGGTGGGAGGTGGAATTCCCTCACAGAGGTGGGGGAGAGGGAGGGGGGAGGGGGTTTCCAAAGAGGAGACCTAGAAAGGGGGAAACATTGGAAATGTAAATAAAGTATCAAAAAATTAACATTAAAAAAAAGCATATATGCTTTCTACGAAGAAAAGAATGTGCATTTAAATGATCCCCAGTGGAGTGGGGAGATTGATTTAGTAATGTGCTTGCTGTGCACTCCTGGGAGCTGAGTTTGGATCTCCAGTACTCATGTAAAAAGCTAAACTGGCAGCATTTGCCTGCAATCCCTGTCCTGTGGACTCAGGAACAGGATGATCCTGCTGCTGCTAGCTTGCTGCTCAGCCAATCTAGAGAACTGGTGAGCTCCAGGTTCAGTGAGTGACCATGTCTGAAAGCCACCAGCACTACAACCACAACAGCCACCAAGGTGGAAGGCTGATGAGATGGCTCAGCCTTACAAGCACTTGCTGCTCTTGCAAAGGACCTGAGAGTGCACCCATGTGGGGCAGCTCACAACCATTCGAAACTCCAGCTTCAAGGGGACCTGACACCCTCTTCCAGCACCTATGCACACCCACACACCTATGGTATACACACAGATACACACTTGAACGTAAAAAATTAAATTCATCTTTAACACCTTCCCCCACCTGCAAATTAGGAGAGCAGTGGAGGAAATGACCCAAATTGACCTCTGACCTCCATGAACACATGCATATCACACACGTGCACATATGCATAAACACATACACATAAAATAAAAATGTCCTCCAAAAATGAACTTATATGGACTATGAGAACATTGACTATTTTTAGGTCTTAGTTAGAATTTTTATAGGTGTTGGTTAGACTGATGGGAGATTTTATCTTTTTTTTAAGATAAAAAAAGATTTACTTATTCTTTCTTTATTTTTTGACACAAAGTCTCTCCATGTAGCCCTGGCTGTTTCAGAACTCCCTCTGTAGACCAGGCTGGCTATAAACTCACTGGGATCCACCTGCCTTTGTCTCTTGAGTGCTGAAATTAAAGACATTTGCCACTGCAGCTTCCTTTATCTTTCTGTGTATGAGTGTTTACCTGCATGGGTGTATGTGCAGCATGTGTATGCCTAATGCTCATAGAAGCTGGAAAATGGTGTTGGATCCTCTGGCATTTGGTGTGCAGATGGTTGTGAACCACCACGTAGGTGCTGGGAATCAAAGTCCTCTGCAAGAACATCTCTCCAGCCCTATGATTTAAAAACCCTCTGTATTTCATAACTTTTATATAATAAATAGAAGTTTCTTGTATAGTTTAACCCAAGATAAAAGAATGAATTTTGGATGGGAAGCGCTGTCAGTTGCATTTGAAAATCTGGGAGTAAAAGTCTAAAGATTCACATATTGTGTCTAAATATTTATAAGGTGTAACTTAAAGATTTAAATGCATGTTTAAATAAATCTGTTAGTGTTTAAATTTTTTATTCTCTTAAACTGTTCTATACAATGAAAGTATTATTGATGTAGGTTCAGAGGCACTGACTTATTATCCCAGCTAATCAGAGGACTGAATCAGAAAGGTTGGACAAAATGATGAGGCATCATAAAACAAAACCAAAATAATTCTTAAGGCTAGTGTTTGAGGACCACGAACATTTTATTGTAAAGAAATGGTATCCCTGGCCAGGCATGGTGGCCTACACCTTTAATCCTAGCATTTAGAAGGCAGAAAAGAGACAGAAAGGAGGATTTTCATAAGTTTGAGGCCAGCTGGTTTACATAATGAGTTCCAGGATAACCACAGCTATGTAGAGAGACACTGTCTCAAAAACAAAAACAAAAAAACAACCCCCACTACCACCACAACAAAACAAAACAAAACAAAACAAAACAAAACCCTATCTCATTGTAGTGAATTCTACTATCTGATGCCTGATCCCTCTTTAAGAATAAAGTACTTCATTTATTTGTTAGGAATGATGTTAGTAGACAGCTCTCAGATATCATAACTCTTCCAGAAGTGCATCAACTGAAGACAGCCACCTCCCCAAGGTCACCTGCTCTGCTTCCTGGGGATATTTTATATTCAATGACTGAAGGACATAGCTTGAGAAAGCTTATTGTCCCTGTCTATCCAGCCCTGATTCCTCTTTTTCCTTCAATGGATGTTGATCCCATAGGATTCCCTAATAAAGACCCTCAGGCTATATTCTGTCTTTTCCTGCTCCCTAGAGAACAAACCTTCAATAATCCATACAAGAAGCTGTTCGAGAAAGCAAACACTGGGAAGAAATATCCTAGACAGATTGTTTGCTTACCAGTTGGCAATGCAAACTCCATCATTAGTGGTATGTTGCATAGATAGAAATATGAACGGAATGGCAGAAGAATGGTTAGAAAATTTGCTGATGGCAGGGAAAGCATTGTCTGGCACCATATGTCAAAACTTGAAACATGGGACTAGAGTCAAGGCTCATTAAGAGCACTTGTTGTTCTTTCAGAGGATCCAGATTTGATTTCGAGCATCTACATAGTAGTTCATAACCATATTTAGGTCCAGTTCCTGGGGATTGAATGCCCTTTTCTGACTGTGGGCACCAGGCATGTTCATGACACACATACATGCAAACAAACTACTCATGAACATAAATATAATACACAAATCTAAAAACATTTAAAATACTTTGACAAATATGATATAAATTTTATATGTTATAAAGTTTATTAAGTTTGGGAATATGAGAAGTTATTAAGTTTGATTGACATTTAAAAAACACAAAAAATAAATTAAATAATTTAAAATCTAAAAGCTATATTCAAAAGTAAGAGAGTTTCCCACATAGATTATGTAAAACTTTAATGTACAGGAAGAGAAATATGAGCAGGCATAGGAATTATTTTTTAAAAAAGCTTCAAAGAAAGCTAAAGTTATAACCAAGACAAATCTATGTTAGACCAGAGCCCTGTGCCCTTGTGACCCATAGGGTGGAGCTTTTTGATTGTTATTCATAAATATTTTGTATCTCCTACATTTCTCTGAATCATTTAAGTATTCAAAACTATCCCACTTTTGACTATTGAAGGTTGAAATTCTACCTTTCTTGGAGATTCAAGCATGCCTTTCCTCTTTAAGATGACATGGATTGACCTTGACTCTGGAATCTGCTCTTGTGTCTCATCTTGGCCACGGGCCTATCACTGGGTTCAAACCACAGTATAACCTATCTGGGATATATTGAATATATTAAGAAAGAAAAGGGAATAAAAAGGTAAGTAGCTGTAAGATCTGACTAGCTATCAGTACCAGTAGGTACTGATCTGCACAGGAGTGATTAGTGGCTCTAGGGCACAAAATGGAATATAGGACAATAAATCAATAAATCAATTTGAGAGTGTTTACAAGATTTAAAATCCTAGCAAATACTCAGGAAGTGATGTGAATTAATGGTTCATATGGTACCTCAAAGTATGGGAAACTGAAAGCTCATATTTAGATATAAATGCCATCGTGGATGCTAGCAGAAGGGATTAAAGACTCAGATAAGGGACTGCAGAGATAGCTCAGTGGCTAAGAGCATTGGCTGCTCCTCCAGAGGACCCAGGTCCAATTACCAGCACCTACACAGTAGCTCACAACTGTCTATAGCTCCAGTTCCAAAGGCTCCAGCACCCTTTTCTGGCCTCCCCTAGCTCTACTTGCACATGGTATACAGACATATGCAGACAAAACACCTGTCCACATAAAATAAAAAATTAAAAGCAATCAAATAAGTAGAATGATAGAATAAATATATAATGTAGGAAAAATTTCCCAAGGACTATATTGTTTTGGAATATTCCAAGTTCACACTAGTTAATAAAGTTATGAGGATTATGCTGGTGAGAGGGGAGCTGTCCTCATTCCTTCTGGAGGTGTTGCTTTCTGGAGGTCCAGAGTAGAAGAGTGTGCTTTTCGTGGAGGAGTAACAATAGACATGCTGATGACTCTGAGACAATAGATTCTTCAGGGATATCCTTAACTGTTGGAGGTCAGGTGGATGCAAATAATGTCATGTTCTGTCAGATCAGAGTAGGAGATCAGATATCATAACTTGCAGAGTCCCATGGGGATGGTTAATAGAACACAGTGCTACAGATAGATAAATGGTGAATGAGACATAACCAGTCAATAGGCAGCTAATAAACCACTCAAAAGAAATTAAATGTGGTTGTGAGTCTGAAGGAAGTTGACTCCAAAAATGTTAGTCCCATCTCCAACTTGTGGTCCTAAGTCATTGAAAGCTTTTGATCTAGATTGTGCTATTTGAGGGTCTCTCTCTCTCTCTCTCTCTCTCTCTCTCTCTCTCTCTCTCTCTCTCAGCTTTCTGAGACAGTGTTTCTCTGTATGGCCTTGGCAGTCCTGGAACTCATTCATAGACCAGGCAGACCTTGAATTCACAGACATCCACCTGCCTCTGCCTCCCAAGTGCTGGGATTAAATGCATGCGCCACCACTGCCTGGCGAAGGGCTAGCTCTTGATGACCAGGATGAAGTAATTCATAGGAATGCTCCCAGTCTTTCCAATAGCTCAGGTAACTATATGCTAAAGAAAGATGAAGAACCAAATATTTTGAAGACAAACATCAGTTTTAAATAGCTATGATACTCAGAGACCTAAAGTGTCATTATAGTTCCCAGGATCCCATGGAAATATGAAAGCAGGTATTAAATGAGATCATGTCCCAGGTATAGCTCACAGTAGGTCCACTGAGTCCAGAGCTTGACCCAGTGGTTATTTTCTTGATCTCTGAAGAGACCCTTATGGTTGAATTAGAGAAAGAAAATTAAATCAGGAAGAAGTTGAAGAGGAGGGCGACTCCATAGGAAGACCAGCAGTCTCAACTAACCTGGACCCCTGAGAGCTCAGCTGTGTTGTTCTTTGGCCTGTTGAATCATAGTTATTTGTAGAGAAAAAGACTGACTGCTTCAGAAATTGTATATGCCTTTCCTGGCCAATTTCACATTTCTAGTATCCTGGAGAGGGCAGCAGGGCACGTTATACTTTCTTTGAATTCACTTGTTTTGTGGCCACTAGTTTGCGGACAGTATCTGGACAATGATAGCAAACTCCTGTCAACTCAACCAAGTGGTAAGGCAATTCTAACCCCATGTCAGATATACATAGTATTTTTGTTAGAGTATACTATCACAGCCTTTGCATATGGTATTCAACTCTTGTGAAAAAGGTGCTTGTTTTCTTGTCCTTATTAGAGTAAACATCAAAACATGTTTGTACTCACATAGAATGAATGACACTCCCTTTCTCGTTTTTCCTCAAGGTTCTACCAACTCTCATATCATCTGTTTCAATAGAGTCTAAAGGGGTCTGGGCAGTGCTTCAGAAGACGTACTACATTGGCTGCTTTGGCAAAATACATGCAATACAGAAGATAAGAGCTAAAATCTAGACCACGGACCAGCGGCTAGCCACATGTAGTGCTACTTTTAGTGGCTGAATGGTCTGGGGGAATGTCAGGAAATCCTTCCACCTAAGGGACAATGTAGGGCATTTTCAGAGGTGTTCGCAGTGAAGGAAGCTCAAAATCTGAATGGCCTCTTTGGGTTCTGAAAGTAGCACATTTCACCCTTTTCCAGTCCATATACTGAGGAACAAAAGAAATTTCTAACCTTAAGTGGGGCCTATTGAAGAAGGTTCTCTGGACTCAGATATAGGTTCAAGCAGCCCTGACACTTGGCCCATACAAAAGATGGACCCTGTAGTATTCGTGTTATTTGTGTTGATAATGCAGAGTCCTCTCCCATGCAGGAGAGGATAACGTATCTTTTAAAAACAATGCCTGACATGTTACCACATGCTGGTGGAGATGGAATACATGACTATAGGATATCAAATAACAATGTAACCACAGCCCGTATGTCAGACCCATGAATATAGAAGGTTGAACAGGCCAATATATTCCACAGCATCTATCATTCTTGTAATACCTTTCCTTTACCTTATTGCCTATGGCCTCATTGACATCCCCTAAGACAGCTTTCCAAGAAAAGATAAAAACAAGTGTAGTTCATAGATTAGTAAGTTTACTAAGAACTTTAGCTTGAGCAGACGATGTGATCAGAATTGAGAATCTGGTCACATAACCAAGAGTTTAAGAATGATGCTAATCTATAGTTGACAGTAGAAAATAGACTAGCCATTTGTAGCTTTGAGATCATGTAGATGTGGGAGGTGAACTTTGTCCTTAGTTTCACCTGTTCCTGGAGGAACTGATCCCAGAACTTAAATGAAGTGGATCTACAATGTACAAGAAGAGGAGTGTGGTACTGCTTAAAATTCCCTTTAGCAATGAAGAATGTATTGCTTCATTTGTTGGGAATGTTGCCGCCAAAGAGAACTTAGCTTTCAGCACTCTTCTGTGATCGCATCATCTGAAAAGTGCTTCCTTATTTACAATTAGATCTGATTTCCTGGGCTGCACATATCCAGTGATCCAGTGATGTAATCTTAAAGGCTTCAAGACTCTTGCTTCAACATCTCTGAAGTTTCATCTCATTTTTCAGAATTCTTGACAGGGTACGCTGAGAAATTCCACTATCTCTGCACTCTTTTGGCTTATTCCTGTTTCCTTCCTTTCTTTCCTCCTATAGGGGTTGATTTCAGAAGTATTACCTCAAAAATGTTATTTCATAATCTGATTCCTGTGGGATAAAATTTGACGTTTTACTGATGTTATCTATCTATCTATCTATCTATCTATCTATCTATCTATCTATCTATTTATCTGTGGGTTTATGTATCTATCCTAAAGTCAGCAATGAGATCGATCATTTAATATTGCAAAATGTTCTTCAGCTTCCATCCATATGCATCTGTTGCAAATATTGCACTAATTTTTATTGTGAAACAAAAAGCTGGAAAATGCAGAAGCAATACAATGGACAATGCACACTAGAGAATGGTAGTTTATTGAGGAAAAAATACACTGTGTTCATATTTTTGAGGCTTTGGCAAGTTAGCTAGAATTTTCTCTTCCTTAAAAGTTTTTACATCTCAAATCTTCCTCTCCTGCTGTATGAAATAATACTTTCCTTTTATGTGAGGAGTGACATAATTCACAGATCTTCATGCCATTTGGACACAGTTGCCTTTTGTTTAGATTGGAAGAGACATTTCTCTAGAGCCTGAACAGTGTGTCAAAGTGTAAAATGTTTAAGGTTACAAGTTGCACTGTGCCAGCAATGAGCCAAAAAGCAACAGAATCCACATGGCACAGGCGTCCATGTGTTCCTTAGTGTGTGTGTGTGTGTGTGTGTGTGTGTGTGTGTGTGTGTGTGTGTGTGTGTGAGAGAGAGAGAGAGAGAGAGAGAGAGAGAGAGAGAGAGAGAGAGAGAGAGAGAGAGAGAGAGAGAGAGAATATACATCATGTGGAGGTCAGAGGACAACTTGTGGGAATTGGTCCTCCCCTTCCATTCTGTGGGTCTATGGGATCTAACACAGGTTAAGTGGCTTAGTGGCAAGCACCTTTACCTGTTGAGTCATTTATCTGCCACTTCCCCAATACAAGGTTTTTAAAAAAGATTTATTTATTATTATATGTAAGCACACTGTAGCTGTTTTTAGACACACCAAAAGAGGGCGTCAGATCCTGCCACAGATGACTGTGAGTCACCATGTGGTTGCTGGGATCTGAACTCACAACCTTCGGAAGAGCAGTCAGTGCTCTTAACTGCTGAGCCATCTCTCCAGCCCCCAATACAAGTTTTAACCTTGAGGTATTACATGTCTAAGATGCTCATAAATAACTCAGTGCAGAATACACTCCATTAGTGCCTTTGCCAGCATCTGGCTATCTGTAAAATATCCATTCATTAAATAATTATATCTTGTGGCTCTACCTTTTTAAAACTTATTTATTTATTAATTTTCCTTTTTGATAATTTCATGAATGCATGTAATCTAATCTACTTTGGTCACTTCCTCTCCCCATTATCATTTTTTTTCCCCGCTGAACCCCTTCTCTTCAACATGTTCCCTTTTACTTTCGTGTCTCTGTTTTATTATTGTTGTTTTCTTGTAATCCATTGAGTTTAATTAGGTACTTGCATGCACATGTGTGTTGTTATTTACTTGAGGATGAGCAATTTACCAGATGCTATATTACTGAAGAAAATAATTTCTTCTCTCATAGCAACCATTAATTAAAACAAATCCTCCAGGGGGTTGGGCTCATGAGCCCCCTTTTCTATCCATGATGGAATGCTGATGGGCCCAGTCTTCTTCAGATAACCACGGTTGCTGTGAGTTCATGAGTGAACTAGTCATAGCATGTCGAAAGACAGCATTTCAGAGCACTCTTTCTTTACATTTACGTTGTCTTCTTTTTTTGTGATGTTTCCCAGGCTTTGGAGGTGTTGATATATATCACCTTTAAGTCAGGGCACAGTGGCATAGGCCTTTAATTCCATCCCAGCTCTTGGCAGAGGCATGGTCAGAGACAGAAAGGCAGAGAGAGAAAGAGAGAGACAGAGACAGACAGGAGACAGAGTGAGAAGCATAGAGAGAAAGAGAGACAGAGAGAGAGAGAGAGAGAGAGAGAGAGAGAGAGAGAGAGAGAGAAGCATAGAAAGAGAGAGGGCTCAAAGGGCTGGTGGATTTGACAGTTATGCATCTCTGCATTGATCATCACCCACTGCATAAAGAAGTTTCTCTGCCCATTGTTGTGAGAATTCTAGATTCTTAAAAAAAAACACAAAAATATTGTAAGAATATGTTTTTGTTTTCATCCCGATGTGAGGATGTGGGGCTGCTTCACAACAGCTGGCTATGATTTGCCTCGTGCTCTAGCAGAGGCATGGTTTTGCCAGCTGCAGATAGTATCTGTGATTGTGAGACATTTAGAATTCTGAGAACTTTTCAGAGAGTACATGAATGCTAGGACCCTTAGAGGCTGGGTTGGTGGTTGTTGGTCATTCATGGAGGGTTGGTTGTGGTTTGTTAGTAGTCATGCTCAAAGAAGAAACAAGAAGAAAGAAAGAAATCTCTCCCCTCCATCCTTCTTTTTTTTTTCTTTTTTAAAGATTTTATTCATTTTATGTACATGAGTACACTGTAGCTGTCTTCAGACACACCAGAAGAGGGCATCAGATCCCATTACAGATGGTTGTGAGCCACCATGTGGTTGCTGGGAATTGAACTCAGGACCTCTGGAAGAGCAGTCACCTCTCCAGCCCCCCTCCATTC
This sequence comes from Uromys caudimaculatus, assembly GCA_028551405.1. Lineage (NCBI taxonomy): Eukaryota > Metazoa > Chordata > Mammalia > Rodentia > Muridae > Uromys > Uromys caudimaculatus. The sequence goes on from CM052722.1 coordinate 71,448,903, forward strand.
TTCTTTCTGTCCTATCTACTAATGGGTGAAACTGAGGGGATGAAGAGTGGGAAAAAGAAGAACCCCCAATGCAGCTACCGACCGTGAACAAGATTGCGGCTGCACTGTTACATGCGTATGGAGGGAATGCACGTGCCTCCACTTACATCCACATTCACAACCAAAACTCTTTAAATATTTTAAAATTAACAAGGGAGCTGAGCACTAGCAGTCATCCCTTCCTGAAGACACAATGTGACCAGCCACCCTTCTGCTCTTGCCACCAGGCCTTCCTCTCCATGATGATATCCTCTCAAACTCTTAAGTGAAAATAAAGCCTTTCTTCATAACATTGCTTCTTTGTCACAGCCCCGAGGCAGGTAACTAATACACTAATTGAAACTAGAGACTCACAGACATTCTCCTTAGCTTTGTATAATCTCTAAAGACATCGACTAAGTGATGTGTTTAATATAACATAAATATCCTGTGGGCAGTTGAAAATGCACCGAAGTATTTTCCAGTTTATACCAAGTCCTTGGGTGATCTTTACACTTCTCTGTGATATCCTGTAACCTAAATAGCATGATGTAAAGTTAATAAACCTTGTGCTGCATGATAAGGGAATAAAGAGGGAAGAAATCCAGCACATTTGCTCTCTCTGTAGCCCTAATAGCATAAGGAAAATGCACACATAGAAATCATGGCTCTCATTCCTGCAACTTATTGTGCTTTCTCTGGGCTTTATAACTACTCTCTTTACCTATTCTTTATTTCTTCTGCTCCTGACAAATACCTCAACTGGCAAGGGTCCTTGGCTAGGTTAGATGGCCTAAACCTTCATTCTTTACAGACATTTATTAATATATTTGAATTAGATTGCCTATAGGTTTTCATTAATTTCCTTGTTAATAAGGATCAAGAACACAAGCTAGCATAGCAAGTTCTACCATTATCTCCTGATTCAGAGTCATCAGGAGGTCAAAGTAGTAGGTGGCAATTATAATTTCCAGTTTACTGGAGTCACCGTTAAGTTTGCTACTGGAAGCAGTTTTCTATGTGTGACCAAGACTTCTAGACCAACAGGATATAACATTTAAAAAGCAAAAATTTACTAGAAGACCAATAGAGATGATAGAGTTACCATTCCTTGATTACAGGACCCATGAATTCTGGTTTTTAGAAAAACAGCATCATAAATCCAATACTGATTTGGAGCACATACAGCTTCTTGGATAATATTACTCTCATATGGAATTACCTGTAAGGAAATGACATCTAGTTTGTACTGTAACTGAATCCTCAAAAGGCTGTTTCACTTTGGCATAAGATCATAAGCCTGTTGCTATTCCTGATCTGCTGTAAAGTGAGTTCCCTGATTAGAAGCAATGATATGTTGGGATAGTATAATGGTGCATGATATATTTATAAGTCCATAGATGATAGTTTTGCAGAAGCATTGAAACCAGAGAAGACAAATTCATATACAGAGTGATTGTCTACTCTAGTAAGCATAAGAAAAACAAACATGTTTTTTTTTTTCAGAATGATGAATACAGTCCAATGCAATGAACCTGTCACCTGGTATCTGCCTGATTATTATGAGGGAAGGAACCATACTTTGAACTCATTGTTGGGATGTAAGGACTGGGCACTGAGTAGTGGCTATAGCAATGTCAATCTTGGTGAATAGAAGCCCATGTTGCTGAGCCTATCTTTACGGCAGTGGCAGCTTTGTGAATGAGTTTATTGCAGAACGTAGAGGAGCTGTAGCAAGTGGCTGATTGGTACCAACAGAACACATCATAAAGTCCACTTGATTATTAAGGTCTTTCTGTACTGAGGTCACCCTTTTGTGAATGTTCACATGGGTCACAAATAACTTTATATCTCCAGCCCACTGAGAAAGGTCTATATACTTATATGTTCCTCAAAATTCTTAGCCACCAGTTTTCTTTTCTTTGCATTAATTTTTTCAACAGTCCAGTCGTTGCCCCCCTCCTAGTCCACCCTTCCACAATTCCTCATCCCATTTCTCCTCCCCCAGTCTCCAAGAGGATATCTCCTCTCACACACCCCCCAGGCCTCCCCAATCCCTGGAGTCTCAAGTCTCTTGACGGTTATATGCATCTTCTCTCACTGAAGCCAGACTAGGCAGTTCTCTATTGTATATGTGTTGGGGGCCTCAGGCCAGCTCATGTATGCTGCCTGGTTGGTGGCTCAGTGTCTGAGAGATCTCAGGGGTCCCGGTTAGTTGAGACTGCAGGTCCTCCTATGGGGTGGCCCTCCTCCTCAGCTTCTTCCAGCCTTTCGCTAATTCAACCACAGGGGTCCCTGGCTTCTGTTCATTAGTTGGGTGTAAGTATCTGCATCTGACTCTTTCGGCTGCTGGTTGGACCTCTCAGAGGACAGACATGCTAGGCTCCTGTCTGTAAGCACACCATAGCATCAGTAATAGTGTCAGGCTTTGGAGCATACTCTTGAGATGGGTCCCAATTTGGCCTGTCACTGGACCTCCTTTCCCTCAGTCTCTTCTCCATTTTTGTCCCTGCAGTTCTTTCAGACAGGAACAATTATGGGTCAGAGTTTTTGCCAGTGGGCTGGCAACCCCATCCCTCATTTGATGCCCTGTCTTCCTACTGGAGGTGGGCTCTATAAGTTCCCTCTCCATACTGTCAGGCATTTCATCTAAGGTCCCTCCCTTTGAGTCTTGAGAGTCTCTCACCTCCCAGGTCTCTGGTACATTCTGGAAGGTCCCCCCACCTCCTACCTCCCAGGTTGCCTGTTTCCATTCATTCTGCTGGCCTTCAGGGCTTCTCTCCTGTTTTGTACCCACACCCAATACCTGATCATTTTCCACTTTTCCCTCTCCCTCCCCTCTCCCACCCTGGTCCCTCTCTTCCTCTGCCTCCTGTGATTGCTTTCTTCTCCCTTCCAAGTGGGATTGAGGCATCCTCACTTGGGCCCTTCTGTTTATTTTACCTTCTTGAGTTCTGGGGATTGTATCCTAGGCAGTCTGTGCTTTTTTGGCTAATACCCACTTATCAGTGAGTACATACCGTGTTTGTTCTTTTGTGACTGAGTTACCTCATTCAGGATGATATTTTCAAGTTCCATCCATTTGCCTGCAAAACTCATGATGTCCTCATCTTAACAGCTGAATATTATTCTACCTGAAGACCCAGTTATACCATTCTTGGGCATACACCCAAAAGATGCCCTACCATGCCACAGGGGCATGTGCTCCACTATGTTCATAGAGGCCTTATCTGTGATAGCCAGAAGCTGGAAACAATCCAGATGTCCCACAACTGAAGAATGGACACAGAAAAAGCCACCAGTTTTCTGACTGTGTGTATTTGAAGTTCGTACCGCTCAGCCAAATCATCAAGGAAAGCCTGTAAGTTGTAAGGGAACAAATCACATGGCCGTCTTTCTTCTCTCTCTTTAAAGATATTTTATTATTTATTTAAAAATATTTTTATTAATACTTTGAGAATTTCATACAGTATATCTTGATAATAACCATCCCCCCACGTGCCCAGCTCTTTACAGATGCACGCTCTTCACCCTTACCTCCCTACACACCCAGCTTCAGGTTTTCTTGTCTTTTAAACTTATCAAGTACATTTTTTATTGCCATTTGGGGGGGTTGGAATGGTGCCTGCCTTGGATTTTGTTGACCTACTGGGGGAGGGGGGATGTCACACACTGAAGAAAACTAACTCTCCTTCTCCCAGAAGCTGTCAACTGCCGATAACTCCTCAGCTAGTGGCAGGATTTCATGTATACACTTCCCTCATACTGGGGTTTGTCTTGCTTGAGCTTGCTTAGGTCTTGTGTATGTTATCACAGTCCTTAGGAATTCACATGTGCAACCATCTTGTTATATCCTGAGAATATTATTTCCTTGAAGTTATTCAACACCTTTGTCTTTGACAACCTTTCAACCTTCTCGTCTGCAATGATACCTGAACCAGGGGTGAGGAGTATGATATAGATGTCCCATTTAGGACTGAACACTCCACAGTCCCTTATTCTCTGCATGTTAACCAGTTGAGCATCTCTATGTTGATTGCCACCTACTGCAAGAAGCTTCTTTGGTGAGGGTTGAGAGATGTACTACTAATCTATGAGTATAGCAATAAGTCATTAGGACTTGTTTTAATACTGTGCCCATTTAGCAGAATAACAATATTAAGTTCTACTCTAAGGTATATGACCTTTCTAGCCACAACTTCTTTCCCCATTAATGCCAGAAACAGGTTTCATTTCATTGAGCAAACCTTAGATTCATCAGAAAGTGGTTAGTTAACTTCTATAACATCCATGCCCCTCCTGCAACAGTAGAGAAATTTGTAGGCCAGACATTATTGTAGGTCACAGGATTTGCATCTGACTGAGATTGACAACTGCCCTTTTCCCTCTAGCAGTGTGTACAGCACCTTCCAGCACTATGCAAGCTAGCAAGTAGTGATGAAGCCTTTGGTTGAGTACTTTAATTGATTTCTCCATGTTCTATGACTCAAATATATATTATCTTCAGCAGTAAGGTCTTATTGTCAAATTCTGGAGGGTAACAGCACTGGCAATAATAGCCTACGTTAGTGGCCATTTTTTTCTTTCTGAGAAAAATAAACAACCACAAGCACTGCTCAAGTTCTGCCCATGTCTCAACTTCACAACTGCTCCTCAGAAACTGTTCAAGAACGGATGTCTTATTTTATTTCCCCATTGCAGTGATAAAAAATACTCGGACAAAAGCAACCTGCCAATATCCCTCTATTGGCAATAGATATCAAAGATTGGGTGGCAAGCACCACATCCAGCAACCCAAGGAAGAAAAGGTTCACTTGGATCAGAGTTCTAGGTTGCATTCCATCATGTCAAGGAAGTGACGAGAGCAGGAACTTGAGAGAACTGGTCACATCACATTCACAGTCGAAAGTTCAGAACAATGAATTAATATGTATCAGCGTTGAAATAGCTTTTTATTCAGTCCAGGAACCTCCTGCTAAGAGAATACTACTACCTACAGTGGGCAGGTCTTCTCACTTCAATTAGTGTAATTAAGATAACCCTGCACAGACATGCCCATAGGCCAACTGGATCTAGACAATCTCTCATTGACATGCCTTCCAGGTGATTCTAGGTTCTGTTAACACTCATCATCACAGGACCGTAATGTTCAGGTCTTACAGTTACGGGTGGTACTTCAATATAATGAAGAACTATCTATAAACCTGACAAGACTTTATTCTTCCTAAACCAATGAATTGTACGGAAATCTCCATGAGGCCAGGTGCAGATGCAGGTAATACATTAGAGGTGAAGACCATGAATATTTGAACAACTTTCCCAGGTAACAGTCTATTTCAGGGCCTGTTGGAGACCAATCCTGATCTATATCACCTCAGTAGGTCAGACAACATTCAGTTCACAATGGACAATTCAGGTTGCACTGTAACTTGGCAGTTCATGATTTGGTGTTCCGTTTCCATTAAGGACCAGTGACAAATCAGACTCCATTTCTTTAAAGGAAGGTTACCATCTACAGAAGACAACAGGGTTTTGCCTGAAAGCTGCATGGTCTGCACTGTTGTACGTCGATAAGAGATTGCAACATCATCAAAAACCACCCACAAAACAAAAACAAACCAAACCCAAACCCTCCATCTGACACTGAAATTTGCAGCATGACTCAACCTGCTGGATTGTAGAATTCAGGTACCAGAGTAGCTTGCATCACAGTGTGGACCTGATGCTCATCTTTCTTTTGTGGACCACACTCAAAATTAACAGCCCTTTAAGGTTAATGTGACCATGTAACACATCCATATAAGGAATATGCTACAGCAGCAATAAAAAATAAGCCTTTGGATGCTGTCCCTCTGTTTCAGTTGTAGAAGTGGCCATGTTCAACAGCCCATTATTCGCCTTACAGGAGATACTTTCTTATGGTATGTAGTCACTGGATCACTAAACATTTTGCCAAGCTGAAAAGCTCTTGAATTTATCATTCAGTCCGTCACATGAAAATGGTGTTTCCTCTTTTTTCTTAAGAGAATTAAACCATGTTTCTCAAATTAGGCTGGCTGGGTTGGTTGCTTGAGAAGATTAATCCAGCATTCAGGAAGAAGAAGCTGGCAGATCTATGTGAGTTTGAGACCAGTCTGGTACACAATAGCAAGTTCCAGGTCAGCCAGGGCTAGATAGAAAAATCCTGTCTCAAAATCAATCAATTAACCAACCAACCAACCAACCAACCTACGAACCAATTAAATAAGCAAACAAACAAATGGTGCTGGCTAATTTTATGCCAACTTGACACACAAACTAGACTTATGTGAAAGGAGGGAACCTCAACTGAGAAAAAGCTTCTATAAGATCTGGCTGTAGAGCATTTTCTTAATTAGTTATTGGTGGAAGATGTCCAAGCCTATTGTGGGTGGTGCCATTCCTGGGCTGGTGGTCCTGGGTTCTATAAGAAATCTGGCTGAGCAAACCAAGGCGGTACGCAGCACCCCTCTGTGGCTTCGGCATCAGCTCCTGCCTCTAGGTCCCTGCCCTGTTTGAGTGCCTGTGCTGACTTCCTGCAGTGATGAACAGTGTTATGGAAGTATAAAAGAAATAAACTCTTCTCAACTTGCTTTTTGTCATAGTGTTTCATCACAGCAATCGTAACCCTAACTAAGACACAAATGAAAACAAACAAACAAACAAGCAAGTGCCTTTTCAATGAAGTTTAGAGTCTTTGCTATTTATTCTTCACTTCGTCCTATCAGCACAAGGCCATCAACAGGATGAAACACTGTTGTATGTTTTGGAAGAGAAAGGAGACCAAGACCCTTGCAGATTAAATTATGAAACAAAACTGCAGAGCTCATCTACCCCTGGAATGAAGCAGTTAAGGTGTATTTCTGCTCTTTGGCAAGTAAAAAGATTATTTCTACTTGTCTTTTCAAACTATTGTAAGAGAAAATACCATTTTCTAGATCAACAGCTGCATACAAGTTTCCAAGAGATGTGTTAGTGTCCTCAATCTGTGCAAGCAAATCAAAAGCAGCAGCAGCTCCATTTGCAATCATCACTTAGTCTAACTTATGACAGTCCACTGTCATTTTAGAAGGCATGTTTTCTACATAGGCCAAATAGGTAAGTTAAATGGGGTATGTTGGGAACCACTACCCATCATCATATCTTTGATGGTGGCACTAATCTCTATGATCCTTCTAGAAAGATATTTATTTTGGTTTCCTATTTTCTTCCTTGTTTTTTTTAGAAGACTGTTACTACTGAAGGTTGTTTGAGTTTAAAACTTTATTCTATTTATGAATAAATTTTCATGTATCCATCTAGGCTGAAGGTGAAATTGTGCAAAGTCTTGAAGTCATCTATTGTGTTTGAAGGTATTAAAAGTCATAGTTGTTCACAGAAAATGTAAGAGAATTAAAAAACCTGGTCAATTTTTAAAAGCATATTTATTATTATTATTATTATTATTATTATTATTATTATTATTATTATTATTACTGTGTGTGTATTATGTGTGACTCAAGAGTACGTGTGCCATGGCACACATGTGGAGGTCAGAGGACCACACTATAGAGTTGGTTCTCTGTTCTCTCCTTTCACCTTCACATGAGTTCTGGGATTGAACTCAGTTCACCAGGCTTATGAAACAAGGACTGTACATGCTAAGCTATCTACTTTCTGTTTTCTAAGAAACTTAAGAGGAAACTCTGTAAGTAGAGCAATAACAGACTGTTCTGAAAACAGAAATTGGACATTTAAACTTGTTTTGCCTACTTAAAATATGATTTGGTAAAAAAAACTTTATTAGAAAGGCTAACCTCTCTCTCTCTCTTGTACATGGCTGAAAATAAAATTAGTTATTTGAGACACTTAATCACAGAATCCTGCCTAAATTGAAAGAATAAAAATTCTTTTTTAAAAAGATTTATTTATTTATTTATTTATTTATTTATTTATTTATTTATTTATTTATTATATGTAAGTACACTGTAGCTGTCTTCAGACGTCCCAGAAGAGGGCATCAGATCTCATTATGGATGGCTGTGAGCCACTATGTGGTTGCTGGGATTTGAACTCGGGACCTTCAGGAGAGCAGTTTGCACTCGTAACTGCTGAGCCATCTCTCCAGCCCCAAAAGAATAAAAATTCTAAAAGTTGAACAACGTGGGTCTTAGTTCCAGGCAATTCAATATCTACCCAAGCTCGTAAAACTTTAAAGAGAAAGTACAAAAGAATTCTTAAGGTCTTGATCCTGTAGATCTAAATCAACTACCAAATGCTGAGTAAGAAAATTTCAAAAGCACAAATAAAAACGTTGGTTAGATACATCCTAATGAAATCCCTTAGGTTCACAAAAATATAAATCCTTGTAAAGTTTTCAGAGAAAGGAAAAATGCAACTTAAAAAAATAGCAAGTAAATTGTAATTGGGTTTCTTACATGACAGATTTTATGTTGGAAAATAATGGAGCAATTACTTTTACAGTTCTAAAGAAAAAAAAGATTGTAAACCAATATTGTAAACAGCCAAGCAGTCATGTCTAATAGCAATATTCTATGAAGTTTGGTGCAATTGCTGAGAAAGAACTTCTAAAATTATAGTGACATTATACCCAAGATAAATTGGGATTGAAATTAGGACACAATAGAAGACATATTGAAAGACATGCCTTGAACAGGAGAAATGGCTCAGCAATCAAGAACACCTAGTGCCCTTTGCAGGGACCTGAGTTCAGTTCCCAGAACCCATCTCTGGCCATGCGCAATCATTTGTAAATCCAGTTCCAGGGATATCAGACACTTCTGGCCTCTGAGGGCACCTGCAGTAATATACACATACGCATCGATGTGCACACAGACATGCACACCTGCATACACACACACTTAAAAATCATAAATATAAATCTTTAAAATCATATCTTGCTGCAGGTTGAGGTAGTTATAGATAGTGATTACATTTTAACACTGGGAAATATGTTTATATGCTTCATGAAAATATAATTGTAGCTACCAATAAATTGCAGTTTAAAACCTTCCAGTGACAAAAAAGAAAAAACTATGTGAGGGAGACCCCAAAAGATGTAAAAAAAATTACACAAAATACAAAACATACAGAAAACACAACATAAGAAGTCAGCGATGATATTGCAATTATAATTAATATGGATGACTGAATCCCCCAAGTAAAAGACAAGGACTTTCAGGTTGAGTTTATAAAAAGCTAAACTTTGTAGTCTTTACAAGATGCGTATAAAAAATAGACACAAATACAGAAAATGAAGAAATGGAAAAAGACATAAGAAACATGAGAATTTAAATAGTCAGGAACATTAAGATTAATTTTAGATAAATTTAAAGCAAAATGCATTAAATAGTACAAATAAAGTTGTTTTATTTTTAAAATATTATGATTCAATAAAAATATATAACAGGAAACTTTGTTAAATATCATAACATTGAAATGCACAAAAATAGTTCCTAGGAATGCAGCAGATAACAACAGTTTGGACTAGTAGCTAATCAGCTAATAGAAAAATATAGCTTGGGAGTAAATTATAAAATCCATATTAGCCATTTTATTTTATTTTGTGATATATAAAATTCACAGTCATTTGGCCAAATGTGATATAAAACTAATGCTTTTTTGTTTGGTTGGGTTTTTTTAGTGTAAGTCTTTTGGCTAGCTTCTCACAGTTTTCTCAAATAAACTATTATCCATGATGCATTGTCTGTGATTTTCAGTTTTGTTCATTTGTTCACAATGTCGTTCAGTAGATCTTTAAAACTGTAACTGATTTTTTTTTACCTATTCAAGAACAATTCCTTTCCCTTCCATTGAGCCCCTGTCAATCTCTTGGTGCTTATAGTCTATTTTAGACACTGCCTAGAAGTGGAATTACACATCATTTGTCCTTCTCTAGGTAGCTTGTATCACCTAATGTGGTCTTCCTAAAAGCCATCTATATCATCACATATGGCAAGAGTGTCTTTTTTCTTTAAGGCTAAATGCCATCCTTTCATGTTGTCTAGTCTACTTTCTTGTCTCATTCACCTGTTAGTTGTTTCTCTATCTGGGCTAAGGTGAATGATGCTGCAGTGAGCACCAGGGTGCAGCAGGTATCTCTTCGCAATCTCTGTCTCTGTCTCTCTCTGTGTCTTTGTGTCTGTCTCTCTCTTCCTGTGTGTGTGTGTGTGTGTGTGTGTGTGTGTGTGTGTGTGTGTGTGCATGTATGTACGAAATCACTAGAGCATATGTGTGCTGGTTAGTTTTTACCAATGGGACGCAAATCTAGACATATCTAGGAAGGGGGAACCTCAATTAAGAAATATCTCTATCATACTGTTCTACAGGCAAGTCTATGGTGTATTTTCTTAATTAATGGTTGATGTGGGGGTGGGTGGGGGATCTGGTGCTGTGTGTGTGTGTGTGTGTGTGTGTGTGTGTGTGTGTGTGCTATCCAACCCACCATGGACCAAGACAGAAAGTAGTGCTCCCTTGTGTTCTGATTCAGTTAGTTCCTGCCTCCTGGCTTTCCTCAGTGCCCTGAAAATTCTTCCTCAAGTTGGTTTTATTCAGTGTTTTAGCAAAATAATAGGAACATAACTAAGACTATATTTACTTGCATTTTTGACTGCTGGAAGCAACTTTATAATGATTCCCATAATAGTTGTGCCATTTTATATTTATATTTTCCATCAGAGTATTGTATGAGGGTTTCAATTTCTCAACATTCTTGCTAAAAGTTGTTTTTGTCTTTTTGATAATAGCCATTCATACTTAAAATGAGATGAGGTCTCAGCTTGATATTGAGCATTTTTTCATATAATCTGTTGGATATTTCAGTCTCTTTAAATAAAAATGTCTGTTCAGATCCTTTGTCCACTTAAACAATTGGATTATTTATTTAAATTTTATTTTTCCTTATTGCTGAATTATTTGAACTCCTTATGTTTTCTGGCTATTAATCTCTTATAGAAAGGCTTCATTTTAAAAAAATGTCAGTTCTCAAAGTGCAGCCTTACTGAAAGTACTGCATCAAATATTAACTTTTTTTCTGTAGGTTGTTCAATTTTTTATATTTGCACAAAGAAATTATTAGAAGTGGTTTATGGTAGCAAAGGCATTACAGGGACTTTTATATCTTCTCTATATTTTTTCACTTTTGTGCATATTTAAAGAAAATTAAATTAGTTTACATAGAATGAATAAGTCTATGAGGGGATCTATCTGTCTGTCTATATTTTTCTGACTGTGTGGGATTAGAGGTTTTTCAGTTGTTTATAATTCTGTAGGAATCTGGTAAGAGTTCTGAATATTCTCCGTAATAAAATTGAACATACTTACACATACAGTCTCAACACAATGTCAGGTAACAGTTGGCCAGGTGAAAATGCCTACTCTAGGTTAAGTGTGGTCAGTGTTGTTAGTAGGCCCAGGAATACATTGGACTGAGGGGACATTAGTGTGAATGTGAACTTGTCCACAGTGACCCTGAAATAAGGTTAGGTTCTACCAGGATGTCCTGGGGAGGAGGCTAGAAAGGGCTGGTCAGCAGTTCTTCTCAGGCACTGAACGCAGCAATATCAGGAGTAGCGTGAATAAGGGCAGAGAGGTAGGTGAAAAGAGGAAGTTCTATATAATGATTAGATACTTTTTGGGACTTTGGGGAAAGACATGAAGGAACCAAAGATATTTACTTAGGGCTGTTATAGGAATAAAGATGGCATATACTATTGTGGTTAACTCTATGTGTGTGTGTGTGTGTGTGTGTGTGTGTGTGTGTGTGTGTGTGTGTGTGTGTGTGTGTGTGTGTTGAGCAAAAAACAGCTGCCTGAATCCAGGGATGAGAAGCTGTGGAATGGAGGAGCAAGGCACATTCCTCACTTCTTGGTAGGGCAAGGACAAGTGCAAGCCTCTCTTCTCTCCCTCTCAGCTGTCTCGGCTTTAGTAGACTGGAATTTAATCCAGAGGCAGGTGTTTAGAACAGCCACCAAATCTTTCCTGCAGCAATCGGTTAAGACTCTGACTCTTAACTACATGCTTTACTTTAATTAAATAGGTTAGGATTGATTGTGTTGCTTCTATTTTACAAATCTGCAAGTTGAGCCAAAAGTAGAACAAACAAACAAACAAACAAACAAACAAAAAATCAGCAGTTTGAAAAAAAAAAAATGGTCCAAATTAGATACTGGTCATCTTTTTTTAGAGCGTTCATTCACAAATCATGCAAAATTTCCAGTTTTCTATTTTGAAACAAGTTAGTGCGTTATGATAGCAATTATTTGTCTATAATCAGTAGAAATATTTTTGGTGTAACTTTGCAATTACTAAGGTCCACTGGCTTTTCCTCTTCCACTTAAATTTTTCTCCACACAAATGAAAAACATAATTTTATATTCTCAATGTAAAAGGCAAGGCTAATTTTTTCCTTTTTTGAAATCCTGTTTGGAATAAGAGTGTGTGTGTCGGGGGTGGGGTGGGGGTGGGAAGAGATGCAGGCTCTTCCCAGCTGAAAGGGAAAGGGAGAAAAGCATCTGGGGTGGGAATAAAGAACCGCCATAATTGTTCCTAGAAGGGGAAGAAAAGACCAAAGCTGTGTCTCTGTGTTAACCATAGAAAGGCAAATTCCAACCACAAAAGGAGCTCCTTGTGGTTTGGGGATTAACAAAGAGGAAAATGAATGGCAGGACCTGGTGTGGCAAAGAAGGAAGGGGAAAGGCTGCCTCCTGCCGCAGTGTGGGTGGGAGTGGTAGTTGGAGTCCTGATCTCACTGGTGACGTGCCCCTCACGTGAGCCGAAGCCTACGTGTGCAGACCTCCATCTAATTCTGGTCTACGCTTAGTGTTTGTTCTCTGTTATTGCTGAGAGCAGGCTGGCCTGCCGCGGAAGGAGGAGGAGAAGGTATGCCAGGAAGTCTGTTGTGCATGGGTGATGCTTGGGGGATTGCTGTATTGTGGGTAGCGGTTAGCAGAGATATCGGCGACACAGTCTGCTCTCTTCACGCACTTGCAATGTCTTCGGATCCTCTTGGGGGTGGGAGGCGGTGAATCTTGGAGGGAGAGATTTCAGGAGAGACCCCGGATGAAGGTTTGGGGCGGGGAGCCTTTGGCGTGTAAGGACCTAGAATCCGGAGGGACAATTATTATGGGTTGGTGCATGGATCCTGTGAAGACAGAGTTTTGAGGCAGTGAGATTGTTATCCTCTGTCATTCAGTAGAGTGCAGCATCTTTTGGAGCAAAGAAATAATCAACATCGAATTTCTGCATGTCTCTGTCGTTCCCTGCTCCCACCCCAGGAAAAAGGACTGCTCTCACAGTTGTACGGGGGGGGGGGGCTATCATCGGGGGTGGATTGGGTTGGGGAGAACGGAAGATCGGGTTTTCGGTACTCGCTGGGCCCGCCCCCCAGTCCTGCGCTTCCAAAGGGGTGTGGTTTTTGCTGGAAAAATGGCGGACCACCGCAAAAAGGAGTGCCAGGATGGAGCCTTATAACACCAGGGGCGTTGTCAGCGGAGTCCAGAGAACTGGGGGCAGAAATCCATCTGACCAACTAGGTCCCCGGATTTGGGAAAGCTAGTATTTAGATGGTATAAGTTTTGTGGTCTGTGCCTCTGTTTAGGTGCCTGTATCTGTGCGTCTTGCTCCGGAAGACCAGTCCAAACCCAGAAGCAGGGAAGGGAGGAAAACTTTCCAGAATCAAGTAGGTCCAAGGAAGCGTGATGACACTGTTTGGAGATCATTGGGGTAGACGATAATGGTGACTATGAACTGGGGTGGACAGACTCACAGACTTTCTCTGCATCCTCTTTTCCCCATCTGTTTACGTCCTGAGCTTACAGAAGGAAGTGCTTTTCAGATAAGAAACCGAGAAGGAGATGGTTAGGTGGGGATAAGCAGTAGAGAGTACTGTGTTGGAGATGGTGAGGACATTATTCTAAAATACTGTATGGTGCAGTCTTTGTTGGTTTTAGTCTAAGAGGAACCCGATTTGTTAGTCTTTAAATATGGAGAAGTCAGGGGCTGACATGAGGGAGGAAAGGGCAGTGAAAATTGCTATAATTGTTCAAGAGAGCAAGGAAGCTGTCTTTAAGGTAGTCGGGTGGGCAGAAGTAAGTGCAGATGCACTTAAAGTCTATCTGATTTCTAGGTACTGCTGTCTATTTCTTTACAAGGAAGGGTGTTGAGTGTCACCTTTGGAAGAAGTGACAGACAGGGTAGTGGGGGACAGGGGGACAGGATAGGACAGGGGACTGATCATCTAAGAATGAAGGTAATAGAAGGTAAGAAGTAGTGAAGGACAAGGGCCTGGGAAATGAGAATATGTCCTGTCTTGAATGTGATTTCTCTGGTTCTTGAATTCTCAGATCAGACTTCTGTAATCCTTTGTTTGCAGATCTGCAAGAGGCTGGAAAGGAGGGACTACTTGGATCTCTGAAGGTGTATGTGAGAGTGTCTCTGTGACCCTGACTCAGGACATCTGCAAGGGTAAAGATCATAGGATGTATATATATATATATATAAATTGAATATAATATATATATTCAATTGGACATTCTCAGGATGGGTGGAAGAACATACGTTTAGAGAATCTGGGTGTTTGGAAAACTTCCAGATAAAGGAAGGGAATAGTGATGAGGACACCAAGCCCCAAATGCTAGCTAATGTCTCTGTATGTTTGTAGGCAAGTGATTAAGTCTGTTTATGTACAAAGGTGCACTTGGAGAAGCCAAAATTCTGTAATCTTCCTTTTCTTTGCTCCTAGATATCACTATATCTGCTGTTGTAGCTGCCCCTAACCTGCAGAATCTGAAGACTTTGCCCCGACCTGAGAATATTCTGGACCAGAACAAGCCAGCTCTGTGTCCAGGTTAAGGGATTCACCCCAGCTGTGCCATGGGCCGCACCCGGGAAGCTGGATGTGTGGCTGCAGGCATGGTCATTGGGGCTGGTGCCTGCTACTGTGTATACAGACTGACCTGGGGAAAAGATGAGAATGAGAAGTTGTGGGATAATGAGGAAGAGGAGGAAGAAGAGGAAGAGTCTTGTAGAGGCAAACCAGAAATTGGGGGCAAAACTGAGAAAGAACTTAAGACTAATGTTGGGGTAGGGGCGGGAGCCAAACTTCAAGATGACTCAAAGTCCAAGGTTGAGGTGAATGTGGGACCTGAGAATGGTCCAGGTGTAAAGAAGGAAGTGTATCCAGAATCCCAGAGTGGAGGTGGCCTAGAGGCTAAGGCCAAGGCCCTTTTCAAGACCCTAAAGGAACAGGCAAGTGCAAAGGCAGGCAAAGGCCTAAGACTTCCTAACATCTCTAGGCATAGGACCCTTTCATCAAGTTTGCCCTGCCCAGGAGGCAGGGGTGGAGGCTGCCACCCGGGAAGGACTGGCTCTAGGGCTAGGAACAGGACAAGTGGGAAGGTCAAGAAAAAGAACCGAAGCAAGAGCAACAAGACTCCAGCCACAACATGGCCTGTACGCAAGGGCAAGTTCAATTTTCCCTATAAAATTGATGATATTCTTAGCGCCCCTGATCTTCAAAAAGTCCTTAACATCCTGGAGAGAACAAATGACCCTTTTACTCAGGAAGTAGCATTGGTCACACTGGGTAACAATGCAGCGTATTCATTTAATCAAAATGCCATCCGTGAATTGGGTGGGGTCCCAATTATTGCAAAACTGATAAAAACAAGAGACCCCATTATTAGGGAAAAGACTTACAATGCTCTTAATAACTTGAGTGTTAATTCTGAAAATCAGGGCAAGATTAAGACCTATATCAGTCAAGTGTGTGACGATACCATGGTTTGTCGCTTGGACTCAGCTGTCCAGATGGCTGGACTAAGACTCCTAACCAACATGACTGTGACTAATCACTACCAACATTTGCTTTCCTATTCTTTCCCAGATTTCTTTGCTTTGTTATTCCTGGGAAATCACTTCACCAAGATACAGACTATGAAACTAATTATAAACTTTACAGAAAACCCAGCCATGACAAGAGAGCTGGTCAGCTGTAAAGTGCCATCAGAATTGATTTCTCTCTTTAATAAAGAATGGGATAGAGAGATTCTTCTTAACATTCTTACCCTCTTTGAAAATATAAATGACAACATAAAAAGTGAAGGGCTTGCATCATCCAGGAAAGAATTCAGCAGAAGCTCACTATTTTTCTTATTTAAAGAGTCTGGAGTATGTGTTAAGAAAATCAAAGCATTAGCAAATCATAAGGATCTGGTGGTCAAAGTGAAAGTCCTAAAAGTCTTAACCAAACTATAATTCGAGGTCTCCAAGCAACACTGATGTGATGTTTCTTAAGTTTGCACATGGGAACAATGCATTTTATAAATTCTTAGGTTTTCATTGCGCTTGAGTAGCAAAGGGATCCTTTGAGCTGCTATTTAGGAATAATGAATATCACAGATTATCAATAGCCATTGATGCTGGCTTTAGACTGAGCCAGTTTAAGTATGCCAAATATATATTAGAGCTTGCACAAAGAAAGCATTTATTAATTCAACTTGCTACCTAGGTTGAGATATTTTTATTGTTTAACTGAACTGACAGTGGAGTCGCTATATGTCATAAATAAGCTATACTTTTGTATTGATTTAAATTTGTCCATCTAAGAGTTGTGCTTTATTAATAAAGTTATGTTTAAGCAGAAGAAAAAAGGCACTGTCTTTGTCCTTGGGTTCAGGATCTGTTTGGAGACACCATATCCCACAAAACTTAAATTTAAAGTCTATGTATGTTTATAAAATCTGTAAGAGCCATCAGGCAGTGGTGGTGCACACCTTTAATATCAGCACTTGGGAGCCAGAGGCAGGTGGATGTTTATGAGTTCAAATCCAGCCTGGTCTTCAGAGTGACTTCCGGGTCAACCAAGGCTATATACAGAGACACCCTGTCTCAAAAAACAAACAAATCTGGAAGAGCTTCAAGGCATCAGTGAATGCTTCCTATCAGTGCTTAGAGTCAGCAAAAACTACTGTATACAATGCTGCCCAGTGAATGTTTTTTGGAGAAGGGGGACTTAAGGAGGCTCTGCTTGAAGAATAAGATACAAAAGGCAAGAAGGTTGTTGAGGGCGGATTGGTGGGTGGGAGAAAAGCCTAGAGGTGTGGATACAGCGTCAGAGAGGAGGTTGTTGAGCTTGGCTCAGATTAAAGAGGAGGCCCTTATATAATAATTCATAAAAAGTCAATGGGACTGACAGATTCCTAGGAAGGATTCTTACAGACAATTTCCTGAGAGTAACTGTCACAGAAGATGACCAGAACCACAAGCATGTGCAGATACTGCCGAACCTGACACAAAAATCAATAATCGATGCCATGAATTTTTGTTTGAAACCATTAGTTATGATCTTCCTTGTTTTGTCTTTACACTTTTCCCCTGCCTCAGATTCTTTGAATTAAGCCCACGGTTAATGTGCTATGTGGATCTGAGTAGTAAATCTCCCCATAATTCTCAAACAAGAATCAGTTTTCTTTTGTTAATCTCTCTCTGGTGTTTTGTTTTTATTTTTTATTTAGGATGATTATAGGATAAGCTGGATCCTGGCAAGTGCTGAGGGACACATATGTGGGGCAAGGCTAGGCCACTTCCTGGTGTCCCAGTATTTCCCCAAAAGGTTGCAGGTCTCAATCATTTTAGGAAGAGCAGAGTCCTGGCTGTGACTGGTCTGTAGAGCTCATGGGTCAGGTCAGGGAGAAGCTCGTTTCTTCTCTTTTAGGGATGATATTAAGACACCCAGCGGATATGTCGTCATTTTGATTTTCTCATCAAACACATTTAGGATTTCTGTCAGTCCCAAT
>CM052722.1:71467233-71486276 GCA_028551405.1 Uromys caudimaculatus
ACAAATGCTGGCTTTTCCCTTAGCCACAATGTCAGTAAGCATTTGGCCAGTCTCTCAGTGTCTGGAAACAGGAGTCCCACCTCCCAGCCCACGGTGAGGGAGAAGGCTTTGTTTGTCCCTGAAAACCCAAAGAGCAGCATTGAAAATCAGGGCCAGATTAAGATGTACGTCCATGAAGTGTGTCGAGAGACACTGTTATGTTGCTGCAAGTCATTTCTGCAGCAGGCAGGATTAAGTCTGCTAATAAGCATGACAGTCATTAATAACATGCTTGCCAAGTCCGTTTCAGACCCGAAGTTCCCTTTGATATCCAAGGGGCTTGGATGTGCAAGGGTTCAGGGTTTGGAACAACCACTGATGACTCTGTCTGAGAAGCCAGTGCTGGCAGGGGAAGCGCTGGCTGCCCAAATGCTCTTCTCACTCATGGGCTGCCTCTTTACCAGAAGTGGGAGCAGAGAGATGCTTGTGGAGGCCATCTCCCCTTAAGTGGCTGTCTCAGGAAGATGAGACTGAAGCCACCCAGAGCCCGAGCACTTTCTGAGGGCAGAGAGGCTGCAGTGGGTGCTCCCAAGGGCACGGTCTTAGCCGGTCAGCCCCTCCCTGGGTGAGAGTTCCTTCCAATGTCTGAATGGAGGGCTACACTCTGATTGGCCAGGCAGGGCTCCCCCAGAGCTGTGGGCAACTTCTGGGCTTTGTAGTGTGCAGGTAAAGTGCATTGTAAATTGCTCCCTTGCAGCCTTCTTCGTGCAGGAAAGGGTAAGGGGATCACCATGGCCACTAGCTGTGGATAACTTACATCAGATCGCAGTGTCAGAGTGAACTTCGTTGTTGCCCATGGTGATCTCTCTGTCCAAGCGGAACCGCTTAGCAGCAATGCCACCCATATGGGAGCTTGTGCCGAACACCCTTCTGCAGCTGCTTAGGTTGAAGTAGTTTCCCTCTCCTCTGTCTACACTAGCTGATGGATGGCTAGCATGTTAATCAAGAAATGCACTCCCTTCCTGTCCATTGTAGTGACTGACCGCCCTTCTTACTCCCCAGGTCCTTCCCCTCACCCCCCAGTGTGTATCCTCAATAAACTGTGTGCTTTGATTGGCAAGACAATTAGAAAGGGGCACTGGCCTCCTCTTTGAATTTGCGACCTGCACAAACATGGAGACAAAATGCACCACAGAGTCCAGCTGTCTGGGTCCCCTGCTCCCTGAGGACAGGGCTCCTGCTCTCTGACAGGTGCACTCACCAGGGCTCACAGGAGGCAGGGGCAGAAAGGTACTGCTGTGCTTAGGAGAAGTAAGCTGAGAGAGAGAGAGAGAGAGAGAGAGAGAGAGAGAGAGAGAGAGAGAGAGAGAGAGAGAGAGAGTGTCAGGGGAAGGGTGAGGGCCGGGGTAGGATGAACTCTGTGTCCACAACTAGAGAGGACAACATCCTTGAAGCAGGCACCACAGGCCCCTGAGCACAGGAAGCCCTTAAAGAAGAGGTCTTCTAGACTGGTCTCCTTGGACTGAAGGCCTGAGTCCATGGCATTTATCTGTGTACCCTGCAATGGCTCTGTCACCCATCTGTGCCCATGTGATGAAGGTTTCTCCTAGTAAGGATTACCACTTGGCTGACTCCTGCTTCCTTTACTTCTGTTTGTCCCCCTCTGATGCTGTGAAAACCACTTCCTGCACCCTCAGGAGCCCTTCCTCAGGATCCCAAGCACTGCTTGCTGGCAGGGTGAGAGGGTTGGCAGCTGTTCCACTTTGGGGGAACCTCCTTTCTTCCCTAGCCCTTCCTAGGGGTGGAGCATCCAGGAACTCCCTCCCCACAAGGATGGGGGCAGAATGCTGTCAGTGCTGGTCATGATCTGCCTGCAGAGATCCATGTTCTGCCTCTGAGATCCACATGCCCACCCGTGCAAGGGAGAGGAAGGCCCTATGTGTTGAGCCAGTCATCCAGGCCTGCCCAACTCATTCTCCTTCACACAGCCCTTCCCCCTTTCAGACCCCTCCCAACTCCCCTCAGCTCCTGCCTCACCAAGGCTAGCTGCCCTGCAGGCTTGCCATGAGTCAGGCAGTAGATGCCTTCCCAGAGCCATGACAAACAAGAGACACACCTGCTCTCCTTGTGAGGAGTGGCTGCTGCTGCTCCTGCTCTGCTGCTGCTGCAGAACAGGTGTCCTGGACTGGTCGATGACCCTGGGGTGCTGTCCTGAGTCACTGTGCCCTGAGCACTAGTGCTCTGTGTGCATAATGCACTGTCTTCTGCCTGCTCTCCTCCGTATGTCTCTCCATCGACTTCCTTTCCTCTTCTGCCTCCACACACCATTTGTCTTCCCACCCCCACCCCTGCCTGTACCCTCTTCCTGGTAGCAGTCCATGGTGACCAGTAAGCCGAGGTGCCTGCCAGGCCCCTTGGACAGACTCTGGGAAGTTGTCCAACCAGGAGTGGATCCTGACCATCCTAGTTTCTGGAAACAGGATGAGACCAGCGTCCTGTGATTATTGCCACAACACACAGCCATCAGGGGTTTGTGCCTCAGGCTGCCTTGGCTGGCTGAGGGACCCAGTCTTGTTTCCCCATAGCTGCTTGTGGAGTTCCCCTCTTTGAGCCTATCGATCCATCCTTTGGCTGGGTGGTGCACATTCGAGGAGGATTTGTGTCTGCACCTGTATCCTATTGTCCTGGTCCTGCCTGCCTTGCCAGTGCTGTCTTCAGTGACAGCTCACTGCTAGGCCTCTAACCTCAGCCCAGGGGCGTGGCGGAGGCTCCTGTCCTTGCTTAGGCTTATGGTCCAAAGTAGCATGGGCCTTCCTAATCCTCTGCCCACCACAGAGCTGCAAGTCCCGGGTCTCATACTGTGGTCCAGCTTCTCCCAGGCACTTGAGGCTTGAGGACTGCAGATGCCTGCGAACTGCAGGAGGACCTCAGAGGCTTCTAGCACAGCTTCTGAGCAGCTGTGCCCAGGGAAAGCCACCTTGTTCTGAAGCATCTCCACCACATGGTCCTGGTCCACATCGCCACCTCCTGTTCATTTGCTGGAAGTGCTCCATTATAAACCTTGCTTGGATGGGCATGCAGAGCTTTCTTGTCTGCTCCCTCATACCCTGACAAGTCATGGTGTGGGGGCTAGGTAGGAGACCCGTTTCAAATGTGGCTTCTGATCCAGAGGACATATGCAAGGAGGCGAGGGACAAGACCACTGGGATGCCCATCATGTTGGTACAAGATCCAAAAAAGGTCTGGGTCACAGCAGGGACCTGTCTGCTGCTGGGCTTTCCCACCCCAAAGGTGAACGGGATCATGCCTGAGCTGTCTCCTCTGTCAGGTGAGCCTGCTGCAGACTGCCTTCCAGTTTCTGAAGAGCCCTGGATTTGCTGCTGCTTCTCCTGGGTACCTTTGTGTATGGCACCAGAAGCCACTGTTTCTTCACACTCATTCTGGAGCCCTCCTCTGCCACCTGTTGTCCCTGAGGAGAGTGAGCTTTGAGGCCTCTCCCCCCAGTTCCCTGGAAGAGCAATAGGATTGCAAACATGCAGTTGCCACAGAGGTAAAGTCTTTCAAGGGGTGTGGACAAATATATGTTTTTCTTATAACCTTCCACAAAAATGACTTCCCTCTAGAAAAAAAAGGACCAGTACAATTAATTACATCTTTTTTCTCTGCATTGATATATTCTTTAATGTGTCCTCTAAGGCTATATTACTTTGGCTTGTATTTGTGTCCTGTTTCTATTCTTCATGGTGGGAACGGCAGGTACAAACTGGAAATGGCCAGGTGTTTCAACTACCATTTGGCTACTCTCAAAGAGAATGGAAGTGGTACCTTCTGCAAGTACTGTTTTTCTCCAGAAGTACACAATTATCCCTAAATTCCCCTTCATTTTACTTCACTTACATTCTCTCCAGCAAACTTCTCTGGCAGTAGAGTAACCTAAACTAGTTCCTCTTGTTTATTGAGTCATCTTTTTTGTAAACCGCTGTCAAGGTCTTAATTCATATAGCCATCGATATTCTCCTGTTCTTTGTTCCTACATGTATCTGTTTTGGGGGTCACTGTTAATGATGGAATTGTATCACTGCAACTAAGCCTTCCAAATAACCATGTCACAGCATCTTCCCTAGAATAAATAGTTTGTTTCACCAAGATTAACTGTCAAAATGTAACCTCGTATTCAGAATGTTACCCAGGCCCTCAATTTGGACAGGAGATGAGATGGGCAACTTCCTCATCTGTGAGTGGGAAGAGAGGATGGCAAAAGCACTTACCAGCCTTATCTGGAAGCTTGAGCTGTCTGTTCCCATGTTGGACTTAGTAGTTTTGCAGTTTGTGTCTCTGGCCATAGAAAAACTTAACCATGATGCTCTTGAATTTTCAGGAATACATATGGGCATATCTAATACCTACATCCGCTAAGGTTTCCACTTAGGAATTGATTTGAAGGCAGGAGAAAGACATGGGATTAGCTGTTTTTCTTTTTGTCCCCTCTTTCCCGCCCATAAAGTCCCTCTCTTATAGAAGTTTCCTTTAGTGCTGAATTCTTATTATCGGTGATTTGTAGAAAATAAAGTTCCATAATAAGAGAGGTCTAAGGCCAGTTTCAGATATGGTGGGTTTTATCAGTTAGGAAAACTCCCAATTGATAGCTTATGGATTTTAAAAGTGACGGTTGAGGCCTCAAAAGTTCTGACTGATATATACAGGCAATGATTTGCTTCTCTTTACTTAAGAGTGTTGTTTTATGGAACACCCATGATTCAATACACAACAACTGCTGGACTGAGAGTGAGGTCCCAGATGGAGGAGTTGGAGAAGGGACTGAAGGAGCTGAGGGAGTTTGCAGTTGCATGGAGGGAGCAACAGTGTCAATGGGCCTGACCCCCCCCCCCCATCTTCCTGGAGTCTGGACCACCAACCAAAGAATACACATGGAGGGACCCATGGTTTGGACCACATATGTGGCAGAGGAGGGCCTTGTTGGCCATCGGGGAAGGAGAGGCCCTTGGGCCTGAGGGTGTTAGATGCCCCAGTATAGGGGAATGCCAAGGTGGGAAGACTGGAGTGGGTGGGAGGTGGAATACCCTCATAGAGGCAGGGGAGGGGGATGGGATGGGAGTATCCAAAGGGGAAACCTGGAAAGGGGAAAACATTTGAAATGTAAATAAAGTATTAAAAAGAAAGAAAGAAAGAAACACACACACACACACACACAAGTGTTGTTTTAATTAGTTTAGCTTGGTGATGAATAATGAGATGGAACGGGGGTACAGGGGGTGACATTGAAAGTCAGGATATTGCGCTATATGTTTATCTCAGTCTTCAGAGGATCAGAACAAAGAGAAATGTATGTGGAATGACAAAATTACATAACATGTATCAGACATCTCACATAACAGGATATGAACAAGACTGGGCCACAACAGATCAGAGTTCCTTCCATTGCATTTTAAATTCAAATGTGGTTTTTGTTTAAATAGACAATCCATTTGTTACTCACATTACGGTCAGAGCCTCTACCCTGGCAACCTTAACAAGCTAGGCTTGCCTACCCATCCTAAATAAGCCAATTAAAAGAGCCCAATTAATAATGAAAAGCAGAAACAAGAGTGGGCACATTAAGAAGAGTGACAGAAAGACCTACAGGATCTCTTGCCAAATCTTTCGTCAGGGTCTTTAAAGTTTAAATAGAAGGCAAGTGATGCATAATTAAGCAGTCCTGGTCAAGGTGTGGTCCCATCAATGTCCCTGACCCACCATTATCTGGAGTCCAGTCTTTCTTGTAAGGTGGTCTGGCAAGTTGTGAGCACTGTGTGAAATCCCTGTCCTCCCTCTCTGGCTGACATCAGTGTTTCAATGGTTCAGATGGCCAGAGTGAGGGACTCTTGAGAATATTCTCATTTACTCTAAGTATGCCAATTACACTTCCAGCCTAATAACTCAAAATTTCCCAAATAATGCATTATACATCCAAATCTCCTATTTTCTTTCTTTTGGCAATATTTAATACTTCCTACAAAAGAAAATGTTGTTGTCATGACTTGCATACACACATAGACACACACACACACATATACATTTTTAGACACACACAAGCAAACACATACACTTAACAATATGTGAATAACCTTGACATTCCTCACTCCACTATGCAAGCATCTTGATTTTTAATAGCTGAGTGGTATTTTATTACATTAATGTATCTTAATTATTTGGTGACTCAATTATTTGCGGATATTTGTTTCCTATTATGAATGCTACTTTACTGATTGACCTCACACGTTTCTTTCTTTCTATTCTCTTTTTATTAATTTAGTCGTAGTTGATTAAAGTTTATGTCTGGGACTGGAGAATTGACTGAGCAGTCAAGAAAAGCATTTATTGCTCTTGCAGAGGAAACAGGTTCAATTCCCAGCCCCCACACGGTTACTCACAACCATCCACTTGCAGGGGATCTGATGCCCAGAGTAGACGCGTGATGCACAGATGTACATTTAGACAAAGCACTCATACACATAAAATGATAAAATAAATAAGCCTAAATGTAAACATTCTATTTCTTAGTGCTTATCTTTGGAATATTCCATATATTCCTATCTTTATTTCTGTTTATTTGCTATAGGTCAAATTCCTTGGCCCAATTATTAAAGATAAAATTAGTGTGTTGGAAATAATTCTTATCTTTTTCTTTCTTTAATCACTTATTTTAAGTTATGTAATTTTTACTCCATCAAGTTTATTACTACTTTATTTGGTCTATATCCATAATCACATTTGTTTGGGTCTTCGTCCTGTATTAACAGAAAATTTACACTAATTGGTATATTTTTAAGTAATTTTTGAGATTGTAAGTACATTATTAACCCTTCTATGCACAGCCCCCTTGCTCTCCTTCACATTCATGTTCTTTTTTTCTTTAAATTTGTTACACACACACACACACATACACACACACACACACTCACACACACTTTTGTAGGTATACTTGGTCCATATAATGTTACTAACTGGCACTTTTTTTTTTTTTACTGTAGTTTGTTTCTTCCTTGTGCTTCTGTCATTTCCATGATTGTTAAGTTTCCTTTTCCACATTTTCCCCCAAGGCCTGATTGTAAAGATTTCATCTTAATCTTATCTTACCATCTTTTTTGAGCTCTGGCTTACTTACGTCATTTGTGTAAGCTATTTAGTGGAAGTTTTCACCTACTTTAGGTGACCCTTTTCAGATAAATTTTAAGTCTACCATCCACTTCCGGTGTTCTTCTCCTTTGTTCACGTAGGACCTTTGCTTATTTAATGTGGGTCCCATTGTCATTCCTTACTTTCCAGAAGTACTGGCTTTTCTTGAACAAGGTACTTGAAGAAGGCTCATCAAGGACATAGCCAGAGTTGTTTTTCTTGATGCAAAGTATCAGTGAAAGGTAGCTGTCAAGCTATCTGAAACATAGTCTCTTTGGTCCTGCTAGTCTGAAGCTATCAAGAGGACATATTACTTTCCAAAACTGTGACGTGTCTCACTGTCTAATTTAGCCTAATTTATTGTTTCTTGCAACCCAGCAGAGCCCAGCCGGCTTCTATTGTTAATTTGGTGCGTGCTTCTTGGTTTCGTTTGTTGTTACTGTTTTTGGGTTTTTCATTACTACTATTTTTATGAAAGGTACAAACATCCTCTCATTTTCAGGCCCCTGAAGCTGTCTCATGGCTGACTCAGAGAGGGCAGCTTGAGGATTCCTGGAAAATAAACTAAACAGACTATCAAGCATAAAACCAATTTACAAACCTATGGAGACACTGTGTGATGGAGTCGGAGCCCAGTTTACTGAGAGGCTTCATTCAAGCAGAACCTCTATTTAGACTCAGAAAGGCAAACACCTCCATATTTTCTGCCAGTCTTCCTGAGCTTTCTTACCACAGGGTACGGGAACAGAGGTAATCATAACAGCTTTTTCCTGTGCTTGCAACTGAGTTTCTGCCAACTAAAAGCAAGAAAGATGACATCAAAGGTGCTTAAACCACGCACTGCAATTTTATTTGAAGCACTTTTCCTATCTTAATTTTCATAGCAGTTATCATCCTCCATTGTATTTCCTGGTCCTTTTGACTGTGTTGCCTGCTATATATTAAGTCCTACGAACATAGGAATAGAGCTTATTTTGTTTACGATTGATTTTCCCTTTTCCTGGCAGCACAGAATCACAAGTGTATTTTCTCCCCACCTGCACTGTCCACTGGTCCATCTGAACTTCCGACTTGGGATGGAATAGTTGTCAGAATAGAAATAGTAAAGGTGCACTGTTTTTACAAAGATCAAAGTGTAAAATATGCTAAGCAGTATTTAAAGCATGGACTTGACTTGATACCACTATCTGGAGTGTCAACTTTGCTGAACTTAATTTGTTCCTTCTGGTGCAACAGTGCTCAGTCGTTGGCGATGTTGCTTCTGTGGGGAGGCACTTGTTAGTGTCTGGGTATGTTTTTTAGTTGTCACAAAAATGAGGAAAAGATGCTATTGACTTCTGTGGGTATAAACTAAAGATTCTGTAGTACATGGGACAATCACTGTGAAAAATGTTAATAGTTGTGAAGGAAGGTTGTGTATGTGTGTAGTGTATGTGTGTTAGCATGCTGCTAACATGTGTATAGCCACATGTGTGTGTTTGAGAGCATACATGGACATGTACAGGCTTGAACTTGACATTGGGTGTCTTAGTTGATATTCTTCACTTGATTGATTGAGGATCTCTTGCTGAACCCAGAACTTGCCAATTCTGCCTACTCTGTCTAGCATTTCCTGGGAATCCTGTCTTTGACTCTTGAAAGCTGGGACTAGAGGTGGCCACCATATCTGCCTGGCTTTTACATGGGTTCTAGGGATGGGAACTCAGGCACTCACGCTTGCATTGCAAGTACTTTATCCACCGAGCAATCTCTCTATGCCCAGAAATGTTAATAGTTTTGAAGTTGAGTTAATGACCTTCTAATATAAAAGTGAGATAGACATTTTTCATTTGTACTATCATCATTTATCTTTGTCTCTTATTCTTGGTGTTTGTGTTATTATTTTTCTCTAATCATAAAAGTGACAAGTATTTTTAACCATTTAATGTATTCTTAAATTAGCATACAAAAGATTCTCATACATGGATGCAATGATACTTTATTTTTATTGGTCCCTTCCCCCACTGCCTACTTTCATGCTCTCTTACTCCCACTCCATCAAAATATTCTTCCATTTTGCTTTCACGGTATATATTCTAGTATCTTCTTTTGCCCTGTCCCACTTAAGGTTTCTTACTCCCTTCTTGTGGCTCCCTTTCAGTTTTCATAAGTAAAATACTAACATTCACAGATGGATACACATGCACATTTAACTATAAATGAGTACAGGACCCATGGAAGCTAGAAAAATGTGTCAAACTCCCTCTAGCTAGAGTTACAGAAAGCCATGAGACTCCTAACATGGGTGCTGGGAATTGAACTCAGATCATCTACAAAAGCAGTATTTGCTTTTAACCATTGAGCCATTTCTCTCAGCCCCTGTTACTACTTTTTGATGAATTGTTCCCATTGTTAGTATATAGTGACCTTCATTGTCTCTT
The DNA here is from genome assembly GCA_028551405.1 of Uromys caudimaculatus. NCBI lineage: Eukaryota > Metazoa > Chordata > Mammalia > Rodentia > Muridae > Uromys > Uromys caudimaculatus. The sequence continues at coordinate 71,476,809 of CM052722.1, forward strand.
CTGATTAATTTTAGCTTAATATCGACTTTATCAGTTATCAGAATCGCTATGTCAGCTTGTTTTCAGCTTCGTTTCTCTTAACAGAGTTATTTCCAATGTTTGACTCTAAGTCTTTGGGTCTCTGCCATTAACGAATATTTTTGAGTACTATTGTATTCCAGGAACTACTCAAAGAATTTGGCATTCAGTAGTGAGCAAGACAGAGGTAACTTTTGTCATATAGAAGAAGTGGTCAGTTAAAATAAGTATGATTGCTAAACTGAACTTGAATGCATATACAATTTATTTTATTTCATAAACATCCAACAAAATGTATTCCTTTTGTACTTCGTGAAACAGTGATAAACATTCTGCTTGGAGGGGGTGGTTCTTTTACCAATTATCATCTTCTGTATCTCATATTGTGTCAGCCTCCATTCATTAAGTCCTATGCCTGTGTGAACTACCATCCCCAGAGGGGACTTAGAAATAGTTTTCTAAGCCAGGCAGTGGTGGCGCACGCCTTTAATCCCAGCACTCGGGAGGTAGAGGCAGGCGGATTTCTGAGTTCGAGGCCAGCCTGGTCTACAGAGTGAGTTCCAGGACAGCCAGGGCTACACAGAGAAACCCTGTCTCAAAAACCAACCAACCAACCAAACAAACAAAAAAAGAAATAGTTTTCTAAGACTGTGTAAGATGGTTCCAGCTCTAGCATTACATGGCTCAAGAATGAACTGACTTATATAGCTGCATTTATAGCCATTTAAATAACTTTCATCATTACCAATGTCTAGAGTTGAAAGTAGAAAGCTTGTTTCTTTTAGATCACAATTTTAAAAGTAAACTGGAACTCGACTGCATTCATATGTACATAAAAAAGGAAAGCTCAGTACATTCTTTCCATCAGAAGGGCAAAGATCTCCTTGATTTTAAGACTCTTGGGGATATCAGTTTGACCAAGACACCATCTGCTATTATTATTTTAGTTTATGCATACAGTCACTCAGGAAATGCAGCAAATAGAACTGAAGTCTTTCCTGAGTTGTGGGAGAATTATCTTTATCTGCACTCAGACTGTCCTCTGAGCCATGTAGCTGTGCTTTGGTTTTCTACTTTTGCTAATGGCAAGCCAAACACAAGGTATAAATCAGCCACATATGAGTGTGAATGCACTGTATCCTAGGGGTACTTATCTGCATCTCTCTGAGTAACTTAGGAGTTTCTCAAGCCTGCCCCATCCTGTGTGACATGGTCAGATCCTCGGAATGCCTGTGGTTGGCTTTTGTTTTAGTTCAGTCTACAATAGTTGCTTGGAAATATTCTAAGTTCCAAGGTCAAGGGTATTATGTCACTTAGAAAAACTGTTCTCACGCTCAAGACTCAATAAATATTTTCTTTTATGTTCCATCAAACACAGAACTTATCCTCTGCCTTAATTAGCTGCACTTCTGACAGCAAGTACAATTTTGCTTGGTGTATCTGTTATCTGTTGCTACATAAGAACCACTCCAAAACTCAGTGGCTTTGAACAGTCATCTTAATTGCTTTTTACTTTATGGATCAGTGGTTTGTAGCAGGCTTACCTTGTTAGTTCTGCTGTTGTTGTCTGAAGTCACTTACCATGGCTAGAGTCAGCTGGTAGTTCAGACTAGAGCTGGTTCCTGCAGCGAGGACATGCCATAGCTATCAATTGGAAGTAAAAGATGTTTAGTTAACATTCATTTCCAGATGAACAATTAATATTTTAAGTTAAAGTACATTCCCCACATCTGTGGTACACACACACACACATACACACATGGAGCAGGGCTAAAATTTATCTGATGTTCAACTGTAATTCAAATTAAACTAGATGTCCCTTATTTTATCTGGAAAGTTTGTATTTGTGTCCTCAGAATAGATCATCTCTGTTCTGAATTGCTCCATAGCCACAGACAACTGTGGGCAGCTCCACACGTTGGCTTCGGAGGAGAAAGTGTGAACACCCCACTAAAATTTCACTAGTCAAACCACTTCTTGGGATATGTTTGCCAAAGTTTAAATTGATCAACACAAATCCCACATTTCAGCTCAAGTCCACCTGGGAGCAGATGAAGCAGTGGTATGGATAGAGGCATGTCTCACTGGGAGCCATTACTGTCCAGTGGTCTCCAAGGCCCTTCTAATTGTTTCATTTCCTTTATTTGCTAACACGGGATTTTAAATGTTTTATTGCTCTAAGACAATTTCATACATGTATACGATACTTTTCTCATAGTCCATTACCCACCCCAATCCCTCTCCCACTCCCCCGGACCCTTCCTTATTCCCAACAAGTCCCCTTCCTGTCTTTTTCTTTTTTGTAATGGCACACTGGTATGCATAAGCATAGGTGTGGGGGTGGTTTCCAGTTGCTGCGACTCTGAAGAAAAAGAGGTCTTCTGTCCCCCACCTACCATTAACTACCAGTAGCTCCTCTGCCAGACGTGGGGCCTCATAAGTGCCACCACCACCACCACCACCCATGCTCCAAGGCTTTACTCTTGTGCAGGTCCTGGGAAGGTAAGCACAGCCTTGTTGAGTTTCTCAGTGCAACAGACTTGCCACGTCCAGAAGATGACTTTCACAGCACTCTTCCCCATTCTTTGCCCCTTCCTTCTGCTGGGACGTTTTCTGAGCTTGGGGAGGAGTGTGATAAAGATGACTTGTTTATGCCTGAGCCCTCAACAGTTAAATTATTCTTAGTACTTTTGCCAATGATGCCTCCCTGCACTGACCACTGCACATTGCACACTGCACACTGAAGCTTCTTAGAGTAAGGTAGAGGCAATAATCTATGGGTATAAACACAAGTATTTACAAGGCAGTTAGACAACATGTCCATTTAACAAGACAAGAATAATAGGTTTTGCCCTAGGGCCTATGTCCTCCCTGGGAATTTGACCAGGCTTATAGTAGCAGGTATGACCTTATATGCCTTTATTTATTCTAATTTTTCTGGTCTCTAAGTCATTTCCCAACATTGTAGTTCCTCATCTGTTTATGACTTCATCCTTTAAGTCTTTTGTCATCTTGCTACACTTTGCTCAGGTTAGTCAAAGCTAGGTTTGGCCAGCATCTTAAAAACAATAATTATTGCTATCTCCGTTGTGTTCACTAGTTCCTGCATTTTGTATCTATCTTAGACTTGATTAATGCCTCACTTTCTCAGAGCATATGCCCATATATTTCCTAAGTGAAGATCTATAAGATGTACATTTTATGGGTACATCCATTCCTGATACCCTCCCCCACTTGGGGACCATAGATAGAGATCTAATGAATGCTAGTCATGTGCTCTACTACCAAGCCTCCTGAAAACAGATTGATTGCTATCAAGTAATCCAACCAATAGCATTTTTAGGGATAGAATACTAGAAGGAGACATATTTTTAAGGATTTAAAAATATTCGTGTGAGCTAGAGAGATGGCCTAGCCATTAAAAGCTCACAAACAAAAACAAAAGTACTCCTGTGTTGACATTTCATGATCAATGTTATGACTAGGAAGTGTGATGCCAGTCTGATTTGTAAGTGACTTTCCTCCTACTCAGAGAAGCTTTTAAGGTTATTTTTCAATGTTAAGATTTTGAAAATTTTCTTGAAATGTTTAGGCAAGGACACACTTTTTCTTTTTGTATTAGGCATACAATGTATCTTTCTTTTTAGTTAAAAAAGAGGACAGGGAAAAATTGTGGTGATATGAGTATAAATCAAACCTAATTAACCACAGACATTAATATACTGTATTATTTCATTATAATCTCCAAAAATAATTAATAAAATTGAGTTACATACATTGTTAGGGTGACATTTTATGATATTTCTTCCCAGATGCAAATGCTTTTGAAAACTTGATGCATGTCTTTCAGTAGGCCATTTTAAATTTTTCTAAAAATATATGTATACAAAATAATATATAGTATTCTTCCAGATACTTAAAATTATATAAATGGCAATTTGTTGTATATTTCTGCAAATTGAGTGTTTCATTCAACATAAGGTACTGGAGAACTGTCTGGACAGAGATGTAGTACACATGTTTTTACTGTTTTATAAATTTGATTGTATAAGTATATGACATATTGCTTACACACACACCTCCAGTAGACATCAACCTTTCACTGAAGCACAGCCCGTTAATATCAGAAAGAAGACAAATATTCACTATATCATCAATATCATTGTTCTGGAGGTCCTTGACAGTGCAAAGAGAGAAGTATAAGGAATGAACTATGTATGAACTATTGGATAGCAAGCGATAAACTGCCATAATTTGTCAACTATGTTTATCTACATAATTCAGAGAGAATAAAAAGGCAAAACAGTAAAAATGATGAGTTCACAGAAAGAACCCGATGACAGAATAATGTTACATAAATAGCTTTTATATCAACCAAGAATAATTGCTGCTTAGTAAATTTATTTTTGAATGGGAAAGGGATATTTAAGTACAAAATTTAAAAGGAAAGGGTCTTGGTAAAATTTTCCTTTACTGCTTGAATATAACAGCAGCATTTTTAAAAAGATCTAAGGTCTCTTTTGGGGGATATTTCACAGATATTTGACATTACATTAAAATATATATAATTGCATATACTAGAATATAAAACAGCATATATTATGTTTATGATGGCAACATAGCACATTATTCTGCAACTTCATATGTCTTGAAGATATAAGTCTTTGACAAAGGAAAGAGACCAGTGCCTGATCTCCCAAGAGAATGAGGGCTCCTGAGCTTCCCACAGGCTGCAAATATATCTGAGAGAGTACCTAGGCAAGAGGCCTGTGCATAATCACACAAAGGGGCCCCTCCCCAAAACACATGTCACTTGCATTAGACCACTCAGGAAGCTGAGGCTCCTCAAGCCAATTAGAGTAGCCTAGGAGAAAGGAGTGTGCCTCAGAAGAGAATGTCAGGAAGCCAGACACAAAATGCTGAGTTTAATGGATAAACATATCACAGCAGGATATGAGTGGACTACTCAGTCAGTGACAGCAGAAACCTCAAATGTCCGTGAAGGAAAAGAAGACTTGTCATATTACTATAGCTCATCTTTTTTGTTTTTGTTTGTTCTCTCTTACTTTTTGAGACAGAGTTTCTACATAACCCTGGCTGTCCTGGAACTTCATTTTCAGACTGGCCTTGAACTCACAGAGATCTGCCTGCCTCCATATCCGAAGTACTGGGATTAAAGACATGTGCCACCATGCCTGGCCTAATAGTGCACGTCTTACCACATCAACAAGTCAAAGGTTGAAATAAGAAGGCACGAGGTAGCTGAAAAAAAAAAAAAGACCTATGAAGGGGGAATATTCTATAATCAAATAGTGTCAAAAGACACCCACACACACACACACACACACACACACACACACACACACACACACACACACACAGCTCCCCCTACCCCCAAAGTCTGAAATCAAGGAAAATAAAGCTCCAGGCCTGGAGCAAACTTAGAGGGAGAATAGAAGATTGGGAAGATCTAGAAGGACAAATGCCACATCTGGCACAGCAGGGGACAGATCCTGTTCTGCAGGGCTGTGAGGGACTCTGATTCAGTTTCCTTCTGAAGCACAGACTATAAGACCAATTTTGTATGTTGCTAAAGTCAGTAGCACTGGGGTTGTGAATAACCTTCTCATAGGCTGAAATGAGTCCTGAGATGCTTTCTAAAGTAGAAGTTTGTGAACATTCATAAAAGAAGCCCTCCCCACAAACATACCACCACAAAGAAAGCTGGACCAAGCACAACCCAAAGATGTCTGCTGCTGAACCTACCAATATCCCTTAATCACACACTTCTAATAGACAGAGATTGACTCGGTGATGGCAAAACTGGTCCTTGAGAGGCACTTAAAGGTGAGTGCTGTGGAGGCAAAACTGCTCAGATTGTGTCACAAAGGGGTTTAGAAGAGGGCGCCATTCCAGAGTAGAAAACCAATATGAAAGCTACAGTTCCACCCATGTTTCCAGGGAACTGGGGGGAGAGGCCTCAAAGCTCACTCTCCTCAGGGACAACAGGTGGCAGAGGAGGGCTCCAGAATGAGTGTGAAGAAACAGTGGCTTCTGGTGCCATACACAAAGGTACCCAGGAGGAGAAGCAGCAAATCCAGGGCTCTTCAGAAACTGGAAGGCAGTCTGCAGCAGGCTCACCTGACAGAGGAGACAGCTCAGGCATGATCCTGTTCACCTTTGGGGTGGGAAAGCCCAGCAGCAGACAGGTCCCTGCTGTGACCCAGACCTTTTTTGGATCTTGTACCAACATGATGGGCATCCCAGTGGTCTTGTCCCTCGCCTCCTTGCATATGTCCTCTGGATCAGAAGCCACATTTGAAACGGGTCTCCTACCTAGCCCCCACACCATGACTTGTCAGGGTATGAGGGAGCAGACAAGAAAGCTCTGCATGCCCATCCAAGCAAGGTTTATAATGGAGCACTTCCAGCAAATGAACAGGAGGTGGCGATGTGGACCAGGACCATGTGGTGGAGATGCTTCAGAACAAGGTGGCTTTCCCTGGGCACAGCTGCTCAGAAGCTGTGCTAGAAGCCTCTGAGGTCCTCCTGCAGTTCGCAGGCATCTGCAGTCCTCAAGCCTCAAGTGCCTGGGAGAAGCTGGACCACAGTATGAGACCCGGGACTTGCAGCTCTGTGGTGGGCAGAGGATTAGGAAGGCCCATGCTACTTTGGACCATAAGCCTAAGCAAGGACAGGAGCCTCCGCCACGCCCCTGGGCTGAGGTTAGAGGCCTAGCAGTGAGCTGTCACTGAAGACAGCACTGGCAAGGCAGGCAGGACCAGGACAATAGGATACAGGTGCAGACACAAATCCTCCTCGAATGTGCACCACCCAGCCAAAGGATGGATCGATAGGCTCAAAGAGGGGAACTCCACAAGCAGCTATGGGGAAACAAGACTGGGTCCCTCAGCCAGCCAAGGCAGCCTGAGGCACAAACCCCTGATGGCTGTGTGTTGTGGCAATAATCACAGGACGCTGGTCTCATCCTGTTTCCAGAAACTAGGATGGTCAGGATCCACTCCTGGTTGGACAACTTCCCAGAGTCTGTCCAAGGGGCCTGGCAGGCACCTCGGCTTACTGGTCACCATGGACTGCTACCAGGAAGAGGGTACAGGCAGGGGTGGGGGTGGGAAGACAAATGGTGTGTGGAGGCAGAAGAGGAAAGGAAGTCGATGGAGAGACATACGGAGGAGAGCAGGCAGAAGACAGTGCATTATGCACACAGAGCACTAGTGCTCAGGGCACAGTGACTCAGGACAGCACCCCAGGGTCATCGACCAGTCCAGGACACCTGTTCTGCAGCAGCAGCAGAGCAGGAGCAGCAGCAGCCACTCCTCACAAGGAGAGCAGGTGTGTCTCTTGTTTGTCATGGCTCTGGGAAGGCATCTACTGCCTGACTCATGGCAAGCCTGCAGGGCAGCTAGCCTTGGTGAGGCAGGAGCTGAGGGGAGTTGGGAGGGGTCTGAAAGGGGGAAGGGCTGTGTGAAGGAGAATGAGTTGGGCAGGCCTGGATGACTGGCTCAACACATAGGGCCCTCCTCTCCCTTGCACGGGTGGGCATGTGGATCTCAGAGGCAGAACATGGATCTCTGCAGGCAGATCATGACCAGCACTGACAGCATTCTGCCCCCATCCTTGTGGGGAGGGAGTTCCTGGATGCTCCACCCCTAGGAAGGGCTAGGGAAGAAAGGAGGTTCCCCCAAAGTGGAACAGCTGCCAACCCTCTCACCCTGCCAGCAAGCAGTGCTTGGGATCCTGAGGAAGGGCTCCTGAGGGTGCAGGAAGTGGTTTTCACAGCATCAGAGGGGGACAAACAGAAGTAAAGGAAGCAGGAGTCAGCCAAGTGGTAATCCTTACTAGGAGAAACCTTCATCACATGGGCACAGATGGGTGACAGAGCCATTGCAGGGTACACAGATAAATGCCATGGACTCAGGCCTTCAGTCCAAGGAGACCAGTCTAGAAGACCTCTTCTTTAAGGGCTTCCTGTGCTCAGGGGCCTGTGGTGCCTGCTTCAAGGATGTTGTCCTCTCTAGTTGTGGACACAGAGTTCATCCTACCCCGGCCCTCACCCTTCCCCTGACTCTCTCTCTCTCTCTCTCTCTCTCTCTCTCTCTCTCTCTCTCTCTCTCTCTCTCTCTCTCTCTCTCAGCTTACTTCTCCTAAGCACAGCAGTACCTTTCTGCCCCTGCCTCCTGTGAGCCCTGGTGAGTGCACCTGTCAGAGAGCAGGAGCCCTGTCCTCAGGGAGCAGGGGACCCAGACAGCTGGACTCTGTGGTGCATTTTGTCTCCATGTTTGTGCAGGTCGCAAATTCAAAGAGGAGGCCAGTGCCCCTTTCTAATTGTCTTGCCAATCAAAGCACACAGTTTATTGAGGATACACACTGGGGGGTGAGGGGAAGGACCTGGGGAGTAAGAAGGGCGGTCAGTCACTACAATGGACAGGAAGGGAGTGCATTTCTTGATTAACATGCTAGCCATCCATCAGCTAGTGTAGACAGAGGAGAGGGAAACTACTTCAACCTAAGCAGCTGCAGAAGGGTGTTCGGCACAAGCTCCCATATGGGTGGCATTGCTGCTAAGCGGTTCCGCTTGGACAGAGAGATCACCATGGGCAACAACGAAGTTCACTCTGACACTGCGATCTGATGTAAGTTATCCACAGCTAGTGGCCATGGTGATCCCCTTACCCTTTCCTGCACGAAGAAGGCTGCAAGGGAGCAATTTACAATGCACTTTACCTGCACACTACAAAGCCCAGAAGTTGCCCACAGCTCTGGGGGAGCCCTGCCTGGCCAATCAGAGTGTAGCCCTCCATTCAGACATTGGAAGGAACTCTCACCCAGGGAGGGGCTGACCGGCTAAGACCGTGCCCTTGGGAGCACCCACTGCAGCCTCTCTGCCCTCAGAAAGTGCTCGGGCTCTGGGTGGCTTCAGTCTCATCTTCCTGAGACAGCCACTTAAGGGGAGATGGCCTCCACAAGCATCTCTCTGCTCCCACTTCTGGTAAAGAGGCAGCCCATGAGTGAGAAGAGCATTTGGGCAGCCAGCGCTTCCCCTGCCAGCACTGGCTTCTCAGACAGAGTCATCAGTGGTTGTTCCAAACCCTGAACCCTTGCACATCCAAGCCCCTTGGATATCAAAGGGAACTTCGGGTCTGAAACGGACTTGGCAAGCATGTTATTAATGACTGTCATGCTTATTAGCAGACTTAATCCTGCCTGCTGCAGAAATGACTTGCAGCAACATAACAGTGTCTCTCGACACACTTCATGGACGTACATCTTAATCTGGCCCTGATTTTCAATGCTGCTCTTTGGGTTTTCAGGGACAAACAAAGCCTTCTCCCTCACCGTGGGCTGGGAGGTGGGACTCCTGTTTCCAGACACTGAGAGACTGGCCAAATGCTTACTGACATTGTGGCTAAGGGAAAAGCCAGCATTTGT
>CM052722.1:71495155-71533909 GCA_028551405.1 Uromys caudimaculatus
GAATGCCCAAGTTTCACTTCACAGTAACCGCTGGACTGAGAGTGAGGTCCCAGATGGAGGAGTTGGAGAAGGGACTGAAGGAGCTGAGGGAGTTTGCAGCCCCATGGAGGGAGCAACAGTGTCAACTGGCCTGACCCCCCACCCCCGCTCCTCCTGGAGGCTGGACCACCAACCAAAGAATACACATCTATGGACCCATGGTTCAGCCCACATATGTGGCAGAGGATGGCCTCGTTGGCCATCAGGGGGAGGAGAGGCCCTTGGGCCTGAGGGTGTTAGAGGCCCCAGTAAAGGGGAATGTCAAGGTGGGAATATGGGAATGGGTGGGTGGGTGGGTGGGTGGGAGGTGGAATACCCTCATAGAGGCAGAGAGAGGGAAGGGATAGGGGGTTTCCAAAGAGGAGACCTAGAAAGGGGGAAACATTGGAAATGTAAATAAAGTACAAAAAATAAAAAAGAATAAACAAAATAAAAAAATTTTAAAAAAGATATGTGACATGCTTAGAGCAGCATCTGGTAGGCAGTAAGTGCTTAATAAATGCTACACATGATGATTTAGACATGGATTGTCTTCCTCCTGAATCTTTCCTATTTGAGTATATCTTATTGCACCTTGACTTCTGAAGAGTACCTGACTTTTGCCTTCAGAATGATCGGTGATTGTCTAATTGTTCCTTTGTATGTATCTTTTGTAACATTATTATTGAGCTTACTAATTTAGTAATGATACTTGAGAACATTTAAATTTCTTATGTGAATCTTGTCTAGAACTTTGTGTGCTCTTTGCTCTTTAGCCACATAGCTTTATTTAGAGTTGGTGAAATTTAATTACTTCCTTGTCTGTTACTTCTGTATCTTTTACTCAATGTAGGAACTCATCAATTCCTTGCACTCTTTAAATCAGTTTTCCAACTATTATAAAAACATTTTTCTTAATAATTTTCATTATTCTTACTTTTTTACTTAACTTGGCTGTATACTCATTTCTCAATAATTCCATCCCCATTTTAATTTATTCTGGCACACAAAATCATGTTTTTTTAATCTCAGAAATTGAATTTTGCTTAAATAATTTCTTTTGCTTGTTATTGCTTGTGATGGTTTGTATATGCTTGGCCCAGGGAGTGGCACTATTAGGAGGTGTGGCCTTGTTGAAGTAGGTGTGTCACTGTGGGAGTGGGCTTAAGACCCTCACCCTAGCTGCCTGAGAGCCAGTATTCCACTACCAGCCTACAGATGAAGATGTATATATGCTCTCAGCTCCCCCTGCACCATGCCTGCCTGGACGCTGCCATGCTCCCACCTTGATGATAATGGACTGAACCTCTGACCCTGTAAGCCAGCCCCAAATATATGCTGTCCTTATAAGAGTTGCCTTGGTCATGGTATCTATTCACAGCAGTAAAACCCTGACTAAGACACTACTTTTTAAGCTAAAAACAATGTATGGCTCTTCCAGTACTCCTAATTCATAGGAAGATCATACAAATGCTGTAATATGAGTAGCATCTTAATACAAAGAGCTGAATGTTAAACTGAACTAGGATTTGAGTGAAAGCAATTTGGTGCTTCTCAGTTGTTTTTATTATTGTACAAATATTTGGCTTCATGCACTATTTTCTTAGACATATCCAAAGAGGCTTAAGCACCAGATTAAAGACGTTCAAAAGATATTTTTAGACTCTTACCCATAAATGATATGTTCTCTTGATCCCAAGCCCTTCCAAGCCTCTGCATTTCACGTAAGCATAGTGCTCCATGTTTTTCATTAATTTAGTTGTTTCTCATAGGAATTCAGCGAACTCTGAAGAAATCATGGAACAAGTATGCAGACTATGGCTTGACCAATAGATGATACCATTTTTCTCTCAGGTTATTCTGTTTATATTCCCAAGGCCAGCCTTGGAATAGTTAGAAAAAAGGAAGACTACATAGTTAGTTAGTAAGGGAAGGATGACATACACAATAAACTGTTATCAGCGATGTGGTTTCTGACTGAAATCTTAAAGAGCATGCTGTTTCTACCTTTCCTTGATGATGATATTTTATTTCTTTAAAAATATATTTATATGCATAATATTTTTACATACTTATGTATGACAAAATGCTGTATTTTATATGTAAATGTCTCTTCTTGTTTTCCCATCCCACTATATTTCTTATTTTTCCATTTTCTGCCTTCTTTGCATTAGGGGAGCTGTCTATAGAGCAACATTAAATTGTCTAAATTCATGAAAAAGTCATTACAGGTATACTCTGCCACATCATAATGTATTTAGCTATGGTTCTTCTTTTGTTTTATCCTGCTCAAGACTAACATGTTTTCTATAAAGACTTATGTCTTGCTTTAGCTGTTAAAAATTGTATGTCACAGTTTCTTCAAATATTAAATTTTCCTTAATGGAATTCCTTCCAGGTGCATATTTTTTTTAATTCCCTTTCTTTCTACCATGCATTCTAACTTCCTCCGTTTTTTTATTACTTTTTTTTTACAGTCTAGTTGTTACCCCCTTCCTCCCACAGTTCCTCATCCCATTCCTCCTCCCCCTGACTCCAAGAGGATGTCCCTACTTCTCCCCAACCCCCACTCTCTGGGGCCTCAAGTCTCTTGAGGGTTAGGTGCATCTTCTCTCACTGAGGCCAGACCAGGCAGCCCTCTGCTGTGTATGTGTTCAGTGCTGTGGACCAGCTAGTGTATGCTGCCTGGTTAGTGGCTCCGTGTCTGAGAGATCTCAGGGGTCTGGGTTAGTTGAGACTGCTGGTCTTATTATGGGGTCACCCACCTGTTCAACTTTTTCCAGCCTTTCTCTAATTCAACCACAGGGGGCCCCAACTTCAGTCCCTTGGTTGAGTGTAAGTATCTGTGATTGTCTCAATTAGCTGCCTGTTGAGACCCTTGGAGGACAGCCATGCTAGGCTCCTCTCTGTCATCAGGGAAATGCAAATCAAAATTATTATGAGATTCTACCTGGAATCAACCACTCTGGAAATCAATCTGGAATTTTTCTCAGAAAATTGAAAATAGATCTACCTGAAGACCCAGCTATACCACTCTTGGGCATATACCCAAAAGATGGCCCACCATGCCACAGGGACATGTGCTCCACTATATTCATAGTGGCCTTATCTGTGATAGCCAGAAGGTGGAAACAACCCAGATGTCCCTCAACTGAAGGATGGATACAGAAAATGTGGTACATCTACACAATGGAGTACTACACAGCTATTAACAACAAGGATATCCTGAGTTTTGTAGGCAAATGGTTGGAACTAGAAAATATCATCCTGAGTGAGGTAACTCAGACCCCAAAAGACAAACATGGTATGTACTCACAAATAAGTGAATATTAGCCAAAATAGTACAGAATACCTAGGATATAATCTACAGAACTAAAGAAGGTTAACAAGCTAAAGGGCCCAAGTGAGGATGCTTCAATCCCACTTAGAAGGGAGAAGAAAGCAATCATGGGGGCAAAGGAGGGAGCAAGGAACCTGGGAGGGAAAGGGAACAGAGAGGGGAAAGGGGGAACCTGATCAGGTATTGGGAGGATGGGGATGGCAGGACTGAAGCCCCGAGGGCCAGCAGAAAGAATGGAAACAGGCAACCTCGGGAGGTAGGAGGTTGGGGACCCTCCAGAGTGTACCTGAGAGGCGAGAGACTCTCAGAACTCAAAGGGAGGGACCTTAGATGAAATGCCTGACCATAGGGAGAGGGAACTTGTAGATTTCACCTCCAACAGAAAGACAGGACATCAAGTGGAGGGATGGCATTGACATTCCATAGTCAAAAACTCTGACCCATAATTGTTCCTGTCTGAAAGAACTGCAGGGATGGAAATGGAGAGGAGCCTGAGGAAAAGAAGGCCCAGTGACAGGACCAAAGTGGGACCCAGCTCAAGGGGAGGCCCCAAGGCCTGACACTAGCTTCCCTTTATACTCCTTGCCACTTTATCTTTCAGTGCTTTATTTGGGGTTATTTTTCTTTTGATTTAAATTACTTCCCAGCTTCTGAGTTTGTCTCCATCATGTTTTACTACTTCCATATTAATTGCCATTTTATGTTTCTTCAGAGATATGAGGCTGAGGCTTTAGTTTTGATGTAGCACACATGCGTGGCATGCAAGAAGATCTAGGTTTTAATATCCACGACCACAAAAGTAACTGAGAGGCAGCTGCTTTGTACTGTTCCAGAAGATAACAGGATCTTACCACCTTTTTTCCCCATATGACATAAATAAGAAAGAGACAGAAACATTTTTGATTCCTGACAGACAATACAAACAAAACAGAGGGTCAGCACATCTGAGGGTCATGAGGAAGAAATGAGCATGGTAATTTATCATTATTAAAATTTTTGCCATCATTAAAACACACACACACACACACACACACACACACACACACACACACCAAGGTATGAATGTGGACGTCAGAGAACAATTTGCAGGAGTCATTTCTCCCCTTGAGTCTTCTGGGGTCCAGTGATCCAACTTAGGCCATCAGGTTAGATAGCAAGAGGCTTTACCTTCACCTTGATATTTTTTTAAAAATGAAAATATCCTCATTGCTTGTGTGTCCAAATGTAAAAATAATTGCAAACTGATTTTTAAGGCTTATTTTTAAAGGAACAATAGTACTTGAAAATATTGAGTAAGCACAAATTTTGTTTATTCACTGATTCTGTGATTACCATCATGTCCATTTTAACACCATTCTACCTCTCATCTGCTGCTCTCGTCTACATTTTGGTGAATTGACCTACAGTGGCAGAGGACATGAGCAACAGTACTAAGCATGGACATTAAAGCCAAAGGGAGAAATGTAGGAATCAGAATAGCACCGAGAAATGGGAGTCAAAACAATTGTCCACTCTGGGAAAGCAAGCATTAAGACCAGAATCCTAGATCACGCCTTCTCATAACACTGAACAATTCCTTCCACAAAGGTCTGGAACACTGTAGGAGAGTTTGCTGGTTCTCCCATCTTTTCAGCTTTCTCTTAGTCTCAAGGTCTCCTATGACTCAATGAGACCGTGATACTGAGTTCTTGTCAATGGATAGATGGTGTAGTTCAGAGTTTCAATTATAAAGCTTCCTCATGCCCGTGTTAATGACTGCTTTTGCAACCCACCTGCTGATTTCTAGTGTTGAATAGTGTATTAGTGTTCATCTTCCTTAATTTACTTCTTCATTTTCCTAAAAACAGAATCTAGTTGGCTTCCAATTCCCTGTTACCTTAAACTCTGTGCAGTATGTCTTCATGCATATCTCCCTATGGGTTTATGTGAGAAGTGCTCTGGAATACATACATGAAAATGAATATGGTTTTTGGTCCACAGAGTATATATATAATTAATTTAAGTACCGCAAGATTGCTCTTTGCAACAGCAGTTCCACTGTAAACTCTAATAAGTTCTTTTCTTCTATCTATATCCTTAGGAGCTGCTCATATGTCTAAGCTTTCTAAGTTTGCTAGCAAAACAAATATAAATTAATTGTAATTTAGTTATTGATTATCTGAATAGTAATGAGTATGAACCTTTCTTCATCAGCCTCTAAGAATTTTGATTTTCTTTCCCCCAGGTATACATTTATAACATTTTATCAGTTTAGGGCAGTATGTTTCCTTTTTCTGGGAGTATTTTACTTATGTCAGTTATTAGTCCTTTGTTAAAGTTATTGGAAATATATTTCTCCATATGTCATCTCTTACCTTTGTTCATGGTATCCATTACCTAACAGAAATCATTTTCATTTAATCAGATTTATCAGTCTTCTGTTTTTTTGTATCTATTTCTCATGTGTGTTTGAGCATGTCCCCTGGCTGCCACAAGCATGCTCACACATATGCACCTGTATACACATGCACAAACACAAATATATGTCTATCTATCTGTCTGCCTGTCTGTCTATCTTGTACAAATTAGTAAATGAATTTAAAAATAATATAGGAATATATCTGTATGTCTTAGAAGTAGATAATTTCTTAAACAAAACCTTAGAAATAGTAGTATGGCTGGGAATAGAGTGTGTGTATGTGTGTGTGTGTGTGTGTGTGTGTGTGTGTGTGTGTGTGTGTATGTGTCCACTCTGGAAAAGCAAGCATTAAGACCAGAATCCTAGATAATGCTTTACTGGCTGGTTTTGTGTGTCAACCTGACACAAGCTGAAGTTATCACAGAGAAAGGAGTTTCAGTTGAGAAAATGCCTCCATGAGATCCAGCGCTATGGCATTTTCTCAATTAGTGATCAAGGGGGGAGGGCCCCTTGTGGGTGGTGCCATCTGTGGACTGGTAGTCTTAGAGGTCTATAAGAAAGCCAGCTGAGCAAGCCAGGAGAAGCAAGCCAGTAAGCAGCATTCCTCCATGGCCTCTGCATCAGCTCCTGCTTCCTGACCTGCTTGAGTTCCAGTCCTGACTTCCTCTGGTGATGAACAGCAGTGTGGAAGTGTAAGCTGAATAAACCCTTTCCTCCCCAACTTGCTTCTTGGTCATGATGTTTGTGCAGGAATAGAAACCCTGACTAAGACAGATGCCTTCTCATAACATCAAACAATTCCTTCCACAAAGGTCTTGAACATTGTAGGAGAGCTTGCTAGTTCTCTCCCCCCCTCCTTTTTTTTTTTTTATCAGTTTACTGCCCTAAAGTCATAAAATGTATAAATTTATATCTGGGGGAAAGAAAATCAAAACTCTTAGAGGTAGATGAAGAAAGGTTCATACTCATTACTATTCAGATAATCAATAACTAAATTACATTTAATTGATGTTTATTTTGCCAGCAAACTTAGAAAGCTTAGTGTGAGCATCAAACTCAGGGCCTTATGTAGACTGAGAATGTGCTCTACCACTGTGCTATATTTCCAGCCCCACTGTGGTTTCTAAGGTTCGGTTTAAGGAATTGTTATCTATGTCTAAGACATAAAGATATATTCCTATATTATTTTAAAATTCATTTACTAATTTGTATGTGATATATGTGTGTGTGTGTGTGTGTGTGCGCGCGCGCGCGCGCACGCACGCATGCACAGGTGCATATGTGTGAGCATGTAGTAGATGCCAGAGAACAAGCTTGGTTTTCAAACCTTTAGGTGCCATCCACTTTAATATTTGAGACAGAATTTCTCACTGGCCTAGAACTCCAAGCAGAGTAAGCTGGCTGGCCAGTGAGTCCTCCTGCCTCCACAGATCCAGTACTGGGTTATAAGCAGGCACAACCGCATCCAGATTTTTGTAAGTGGATTCTCCAGGATCAAAATCAGGCTCTCATGTTTACTCAGCAAGCACTTTATCAACTGTCCTATCTCTTCAGCCCATGTATTACTTTCTATTAGTTTCAGATTGTTCATCCTCTATAGTTCAAGTTCATATACTTCATGTTAGGGAGAGGTGAATAGTGAGTCAATATTACCAACAGTACACACTAACTAGTCAATTTATTTCCTATTGATTTATGTTGCCAATTTCACAGTTTATTGCTTCTCTATTTAAGTCTTTCTATAAGCTTTTCCATTTATCTGTATATCTTTCCCATACTACCATTATTATCATGGTATGGAAGGGACAGATGTTGCTCACCAAATGATCTGTGAACTTATATTCTCCACTTGCTTTGCATATAGATTATTGGGCAAAACACTGTCAGTAAAAGTAGCATGGATGAGTTCTGGACCACAGTGGTTATTTTTTTGTATGACAAGCAATATACTGAGTTATGAGATTGAAGAAGCCTGGATGCCTGAGTTTGTGGTACTTGCCTATTCTGGATAATTGATACAAGATAAAATTTAAATTATTTCTCTTTAAGAACAGTTCTTACTGAATATCATAATTTCATATTATCATTTCCTTTATAAATTAGTGGTTTTATTTGCATCTTTAACAGGTGTCTAAAACAGGCTGATGTCCATGGGCATAGTTAATGATATATTTTTTTCAACATTAAATACAGCTTTTTTCTTTTTAACACATTCAAAACTCTATTAAATCTACATACTATTGAACCCAAAAGCAATGGAAAAATATAATTGCTTTTTAAATTTTAATCACCAAGTTCTTCATTTAATCCTTTAAATATTTTAACATAGGCTTAAAATAGCACAAGAAATTTAAACATTTTATAATCTCAAATTCTTATCATCACAACAAAGTAATACAAATTAAAGATCAAAGTCTGCACAGAGCAATTTTTACAAAGATTTTATAAAGAACAGATCAAAATTATCACATAATTTTGTATACCAAAGACATTAAAACTCAAAAGAAAACACTTCTTTTTTATTTTTTTTTAATTTATCATTCCATTCGTTTACATCTCAAATGATATTCCACTTTCCCGTTACCCCCTCCACCAACCGCCCATCCCATGATATCCCACTTCCCGGTTACCCCTCCATACCCCCCTATCCCATATACACCCTCCCCTCCCCTTTGCCTGTGTGAGAGTGCTCCCCCATCCACCCACACTCTCCCACCTCACCTTTCTGGGCCAAGGGCCTCCCCTCCCATTGCTGTCGGGTAAGGCCATCTTCTGCTACATATGTATCTGGAGCCATGGATCCCTTCAGGTACACTCCTTGGTTGGTGGTCTAGACTCTGGGAGCACTGGGTGGTCCGGCCAGCCTATGTTGTTCTTCCAATGGGGTTGCAACCCCCCTCTGCTTCTCCAGTCCTTCCGCCAGCTCCCCCACCAGGTTCCCTGAGCTCAGTCTGATGGTTGGCTCCAAGCATCCACATCTGCTTTGGTCAGTTGCTGGCAGAACCTCCCAAAGAACAGCCATACCAGGTTCCTGTCAGCAAGCGCCTCTTGTTGACCACAGCAACAGTGTTGGGTTTGGCGTCCGCAGACATGATGGGTCCCCAGGTGAGGCAGTCTCTGATAGGCCCTTCCTTCAGTCTCTGTTCCATTTTTTGTCCCCGTTCTTCCTTTGGACAGGAACATGTCTGGGTTAAAAACTTTGAGATGGGTGGGTGGCCCCATCCCTGGACCAGGGGCTGTGCCTATCTACTGGAGGTGGTCTCTACAGGTTCTATCTCCCCCTTCTCTGTGCATTTGGCTAAAGTCATCCCTGTTGGGTCCTGGGAGCTTCACGCTTCCCTGGTGTCCAAGAGCAAGAGAACACTTCTGCAGAGAATTATGGAGGGGATGGGAATCTAGACAAAAGATAACAAATAACAAAACATACAGCCACTGTATACTTGACCTGAACATAAGAGGCCAGAACTTGTCAGTAGCAACTGGCAAAGAACATCTTTTTTTTTTTTTTTTTTATAAAAGAGGCACCAATACTTTGGTCTTTTTTTTTTCCCCAATTTTGGACATAAGGCTGAGATATGAAGCCCAGGCTAGACTCAAAATTGCAATTCATCAACTTAACTCTCTCAGCACTGGGATTACAAGAATGTGGAAGGCCAAAGAGGGTGCCAGATCTCTGGTTTTGAAGTTATTAGTAATTATGAAGAGCCCATCGTGAGTGCTGGGAATCTCTGGTCCTCTGCAAGAACAGTAAGTTCTCTTAACTGTTGAGACACTTCTCAAGATTCTCCATGGCATAGTTGAAATGTAATAGAGGTGAGAACTTTCCCAATAAGGAAAAATCTTGGAAAACATGTAGGCTCCACAATGGAGCTAATGTCATGATGCTCAGCACTGAAGTACCCAACTCTTTCCTCCTTTGTGGAGACCAGATCACTCAGAGGAGAAGAAAGGCAGAGCTGTCCTCTTAAACTGGAGATAACAAATGAATCTAAGAGTGTTGGAAATGAAAAGTTTGCATATCACACATTGGTATTCCAACAGTCTGTGAGTTCAGGAAATTAGAGGCAGATACCATGCAGAGGCTAGCACAGTAGTCATGATGTCTGTCCATTGGTCTCTCCTGAACAGTTTTGAATACTTCATATATAAACCGATTGGTACCATGTGTAGTCTCTCTCTTCCCTGAGTGTTAGGAAAGTGCCATTTCTAAGGAAATCATGGAGGTATTGATTATAGAAGATGATGTGGGTACAGCTTAGGGAGATGGCTTGGTCGATAAAAATACTTGCTGTAAAGTTCAGATCCCAGAACCCATGTGTCATTGTTTGATTTTCTGTTTCTATGATCAAAAGCAATTTGGAGAGGAAAGGGCTTATTTTTGCTTACTTGTTATAGCCTATCACTGAGAAAAACCAAGGCAGGAACTCAAGACAGGAACCTGGAGGCAGGAATGGAATCAGAGACCATGAAACACTGTTGCTTTACTGGATTGACTCCCCCGGCTTACTAATATTTTTTAAATACAGCCCAGGCCCATCTACCCAGGGATGGCTCTGTCCACAGTGGGGTAGATCATCCTACATCAATTGGCAACCAAGAAAATGCCTCCAGAGACATATTCACAGGCCAATCTGATGGAGGAAATTCCTCAGTTGAGATTCCTTCAATCTCCTGAAAAAGGAGAAATCTCCCTTAAGATCTGCAGGAAAAGGGAATGTTTCCTTTCCTTTTCTTTTAAAAAAATATGTATTTTTTTTCTGTTTTTCGGTGCCCACAAAGGCCAGAAGAGGACACCCGATACCCTCCAATGGAAGTTACAGATGGTTGTGAGATAGCACTAAACCCACACTCTTTACAAGAACAGCACGTGCTCTTAACTGCTGACCCAACTGTTCAGCCCACCTTAAAAAATAGATTTTGGAATATTTTCAGCCTCTCATGTACAGCAACTATCTTTCAGCTCACACAGAAAAATTTGGAGATGCTTGATTACCAGTATCTTTAAGTCTTGGAGCTAGTCTGGTCTGTTAGGCGCTACTGGTCATACAGTAGAGATAGAAGACACCTTCACTAGCAATGAAGGAGACCACCACCATCATTTTCTGCATTTATTTCAGCTGTTAACACTTAAGTTTTTCTGTTACACTTCCCTTTATAGCCTACAAAACATTCAAAGGCATACTCTAATAGCCCAGAGCACAAGCATTTGGTTTTGTTGGTGTGGTAGTTGTTTGAGACTGCATAGCCATAGAGCTCAGGCTAGCCTTGAACTGGTGATCCTTCTGCCTGCTTTCCAAATGCCACTATGTCTGGTTCAGATTTTTATTTTGTTTTGCTTTAGTTGTTGTTATTTTGAGACAAGATCCCATGGAGTTCAGGTTGGCCTTGAATTTCTAATCCTCCTGCTTCAGCCTTGTAAGTGGTAAGGTTATAGGCCTGGTCCATTAGACTCAGCTTGGATCATGGATTTAAAAATAAAATTTCATTTTTTTCTCTTTTCTATCTGAAGTGAGTTTTGGTCCAATAAGCTAATTTATGATATTATTTGAATTTGTTGATAATTGACATATGTCCAAGTTCATAGTCAGTTGTAAATGTACTATGTTTACTTAAAAAGGGGATATTGAAAAAATTTGTTTTACATCTGAACCACAGGGACTCTGCCCTCTCCTCCCAGTCTCTTTCCCCCACTTCCCGTCCTTCCCCCTCTCCATGCCAATCTACTCCCCCTTGGTTTCTCTTCAGAAAGAGGCAGGCTTCCCATGATTGTCAACCAGCCATGACATATCAAGTTACAGTAAGATATTTTAAGGTTAGGTGAGGAGGAAAGGGTCGCAAAAGCAGACAAAATAGACAGCCCCTCCTCCCACTGTTAGGAGTCCCACATGAAGACCAAGCTACACAACCATAACATATGCAGAGGACCATGGTCTGTGGTTGGCAGTTCAGTCTCTGCGAGCACCTGTTGACCCAGGTTAGTTGACTCTGTGAGCTTTCTTGTGGTGTCCTTGACCTCTCTGAATCCTTCAATCCTTCCTCCCCATCTTCTGCAGGATTAAAAAAGAGGGTATTTTACTTTTATTGGGTTCTGTATGTTTTTATTAAATCAGCTTGTTGATTGCAGTGCTCAGCATTCTGTATCTTTGCTGTGTATTTTCTTTTCTATGTTTAAAGATTGAGAGAATACATTCAATTCTGTGTGATTGATCTGATGGTAACTTTTATAGTTCTGTAAGAGTTTTCTTTCAAGTTTTACTTTATTTTTTCTTTTACCCATGAACACATTTTATTTTGATCAAATCCGGACCTCTTTTCCCCTTCCAATTTCTCTCAGATCTGTCTCCCTATGTCCCCTGCCCAACTTCATGTCTTTATTTAACTTAATAAGTTCAATTAGTGTTGCCTGCATGCATGTTGGCATTGAGCTGTCTACTGTAGTATGAGCAATATGTACTCTTTTGAGAGAGGACCTAGAACTTGCTACATAGCTTAGACCTGCCTGCTGTCTTTCCTTACCAAGTGCTGGGAACATAAGCATGCACCACCACACTGGGAAGTATTTTTGTTCAAAAATTTGATGTGATTTTATTGAATACACCTTAAGATTTTTCTAGTAATGTTTAATGACTTTTTTGAAGTCCTTTTGCATTTACAAGAAATTGCATGAACACTACAGAGAAATCTCTTTCACTTTTCACATAGTTTTTCTCAATGTTTAAGTTACCCAGAACTATTATACCATATCAAAATTAGGAAACTGACACTAGAACAAAACATTCATATAACTGTGTCATTTTATCATACTGCTGCAATCAGGATACAGGTCTAACCCACCCCAACATAGATCTTCCTTTGTCGTTGCAAACTTCTTACTCCACTGGATCCTGGATTGCTGGCTCTATTCTCCACTTCTCTCTATTTTGACAATTTAAGATTTTTTTAAAGACAGGTCACTATTTGTTCTGGTTGTCCTGGAAGTCACTATGTATACCAGGTTGGTCTTGAACTCACAGAGATCTGTCTGCTTCTGCTCCTCAAGTGCTGGGATTAAATTTATGTGCCATCAT
The DNA here is from genome assembly GCA_028551405.1 of Uromys caudimaculatus. NCBI lineage: Eukaryota > Metazoa > Chordata > Mammalia > Rodentia > Muridae > Uromys > Uromys caudimaculatus. The sequence goes on from CM052722.1 coordinate 71,507,979, forward strand.
GCCAGGCCAAGAATATTTTAAAAGTGGAAACATAGTATGTGACTTCAATTTTTTTATGGGGCTAGAGAGATGACTCAGAGGTTAAGAGCACTATCTCCTTTTTAAGGAGGCACCTTAGATGAAATGCCTGACCATAGGGAGAGGGAACTTGTAGAGTCCACCTCCAGTAGAAAGACAGGGCATCAAGTGGAGGAATGGGGTTGCCATTCCAGTCAAAAACTCTGACCCAGAATTGTTCCTGTCTGAAAGAACTGCAGGGACAAAAATGGAGAGGAGCCTGAGGAAAAGGAGATCCAGTGACAGGCCCAAAGTGGGATCCAGCTCAAGGGGAGGCCCCAAGGCCTTGACACTATCACTGAGGCTATGGAGCTCTCACAAAAAGGGACCTATCATGGCTGCCCTCTGAAAGACCCAACAAGCAGCTGAAAGAGTCAGATGCAGATATTTGCACCCAACCAATTGATAGAAGCTGCTAACCCCCGTGGTTCAATTAGGGAAAGGCTGATAGAAGCTGAGGAGGAGGGTGACCCTGTAGGAGGACCAGCAGTCTCAATTAATCTGGACCCTTGAGATCTCTTAAACACTGGACCACCAAGCAGGCAGCATACAGGAGCTGGTCCCAGGCCCCTGACACATATATAACAGAGGACTGCCTGGTCTGGCCTCAGTGGAAGAAGCACCTAACCCTAGAGAGATTTGAGGCCTAGGGAGTGGGGAGGCCTGGCAGGAGTGGGAACATCCTCTTGGAGACACAGGAGAGGAGGAATGGGATGAGGAACTATGGGAGGGCAGACCTGGAACAGGGCAGCGACTGGACTGTAAAAAAAAAAAAAAAAAAAAAAAGAGCACTATCTCCTTTTCCAGAAAATACAGGTTCAATTCCCAGGAACAACATGCAGCTGACAACTGTCTGTTAACTCCAGTTGCAGGGGATTTGATGTCCTCTTTTTGCCTACCTGTACAGACATGCATGTAGACCAAACTTCCATACACACAAAAAGTTTAAAAATATTTTCATTACTTATATTTCTTTGTGTGTGTGTGTGTGTGTGTGTGCGTTTGTGTGTGTGTGTGTGTGTGTGTGTGTGTACTCGTGCATGCGAGTGTGCGTGCCTGTTTGTCTGTGTGTCTGTCCACGGGTGCATGTGCACTTGAGCCAAAGTGCTCATGTGGAGGTTAGAGAACAACTTGTGGGAGTTGGTTATATACTTTCAACAAGCGGGCCTGGGGATTGAACTAAGGTCCTTAGTTAGGCTCGATGGTGATCATCTTTATCCACTGAGACATCTCACTGCCCAATGCATGACTTTTTGATATGTTCCTCAGTACAAGGCCCATCCTTGTTTGTACCTATGTACTAACATGCTACATCCTTGTTTGTACATGTCTTTTCACTGACAAACAGCCCTGGTGTTGATGTAAAGCAGTTTGTTAAGGCATTCAACTCTCTTTATTATAATAAATTTTTTCTCTCTTAAAGTCTTTAAAAAAGTGTTTAGGCTATTTCTGCTAAGTTTTGCTTAGTGTTTCTATAGTATAACTTTTTATGTTTCTTATTTCCAAAGTTTCTCTTTGCTTATTCATTAGTATGTGGCTGGATTTTCAGATTCAGATATCTTTTAATGAGTGGATGCAGCCTATTTTCATTACTGTAGTTAGTAATACATTTAACTCTGTGTGTGTGTGTGTGTGTGTGTGTGTGTGTGTGTGTCCATGTGCGTCTGCACATGTGACTGTAGGTGGCCACTGAGTCCAGAAGAGAATATCAAAGGCCCTGGAGCTACAGTTATCTGCTGCCCATTATGGGTGCTGAGAGCCAAGCTCTGGTTCTTAACTGCTGAGCCATTTCTCTAGGCCCCTCCTCTCTTTTTTTATATTGTACTGTCTTAACCTCACACCTAAGGTATTTTAAATTTTCAAAATTTGAGTCTCATATGAGACGTTTTTCTAGTTTCTTCCTCATCAAGGCACACTGGGAACTAATTTTGTAAAAGCCCAAAGAGACTCAGGATTTCCCAGATCACTTATTTCAGTTATCAGTATTCTTTGTTTCACTAAAGTGATCTGGCAAGGCAGTAAATTCAACTTATACTGCAATTAAGCAATGAAGAAGCCTACCTTTAAAACTCATTCCCTTGGAGGTTTGTCTGGCAGCTCTAAGTGGAAGGGATTCTTATAGTAAGCTTCCTTAATTTCTTTATCTGTTATGTTGAACCCCCTATTGAGGCCGACTAACTGTTTTTTACTAGAAGTTCTCAGTTTTCTTAGAAACAAATATCTGATCCTATCCAATTTGTAAGGAATAGTTCAGTGGCCACATTTCAGGAATAATAGAATAATACATAGCTGAAGGCCAATTTCTAGGTCTATTATCATTTTACAAATTAAATAAGAACTGCTGTCTTACGCTTCAGAAACATCTACTTTATGCTGTTGACTTTTACATGGCATGTGATTTAACACACTCAAATCTAGTCTTCACAAAATAGAATGTCTATTATATGTTGGGTGGGTTTTTTGCACATTCATAAGACCTGGATACACATGTCTATACAGAATAGGTTTCATTTCAAGGGGGATAGAAGATTCCAATGTCAATCAGGGCAAAGGGAGATGGTTAAAATATTTCAGCAACTGCAATGAAGCTAACAGATGCTGGTGTACCCATCTGTAGTGTATGAGCTCAAATGTTAATTCTAAGTCAAGCAGAAAAAGACATGACTATGGCAGGACTGGCATCTCTTCAGGCTCTCCTTATTAATGAGTCAGAAAATCCTGAGTCTATCCTCATCACAGCAATGCTATTAATTATTGAATGACCATGGGTGCAATAACACTAAACCTGGGTAAGAGCAATTCTAGGCTCCAAAGCTTCCTCCAGCTCTCCCTTAGAAGGATGGAAAGGCCGCTACCTTCATTATGGTTACTAATGTCCCCAGAAAAATCTTCAAGTACTATAAGTAGTCAAGTTAACAGGCGAGCATTCTAGTTCTCCATTTTTTTTTCTTCCTAAAAGCTAAGATTTTATTGTTGGGGAAAAGTACTGTGAAATGCTTTCCTCAAAGGAATTCTTCTGCCTGCTAAATTTATAAGTGTGAAAAGCTACAGATTACATGAAAGTTCTCCTTTTTTTGGCTCCATGTATGGTGTTTGTCTTTATAAATCTGGTTTATTTAACTTTGCACAATGACCCCTGATTCCATTCACTTTTCTAAAAATGTCATATTTTTTTTTAATGGATAAATAACGTTCTGTTGTATATGAATACCACATTTTTTTCTTATCCTTTCTTTTAAAAAAATTAATTTATTTATACCTAAGTAAAAATGATATTCTATGACCAATAGCTACTTCAGTGAACAATTTAAATCACTGATCAGTGGTTCTCAACCTTCCCAATGCGCGACCCTTTAATACAGTTCCTTATGCTGTGCTGACCCAATCATTTGCATTGGTACTTCATAACTGTAATTTTGCTATTGTTATGAAATGTAATGTAAATAGCTGTGTTTTCTGGTGGTCTTAGGTGACCCCTGTGAAAGGTCATTTGATCTCCCCCAAAGGGGTCACGACCCACAGGTTGAGAACCACCAACTTAAATAATTTTTCTTCAAGAAAACCATTCATTGACTTAAGCTAGCAGCACAGTGTTTTGCATGTACTTCCTATTTTGTCACATAGAATACTTGAAAGACAGGTACTCAAGCATTGAGAGTTATCACAAGTATTATTTCATAATGAACAAGGACTTTGTTGAAACCTTTCAAAATAAAACTGGATTTTAAGCATTTGTGTATGCCACTGTAAAAAAAAAATGCAATCACTACTAGTATAGTTTGATGTCACTGTCTTGATTCCTGCTGTGACACTGATAATTTTCTCATTGTTTTTGTACCAAATGTTAATCCTGTGAAAACAGCAAATAACATGTTAGTATTGTTTTGAGAGTAGTTTTGACCGTATATTTTCAGTAATAGTTTGTGGGCTATATACTGAGAGCTACTGATGTGAAATATGACCCCAATTTATATAAAGAATACGTAGAAATATTCACACTAAATATCTGAAAGAATTTCACTTATGTGAACCTTTATTAATATGTCATAAACTTAAAAGTTATGCCTTTTGGATGGCCTTTACTTCAGTTTCTGCTCCACTCTTTGTCTCTGCATTTTCTTTAGACAGGAGCAATCCTAGGTTAAAATTTTTGAGATGGGTGGGTGGCCCCATCCCTCAACTGGGGGGCCATGCCTATCTACAGGATATGATCTCTACAGGTTCTCTCTCCCCTTTGTTGGGCATTTCAGATAATGCCCTCCCTGTTGGGTCCTGGGCGCCTCTTGCTTTCCTGGCATTTGGGACTTTCTAGTGGCTACCGCAGTTCCCCATCCCCCACTACTACACTCCTCTGTCAAATTCCTGACCCTCTGTACTCCCCACCCCTGTCTCCCACACCTGATCCCACCCCCTTTTTCCCTTCCCCTCCTCTCTCCCTCACAGGTCCCTCCCTCCCTCTATTTTCCATGATTATTTTGTTCCTCCTTCTAAGTAGGACTGAAGCATCCACACTTTGGTCTTCCTTCTTGTTAAGCTTTATATGGTCTGTGAGTTGTATCGTGGGCATTCCGAACTTTTGGGCTAATATCCACTTATTAGTGATTACATACCCTGTTCGTTCTTTTGTGACTGAGTTACCTCACTCAGGATGATATTTTCAAGTTCCATCCATTTGCCTGCCAATTTCATTAAGTCATTGTTTTTAATAGCTGAGTAGTGCTCCATTGTGTAAATGTACCACATTTTCTGTATCCATTCCTCTGCTGAGGGACATCTGGGTTGTTTCCAGCTTCTGGCTATCATAAATAAGGCTGCTATGAACATAGTGCTGCCCCACCTAGGGATCCATCCCATCTGTAGACACCAAACCCAGACACCATTGTGGATGCTAGGAAGTGCTTGCTGGCAGGAGCCTGATACAGCTGTCTCTTGAAAGGCTCTGCCAGCGACTGACCAATGCAGATGCAGATGCTCGCAGCCAACCATTGGACTGAGCATGTGGTCCCCAATGGAGGAGTTAGGGGAAGGACTAACGGAGCTGAAGGGGTTTGCAACCCCATAGGAAGAACAACAATACCAACCAACCAGATCTCCCAGAACTCCCAGGGACTAAACCACCAACCACAGAGTATACATGGAAGGACCCATGGCTCCAGCTGCATATGTAGCAGAGGATGGCCTTATCTAACATCAATGGGAGGGGAGACCCTTGGTCTTGTGGAGGCTCAGTGCCCCAACGTAGGGGAATGCTAGGGTGGTGAGGTGGGAGTAGATGCATGGGTGGGTGGGGGAGCACCCTCATAGAGGCAGGGAGGAGGGGTGATGAGATGGGGGTTTGCAGAGGGGAAACAGGGAAGAGGGACAATATTTGAAATGTAAATAAATAGTCAATAATAAAATAAAAGTCGTGTCTTTTAATGGGTGTATAGGTCCCTTCTCAGCCTTTTGGCTACAATCAAGTTTAATTCTTGTATAGAAATATATTAGTTTTAATTGTTTTTAGCTGAATTAATAATGATTATATTCCTGTGCACAAAATCATGTTATGTGTACACATTATGGGGCAATTATGTTACTTTATAAAATATATCTCATCTACTTTTGTTGCTAACATGGTGATGCTATCTCTAGTCATGATGTGCAATATATCTCTGTTTCTCTGTCTCTCTCTCACAGACACACACGCACACACGCTGAGGGTACAAGGAAAATCCCACCCTAACTCTTTTTCTAAAGGTGCTGACCTGTAGCTTTGGGAATCCTACCAGGGGTCAGCACCAAAGGTCCTTTTATTCTGATTTTTCCCATCCTAAATGAGATTTGGTCACGATATGGTCTTCACAGTTGTCTGGGAGAGCCCTTCCCTGACAGAACTTGTCAGGTAGTAGGTCTTGGATGTGTGTGTGTGTGTGTGTGTGTGTGTGTGTGTGTGTGTGTTTGTGTATGCGAGTGCGTGTGCACACATGTGCCTATGCTTGTGGTGTGCATGGATGCCTAAGTGTACACTTGTGTCATATTACCACCTCATTTCATCATTCATAATTTTAGGTGCACTTTATTATAACTTTCAAATGCTCATTTTATCTCTACCCTTAAGCCCATGTCAGCTTCAATTCATCTTGCAATTGCCACCAGATTACCTTTTATGTGCGTGTTCATATGTTTGGAACTAGAGGACATTCTCAGGTATCATTCTCAGGAATTCCATTCCTCCTTTGATACACGGTCTCTCACTGGCCTGGAGCTCATCAATTAGGCTAGACTGGCTGGCCAGTGAGGCCCAGAGATCTCCTTGTCTGGTCACCCCCAGAGCCAGGATTATAAGTGGACAGTATCACACACAGCATTTTTAAGTGGGCTCTAAAGATCAAACCCAAGTCCTCATACTGGTGAGGCAAGGACTTTACCATGTAAGCTATCTGGCAGCCCTGTTTTTCCTTTTATTTATGTACATTTTAAAGTGTCCTGTTACACCCTGAATAACAGAATATTTTGGTACTCAAGCTGAAGGTTTTGAACCTTAAAAACAAACAAAAAGAACGTCTTCACCTTAAATTATCATCTTTATCATTATCAGTCCTCTTCCACAGGTTGTTTTTCTGTTTCAGGGAAAACTAGGTTCCTCCTTATCAGAGGAACAGAATTCCTACCCCTATATCTGTCTTCACATCATTTCTCCTTTCTAGGCCACTCTTCTATGCTGTCCTTCCGGCTAATCTTAAGTGCATCCTTCACTGATATTCTGCTCATCTTCCCAGATAACAAGCATCTGACCCTGAGCCTATGCCCAGGTTAGTAGTCCATGTTCCTTACCTTTGCAGCCAGACTTAATTAAAGCACCAGAACAATTTCTTGCCATTTGCAACATATACTTTATTGATGGCACACATACGAAGTCTTTGGTGACAAAATTCAAGTCAAAACAAGATAAGAGCTGAGTAGGCCATTCATGGGCAGGATTGCTATCAGTTCACATAGAGGACCCAGGGAAAATATTCCACCCAAGCAGCACAATTCAAATCACAGGACTACACGACTACAGGACTATTTGGTATTCAGAAAATGGTTCAGCTTAAAGCTGGTGACTATCACAGATAACATCACTCTGAATGATACATTATTCAAAACTGGCAGCTGAATAATTCCTATACTACACACACAAGTGGAAAAGCAATAGTGTCTCACTGCTAACACTTCCAGACTGTTAAACTGAGAGATCGCATATCTTGAGGGCACAGATCAATCAGAATTTGTTTACCAGCTTTATAACTTTCACTTTCACCAAGAGGTCATGGTGATTTGCTAAGGCTCGAATTTTCTTCACACACACACCAGATGTAGTACATAGGTAAAACAGGGACCCCTTGTTGAATTCTCTGTAGTTGAACACTTCTGCTCTGAGGTTGTCAAAGATAATCTCAAATAGAGTAAGGGCATTGATAAGAATTTCTGATTCCACATAAGAATTATAAAGGGAACTAAACGAGGACGGCACTTGAGTGCCGAGAAGTTTTTTTAGCATGTCTGGATTTTCAGCAAAGTTTGAAAGTATTTTCAGAATCTCAACCTTGATTTTTCCACCCCCCTGAGATAACAATCGGAAAAAGTTTGCAATGGAATTGACAAGCAGGTGCTGGTAGTCATTAGTTATAGTCATGTTCGTTAAAAATTTTAGCCCAACTACCTGTACTGCCGAGTTCAGGTTAGAAGCCATGATATCATCCATCACTTTATTCATGTACACCTGAAGTCGGCCCTGGTTTTCGTAATTTTCACTCAGGTTATTCATGGCCATTAAGGCTTTTTCCTTAATGTGGGGGTCAGTTTTGTTGATCATGTTTGCAATAATTGGGAGGCCTCCCAACTTTCGGATTGTTTCTTGATTACATGAATAATTGGCATTGTTGCTCAGGGTGAGCAGGGCTACTTGCTGAATGAAGGGATCATCTGATTTCTGAAGCAAGGCTAGGACTTTCCTCAGATCTCGAACACCCAGAATCTCATCGATTTCATATGGAAAGGGGCGCTTATGCATGGGGATGGTTCTCTTCCCTTTCCCTCGCTGCTGGACTTCCGGCTCAGAATCAGAATCGGACTCTGTATCAGTCCACCCAGATTCCCCTTCCTCAGATTCAGGAATCTCTGCTAGGAAGGCCTGCCCCCCGTTAGCAGAAGCAGCAGCGGCAGCTGCAGCCCCATCACCGGGACGGAACCCCATCCCCAACTCATCCACTTCAACCTTGTTCTTCCTATTTTTGCCCTTGCCTCCACTCCTGTTCTTGTTCGAACCCTTGCCTCCACCTTTGGGTACAGCTCCAGTGGCTGACCCGGCCTTAGGTATAGCTCCAGTGTGAGCTCCAGGGGCTGCTTTCTTGCCAGTGGCTGCTGTCTTAGAGGACCCTGAAGTCCCAGGAGTCTCTGCAGCCCCAGAATGCATGGGCAGAGAAGCCTCAGCTACCATGGCAGGTGTTGCTATTCTAGGAGTCTCTGTGGCTTCAGTAGCTGCTGCCACCCTAGGGACCTGCATGACCTCTGTGGTTGCTGTCCTCTGGGTAGATGCTGCTGCCCTAGGAGTTGCTTGTCCTCCAGAAGGCACTGCTGCCCCAGAATACTGGACTGCCATGGGAGGCACTGCTACCCCAGTAGATTGGGCTGCCACAGGATGCACTGCTGCCCCGGGAGACTGGACTGTTCTGGCAGGCACTGACGGGACTCCCCTGGGAAGTACAGATGATGGGGGTGGAAGAGGAGGTATCACCGTGCCAGGAGACTGGGTTACCCTGGAAGCTGCTGGTGGCCCAGCAAAGTGGGCTGCCACAGGAATGTAGACTGCTCCAGGAGGTGCTACTACTGCCCAGGAAGGTGCTGCTGGCATAAGAGACTGGACTGCCATAGGAGGTGCTGCTGGTCCAGGATGTGCCACTGCCCAGGGAATTGCTGTTGGCCCAGGAGACAATATTGATGGTGAAGGTGCTGCTGGCCCAGGAGTCTGGGCTACCCTGGGAGATACTGCTGGCCCAGGGGATGCTGCTGGTCCAGAAGCCTCTGTGGTGCTGGGAGTTTCCACCACTTTGGGAGCCCCTACTATTTCTGGAGCCTCTGCAGCAGTGGGAGCCCCTGCCACTTTGGGAGGAGGTGTAACTGCACAGGCAACTGAAGGCATGACTACTGATTCAGTATTAGCCTCAGTTCCAGCCCTATTTACCTCCTGGACCTTACTTTCTGCCCCGTTCTGAACCTTAGGACAAGGAGCAGCTGGTGCCACTTCTTCAGCTACAGCTGTGGCAAGATTGGATGCTTCTTGGGCCTTGTTCATTGTCTCAATACTGACTGGGGTTGGGGGATTGAATCCTGGCCCAAGGTCAATTGTGAATCCAGCTCTTAGCCCAGATCTAGCCCTGGTTCCAGTACCCACAGAGGCCCGGTTCTTGGGTTTGGGCAGTCTCTTCTTCTTTTGGTCCTTTCCCCTAGTATATTTGTAGACACAGTACCAAGCACTAGCTCCAATCACTATTCCAGCAGCTACACAGCCAGCATCCCGAGCTCGGCTCATGGTACACCTGGAGTGATTCTCTGGTCCAGGTTGTGGAACTGGCGTGAAATGTGTACACCAGTCAAATTGAGGCTCTGAAGCTCAGGTTTGAAAGGTCTTCTGAGGCTGCAAGCTGAGCTGGACCTAGTAAGAGTAAACGATAGGTATGAGAGGCACAGGATTTAGGCTCACTTTGTTTAACTGTCTTCTAGTCTGGGGACATAGGTGTCAAAGCCTGCACTTGCTGATTTAGAGATTAGCTGCAGGTTGTAGCTTCGACTCTAGTTCACCTTCTCAGTGCCATGCCCCAGAATTTATTTGTTCCTAAATGGGGAGGGAATAATATAGAAGCCTGGAAGAGAGGGGAGAATTTGAGATTCCCCTACAATATCCTTACCCCCATTTGAATGTGCTCAGTGCTTATGTACATACCAGCTTCCTGGGATCTGGAGCAAATTTCCACGGTGCTCGCTGCTGCAGAGCCTAAAGGTAGACAGATCTGTGGATAGATGACAGGTGGTTTTGAACCTTGGGTAGACAGATTGTTGTTTCTCCCCTAACTTGCATTCTGGTGGGCCAAAAAAATCCCTCAGGACTCCTCCTATTCTCCCCCAACTTACAAAGACAGGTACCACACGCCCCCTTCCCTGCACCAAAAAGGACAGTCCAGGACAAAGTTGTCTAAAAGAAAGAAAAGATTCAGGGGAAAATATTCTGGCCTCTGCCACACTCACACCAGGGGGACACCATTTCTCACCTCACCCCAAACACTGACCTGCAAGAATTCAGAGGTCTTTTTCCTTCCTCTAACTCAGCCAGAGCTTCACGCGGAGCCTGGGCTGAAGGGCAGAAATACAGACTGCAGGAGCAGAGTAAGAACCTGGTGGACATATCAGCATCCAGAACAAGAGTCTTAGGGTTAACTTTTTTCTCTCTGCACACCACAGAGGCAAAGAATTCCACCTTTCAATTCCTTTAATTCTTCTAGCCTCTCACATCCCACCCATCCCAGTCCCCTCCCCCCATTTGCGCAGGCTTCCCAGGCCTCAACGCCCCCTTTTATTTCGCCCCACCTCTGGCCGCCATTTTTCTGAGACACAGCGCCACACCCCTTCTACTGCTGCAGTGAAGCGGAGGGGACAAGGCGAGAGCTGGCTAAGATGCAGCAGGGGGGATTCCTGCCAGCTATTCTAGTGTTCCCCGCTTATGCTTAGCCATTCTTCATCCCTCACCCTCCCGGCCTAGCTCTGGCCTGTAGAGCCAGGGCCTCTAGGCCCACCTCCTCAGTTTCAGGGTCGTGATTTTCTGTGGTTTCTCTGCTCTGAGCTCCACCTCCCACCCCCATCCCAAATCCCCAGACAACCGCCATTTCTTTAGCCTGCGTACCCGAATTCCTTTTTCTGGGCTGAAAAGACCAGGATGAAGGGCTATGTGGGCCGCAGGTGTCTGGAAAGCAGCTTGGCAGTTAGCATGGCGGTTTAATACCAGGTTCTCTCACGGTCCCCCAGCCTGTGAAGCCCATACAGCGCCAGATCCTCCATCTCTCCCACAGAAGCTGGCACACCCATTTCCTAGAAGGGCAGGGGGTGGGAGGGGAGGGGAGGGAAGGGGAGGGGAGGGAGCAGGGTTGTGGCAGCAAGGTGTCTGAAAAGGAAGGGTGGGAGTGAAAAATACCGATTGCTTCCAAATTTCAAGCGCCTGCGGTCGCCCGATCCCAGCCCCCTTGGCTGGGATTGTATGTGTTTTAGTTCTCCTGCCCCCTCCTCTCAGAACAGCACGGCCTGTAAGGGAGCCGAGCCGACTGTCAAAATAAAACCGCAAAACAGCTGGGGAAGAAGCAAGCGGTTTCTTCCATACACCGCATAGTCCTTTCATGCCATTCTTCCCCTCCCCCACTGCCCGAGTCTGGAAAACCTCGGCCCTTGAGAGTGCAGAGGCGCCTGAGGCCTTGGCCTTCAGCATCCCTAGGCGATTTCTATCCCCCGGGTCCAGAGAATGTTCATTCTAACACTCACCTGGCCAGTTCTGAGGGAATTTTCTCCGTCTCGCCTGGCAGACTTCAGCTTTAATAGCGTTGGTACCCGGAGGAAGATGGCAGGAATGGCCGTAAGGCTTTAAGTACCTTTGCCCACGTCAGCTCTTGGTCACGTGAGAGCCTCATCACCAGTAAGCTTGGGTCCCCGAATTCCACTCCCACCAAGAGCACAAGCCCCCTCCTTTATCCTACTCCTACCTCATCCCACCACAGCAGGTCCTGTCAATCATTCAGTGCCTTTGTAACCTCTGAGCCCCAAAGTAGCCCCTTCTCCCTATAGGAACTTCCTTTCTCTGGTTACTGGGGAGGAGGAGTAGCTTCTAGGAGAACTCTTGACATTTCTTACCTTTTTGTTTTTCTCTTGTGGAATTATCTCAAGTTTTTCCTGGGTTACTCCAAGCTTTTCCTGTCTGTTCTCCATCCTCCAGTGCCTACCTACTTTGACCACTTCCCTTGCTGTTGAGTTTCTGCTCCTGTATTAATAGATAAGGAACAAATACCAAAGAGGAAGCAAGGACCGGACACGAGATCTGTACTTCTGGGAGACCTCTTCTTTGTTTTAAAAAACGGTGACTACACCTTTATTTTTACAGGAATAAGACACAATAAAACAAGAACTCGGTGTGGGAAATAGCAGCAAAAAAATCAAGATTTCTCTCACATTAATTTTGCTTAATTTTTATCACATAGAAAATGAATGCTCTTGACAAATACATTGGAAAATAGACAAAATGGGAAATTTTAGATTTTAAAGCGCGCTAAGTATTTGACCGTCTAAAAATGTATTTTTCTTGATAATATAAATATATTTCCATATGATCTGTGAAATGATCCATGAAGATGCATTCAGTGGCCCTACCTTATTTATTTTGGATAAATAACATCCTATATTTCTTCTTCTGGGATAGCTTTTAGGTTGAATTAATAGGTGATCTTCTCTTTTCTTGTTAGAGAAATACATTTATTCAACATTACCATGCTGTTGCTTACTGCTGTGTGAATCTTCTGCAATTTAAGGGGGTAACTATGACAAATTTGAACACCTGTCCCTGGTTAGGTTCCAGTTTAGTGATTCATCTTTAAGATACGTCTGGGCTAAGAAAAGTAATTGTGTGATGGGTGCAGAATGCTAAAATCGTCCTTGCTTTGTCCAGAAGGATAGAAGCTGCAGTTCTGCTACCCGCTCCAGTACATCTGAGCCTTTAATGATTCCCTGTGTGCAGACATCTGACCATGTCTCTTACTCCCAAAATATACATGGACAGGTCATCAAAATGGTGACATGGGTGAATGCCTTTAGCCCCTTACCTTTCTTCTCTTTGGGGTAACTCAGCAACGCATGAAATAGATTGCTCTTCTCAGCTGTCTCTGGAGCTGAATATTTCAATGAATACAGAAGTGATTGCTGAGGGAAGCTGTTGTTAAATCAGCTTAATGCATATTCTTTTACACAGTGCCCTGGTGAATGTTATCTTTACTATTCTATGTACTACTACTATCTGGTCTAAAAGTTACAGCCTGTTGGTTCCCTCACCTCTGGACACCTCACCTCCAAGGCAACCAGTAAAATTCTAGGTTTGCTGCAAAATAACCGCCATTCATCATCTTCTTTGGTGTTCCCTTAGCCAAGTATATGTCCTGACCCAAACTACAATGCCCAACGGCCATTTCGATTAACCTTGATTAGCTGTTGATACTTAGCTACCTCTGTGGTCCACATGAAATTATATTCATCCTAAAGGTTTTATTTTTGATTGTGTGTGGGTCCAGGTAGATTTTAGGAGGTGGGATTTAGATGTCCTTGACGCCAACAGTTTTTCAAGGGGTTTGTGATCCATTTCTCAGATATTGGCTCCTTAAGGGCTAATAGAACAGCCTAAAGAGTTTGTGTTTTGTGTATCAGTAAAGATTAAGAATCTCTTTTGTTCGGGGCTGGAGAGATGGCTCAGCAGTTAAGAGTACTGACTGCTCTTCCAGAGGTCCTGAGTTCAATTCCCAGCAACCACATGGTGACTCGCAACCATCTGTAATGGGATCTAATGCCCTCTTCTGGTGTGTCTGAAGACAGTTGACAATGACAGTGTACTCATATATACATATAATAAATAAATCTTAAAAAAGAATCTCTTTTGTCTAGTAATAAATATAACTGAGCACATCTGAAGCTTCCCAGCATGAAAGGAAAACTAAATCAAAACAATAAGAAAATATGTAAAATATCAACAAAGAAAGAATGCTGTAGCTTTTCTATTCCTAATTTCTGCTAACAATCTTTGATTTTTTTAAAGAACATTTTAGTAAGAAAATTTATGCTTATTGATCAAGTTCCAAGTGAAACAAAAATCATAAAGGAAATAGGCATTGAAATTTGTATTATATAATCTTCAGATTCACTTGTGGAACACTATTATTCTAAAAATCAAGACTTCCTCCCTAGGAACACATTATGTGAGTCCCTGTCCATTTTTATGTTGTTTTATCTTTCACAAGTTTCTTCAGCTATGTAATTCAGATTATTTGATAATTTTTCTAATATTTTCGTCATTTTGTGGTTAAAAATGCTGTTTCTTTTGTAAATTGTTTATTTATTTATTTATTTATTTATTTATTTATTTATTTATTTATTTATTTATTTATTTATTTATTTATTTTGTGTGTGTGTGTGTGTATGTGTTTGACAGGTATGTGGGTGCACTTGGAAGCCATTAAGACTGGGTTGAATTCCCTGGAACTGGAGTTACGAGCAGTTATGAGTAACTGAATGTGTGTTGGATGCTGAACTGGGTTTCCTGGGAGAGCAGCAAACACTCTTAATCCCTGAGCCATTTCTCTAGCCCAACCACTACTTTTTTTTTTGAATTACAATTTCTGATAGGAAACTTTACATTAAGAAAAAAAATTCTACTTTGATATATTTATTTTCTGCTACCAAGTTTTTGATATCTTAATAGTTCCAATAATTCTTAGGTGACATTTTTGGTTTGGGTAGGTTTATACTAAATGTCATTTCTGTCTTTGGGTTTTTTTTTTTAATTTTTACCAAAGCAGGGATAAATTTTAAACAGGAACAAGATTCAGTGATTTTCAAGTATATGAATAAGTCTGAGTGTAAATTTACATTTTTCCTAATTATTATCCAAATGTTTAATCAAAATATTTGACTGAAGAAAATCCAATTTCCATCAGGAGACATCCTGGATAAGTACCCTTGATTATTATTAAAAAGAAAGATTTGGTTTTTTTTAAAACATATTATTACACAGATAAGACAGAGAGATAAAAAGATTTAATGTCAAGACAATACAACTAAATGCTACTAAATACCTACTTATACAATCTTTGGAAACATTTATTAAAAATAGAAAAGCAGAAATAGAACTGAGTTTCATATTTAAAACGGTTTAAAACAAAGCTTTTCTAAATCTGAGGTACCGTTAGTTGATACCCTCATCCCATGTCATACTTTTAGAAACAAAATGCCAACATAGTGCACAAACCTGATTTGTACATGCAAAATTCAAACTGCTGTGAAAACTAAAGCTATTTTACAAGTTGGTCATTTTCTCCTTTCTAGCATCCATGCTTCCTTCTCTTTGTCTCTCTTTGTTTGATCAGGACATCCTAGAGAGCATCCACATTTTGTTATGCTTTGTTTTATCCCTTAGTGTAACTTGTGTTATTTCTGATATAATCTCTTTTCAAGGTTATTTTTACTTATGTTTACCAGTATCCCACAAAAAGTAATATTCAGAAATATTATCAATGAGTGGATGGAACTTATAAAGTCCGTTGTCCTGGTGGCCTACAGGGGAGTGATAAATCTGCCAGGTCAGAGTGTTTCATGTATTCTTTATCAGGTTAGGGATATTTTCTTATATATCTAACTTAATTTAATCAATAAAGGAATCATTGAATTATATATAATTCTTTTTACTACATAAATGAAGTTTCCCTCTTATTATTTTATTAATAGTTTGAGATTTTAAAAATGACTGGCTTAATTTACTAAGTGCTGAGCTAGGATTATAGTTCAGTGATACAGTGCTTTCCTGCTAGCTAACATGAGGTCCTAGGTTCAATCCATAAGACTTAATACTTTGATTTATAAGATTTCTTTTTTTCTATTAATTTGCTATTGTCAAGAATGATGGAGCTACACTGTCACTTTCATTGTCTTACAGTATATGTTGGACACATCTGGACATATTAAAACTTTTGTAAACTCCAAGCCACCTTCTTGAGTGTTTAAAATAAAAGCAAATATCCTCACTACACAACTGACAAGACTCTACTATAGTCAACCTTATCACACTTCTTCCCTTTCTCTGAGCATCCTAGCTTCCTTGATATGCCTGGGCCAAACTGACAACATCCCCTTCACAGAGCCTTTGTATTTGTTTGGCTTTGTGCTTGAGATTCTCTCCTCCTACATATCATCATATATCCCTTATAATATTTTATTTTACCAAAGGTGAACTTTAAATGTAGCTCAATGGTAGAGTACTTGCATAGCCTGTGCAAGACCCTGGGTTCAGCCTCAGCTGCTCACAAAAGCTGAACTATGTATGCATATAAAAAATATATGGTTACTATATATTGTAAAGAATAATTCATTTCACTGTGACATCTTCATATATGCATGTGATATACTTAAATCATAGTTGCACGCTAATCACCCTCTTTTATTCCCTCCCTCCCTGATCTACTTCTTCCCTAAGAGTCCTTCTTCTCCATTCAGGGTTTTTTTTCTAGGTTCCACATTTGCAAGGAAACATGCAATATCTATCTCTCCTAGTCTTGCTTATTTTTTCATAACATAGAGATTTTCAGTTCCATCCATTTTATTTTTGGCAATGAAAGACTTCCAGCTCTATGACAGAATAATTTTCCAGTCTCTCTCTCTCTCTCTCTCTCTCTCTCTCTCTCTCTCTCTCTCTCTCTCTCTGTGAGTGTGTGTCTCTCCGTCTGTCTGTCTCTGTTTGTCTCTGTCTGTGTCTGTCTCTCTGTCTCTCTCTGTCTCTCTCTGTCTCTCTCTCTGTCTCTCTTTGTCTCTCTGTCTCTCTGTCTCTCTCTCTCTCTCTCTCTCTCTCTCTCTCTCTCTCTCTCTCTCTGTAAAACTTAAACTTTCTCATGACTCTTTTCCTGGTCAGTTTGTATGCCAGAAATAAAGCTGTGTCCTCCAGTTATCAGAGAAATTTTTGCCATGTGTGCAAAGAAAGATACAGTATATTGAAGTCAGGGTGAGAACACATGGAGGGTTGCATATATCACAATTTGTTTTGCTAATAGGACCAGGAAAAAATTAGGATCTGAATTCACTAGAGATATGGCCTCTTGTGATCACATACTGAAGTCTTGTCCAGATAGAGGTTCTTTTTTGCTGTTGTTTTTGTTCTTTGAGAATCTTATTTATTATGTTTAGACCATACTTACACCTTCCCTCAACTCTGCAGATTCCTCACCCCTTCCCTACACACCCAACTTGGTGTGGTCTTTTTTTTAAAAAAACATGTAGTCCAATTTGTGGCGCTCATATACTCTTGTACATGTAGCCTTCCACTGGAACATGCTCAATTTACCAAGGTTTACATTCTTTTTTAAAAAAGAATTATTTATTCATTTTATGTACATGAGTACACTGTCACTGTCTTCAGACCCACCAGAAGAGGGCATTGGATCCCATTACAGATGGTTGTGAGCCACCATGTGGTTGCTGAGAATTGAACTCAGGACCTTTGGAAGAACAGTCAGTGCTCTTAACTACTGAGCCATCTCTCTAGACCCCAGGGGTTACACTCTTAAAGAAAACTGATCCCCTCCCCTCAGTTACCAATAGCTCCTATGCTGAGTACGACGTTATGTCCACTTCCTTACTCCATGAGGGGTTTTCTTCTGGTTTGAGTTTTTGTAGGTCTTGTGTACACTGTCACAGCCATTGTGAGTTCTTATGAGCAACGTGTTCTGATGCGTCTAGAAAACATTGTTCCTTGTAGTCATCCAACCACTTGTGGCTCTTATAGATATTCTTGATCACTCAACAATTCTACTCCTTTGGGGGCTATATGACTGTGGCCTAGGAAGGAGTGGAAAGAAGAGGAGGAACCATCCTGGTTCTGATCCTTGCAGATTGATGTGAGGTTAAGTACTCATCGGAGACTACTGGCATCAGGGTGGAGGGTAGTAGTACAATTTTTAAGTTTGGAGTACTTTAACATTCCCCAATGGGGCTATGGGAACTTCACCTCTTTCTCACTTCATTCATGTCCTCTAAAATTCAAGGCTGTGGCAACAGCAGAAATAGTTGGTGACTTAAGAAGGCAGAATAAAGGAACAAGGTTCTCAGGAGCAGAGGAATGGGGGACTGGGGTTATATCCAATCAACACACGTAAGGGTATATGTTTTCACACTATTTGCAGCTAGACCATCCATCAGTCAATTTCTACAAGCTTTTTAATGAGTTATGTAGCCATCCCTCTCCCTCCCACTGCTGTAGAAGGAATAGGGAGCCTGGGAGCCTGGGTGGGACCTAACTTGCCAAGTATATCATATGGCTGTCAGTATTGAGTTAATACTGTTTTCTGGGCTGTAGAGGAGCAGGACAAAGGTCTAATCTGTTCAAGGGAATCATATACATTTCCTCTCCTTGCTTGCTTGCTTTCCTGTGTGTGTGTGTGTGTGTGTGTGTGTGTGTGTGTTTATAGGGACATTTTTATTTTAATACAAGGAAAACTTCCCCTCCCCCCAATTCCATTATTTGTAATTGACCTAGGGTTTGGGAGAAACAAGCTTGGTGAAGTGCTGCTTTCCATAAGTTGAGAAAACAAGAGTTGGCTTAACTGAGAAAATGAAACTGGAGACCATCTACAGAAACAGAACAAATCAGTTTGTGGTATGTTAAGTCGGACTCTGAAGAAGTAAAGCCTGAGATAAGGATTCTTGTGAGAATGATTTATTGAAGGAGTGCTCGGCAGTAAGCATATATGGAGGTAGCAGCCTAGGATATGGAAGAAGCCAGACATAAACACAGTCCAGCTTGGGTCTAGACTTAGTCTGAGACCAAGGAAACTCTGAAACATGAAAGACATGAAGGAATCGATCCATCTTGAGATACGAAAATTAGGCTTCTGTAGACAGTGAGAGAGATAGAATACATGGATAATGTTTGTTGAGAGGAGAGGGACTTTGCTTCCACAAAGTGGCTCTGAAAAATATTCAAATATGAATCTTTAGCAGCCAACACTCTTAACAGCTAGCAAATAGATGCATCTATCTAGTAAATGGAATCTGGAAGATACACAGTAGCATCTACTTTATCTACTATAGTTAGTCAGTCTGCACTCTTGCAATCAAAAAGAGCGTTCCATCCATGTACCTCCAACCCACTACCAGAAAATTCAATTTCAGCATTGCTATTTTTGGAGTTTTTTCATGCGTGCAGTCTGTCAGGATATGGCCAGCTTATCCACAAACAAAGAGAAAGAGGAAACAGCTTGAGCTTCACTAATCTTCTAGTTGCCTCATAAAAAGTTGCCTTCAGAGGCTAGCTTTTCTTCTTTAATGGAGAATCGAATCATCCCCTTCACTGTATGAATTTTAGATGGGGCCTATCCATGCAATTTAGCACACAGTGAACCTGTCTTTTTCATGTAATGAGATTAGGGAATAATACAGACATTGAGGGAAATTTAGGCATAACTGAATTTCTGTGACTCTGACACATTTAGAACAGTCTTTGCAGAGGTTAAAATTACACCATATGTCCTTCTTCCGTATACAGTTCAGGGTAAGTCAGGCCAATGAAAGGCACTGGGGCAAAGGATCCCAGCTACATTAATGGGCTGTGAATACATCTAACATCCAAGTGGTAGTTCTGAACTCTTGGGAGTAAAGATAGTGCTTTAGAGAATTTCAACTTTGAGTCTTCATATTGTTAACATAAGAGAAAAACCAGCTTCCTTTCTTCCTATGTTTTCCTTGTTCACGAAGTGTTTGTTGTTAAATTTTACAAGCCAAAACACCAAGAAAAAGCATTGTTCCAAACTGCAAAATCATTTCAAACATTGTTCTGCTTTTGCTATAGGCTAGGGGAACAGAGATCCGTGTTCAGGCTGTAATTGCTGTGTTTAGGATCCCATCTCTCAGACACATTTCACAGCTGTTCTCTCTGAGGATTGTTACATCTTTGAGACACTGTTGAAGTAGGGAACAGGCACCTCCTTGTTTAGTAGAGCCATTTCTGTTTTTTCAACCCTTTTGTCAAAAAGGGGGTTGTTTTTTGACTATGGAGAAATTCCTGTCTCTTGAAATACAAATTATCTTGTTCAACTTCATAGAAGAAGTCAGAAAAGTATAAATAAGTTAACCAAGTCTTTGTAGACAGTGATGGATAATTTGATAAGTCTTTATTCATTTTAAAACATAGATCCAGTTAAAATAATTAAATGTTGAGAAATGGTACTGTAATCCAATTTATTCCCCACTCCTCTTCCACTCCAGTTTCATTTTTAATTAAAAATAAATACCTCCTAGTGTTTTGAGATAATTAAATAGCATAACATAATATAGAATAAATCATGAGAATATATAAAATATGTCTACAAAACAAGAGCTCTCAAGCCCCAGATAGTGATCTATTTTTCTTCAGTAGCAGAACTTGTCACACAACCATATTTTTACTACTCAAATTTGATGCAGTGTGGTTGATTAATTAGAAAATCTGATTTGCAATTTGCAAAGTGTCTGGTAACATACCATCAAATTCAGGCACAACTGTCACTTGTGTTTAAGGCAAACCTCTTAACGCAATACGTATCAGGGACCTTTAAACTTTGTTTATTCCAATGGTGGGTGATAAAGGTGATGAAAATTCATAAGAATGTGTAGGATACTTTGTGCTGGGATCCTCACTGTTTGTGGTAAGGAAAAGTCATTTTTCCTGAGCACATATTCCATAGAATCAAACTCAGAATTTGTTGACTGAGGTCTACATTTATTGAAAAGTACATATTATTTAAATTCTTACAGAAAACATAACTTTGATATTCTAGACTTTAATTCCACTTTACCTATCCAAATACATGCTTTTAGAAGGGAATTTTTGAAAGAACTATGAGTTTCTTCTGAAACACAAATACCATCTTCAAGAAGAGCAGGATGCAAGCCTAGACATGCCTCTCTTTTATCTAGATCAAGGACTTCCAAAGGATATGAGCACCCATAAAAACATCTTTCACCTATTTTTATTTGATATCTACAGTAAGTCTAGAAATTGTTTTTTGGCTGGCCATAGAGTGAAAATCTTATCAAGAAGGATTTGGGGAGTCCAAACCAAACTGCTGGGATATGCAGACTCCCATGTCAGATGTCTAGTAGATCAGGCCAATCTTGTGAAAAGGAACCTGTAATTTGTGTTGCCAGAAACAGCATCCAGAACTGGCCTATATGTTTTGGAATAGCCTGTGGCTTTCTCCTGAATAGAAAATATCAAGTTGTTATTGATCATGGAGACAGAATGCTTCTCAGGCACTCTTCTTTTCTTCTGATGTCATTCAAAAGGAAGAATTCAAGTTCATAGACAGAAAGTCCTGAAATTTAATTAACTACCCACAATAGTATCCACTATATTAATTTACAGGACAAATAACTAAAAACCCATCCATAAAATAATAACTGCTGCTTGATCAGATAAGGCCTTCTATGTCAAGATGTCTCATGATTATTAGTTTGAATTTACCAAGTGTCTATTCATTTAACTTTCAAAATTAACTCATTATTAAATATTTTTGACGTGTTGAGGGTCTTATCCTGTAAGTGAAATAATTGCTTCTTGTAAGGAAGCAATGAAAAATCATTCCAAAATTTAATATTAAACCTGTAGAGTTGTTATTAATGAAACAGTTGATTATAAATGTAATTAGTACTATAGGGTTTTGATGCTAATCATGAACTACTAAGTTTTAATTATGTGTGCAGATCCACCACACAAAATTTCATTCAGTGAATTTTAGATTATGCTTACTCCGAAATTTAAGAAAGGCAGACTAGAGCACTGGGTGAATGTACTGCATTCTTTTCTTAGAGAAGCTTCTACATCTCTTGGTCCATAGTGCCTGGGTGCATTCCACATTGCAGTATTTCTGAATATGCAAGTTTCTTGGCTAATCTAGATCAGTGGTTTCTAAAAGGTGTTTTGAATGGTTATGTATTGTCAAAGCATAGCATAATACTACTGTATAAATAAATACATATCTCTGTATAATAAGCATGTAATAATATATTACATTCATTTTAGAGCAGCATAGTTCATCACTTGCAAAGGTAAGGCAAAGGAAAAGCAATATATACTTCTGCTGAGGTTGGTACACCTCACTTGGAAGATCTTTGTTTCAAATAAGAAAAGTATATAGAATTATCCTGGCTTGGGAACAAGAGATACAGAAATTAGTCCATTTTGGAAAAAGCAAAGTAAGGCTTGGGATGTTGGCAAATGCCTGTAATACTAGAACTTGGGATATACAGATAGGAGAAAGGCAACTTTGAGGACATCTTGTGTTACACAGAGAGACACTCTCAAAAAAGGAATCATAAAAATTAATGTGAAAATTAGAAAGTACATTATTATATATATACACATATAATATGTATATATTATATATACATATATTTAAAAATATATATTATATATAACATTTATATATTACATATATTATACATATATGAATTAAAAATTTTTGGAATAAACAACTACTAAAGAAACACCACACTTTTACAGGAGAAAGAAAGTCCTGAGGCTGGGGAGGTGGCGTAGGGGATAAGGAAGTTTGCTCTGCAAGCTTGAGGATCTCCATTTGAGTCCATAGCACCCATATAAAGAGTCAGGTACGACTGTGCAGTTCTGTGAGTCTGAGAACAGAGAGAGAAGGATCCTGAGAGCTGACTGGCCAGCCTAGCCTAAACAGTAAGATTCCAGTTCAGTGAAAGAACATGTCTCAAGGCAGAGAGCAATAGAGGAAGACACTCAACATCTTGTCTGATCTCTGCATGTGCACACTCTCACACACACACACTTATCACACACTGAGAGAGAGAGAGAGAGAGAGAGAGAGACTTTACATTAGTGAGAACATTGTTTTACTAGCATGTGAAACCAAATTATGCAACTTGGCATAATTGTTACAGTTCTATATGAAATGTCTCCCAAAAGGGTACTGTATCTTGGTTGTCTGCTCATGATAATAGTGACTTCATTAATATGTTAGTCACTCATTAATGAATTCACAATTTGATGATTAATTACTTGTCATTTTACCTAAACTAATGGAAATTATATAATATGTATATACTAAAAAGGCACAATTACAAGTGGAATTTGTTCTTCATGGAATTTTCAACACTTAGAAAATCAAATCTGAGACAGATAGTATAGTATAATGGAAGAGTGCTTTATTAGCACATGGAAAGTTCTGAGTTTGTTCTCTTGCACCTGAAAAAAAATCAGAATAACAAACAATGCCACCTACCTTAGCAAGGTATTTAAGACAAGAGACACTTTAACCTGAGTACTTATTATAATGCAAATGAAAGAGAGGTTAAACATAAAAATAGACAAAAGCTCCTAAAAGATATGAACACCAAAAATTAAAATAAGTATTGAAAAAAAGATCATCTAACATGGGATCTTGGACAATATCGTATGAGCCAGAGTAGCTTGTAGGCTGATGGTGTTGCTATAATCCAGGTCTGAATTACTATATCATGACAAACCTGGGTATCATTACTGAGCAATAATAAAGCATACTCTGTAACTAAAGAAATGCTGGTAGTAAAGGCACTTCCCATCTGCTTCAATCAATAGATTATGAAATCATCCTGTTACTGAAACTGATGAGGCAGATCATTTGTGTATAGTTTTGAATTGAAAGGAATTTAGCTGTGGAAAATAGTAGATTTGATGGGGTAAGTATGGACACATACACAGAGGTTGAAAATAAAGCTTCTCTTTAAAAGTTAGACATTTAAAAGTCTGTCACATTGTATATGAAAAGTAGACTGTAAGACACAGTGACCCTTCCCGTTTCCATCTGTGGCAGGAGACCTGTTCCTGGTCCACCAGGGTTCCATAGCCAAGTAGCGCCAGGAGAAAGATACCCTCCCAGGAGCACAAAAAAGCCATGAGTGGGGATAACAAGCACCACTGCTCACCGGGACCTGGGGACCTCAACCTGGGCCACAGGGCTCCAGGAGAGAGCTGGTATCTCAGGAGTGCTGACACACCTTTGAGCATAGGCAAAACCACCACTTCTGTTCAAACTCACTGGATCAAGAGGGACCCTTGCAGAGCCATCAGGACATAGGAACCAAAGGACAGCTGGGGACAAGATCCTTCTGATTTCTGTCTGCACCCCAGATCTGACCCGGTGCCACAGCTCTCCAAACCCAAACACCACTCAGGGAGAGCTGGTCTTCAAGGAGTACTGACACAGAGTCCTGCAGGAGAGGCAAGACATAGCCAGACAGAGTAAGATCAGCCAACATCAGAGTTAAAAAGATGGCAAAAGGCAAAGGTAAGAATATAAGAAACAGAAACCAAGGCTACTTGGAATCATCAGAACCCAGTTCTCCCACCACAGCAAGTCCTGGATACCCCAACACACCAGAAAAGCAAGACTCAGATTTAAAATCATTTCTCATGATGATGATAGAAGATTTTAAGAAATAAATAAATAACACCCTTAAAGAAATACAAGAGAACACAGGTAAACAACTAGAAGCCCTTAAAAAGGAAATACAAAAATCCATTAAAGAATTACAGGAAAATACAATCAAACAGATGAAGGAAATGAACAAAACTATCCAGGAACTAAAAATAGAAATAGAAACAATAAAGAAATCATAAACGGAGACAACCCTGGAGATAGAAAAAACCTAGGAAAGAGATCAGGAGTCATAGATGCAATCATCCCCAACAGAATGCAAGAGATAGAAGAGAGAATCTCAGGAGCAGAAGATACCATAGATAACATTGACACAGCAGTAAAAGAACATAAAAAATGCAAAAAGCTCCTAACCCAAAACATCCATGAAATCCAGGACACAATGAGAAGACAGAACCTAAGGATAATAGGTATAGAAGAGAGTGAAGATTCCCAACTTAAAGGACTAGTAAATATCTTCAACAAAATTATAGAAGAAAACTTCCCTAACTTAAAGAAAGAGATGAACATAAATATACACGAAGCTTACAGAACTCCAAATAGATTGGATCAGAAAAGAAATTTGTCCCGTCACATTATAGTGAAAACACCAAATACACAAAACAAGGAAAGAATATTAAAAGCAGTAAGGGAAAAAGGTCAGGTAACATATAAAGGCAGACCTATCAGAATTACACCAGACTTCTCACCAGAGACTATGAAAGCTAGGAGATCCTGGGCAGAACTCATACAGACCCTAAGAGAAAACAACTGCCAGCCAAAGCTGATATACCCAGCAAAAATCTCAATTACTGTAGGTGATGAAACCAAATTATTCTATGACAAAACCAAATTTACACAATATGTTTCCACAAACCCAGCCCTACAAAGGATAATAGATGGTAAATGTCAACTCGAGGGAAACCACACCCTAGAAAAAGCAAGAAAGTAATCTTTCAACAAACTCAAAAGAAGATAGCCACACAAACTTAAAAGTAACATCGAAAATAACAGGAACCAACAATCACTATTCCTTAATATCTCTTACCATCAATGGACTGAATTCCCCCAATAAAAAGACATAGACTGATAGACTGGATCCATAAAGAGGACCCAGCATTTTGCTGCCTCCAGGAAACACACCTCTGTGATAAAGACAAACACTACCTCAGAGTAAAGGGCTGGAAAATAATTTTTCAGGCAAACGGTCCCAAGAAACAGGCTGGAGTAGCCATTCTGATCTCGGATAAAATCGGCTTTCACCCAAAAGTCATCAAAAAAGACAAGGAAGGACACTTCATACTCATCAAAGGAAAAATCTACCAAGAAGAACTCTCAATTCTGAACATCTATGCTCCAAATGCAAGGGCACCCACATTCATAAAAGAAACTTTACTAAAACTCAAAGCACACATTGCACCTCACACAATAATAGGAGACTTCAACACCTCATTATCATCAATGGACAGATCTTGGAAACACAGACTAAACAGAGACACAGTGAAACTAACAGAGGTTATGAACTAAATGGATTTAACAGATATCTATAGAACATTTCATCCTAAATCAAAAGAATATACCTTCTTCTCAGCACCTCATGGTACCTTCTCCAAA